>JALMGJ010000002.1:109933980-110608980 GCA_023362775.1 Charina bottae
CCTGGAGCCTTAAAGACTTATTTCTTGATTAAACCTGATTAATGAAACTCTGGTTGAATCTTGTTTCCCTGGTCATGCTCTGCTGTAAAGGCTTGACAGCTGGGTATCAGTGATGGCCCAATAATATATAATAGAGTGATTCCCTCAGGTCCTCATTTGAGCATGTGAAGTTCATTAGGGGACAATGAAGATGTGAGGTCAATATATTTCAGTCAAGAATCCCCCTTCCCAGAAACAGGAGCTGTGTGAGGAAGAACCCCAGGTAAGCTCATGCAGACATTAAGACTGTGCGGTGATACTCTAAGCTGCCCACCATTTTTGCAGCTTTTTATTGCCTGTCTGCTTGAGTCAGACCAAGAAGACTATTGGCTAAACTGACCTGTTCGAAACCAACCCCCGATATTAGTTTAGGCAACCAAAGCAAAAACTGAACTTTGCACATGAAGCCAATATGGACACAGAAAAAATGCCCACCACTACTTGCATACCGAATCTCACTCTCCTCCTTCTTTTCTCATACACTAATATAGTGGAAGAAGCCTCTGTTTCTGCCCACCCACCTACCCATCTGCAACAACTTGCACACTGGGGTCTGTGCTAAGGAAGTCAGACTGGAGAGACAGAGGGATGTTCTTTGTTGCTTTCACATTGTGTAAGGGCCCCGTTACTTACCTGGCAACCGGCCGACATGCCGGACTCCGAACCGGAAGAAGAGCCAATCACAGGAGGCAACAGGCTCAGCGTTAACTCGATGGGGGACCCGGAAACGCTGATTGGCCGAGGCTCTGAAAGAAATACGCCTCCGCCAATCAGCGCGCGCCAAAGGAGAGCGGAGAGGCGGGCAGAGCAACGTGAAGCTCGATTGGCCCCCGCTCTCCCAAGGCGCGAAAAAAGGAATAAAAAGCCGGCGAAACTTACCTCAGCTGCCGGAAACAACCGATCCTCCTCACGACCTGGACCCGTGCCTTCGCCTGATCCTCCCGCCACGCACAACAACCGGACCGACCCTAGCCAAGAGCCTCGCGACGAGGGAAACCCTGTGAACCGCCTGATAGTCACTGAAGAGACCGAGCAAAGTGAAAGTTCCACAGACCTGTCACCGCCGAGCGCCGAGCCTTCTCCTGCCGCTGCGTCTTCATCCGGTGAGCTTTCCGTTCCAGGGCATCTTCCTGAGCACTCCTTGTTTCCTGAGGAAAAGGCCACCACCGGGGTAAGCGCTGCTGCCTTGCCTGTTTCCGTCCCAGCTGCCCAAGCCACAGATTCTCCTCAGGTTTCCAAACCTGAGGCAACTGAAGCCGGCCAGCAGTGGGTTGCTTTCGTCAGGCCCCGGTCTACCCCTCTAGCCACCAGCCATAGTCCTCAACCTAACCCAGCGGGCACCGGACATCAGTGGGCTGCTTTTGTTGGACCCCGGTTTACCTCAAGTCCTACCTGCCCAGCTAACGAGACGTCTGCGGTCACCTTGCCTGGTACCTCCAGATCAATTGTAGCTCCTGCAAACCCTCTGGTCCTTCCTGCCCGGCCAGCAGAATCCGCGGTACCCGTGGTTATCCAGCCTGCAGACGAAGAAGAGGACTGTATAAACTGGGCTGCTTGTGTGTCTGTATAAATAAAGTTAATTTCCATAACGCTTCCGTGTCAGTCTTAGTCGGAACAGGACACATTGATTCATTCATCCCATTCCCCATTTTTGGTTAATTTGCAGTTTTCAAAAAGCGTGATCCATACAAAATATGTTAATCTTTAAAGTAAATTTCAATTTGTACAAAAGAGTTTAAGTAACTTTAAGTGGGCATTTTTAATGTGTTTCTAAACATATTTATATCATATATATATATATATATATATATATATATATATATATATATATATATATATATTAGTCCCCCTCCATGGCATCAGAACATTTGGAAAATGTGAAAGCTGCAGGTTAAGAGTTACAAACTGCATATGAGTTAGAGAATAACTAATTGATTTGTCCTGCAAGCGAGGAAGAAGAAAATGTGTGAGTTATTGGCCAGAACATTTGCTTCACACCTCTCCTGGAAGATGGAAAGTCATTGGGTTCTTTACTGATGCTAACTGGAAGGATAGAATTAGAAACGGTTCTGGGTGGTTCTGCACAGTAGTTAGCAAAATTGGATTTGAGATACTTTGCAATAGGTAGAGGGAGCTGCCAAATATTCACTGCTAGTTTTAATTTGATATGTGTTTTGGCTTGTATCTCAGAGTCAATTGCTCCCCACAGGACTATGAACCACTGCAGAAACTTAAAATGCACTAGGGAATTGCTTAATTCCCCGTGTTCCCTGTCATAAATTCAGAAATGGTCTCCCATGTCTAGTTTTTGTCTTATTCTTCTACAGAAAACCTACTCATTTGTTTTTTTTTAAGTTCCAATCTTAGTCAATCAATAAGAAGACTTTAAAACATCCCCTGCCACCACAACCATTTTTTTCTCTTGCTAATTGAATGTATGATGATATAAACAGGGATTATTAATAAATATTTCCAATTTAGAATCCCATTGTAGGCCTGAAGCTGATTGATCACTTCAGTCTTAATCTACACTCTGAAAACTGAAAGCTTGCAGTAAAAAGTTGCTTTATTTAAAAACAAAAGAACAGAAAAAATTCAGCCAGTAAGCCACATGGCTGATTAACATAAGCTATTTACATTGAGATAGCAGAGCAGAGCGAGAACAAAAGGCATTTACATCTTAAACCATTTACAATTGCAATTTGACTATACCTGAATGGATAGGATCTAGCATGTGACCAAAACACCTAGGCAACAGATTCCCAATATGGGCAAAGCTCAAACAGGTAATTCTGATTGGCTAAAAACTCCCAGACTAGCTGGCTCCAAGTAAATTAACATTCCTGAGGAAGGGGGGTGAACAACACGTGCTCCTTAGCCCAAACAGGAAAAAAAGTTTTTGAGGCCTGGCTTTTTAAAAACTAGCCTTCCATATTTCAAGACATAAAAAATATATATGCAACACTCCCCTCTTTTTATGACTAGAAAGAATATGGAAGCAGACCCAGTCTAGTAACCAACTCACAGTGCCTACTGGTAAGTAGAGGCTTGGTGAATATGTCAGCTAACATTAATTTAGTATCACAATATTTCAAAATAAACTTTTTCTTGGCTAGAAAATCTTTAACAAGATGAAAACGCACATTAATGTGCTTAGTGCGGTTTCTGGTTCCTTCAGATAAAGCCAAATGAATACAGGCTTGGTTGTCTTCATGAATTGTTACAGGCTGGCTTAAAATGACTCCAATGTCTTGCAACAATTGTGTAAACCAAATTACCTCATTGCACAGTGGTGCTAAAGCATAAAATTCGGCTTCAGCTGTGCTAATGGCTACTACAGTCTGTTTTCTGGAAAACCATGCAATAGTGGACTTTGCAAATTGAATTACACTTCCAGAAGTAGACTTTCTATCACTGAGATCTCCAGCCCAATCTGAATCACACCAGCATACTAACTTTTCCTCTGTGTCTTTTGCAGACAACCTTAAGCAAAAATCTTTGGTGCCTTGTAAATAATGAAAAAGCCTTTTTAACCCAGACTTTGCAGCAGATGTGGGATTTTCCACAAACCTGCTCAAAATGGACACACTGTTAGAAATGTCCGGACAGCTATTGTTTGCAATGTAAAGAAAACTACCAATGGCTGACCTGAAACTATCTCCTTCAGATAACTCACCATCCCCCTTCTCCCCCTCCTCTTTTAGAATCTCCGGAAGCATGGGGGAGGAGACAGACTTACAGTCTTGCATTTTAAAATCCTCTAGCAGTTTCTTAATTTTACTACTCTGACTTATGAGAAAACTGCCATCTTTTTCCCTCTGAATTTCTAATCCTAAGTAATTGTTGACTGCTCCAAGACATTTCAATGTGAAATTGTTTTTCATACAAACCTCAAAAGCACGCTTTTGTTCATCAGATGAAGTGAGCAGCAACAAATCATCAACATACAAGCACAAGTACATTACACCTTGCTTATCATTTTTTACATACACACAAGGATCACCAATTCCCTTCTGAAACCCAAATTTTTGCAAAATATTATCTAACTTAATATTCCAACAACGCGCTGCCTGCTTCAATCCATAGATGGATTTCTGCAATTCACACACAAGATGTTTTTCTTTTTCATAACCAGGAGGTTGTTGCATAAACAATTTTTCCTCCAAATCACCATACAGAAAAGCAGTTTGAATATCATAGTGATAAACAGACAATTTCTTCATGGCAGCAACCTTTAAAAGCAACCTGATAGATTCAGCTTTTGTCACTGGAGCAAAGGTTTTGTCATAATCCACATTTTTCCTTTGAGCAAAACCTTTTGCTACCAACCTTGCTTTGTACTTCTGAATTTTACCATCAGAATCTTTTTTCAGTTTGAACACCCACCTGCAACCTAAAACCTTCTGATTGGGAGGCAAACTTACTAATTTCTAGGTTTTATTTTCCTTTAAGGAATCCAATTCTTGCTGCATGGCTTCATGCCAACATTTAGCTATTTCCGCTGGCATTTCATTAATTTCTTCCAGAGATTCAGGCTCTGTGTGAATGTGAAAAGCCTTCACAACATCTACTTGATAACGATCAGGTGGAACTCCCTTATTAATCCTTTCAGACCTGCGAGGTAGAACAGGACTTACACTCTGAATTCCACCATTGTCCTCAGAAACCTCTGACCTTCCAGACAATTCAACTTCCTGCTCATTGACTTCACTAGGTGATTCCTGCAAATCACCATCATCAAGACTTTGCTGATCCCCCATGGATAAATCAACTGAAGAACTAGAGTTTATTTTATCCCAATTCTGCTCAGCAAAAGCAGCACTTTTACTAATTATCAGTTGATTATCCAGTATGAACCTGTAGCTCCTCTGACTTTGTTCATACCCTACAAAGATTGCTTTCTTTGTTCTGGAAACCCCCTTGCACCTCAGCTGTTTTGGAATGTGCACCCAAGCTGTGCTACCAAAAACTCTGAGATGGTTTACTTTAGGCTTCACACCATAGAACAAATGAAATGGCACATCCTGAATTGCACTGCTAAACAGCCTGTTCTGAAGATAACACGCTGTAGAAACAGCTTCTCCCCAAAACCTAAAAGGTAAACTGGCATCCTTCAGCAAACACATCATTGCTTCCTGCAGTGTTCGCCCTTTTCTCTCTGCAACAGAATTCTGTTCTGGAGTGTAAGGGTTAGCTAAAATGTGTTCTATCCCTTTTTCTAACAAAAAGCTTTTAAACTTTGAGGATAGATACTCTCCAGCTCTGTCTGATTGCAAGGCATACACTGGCCTTGGGAATTTTCCATTTGCCCAAGAAACAAAACCCCTAAATTTTTCAAAAACCTCATCTTTGTGTTTCAACAAATAAATGAATGTGTACCTGGAAAAATCATCTATGAAGGTCAAAATGTACCTTGCTCCCCCAAGACTAGGAGAAAAGGGGCCTATTACATCAGAATGAATAATCTCTAGAGGCCTAGAGGTGGACCTATCAGAAAACTTCTTCATAGGAGCCCTTGTGGTTTTATTCTCCTTGCAAACTGCACAATCCAGATACTTATCACAAGGTTTCAATTTTAAATCAGCAGAATAACTAGGCATTTGAGATATGTACTTAAAATTAGCATGAGCAAATCTCCTATGTAATAAATGGATGCATTGATCGTGTATGGGCTTATTCTCAAACACAGCTTTAGCAGTTTGCTTTTCAGCTTTCTGTACAATGTAAAGAGAATCTTTCTGCAAACATTTTGCAAATACTTTACTAGCCTTCCTAATTTCACAACCCTCTTTCTTAAAAGTTATTACATAACCTGAGGCAACTAGCTGTCCCACAGACAAGAGATTACTTTGAAAATTAGGCACAAACAAAACATTTTGAACAGTTTCCCCCAAACATGGAAGATTTATCTCACCTTCACCCACGATTTTGGATACAGATCCATCTGCTAAGGAAACTCTTTATTTGTTAGTTTTAGACAGAGACAGAAAAGCTTTTTTATTGTTACAGATATGAGAATTGGCCCCACTGTCCAGAATCCAAAAATCTTTATCATTAGAGTTCTCAACAACTTTTGCATGAAGAATCTTCTTTCTAGAAGTTTCTTCTTTCTTCTGAGAAGTCTTCTTGCTTTTAAACTGGACACAGTCCTTCTGCAGATGTGCAGGGGATCCACATGTAAAACATCGCTGGGTGGAAAAAGCAGAAGCTTGGAATACAAAGCTCTTCCGCTCCCTCTGCTGGCCACGAGAAGACTTTATTGTAGAAATGGAGGCAGCTTTCTCTTGTCTTTTGTCCCACTCAGCAAGCAGCCGGGTAGACACTAACGATGGAGTTAGATCAGCTTCAGGGATTCCCTCCATGGAGCAAATAAAAGTGTCCCAGGACTCATTCAATGAAGACAGCATTATATAAGCTTTCATAAGAGGGGTAAAGTCCATCCCACGCTCTTGAAGCTCCACAAAATAGTTTTGCAGCTTATGAAGATGCTCTGGCAAATTTCCATTCTCAGGTAAGTGAGCCTTGTACAGCTTTTTGGTTAAAATAACCTTGCTGCCTGTAGTAGTTTTTACATATAAATCATGTAAATAGTCCCATAAGTCTTTGGAAGTTTCTCTGCCTCTTAGGTGTATAAGCTGATCATCCTGAACAGCCAAAATAATGGAGGCTTTGCATTTCTCATCTTTCCTAATCCAAGCTTGATCTGGATTTTGAGGAATTCGTTCAGAAATTGCAGACCACAAATTTTCTCTCCTCAAGAAACTCTCCATTTTCAAAGACCAGTTCAAATGATTAGTATTAGAAAGCTTTTCCAGGGGCATACCTTGAAAACTTGAAGCTGCAGCAGCCGCCATTGCTTCTTCTCTCCCCTGTTGTAGTAATCCAACATGAGGCTTGAAAACACGAGGCTTGAAACTCCGCCTTCAATTGAAACTTCTTGCAACTGCCAGCAAGTTTCAAAAAACAAAGGAAGCCTCTTTAAATGCAGATTAAACAGTTCAGCTGTCCTCTTTTCATATTTCCATAAGTTTTGTCTCTGATCCAGAAGGCATTTGCTGGGGCCAGAACCTATTGTTATTTTATAAAATTTGTGATCAGAGTTATGGAAAAATATTGAGAGACAAGCAAAACTGAAAGCTTGCAGTAAAAAGTTGCTTTATTTAAAAACAAAAGAACAGAAAAAATTCAGCCAGTAAGCCACATGGCTGATTAACATAAGCTATTTACATTGAGATAGCAGAGCAGAGCGAGAACAAAAGGCATTTACATCTTAAACCAGAGCTTTCCAAACTGTGTGTCGCGACACAAAAGTATGTTGCCACACACAGCGTGGTGTGTCGCCACACCACCCGGAAGCGGCGGCGTGCGCGTGCACAGCGGCCGCCATGCACACGCGTGCCACCGCACGCCCCCCGCGCTGCCGCACGCCCCCCCGCGCCGCCGCACGCCCCCCTGCGCCGTCGCCGTGCGCGCGCGTGTCGCCGCCGCCGCCGGGTGTGTCACCAGCGGCGGCACTTTGGAAAGCCCTGTCTTAAACCATTTACAATAGCAATTTGACTATACCTGAATGGATAAGATCTAGCATGTGACCAAAACACCTAGGCAACAGATTCCCAATATGGGCAAAGCTCAAACAGGTAATTCTGATTGGCTAAAACTCCCAGACTAGCTGGCTCCAAGTAAATTAACATTCCTGAGGAAGGGGGGTGAACAACACGTGCTCCTTAGCCCAAACAGGAAAAAAAGTTTTTGAGGCCTGGCTTTTTAAAAACTAGCCTTCCATATTTCAAGACATAAAAAATATATATGCAACAGTCCAGACCATACAAACTAAGGATCCAGCTCATGGATTGCATTTCCAAAACCAAGATGATCACAGTCAATTCCTATTAAATATTCCTGAAAGTATCCAGTAATGCAATTTGTATTAATCTCATTTAAGATAATAGGAAACCAATTCACATCATATAAAGCAGCCCTCCACTGGTTTACCAGGGCAGGGCATTCAATTCATTATTCCAGAGGCTGAATAAATAACTATTAATGTCATCAAACTCTTTGAACTTTCTGTGAAAACGGTATACTTGCTTAAAAGCCATTGTTAATTCTTCCATAACCTTCAAGCTATGTAAAACCTCTGAAGCAAAAATGGATCAAATAGTCCAAATGATAAATGCCTGAGCTGAATAAACTGCCAAGAATCATTTTGAGGTAAATTAACTCTTATCATTAAAGGTAAAGGTTCCCCCGCACAGTCATATCCGACTCTAGGGGCCTGTGCTCATCTCTGTTTGTTAGCTGAAGAGCCAGCATTGTCCAAAGATGCTTCCACAGTCATGTGGCCGCATGACACGCGCGGAACGCTGTTACCTACCCACCGAAGTGGTACCTATTTATCTACTTGCATTTGCATGCTTTCAAATTGCTAGGTTGGCAAGGTTGGCAAGAGCTGGGGCGAGTGTGGGAACTCACTCTGTCATGCAGGGCTAGGGTCTTGAACCTCCAAACTTGTGACCTTCCAATCGACAAGCCTGGAATCTTAACCGCTGAGCCATCGGGCCCCTTTCTTATCATTTTCATCATACAAAAGTGTTTTAAATGGCATCCTCAGAATTAAGTTGATTCAAAGTAATAATATCATGAGATAAGGGCCTCTGGGTGTGTGTGTGTGTGTCAACCATATCAAAATGGCAGGAGCAACTGGGTGATTGAAGATTTACCCCATTTTAACATGAATTACAGTACATACATGTAAAAAGGAGCGGGCTTTGATTGCATGGTCACACCTACCACCTTGACATCAATGATGCCCCCCTCCATTTGATGCCCCTGTTATAAGAGGCCCTGTTTATCAAGAAGATGGATGCACTTACTATGTTTAAACTGATAAAAGTGTTAAAAATTAGATTGGCAATCCAGTATTTTCCACATGTTTTGTCTGGCATTAATTGCAGGGATTAAAACAGTTTCCAAAGGAATCAAATAATAGGTCTCAAGCTGTCCAGGGAAGAGCCTAATTCTTATCGCAGCCACATCATTAAGATAACAACAACAACAACAACATAATGTTACAGGGCTCCCCCCCTTTTTTAAATGTATTGTGACCATAATTATTAATAACATTATATAGACGTTTCTTTTGTTAGCTGATTATGATATATACAATATACAATAATGTACGCTGTTGCATTTTGAAATCATGCCATCAACGGTACAAGCTTCAGAATTATTCCCTTGCCACTTCCAGTGGGGACATGGACTGAACAGCTGTGTCCGCAAGCTCCCCGGGAGAACTGACAACGTGGTGGTATTTTCGGGCTCAGGCAGGTTTTTCCTGAAGCCCAGGAGTGTTTTTCCAGAAAAAGGAAAATACTCGGAATCACCCCATTTGTTCTCCAGACGGCTACTTGCAGCCAGAAGATCACAAACAGTGTTCGCGCTTGACTGGTAAGAGCAGCCAGGAGGCTGGGACATCACCATTTTCCAAGCCGCGCTGTAGCCTTAAAGTGATATTAAGACTGGCCACCCCATTTCTAAATCACCCAATTTATATATTTTTAAGTACGCGTACCCTAAGAGAGGCTTTCTACAGCAAGGAGAAGCGGGTTCTCTTGGTGCTTATCATTATTTTTGGGATTAATTTTTCTTTAAAAAATTCTTTTTAAGTTTTTGACTTTGCTTTCCATCCAAATATTAAGGAGGATTGAGAGTAAATAATTGTCTCCCTGTGATTGCAACAGCGGTTTCCGGTGCAGGAAAATGGCGATGGGTCGAGCTCTACCAATGTTTCTTAGGTAGAACTCTCAGCATGGATTTAAAAAGACGTCCTGGAAAATCTTCCCAGGGTTAAAAGCAACTTCTGAAATAAGAAGAAGCAATCAGGAAAGTGAAAGCGAAAGTGTCTTCCTGACAGCTGATAAAGAGAGCTGCGGCTCCCTTTTCAGTGAAGCCAACAATCAGCTGGGAAGTGCTTTCTTTTCATACAGCAGAAGCTGTGGCTGAACATCTTGTTAAAAGACAATACCTTCAACCACCCCACCTCCTTGATTAACCACGAAAATGAAAAAGGAAGAAAGAAGAAGAGGCTAAACATAGCTATAGAGACTTAGAAGCGCTTGGTAAGTTACTTTATTTCGAAATAGATGGTTGATTTGAGAAAAGATTTAAAGGACAAGTATGATTGACAGGAACTGGACTTAATTATTAATATAAAGAAGCCATTTTCTAGAGACTGAACTTTCTTCCCACAACGTGGTGGAATTAAACTATAAAATAATTATATTCCTTTCCTACAACATGGTGGACATAATTTATAAAACTACTGTGTATGTTATATGAAAATAAGGACAATGAATACTAGGAAGCAAACTAGAAGAGAATCGGGGGCAGGAGAAAATGATGGAATACAAGCTATGTTTGAGGAGTTCTCCTCAAAGACTTCACAGACAATTCTACAGAATGTGAATATAATGTTGGAGAGAAGTTTTGGGGACTTTGAAAAGAGGTTGGAACAAAAATTAGATAAAATAAATGAGAAAATGGAAGGGGAGATTTAAAAAGTGACTGAAAGGGTAGAAGAATTAGAAATGGAGAGAGAAAATGAACTTGATAGAATAGCATTATTAGAATTAAGAGATAAGGAATATAGTTTAAGGTTTAGAGGCATACCAGAAGGAAAGGAGGTAGAAATAGAAGAAATGATGTTTCACATTATCTCAAAATATGCACAAATTCATAAAAAGCCTAGAGATATTTTATTAGAATTTTCAAGGAGAAAAACTAAAGAAATGATTTTGCAAACTCATTTTGAAAATAGAATTAGAATTAAAGGTAGAGATATCATTGTTCTTAAAGAAATACCTATAAGAAAAAAGAAAAGAATATGCAGGTTTAACAGAGATACTGAAAAAAACAATATCTCATTTCGCTGGGAGAAATTAGAGGGGGTAAGCTTTACTTTTCAAGAAAGAAGGTACAAATTAAACTCAATACAAAAAGCAAAGGATTTTTTGGAAAGACATAAAAAGGAATTAGAACACAATAAGATAAAGAATAAAGAATCAAAGAGAGAGGAGCTAGCTACAAATTCTAAAGAGTACGAGGACCTGCTGGCGTGATGGAAATTAACTATACCACTTGGAATTGTCTGTAGCTTGAATCATGTCAACTGGATTTCTATTTTCTCAGTGGAAACGTTTTGCTCCTTATCCAAGGAGCATCTTCAGTCTGAGCAAAGTTGGTAAGGGAATCCTAAATATGTCTCTAGGTAGCTGTGTGACCTTACACCTGGGGCTAGGTCATGGTTATATTGAGATGTTATTTTAAGTCCTTTTATCATCTAAAGGAGGACTTAAATAAAATAAATAATAAATAAAATAAAATAAAATTTCATTAATTTCATTTTTTTCAGAAAGATTCAAATCCTTTTCAAGAATTGATATGATTTGGGTATCAAAAAATTTAGCAAGTAAAATATTAAAAGCTGAAATTTCACCAAAAACATTTTCAGATCATAATCCAGTGAAAATAACAATTAGGAAGACTTCTAGAAGTTTTAAATGGAGATTGAATGAGAGTGTCTTAAAAAAAGAAGTAGTGGAAGAATGCAAAAAGAAATTAAATTTTTTTTTTGAAATAAACTTAAATAATGAAGTGGATATCAGAACAGTTTGGGATGCCAGCAAGGCAGTAATGAGGGGACATTTTATATCTTTAAATCAAAAGATTTAAAAACAATACCAACAAAATTTACAAACAATTATGAAACAAATTAAACTAAAGGAAAGAGAACTACAGGAAAGACCATCAGATGAAACTTTATTATTCCAAATTAAACTATTACAACAACAAATCGAACTACTGACAACAAAAGAATTAGAAACGAAACTAAGATATGCAAAACAAAGAAACTTCGAATTTGCTAATAAACCAAGCAAATGGTTGGCTTATAAAAAAAGGAAAGATAGAGAGAAGAAAATGATTACTAGAATAAGGGATAATAGTGAGGAACTAGTAGATAACAAAAGAATTAATAAAGCATCCTATACCTTTTTTTCAAAACTATATCAAAAACAGGAAATCCCATTAGACAAAATTGAGAATTATTTAAATAATCAAAATCTTCCTAAATTATCAGCAAACAAGAATTAATAGTCCGATTACTAATCAGGAAATAATAGATGCCATAAAAAAACTTAAAATTGGAAAAACACCGGGTCCTGATGGCATATCAACAGGTTATAAATACTTTTTGGAACAAATCTTAAATCCACTTAAAGATTTAATGAACTCGATTCTGAAAGGCTCCAAAGGCTACCTGAGAGATGGACTGAAGCTAATATAACACTTATTCCAAAAGAAAAACAAGATCCATCTTTAATTAATTAATTAAAAAAATAATTAAAAATTATAGGCCGATTTTGTTATTAAACAATGATTATAAAATTTTTACCTCAATATTAGCTGAAAGATTAAAAACAGTGTTACAAGAAATCATAGATCAAGATCAAAGCGGCTTCTTACCAAAAATACAAATAAAAGATAATATAACAGTGTTAGACATTTTGGAATATGCACAATATCACAATGAAAGTCAAATAGCTTTAATATTTTCAGATGCAGAAAAAGCCTTCGATAATTTAAATTGGATTTTCATGATCAAAGTTCTTGAGAAAATGGGATTTGGAGATGCCTTTGTGAAAGGGATTGAAGCAATTTATTCAATACAAAGAGCCAAGATAATAGTTAATGAAGAATTAACAGATAACTGCAAAATAGAAAAAGGAACGAGACAGGGTTGTCCCTTGTCACCTCTTTTATTCATTCTTGTCTTAGAGGTCCTTAATAGAGAGATAAGAGCAGATCATCAAATAAAAGGAGTAAAAATTAAAAAACATTTTTTTAATTGAAAGCATTTGCAGATGATTTGGTTTTTATGCTACAAGATCCCTTATATTCGATAGATCACTTGCTGATGAAAATAAAAGAATTTGGAGAAGTGGCAGGCTTTAAGATTAATAATCAAAAAACAAAAATACTGAGTAAAAATATGACTCAAAAACAACAAGAAGATTTAACAAAAAAAATCTGGCTTTACAATAGAAAAGAAGATTAGATATTTGGGTGTAACGTTAACAACGAAAAACAGTACATTATTCCACAATAACTATGAGAAAATTTGGAATGAAATCAAATTAGACTGGAGAAAATTACAGTCATCTCTATTAGGAAGGATATCTACAATTAAAATGAATGTATTACCGAAGATGTTATTTCTCTTTCAAACATTACAAATTTTAGCAAATGAGAAAATATTTCAACTATGGCAAAAGGACATTTCGAAATTTATTTGGCAGGGAAAAAAGCCAAGAATTAAATTTAAATTATTACAAGATGCCAAAGAGAGAGGAGGCTTGGGGCTACCAGACTTTAAATTATATTTTGAAGCCTGTTGTTTTTTGTGGATAAGAGAGTGGCTAACATTGGAAAACCAAAAACTCCTACAATTAGAAGGACATGAAATTAAATTTGGATGGCATGCATACATTTGGTATGAAAAAGTAAAAATGAATAAAGAATTTAATAATCATATCATTAGAAAAACATTATTAAGGATTTGGGAAAAATACAAAAGGAATCTACTACCAAACATACCAATGTGGCTTTCACCACAGGAAGCCCTTATAAGAAAAGAAAGCTCAGGAGACCAGATAAAATGGTTGAGATATAAAGACTTAGTAAAATTTGAACAAGATTTACCTATGTTAAAAACTAGAGAAGAAATAGAAAGTGAAGAACATATATGCCATTGGTTTACTTATTTGCAATTAAATAAGCGATTTAAATTAGATAAAAAGAATTATAAATTTAAAAAAGAAAAAACAGAGTTTGAAAAACAATTATATATGAGTAATGATCATATTATCACAAAAATGTATAAAATATTATTACAATTAAATCAAGAAGATGAACAAGTCAAAGTCTGTATGATTAATTGGGCAAGGAATTTTGGATATAATATTTTATTAGAAAAATGGGAAAATATGTGGACAAAAGGTTTAAAATTTACTCTATGTTATAACTTAAAGGAGAATTTTTACAAGATGATGTACAGATGGTATCTAACTCCACAAAAACTAGGAAAAATGTATAATAATGTTTCAAATGTATGTTGGAAATGTCTTCAAATGGAAGGAACGTTATATCATCTATGGTGGTCTTGTAGAAAAACAAAAAAAATTTGGACACAGATACATGAAATGATTCAGAAAATCTTCAAGAAAAATATTGAAAAAAAACCAGAATTTTTTCTATTAGGCATTTTGGAAGACGATCAAGAAGAAAAGTATGGTATCTTGTTATTATATGATTACTGCGGCTAGGATAGTATATGCACAATATTGGAAAAAAGAAAACATACCAACAATGGAGGAATGGATGATGAAACTTATGGAGTTAGCACAAATGGTGAAATTAACAATTTTATTAAAAGATAAAAATATTTCGAAATTTAAAGAAATGTGGCAACCAATATTAGATTACCTGTATACTATTGAGAAAAATGAAGCAATGACAATGGGTTTGTATTCTAAGGAATTAAACATATAGAAATAAATAGTAAGGTAAGGGAAAATAAAGATAAGAGATATATTAAGATGCTAATTGTATATCTTTACCTAGGATAGTCGGAAACCTTTTATATATATTACTTCTTATATATTGATATATTTTTTTTGGAATTTAAGTGTATAAATAACAATATGTAATAACAATATATAACAATAACAATAAGATCTGTAGTATTTTATGTATTTAAATTTGTTATTTTGTATGTTGATTTTTATGTATGTATGTATGTATGTATGTATGTATGTTTTTGTAGAATATTTTAATGAATAAAGAGTTTAAAAAAAAAAGTCTCCCTGTTATTATTTTTCTACTAAATTTGAAGATATTAGCATTTTCCTACACATTGAATCGGCTGTTTTGAACTTTCAGTTTTCTGCTTCTACTTTCCCTGGGGAACTGTCTGCGTATCTCACTTTTGCTTGTATAAATACATTTCACAATTCTTTCATATCTTCAACTTTCGCTGGTTAAGCTCCTAGGGGGTGCCATAATCTACTGTGTAAGACATGGAGGATTTTAAAAAGACTTTCTCTGACTTCCACCGAGATTTTAAACAGATTCTTTTTGATTCCTACCAAGTTTTTATGCAAGGCATTCAGGATATTGTGGAAAATATGATGTCTAAAATGTGTCATCTGGTTGGGGATGTCGTGGATGAAACTGAGGAACTTAACAGCAACAGAAATGTTTCTTGTAAGAGCGAGATCAGGACTTTTGTTGAAATGCTGGATGAAGATTGGATAGTCAGGTTGAAGAAATTAAAGGGAGAGATAGAGTTGCAAGCCATCAGTGAAATTGATCTTCTGATGGAATGCCATGGTAAAAAAAGAGGTTACTGTGTTTGGGAGGTCTCCTGAAGAGAAGTCGGAGTTTTTGAGGGGGGCAGTTGGGCTGTTTGATTTTTTTAAGAAAAAAGATCTGTGTGTATTGTGGGGATATGTAAATGCTCTGTTTTTTTTTAAAGTGGGGTAAGGGTTTAAGAATATTTATCTGGATTGCTTTTAGGGTTTGGCTGACTTTATTTATCTTTAACGATTTGGATTAAGATTATTAAAGTATAAAAAAATAATAAGTGTCCGGTTTTGGGTTTAATATATCAGAAAGTCCCAAGATCGGCGGTTTGAGACCCGAGCGCCGTGTGACGGAGTGAGCTCCTGCACTCACCCCAGCTCTTCCCAACCTAGCAATTCGAAAGCATGCAAATGCAAGTAGATAAATAGGTACCACTTCAGTGGGATGGTAGCAGCGTTCCGCGTGCGTCATGCCGGCCACATGACCGCAGAAGCATCTTCGGACAGCACTGGCTCTTCGGCTAAGAAACGGAGATGAGCACCGCCCCTAGAGTCGGACACGACTGTGCAGGGGAAAACCTTTACCAATGATTAATATTATTAAAATTGTTGTATTATTAAGTATTTTGTTGTTCAGTTGTTTAGTCGTGTCCGACTCTTCGTGACCTCATGGACCATAGCACGCCAGGCCTTCCTGTCCTCCACTGCCTCCCGGAGTTTACTCAAGTTCATGTTCATCACATCGGTGATGCTATCTAACCATCTCATCCTCTGCTGTCCCCTTCTCCTTTTGCCTTCAGTCTTTCCCAGCATCAGGGTCTTTTCCAGTGAGTCCTCTCTTTGCATTAGGTGGCCAAAGTATTTGAGCTTCAGCTTCAGTATCTGTCCTTCCAATGAGCAGTCAGGGTTGATTTCCTTTAGGATTGACTGATTTGACCTCCTTGCAGTCCAAGGGACTCTTAAGAGTCTTCTCCAGCAATTATTAAGTATAATGGCAGACAATTTATATGTTTTTAGTTTGAACTTTATTATAGTAGACAGGAATGTATAGAATAGTAGTAGGAAGGAAATAATTAAATAAATGTTATCTTTGAGGGGAAGTTGTTTAAGAGGTTCATATACCTTTTTTTTTCTTTTAATATAAGGGGAGGGAGCAATTGTATTTAGTGATTTTTATAATGTGCCAATGGAATGATTTATAGAAATAATGTGATTTTGGTTTAATATAGAGTAAGGGATTGATTATGGAATATTGTTGTATATCCTTGCTGTTAAAAGTCGGAAGTCACCTCTCTTTGTAATTTTTTTTTCAAAAAATTCTCTTGCGTTTCCACACTTTTTTAGTTTTTTCTTTTTTTCTTTGTAGTTTTTTTGTTTTTCTGTAGCTTTTATCTTTGTTTGAAACTTAATAAAATCCTTATATAAAAAAAGAATTATTCCCTTGCCAATCTGGCAATACTGAATCACTGGCCCATATGTTATTCTTTTGTAACTTCTATGAAGACATGCGTACAGAGCTTTTAGCACCTCTCAGTAGGCCATTCCCTAGACAGCCATTCCCTGGACATCCAGATGAATATTATGTAAAATTCCAGCTGGCAGTTAAGGACCCTAAAATAACACAAGCTTTGCAAAATTTGTATTTGCAGCCTGTAGAACCCATGCTCTATTAATGGCAAACTAATTTAAGGCTGATTTTTGGCTGAACTGTGTAGAGTACAGTACTTCATAAAGCATTAGAGTGTTAGATCGTTTTTATTCCATTTTATTATAGAGGGTTATTTTTTCTTTTTCCTTTTCTTTACTCTTTTATCTGTCATATTTAATCCAATTTTCCTGATATGTATGATGGGTCTGAGACCTACAATAAAATACAATAATACATCTTTAAAAAATCATATAATTGATCTTAGGCTGTCAAGCTAACCACATTGCTACTAAGCAACTCTCTTTGTATTTAGAGACCTCTTTCAGAGTAGTTGCAGAAGAGGTTTCTGTTTTCTGAACTTATTTTCAAGATGCTCTTGATCATGCTTTTGAGGAGTGTCAGTGATTTTTTCTATTGCAATTTGAAACAGCCAACAGGAAGAATTCCTTGCAATTTAATTGAATCTCTGGATAAATTATTACAAAATAAAAAACAGGACATTCACACACACCCTTTGGCCAACTCATCACAAAATAAGTGCAAAATTATTATGCTCCATCTGGGAGAATTTCACTGAAATTCTTTGCTCCTTTGAAGTAAAAGAAGCAAAGCAAATTCTCCTTCATCAAATTGCTTGAGAAATGGTTGGAAAAAAATGCAAGAAAAATTTATTCATAGTATCTGTAGCTTGAATCATGTCAACTGGATTTCTATTTTCTCAGTGGAAACGTTTCGCTCCTTATCCAAGGAGCTTCTTCAGTCTGAGCAAAGTTGGTAAGGGAATCCTAAATATGTTTCTAGGTAGCTGTGTGACCTTACACCTGGGGCTAGGTCATGGTTATATTGAGATGTTATTTTATGATAAAAGGACTTAAAATAACATCTCAATATAACCATGACCTAGCCCCAGGTGTAAGGTCACACAGCTACCTAGAAACATATTTAGGATTCCCTTACCAACTTTGCTCAGACTGAAGAAGCTCCTTGGATAAGGAGCGAAACGTTTCCACTGAGAAAATAGAAATCCAGTTGACACGATTCAAGCTACAGACAATTCCACCTGGATGACTGAGAACCTTCATAGACAGATTTATTCATAGTACTACACCTTCCCAGGTTGGAACATATATACTCAGGTAACAAAACCAGTTAACAGTTCATGAAATCTAATATGCTTCTAATATTTGTGAAGTATATGTGCATTCACAATTTTCTGTATTAGAATAAGTTGTGGAAGGCAAAAGGAAGAGGGGCCATCCAAGGGCAAGATAGATGGATGATATTCTGGAGGTGACGGACTCGACCTTGGGGGAGCTGGGGATGGCGACGGCTGACAGGAAGCTCTGGCGTGGGCTGGTCCATGAAGTCACGAAGAGTCAGAAGCGACTGAACGAATAAACAGCAAAAAGTACTATATGTGTATGTGTATGTGTATGTGTATGTGTATGTGTGTATGTATGTATGTATGTATGTGTGTATATATATATATGTGTGTGTGTGTGTGTGTGTGTGTGTGTATATATATACACACACACACACATACACATACATACATACATACATACATATGTATATATACACATACATACATATATACAGTATACACACACACACATACACATACATACAGTATATCTATTATCTATCATCTATCTATCATCTATCATCTATCATCTATCCATGAACTATAATTTTGGTGTTGTTTAATTTCCTTTTGACAACTATGATTGATTTCTAATGGCTTCTAGCTAATGAAAAATACTAATTTTCACAAATCTAATTTGATGATCTTTTATCCTGAGATTTAGATAGTTGGTATATGAGGCATTTTTTGTACAAGATAGGCAAACAATTTTAACATATAAATTCCTATTAAGAAATCATAGATTGGATCCATAATTGCCTTTCTAGGA
Source organism: Charina bottae (assembly GCA_023362775.1). Classification (NCBI taxonomy): domain Eukaryota; kingdom Metazoa; phylum Chordata; class Lepidosauria; order Squamata; family Charinaidae; genus Charina; species Charina bottae. Next base: position 109,953,000 of record JALMGJ010000002.1, read on the forward strand.
ATCTCCATTGGGGGAGATGGGCGGTAATATAAATTTAAATAATATAAATACATACATACATACATACATACATACATACATACATACATACATACGATCTTTCTGTTCAGGATAGAAATGCAATCCTTGCTCAGGAAATGCTCTCTCATGTTTTCATCGGAGGATCCGCCTTCAGAGCAAGAAACTGCTCCATGATTTCAAAGAAGAAATTAGCAAAAGCTGCCCCCCACTACTTCCAGGGTGAGCATCATCCCATTCAGGGACAGCCATGGAGGGAGAGCAAAACAGTCAAGAGGGCATCCACAACTGTGAAGTCAAAGCCTTGCCCCTCTTTTATTTGGCTTTTGTATGCTAGCATTGCATGGTCATGGCCACCATCTTGACTTTTTTGACCCCCTGACACCCCAATCCCATGAGTGGCATCCATTAAGAGAACTTTAGATATTTAGGCATGTCAGAGTTCTGGCAGACCTCTGCCATTCAGACCAGATGGATACGTGCAGGAAGACACGATGGGATAGACACGTAACTGACAAGCTAGCGCGGACGCAAGAGCTACAGTAACGAGGTGCGAAACGGAACGCGTCAACCCGGGAAAGACTGTCTGAGTACTCTGGAGCCAAGAACTACACACCTCAACTTCAAAAGGACAATGGGGGGGGGGGAATGCTTAAATGCAATATGCCATGCCATACCAGTTCATTCACGTCTTTGTTCCTGTTCCTGTGTACCAAAATAAATCCTTTTACTTCTAAGCAGCCAGCGTCGTGGTTTCTTTAGAGAAAGGGACTTTTGGACATCGTTGGGAGCAGTCCTTACATAAAGACGTGAATCACCACTGACCACGTATCCTGAGGAATATCCCGAAAAATCGGTGAGCTCCCCAGTCGAAAGCGGTCACACAACCAGAAAACTTCACCTTCGTGGAATGGAATGGAATCGGTAGAGGCAGCGGAAACTATCGAAGTAGCCGGACCCAGCTCGTCAGGTGCCCAGATGATGGAGGAAACCCAGCGAGCGGAAGCACTCTCTACCGAGACCAACGACAGGCGGGAGGGAAAGAAATCCCAGAAGAAGGAGGTAAATAAAACCCCTATCCTCCTCAATACTACCAAGCCTAAATTGGCGGGATGGTCCGTCGCCGTTGGTGAAGGGCTGGAAGAGAAAGTGGGGAAACCTACCAAGAAGAGGGTCACCCCAACCCAGCGCATCGAGGTCCTGGAAGACCAGATGGCACATTTGAGCCTAGAAGTAGGAACTATGAATAAAAAAATGGACTCTATGGGGGCGGCCATGGAAAAACTACTAAGAAACCTAGAGGGACTCAGAGGGATGGAAGTGAGCCCGGCACCCTCAGACGAGGAGGAGGAAATCGTATAATTTAGTGGGGAAAGTGACGAGGGGGAGGAGGAAATTCGCCCCTACAGTCGCCCCTACAGTCAGCTACCCTACAGCCAACCGCCTATAACCCCAACCTATGACCACCGCAGGACCTCACTGAGGACCCTCGCTCCAAGTGGCATAGGCGAGTTAATGATGAAATTTGATGGAGACCCTAAGAAACTAGCATGCTTTTTAACGCATGTACAAGGGTTTATGGGAGAATTTGAGCATACCTTTTGAATGGAGGAGAGTAAGGTGCGGTACGTCTCCAGTTTTTTGGAAGGGGAGGCGGGCGACTGGTTGGTGGCTCTACATGATAGTGGGGCCCACGAACTGATGAACTTTAAGAAGTTCATGTATGCCCTTAGGAAGAGATTCGAGGATATGCTATCAAAAATATCAGCAAGGGCTCGAATCCAGAACTTAAGACAAGGCAACAGGACAGTAGCGGAATACGCTATGGACTTCAAAAAGCTTTTGTCAAAATTACCAGCCTGGCCTGAATCATTTAAAATAGAACATTTTCAATATGGACTGAGACAGGATCTGATAGAAGTGGCAATAGAAAGAGACGACCCTGGAACACTAGAAGGGTGGATCCAGCTAGCAGGGAAAGTTGAAAGTAGCAAAATACAGCTACAGAATATCAGGACTTTCCACTCCATGCGGAAGAAACAGGGAAATTCCTTCACCCAACCCCGCAAACCCACAAAGCAACGGAACTGGGAAGAGGAGAAGGAACGTCGCACAAAAGACGGACTCTGCTTCTGTTGAGGGAAAGAGGGACATAGGATAAGCAATTGCCCCCAGACCAAGGCTAATTCTAAGGAAAAACCCTCCACAAAAAAGATGCCAGATGACAGAGGAGCCAAAACAGTGCCTGCAAAATACAAAGGAGCGGCGGCAGCAACCGAGGAGAGAAGGAGCGAGCAGTACCGGGACACCGATTCTGACACCTCAGAGGACGACTTCGAGCCGGCGGGAAACGACAACGGTCTGTTCTAAAGTGCGCCGCAGGACAGGCCTTCAACACTGGGTGCAACGGGGGGGATGGCGTTCCCAAATGCCCCACAATGAACATCAAGGTAAAGTTACAAAACTTGGATGGGAAGGGACAATTGTGGGGGGTGGCCATGCTGGACTCTGGGTGCTCCAGATGTCTGATGCACCCAAAAGTGGCAACCAAACTGAAACTTAAATTGATCAAAATGAACACACCCATCACGTTTTGGCAATTGGATGGGTCGGAAATGAAAGGTGGCCCAATTGAATATACCACAGAAGACATACAAATGTCTGTGGGGACTCATGTAGAGACATTATGATTTGTCGTAGCACCTATTGCAACACGACACATTGTGCTGGGGCTTAAATGGCTCAAGAAAAGAAACCCCCGAGTGGACTGGGCATCTGGGGAAATGGACTTTTTTGATGGGACATACTGTACAAAGCGGTTGTGGAGACGGCTGGGGCAAACGATCTCGAATGGGGGGTGACAGGCACGGAGCAAGGGGGGATGGAACAATGGGAGGAGGACCAAGACCAGGAGAGTGGCACGCTCCTGGACACAATCCCGGAGAAATATCTCTCCGTAGCTGAGGTGTTTAGCCAAAAAGAATGAAGAAGAACCCCCACACACACACAGACTATCAGACGCAACGGTTGACCTCATCCCCGGGGCACCCTTTCCCAAACCCAAAATGTATGCGATGACCCAGAAAGAATTGGGTGAACTACACAAGTTCATTGACAAAAACCTGGCAAGGGGGTTTATAGAACCCGCAAATTCGCCCCTGGCAGCCCCTGTCCTCTTTTGGAAAAAGAAAGACAGTTCCCTACGACTCTGCACAGATTACATGGGGTTAAATGCCATTTCCGTAACAAACCAGTACCCACTTCCACTCCTGAAGGATATGCTAGCACAATTGGCAAAAGGCAAAATTTTCACAAAGTTGGATGTCAGAGAGGCATATTACCGGGTACGCATACGGGAAGGGGACGAATGGAAAACGGCATTCAACTGCCCATTGGGTCAATATCAGTACCGGGTTCTCCCATTCGGAATAGCGGGGGGACTGGGCATCTTCATGCGACTGATCAATGAGGTATTGTATGAATTTCTCTACCAAGGGGTAATTGTGTATCTAGATGACATTTTAATCTTTTCCGACAGCCTGGAGAAGCATACCCGATTAGTCAAAAAAGTGTTAGAGAAATTGCTAGAGGCTAAACTATATGTCAAATTAGAAAAATGCGAATTCCATAAGGATAGCTTGGACTTCCTAGGCTATAGAATTTCACACAAGGGTATTGAAATGGACCCGGGGAAAGTACAAGCAGTGTTAGAGTGGGAACCCCCCCGAACCCACAGACAACTCCAAGCGTTTCTCGGGTTTGCGGGGTTCTATAGGCAGTTCATTCAGGGGTTCGCACAGATCGCGCTACCCCTAACGGACCTATTAAAGACAAAAGGAAAGGGGACTAAAGGGAAATTACCCAGTAGCAAAATAATTTGGACCAAGGAATGCCAGGAGGCATTCGACAAACTCAAGGCTCTGTTTACAGAGGAACCCATTCTAAAACACCCGGAAGTGGAGAAGCAATTCATAATTCACATGGATGCTTCCCACAATGCAATTGGCTCGATATTACTACAATTCGATGATTCCAAAAAACTGAGACCATGTGCTTATATTTCAAAAAAGTTCAGCGAAACGGAAAAAAGATGGCATGTTTGGGAAAAAGAAGCATTCACAGTTAAACATGCCCTAGACACATGGCAACACCTGTTGGAGGGGGCGACCATACCGTTCCAGGTTTGGACAGATCATAAAAACTTAGAGGCGCTCAAATCTCCCAGAAAACTGAATCACAAACAACTGTAGTGGGCTGAATATTTTAGCAAATTCAATTTCACCCTACAGTATTTCCCGGGGGGAAAGAACCTCTTGGCAGACGCATTATCACGCCTCCCCCAACATGACGGTAAAGTCGAGGAGATCGTGGAAATGCTCATTCCCACTCAGACGTGCACACTGACACAGGCAGTTGACCTACCAAACCAGAGCAACTGTCCTGTTCCAACTTAATACAGAGACTTGAATTGCTTAACAGTTTTTATTAAGTACTATCAGATCAATTGGGTGGCAGGCTCCAAGATAATCTTCTTCTGTTATAAGGCACAGTACTGTATTCTACTTCAATCTGATGGGTTTTGGGATCTGGAAACAATACAACAGGACAGGAACAAGGCAAGACAACACAAGCAAGACAATCAGTAGAATCAAGAATAAATACCAGACTGGTTCTGGGGATTAACTAGCAAGACAACTTACACAACTACTAATCTACTAGGTGGTAATTACATCAAGAATTAATTCAGGCAATGTACAGTTTAACAAGAACAAAACAGACAGTTATGGTTTTTTGTCAAAGGTAGGCAAGGCTGGATTAGGAGGAAGGTGGGAAGGACTGGGTATTTTAAAAGGCTGGATGGGTTTTAATAGGAAGGAATGGGAAGGGTTAATGAACTGGGTTGTTCTGAAGACAGGTAGTTGGGAGCTTGATAGAAGATCCTCTGCTGTAACAGACTTTCCAATATTTGAGGTCTGAGGCAATTTAGGGTCAGAGTAATTCAGCCCAGCAACAGTATGCTGTTTGACAGGTGATAAGCGGTCTTTGTTTTTAACACCAGGGGGAAATAGCCGGAAGGCACTGGCGAGGCAGCAGCAGCGGCGAAGGAAGACAGCCCAGAGACAGATCCGTCAGCGTAGACAGGCACGGAGGGAAGCCACGGCGTTGACGCTGAGGCAGCAAGGGAAGCAACTGCAGAAGGAGTCTCCTCAGAAACTGCGACAGAAGACAGCTCCGAAAGGTAAGGAGAACTGGTTGATCGGTGGATCCGAGGGCTGGAGTTAGTCTGAGGATGGGGAGGGCTAAAGAGATCGTTTAAGCAGGGCTTCTGTGGTGTGAGCTGCTGTGGAAGAAGTCTGGAGCTGAAGGTATGTGGTACTCCTGAAGAACAGTTGTCCCTGACAACCTGTTCTTCGTTGTTTCCCCCTTTTATACTTTGTATCTCGCGCTGTTCGAATGCAGCAGCCAATAGGCACGCTGCATTCTTGGCTCTTTTTTTTGAAATTGAGTTCAACTCTGCTGCAACGTTTTTATCGTTGCAACAGAGTTTTACCTTTTACCTTTTCCTGCTGCCAGACTTGGCCTCTTTTGACCAGTCCTTCCTAACAGCAACCAGACTGATAGGCTTGAGGGCAATTTGGCGCTCACCCGGAGCAAATCCAAAGAGGCAGGGGAGAATCCCTTCGAATCCAAACTACGAGTGGAAACATTGGTAGACACATGGTGGGGGGAGAACAAGCACACGTTAACCGAAAGCAATGGACTGTGGTGGAAGGAAGGAAAGGTATATGTTCTGGAAGGGTTAAGAAAAGGGGCTTTAGAGAAAACACACAACCACAAGACGGCTGGCCACTTCGGGTTTGTCAAAACATTACACCTAGTCAGAAACAAATTTTGGTGGCCAATGCTGCGCAAGGACGTAAAAGAATATATAGCCTCCTGCCCAGTATGCGCTATGGCAAAACGAGTAATGGGGAAACCCACAGGACTGCTTCAGCCGGTAGCCAACCCAACGCAGCCATGGAAACAAATTGCCATGGATTTTATTGTGGACTTACCCGTGAGCAATAAAAAATGGCGATCTGGGTAGTCACTGATCTATTTTCCAAACAGGCCCATTTCATTGCTTGCAATGGGATTCCGAATGCCCATAAACTCGCCAAAATGTTTATTCAACCTATCTATAGAGCCCACGGTATGCCCGAATGCATAATAAGTGACCGCGGCAGTACTTTCACCTGCAAATTTTGGCGGGCATTCCTGAGATTAATTGGTTCCGGACAAGGATTAAGTAGCGCGTTCCATCCGTGCATGGATGGATTGTCTGAACGCCTTAATGCAATACTAGAACAGTACCTGAGATGCTACATAAGCTATCAACAAAATAATTGGGCGGAATTATTGCCATTTGCGGAAGTAGCCTACAATAATTCCATTCACCAAAGCACGGGGTTTTCGCCTTTTAAAATTGCGACGGGGCAGGATTTCGTAACCATCCCCAAACTCACCCTGACCCAAGTAACAGATGGGACCACCTCATTATGGGCGGATGAGTGGATCGCACGAATAAAAAACAATTGGCCGGTCATGGAGAAAACCCTCCAGGAAGCTAAGGAGAACTACAAAAAATATGCTGATCGAAAACGGGTGGCTGAATGGGAGCTCAAAGTAGGGGACAGAGTGTATTTGTCCACCAAAAACTTGCGCTCCACACAACCAGCTAGAAAACTTGCCCCAAAATTCATTGGGCCGTTCCCTATAATAAACGTGATTAACCCAGTAACGGCCAAACTGCAACTTCCCAAATCACTGAAACGTATTCACCCAGTATTTCACATCAGCTTGTTAAAACGGTACAACACATCACAGTGGCACCCTGAAGTGGCCAAGCCGACACCAGCAATAGTCAATGGGGAACCACATTTTGAAATAGACAGAATCCTAGACTCCAGACGACATAAAGGGCAGCTGCAGTACCTAGTAAAATGGCAACATCTGCCAATTGGGCACAAAGAGTGGGTAGACCAGAAACACATGCAAGCCCCAACATTAGTTAGAACCTTTCACAAAGAGTTTCCAGACAAACCTCGGAAAAAACAATCGAATTAATGCATTTTGTCGTTACAGAAATAAGACAGCAGGAGGTAGACAATGTAAATACGTGTGGAACTCACGAGGGGAAAGGGGGGATGTCTCTTGGACGGGCAGCATGTCAGAGTTCTGGCAGACCTCTGCCATTCAGACCAGATGGATACGTGCAGGAAGACACGATGGGATAGACACATAACTGACAAGCTAGCGCGGACGCAAGAGCTACAGTAACGAGGTGCGAAACGGAACGCATCAACCCAGGAAAGACTGTCTGAGTACTCCGGAGCCAAGAACTACACACCTCAACTTCAAAAGGACAAGGGGGAGGAATGCTTAAATGTAATATGCCATGCCATACCAGTTCATTCACGTCTTTGTTCCTGTTCCTGTGTACCAAAATAAATCCTTTTACTTCTAAGCAGCCAGTGTCGTGGTTTCTTTAGAGAAAGGGACTTTTGGACATCGTTGGGAGCAGTCCTTACAAGGCAATATAATCTGAAAAAAATGATAGCAGTCATGTCCTGAAAAAATAAGGGATCAAAGAGAAAGCAATATTACATATCAACAGAGGAAAAAGGAGATGCAACAGCTTTTGCTTTTTAAATCTGAATCCAAAAATATAAATCCCTAAGAAGGACAGAAAGTACTTTGTGATTGCTTTTGCTCCTAGAATTGTCTTCCTGTGAGATGTCTAATCAGCACATGCAGTGCAGAAAGGATGTGGTCCAAACAATGGTACCGTCCTGCTGTTATTGGGGAACACGACCCCTCTCTCTTCATCAAGCCCCCACTGGTTGCACAATGTTGACAGCAGACATTTGCAATTATGGCATACATTTGGGCTAGTGCCATTTTATCTTTGAGTGCGGAAGCCTCATTACAGCAAGGGAATATTGCTTCAGAAATGGCAGTTCAAGTGTTTTGGGGTTTAAGGAATGGTCTGTCCTCAGTTTGGAAGAAATGTCTGCTTGGCCCCACCTCATAGCTCCTGGGCATATTACACAGCAGGTCCTTCTTTCACTCTCCATTCATCCACTGTAGAAACCTGCCAGAACAGTTGGGAAAGCCTGAATGCCGAACTGCTGGGGATCGGATGATAGCACTCTTCCAAACCTTGAAGGGCTGCCATAGGGAAGAGCGTGTGTATTCATTCTCTTTAGTGCCTGAGGCTCTGCCAAGAATCAATGGGTGGAAGCTTTACAAAGAGCAAAACAAGGAGGAATTCCTGACTGTGAGAACTATTAAACAGTGGAATAGTTTGCCTCCTGGAGTTGTGGGTCCTCCATCTATAGTGTTTTTCAAAGAAATGTAGGACAGCCATTTGTCTGGAAAGGCTGAATATTCCTGTCCTGGACAGGGGGTTGAACGAGAAGACCTCCAACCCTATAATTCTATGATTCTAATACACAAAAATTACAGGTCACGAATATATAGTATGGAAAGCAACAGAAGTTTGCTACAATGAAGTTTTGAGGGTTTTCAATTTTGTTTATATTTTTAGCAGCTATCCTTCACTTCTTATTTATTTTGTGAAGTGGGGAGGTATGTTTCTTCAGTCAGAGACCTGGCGGAACCTGAAGGCCCAGGACAAGACACTCAGATATTGGCCAGCTTGAAGGAATAGCAAGCAAGCATTGTTTGGCAGGTTTAGATTCAAAGATTTGATCATGCAAATAATCAAAATACCTCAGATCAATATTGTGTGCATTTTAAAATGGATTAAGAAGGATTTGGGAGACAGAAAATCTGGTCATTTGGAACCTCAAGGTGAGCATGACTCTAAATGCAAAGTAACCTAAGAAGGAATTCCAAAATTGTCAACTGTTTGTTTGTCTTAAAGAAATTAAATAAATAGTTTGCCTTCTTAGCCTTTCCTTCATTTAAAACCACTTGTATGAAGGAATATGAACAAAAATACCCATAAGAATATGCCCTATTAATTTAATATGCTTAATATAAAATGTAAAAAATAAAGTGTTAAACAAAGTCAACATGATTAAAGTGGGGGGGGGGGAGAGAGAGAGAGAGAGAGAGAGAGAGAGAGAGAGAGAGAGAGAGAGAGAGAGAGAGAGACTTTATTATTGCAATTTATGCCACCTCTTTCTGTTCTAAGACACTCAAAATGGAATTGCACTGATGTGATAGAATACTAAGACAGCATTCTGGCAAAAGCTATCTATACTCTTCCCTGCCATGGAATTCTACATTACATAGGACAGGCTTCCTGAATTTATGCCCCTTCCAGATTTGTGTATTTTACTTCCCAGAATCCTTGGCAATGACCACGCTTGCTGTGGAATTCTGGAAGTTGAAGTCCAAATATCTAGAATACTCTTAGGCTGTGGAAAGCTAATCTAATGTAAAACAGACGCTCCACTTCTAACTTTTCCCTTCTTCAGTGCACTGAAATTGGCACAATAGTTCAGTATGAGCGTAACCCAAGAACAAGCTTGGGAGCCCAACTCCCTTCTTCCCTTAGGATTCTGCTATTGCTCAATTGAAATACAGCACACACAGGGTGAGACTTTCCTACTCCTATTTTTAGGGTTGGATAAATTTGCTCAATTCTGTTCTTCTCCATTTTCATTCTTAATTTCCATTTGACCTGTTTCCTTATGACTTTGGATTGTTTTTTTTTCTCAAAACAAATATAGTCTGTAAGAATATTATATTCATTCTCCCGTGGTTTCCTTGGAATATATGCATTTTTATGAGCACTTTTGGAGTTGTGGACTACTGTATATTAGAATATCTGCATTAAAAATGCAGATTTTTAGCATATGAGTGTGCTACAGTTCACATCTACTTTTGGGAAGTTCAGATTGGGTCAATTTGCATCACAATGTGAACTGAAGAAATTTCTCACCTGTCTGCAGAAACTTGCATATTGTTTCACTTTAACCCTTGTAGACCTTGCCAGATAATATATGTTGAGACAAGGTGACACCATGGGAATTTATAATGGGAGTTAGTGATCTCTGGGAACATAAGACTCAGCTATAAAGGTCCAAGTTCAGCTTTTGATCTTCCTGGTGTCTTGTGCTACGCAGATTCTGAACATGTTCCTGATCACAGATCTAAATACTGTAAGAATTAGTGGTGCATATACAGTATCTCTGTGAACAGATATTTGGTTCCTTTAGATAGAGGCACTATCTGAATGGCATTCAGGAGTGAAGTGAAAGAGTTTGAAGATCATCGTAACTTCCTTGAAGAATTTTGAACCATCAAAGAGTTTACAAAATAATGACTGAGCACTATCCATCTTTCACATCAGCTAGGAGGCAGACCCAGATTAAAATTGAAACTAAATGTGCAAAAATGCAGAACTAATAAAAGGAAGCACTTATTTACTCAATTCATTTTAAACTGGAATTTGCCATAATCAGATGGGATGACAGACACCAATTTAGATGATTTTTAAAAAGGGCCTGGATAAAGTCATAGAAAGTTGGGATGTCAATGATTACTAGTCTTGATGACTCTTTACAGCCCCACAATTACAGACAACCCATGTTAAATACTATTTCAGAAACTGTCATCTTGTCTACATTTGTGAATTTTCAGTATGGCGCTGAATGCTGAATGAGTTCTTGGTCTGATCCAGTAGGGATTATAGGATATATTCTAGGGTACCCACCCCCAAAGTGTACTATTGGCTTAATAATTTTTATTTTATTAATTGTATATTTGTTACTTATGTAAGGAGCTCATACAACATACCTGTCCTTTCAGTCTTGTCCTCACAAAAACCCTGGAATTAGGTTATGCTGAGAAGTAAGAAGGCTCAGGTCAACTGTCTAAGGACCCTGGTTTTTGAGGTCCTAACACAGCATTATGGGCCATAATAAAATATAGATGATAATGTCAAAATAATTATTTTCTGGATAATCTTTCTGCTGGCATATTACTATATATACTCGAATACTGTATAAGCCAGGGGGTACGACGGCTCAGCAGTTAAGACGCCAGGCTTGTCGATCAGAAGGTCGCAGGTTCGGAGGTTCGAAACCCTAGCACCGCATGACTGAGTGAGCTCCCACACTTGCCCCAGCTCTTGTCAACCTAGCAATTCGAAAGCATGCAAATGCAAGTAGATAAATACGTACCACTTAGGTGGGAAGGTAACAATGTTCCGTGCACATCATGCCGGCCACATGACCGCAGAAGCGTCTTCGGACAATGCTGGCTGTTTGGCTAACAAACAGAGATGAGCACTGCCCCCTAGAGTCGGACACAACTGTGTGGGGGAATCTTTACCTTTACCTTTACTGTATAAGCCATCCGTGGATAAACCAACCCTTGAATTTTTAATGAAAATGCCATGAAAAATGCACCACATTTTTCATGGTATTTTGGTTAAACATTTGAGGGTCGGCTTATCCATGGGGATATATGGGATATATGGTTACTTTTTAAAAAGAATTACTGTATATACTCGCAGATAAACCCACCCATGCATAAGCCAACCCCAGTGTTTTGTATTTTGGCATCTAAAATTCTTGGCTTATCTGTGTATATATACAGTACTTATAACTGACCACAGTCTAGATCAGACTGTTTCTTAAGCACCATGACTGGCTTAAGAAGCAATTCTAAACTGCATATCTCACTTGCTAGGGTCATATTTCTTCTGTCAATTATAGGGAAATTCACTTCTTCCAGAAGAGCTGCATTCCCCACTAAACTCATTTTTGTTTTATCTTGATTCAGCTTTAGCCTAATGATCTCATACATTTTAAATGATAATTTTAAATTTTAAATTATCTTTCTTTTGGCTGGCCATAAATGTGTTTAGCAGAGTCTACTTTCCTGCATTTTTTTCAATGGAGCTTATTTTTATTGCCCGTGTTTAGAGGATAATTTTGTCCAGAGGGAATCAACTTCTGTAATGTATTGGTCTTTCAAAATATTGAATGTCATTCATACAATTGAAACCCAACTTCAGGACTAAGTGTGATCTTATTTTTATTAACTCAAATGAAAGCCTTGTTCAGTCTGGCTTAATCCTGTTCATAGGAGTGCTATCTCAAAGCTTCAATTCATTCTCATTTCTCAGGAAGGAAGAAGTCTAAGGTTTCTTCCTTATGGCTAATTTAAAATGGCATCCACCTATCCTTGAGCCCATAAGTGTGATGCCACTGAATGATGATATATTTATTTATTGTATGCACTGCATGTTAAAGAAAGGATCTAGCTTTGTTAACCTTTAGTCTCACCATATATCACTAGCTCTTGTTCCTTTTTTGCCTGCCACTGGTGATAAAATGTCCAAAATGTTTTTGCCCAACAGCAGATAATTCACACAGGGAGGTTTTGAAAACTTTTATTAATCAACAACTCAGTTACAGGAATATTAATGAATAAAGAAAGTTACATGAATATGCCACAGATATATCATACGAAATGCATTCAAAGCTATCTTTGTTGTGACTACGGAATTCACTGGTGGGCAAAACCACTTTGGCAGGCAAAAGGGGAATAAGAGCCATGTCACCAACCAGCAGAAACATATCCACCAATTGCTTTCCTTAATATGGGCTGGGGCAGGAGAGTGGATGAGTTTTGATGGATGGTTAGACCAATAGTTTAGCCACCGGACAGCACTCACTCCAGGTTTTGTCTAACAGGTGACAGGCTGCTTATCTATAGGACACATGACTTCTGGGAAGCTGGATTAAGAATGATGGTAATAAATGTCTAAAACACCCCAGAACATTGCAGAGACATTAAGACTTTGAAGCACAAACTTATCTCAACAACCTCTTTTTTCTGCCATGATGTTACCTTCATCTGAGTCCCAGTCCATACCTGAGGTAGCCTTAAGTTGTTCTTATTTATTCCAGTGTTAAAGTAGTGTTTTCCATCTGCCCCAACATTTTTTGCTGTTGGTACAATCTGACATGCTTCATTAGCCACTTTAAGCTGGTGTGGGTATGGTCTCTTCCCTTTGGTCTCTAGGCACTGTCCTCCAGGGCCATTCTTTTTGGGCAGTGGGAGAGTCTAGATCAGTGTTTTTCAAACTTGGCAACTTTAAGATGTGTGGACTTCAACTCCCAGAATTATGGCTGGGGAATTCTGGGAGCTGAAGTCCATACATCTTAAAGTTACCAAGTTTGAAAAACACTGGTCTAAATCTTTCAAACCAGCCTCTCCTCTGTTTCTGATTCCCAGCTTAGGGATCAGCCTAGCAGCCTACAGGCATCTGGGGGGAGAGTGTTACACAGTGTGTAAGGAGTCTCCCTCTCTCCACACTCCATAATTCTCCATGTCTGTCAGCTGTTGAGTCAGGGTATTTTTAACACGGGTTTAGTGCTCTTCCCTCTCCAGATGTAACCCCTCCATTCAGTGTGGAATTGAGGAATGCAAATCAGAATACTAGGGTAGAATCAACCCAATATCCCTTCAGTACATAATCTGTTCAACTCACCACTCTGTTGATCAGCAAACCTGCTTTTAATTCAGTAGGTAAAAGGCTGCTTCATTTGTATAATCTGCTTATAATAGGCATGGAGTAAGTCCAGAATTTTGTGCCAGCAGGCTGGAACCTGGTAAGTGGGCTGGCATGCAGGGTCCACTTTCATTTCACAGCTTGCTGCTCAGAAAAATAGACCTTTCACAAACATTAATTAAAAAAATGAGATTGGTCAGTGGCTCTTCATCTGTAGTCCAGTTTAGGCTGTATATCACCGATAAAGAGAAAAATCCTTTTTGATCCTGAAAATAGCCTCACCTGCATCTGAATGAAGTGCCCACACACACACATACACAGTGGATGCACTGCAGAGAACATAACATTTGATCCTTGTATGCACCAGGTTGAGAAGGGCACATTTAAAGGGCAGCGGGAATTAGAAAAAGAAAAGACACTTCTAAAAGATAATGCTCCTTTAGTGTGTTTCTGATACAGTTTGCAGAAATGCAGTGTGCAGTTGTGCCCTTTTTCAGTCACATTCACCATTGTGGCAACTGGTGGCACCACGGATTCTGTAGGTGGTGTGGACATAATATAGAAGTCTCTATGCAGCTGTCATCTCTCTTCTTTAAGCTTCCTCTGGCTCTCACTCACCTTCTGTCTGTAAACCACTCTGACTACTTCTCCACCTTTCTTGTCTTGGCTGATGAGAGGACGAGTCTTTCTAATGGGAAGGTGAAGAAGGAGGGTGAATTTAGTCGCTTAGCACGGAGCTGGGAAGTGGTGAGGCAGGGAAGAAGCCATAATTGCACATCTTGGTTTAAAAGAAAAAAAATGTGTTTGTCTTTGTGTGGGTAGCTAGTAAACAGCCCAGCAGTGCTATCGTATACAACATCTAATTAAAAGAATTAATTCTTCCTAATTTGGGGAAATTATTTGGAGGGGAAAGAGAAATGTTCCTTTAATCTTTAGAGGGGAATGAATTGAAAAGCAGGGGGAGAAAAGAGAGAGTAGAGTCTCTCTCTCTCTCTCCTCTCCCCCCCCCCACTACCCACTCCTACACTGCTTTAAAACTAAAACAGCAGCACAGTAAAAATACACCCAACTAAAATAGGATGGAGGGGGAGGGTGGAGGGATTGCATCAGAGTCAAGACGCCAGATATATTTACTAGCAAAGCTCTGGCAGCAGTAGGAATCCAGTCACAATTGGGCTCTAACAGTCAGATCCTAAATGCATCTCTTATTTAAATACTTTTTCCCAGCACTCCATCCTGCAGATTGCCCTTGCAAGTCAGCCAATAGCAGCAGGGATATGACCATCCCCAGCTGTTACTCTGGCTAAACTGGATTTTTTAAAAAAATGGGAAGACAAGACTCCAGCCGTAATGTTTGGAACAGTCAGAACACTTGAAACAATGCTACCAAAATAGACAGGTTTTGTTCAGATGTTGGAATAAAAGTCTTGGAACATGTTTCTTTCTTTCAAGGCTGAAACACTCAGAACTGCCATTTGGAGCCAAAACCCATTCTGAGCTTGAATCATTTTGAATCATCTAACTCTTCCCCTCTCATGAAAACTAGCAGTGTCCACTTAGGAACTTGTTTGAAACATATTTTTCTAATGACCACTTTGAGGGAGGAGCCATAGCGATTCATATCTATGAGTACATACAGTAGATTGCAAAGGCAACCAACACTGTAACTAACAGATTTGGAGAATGTTACCAAACAGTAAATGGGAAGAGGAAAAAAGGAGTCTGAATCCATTTATTTCACTGTTTTGCCAGTGGCCTTTGGGGTGATTTCTGTAGTACAATCCTGCATGAGGCAGTCATTCTGAGCTCCTTAGTTTCAACTGTCATCTCAGATTGTAGTGCAGAGCCATGAACGTCTGTTAGAGATCGTTCTGATTCAACACGAAGAATCATAATATTGTCTTGCTTCCTTTTCTTACTAATTGATCACAAAGGTCTGAGAACTAAAAAGTATATGGTGCATTTTTTTTTAAAAAAAAGCAAAGGTACTTTTGACCCCATGAATACTTTGCTGTGCTCCACGTTTGGGTTTCATCAACGTAAAGACAACAAGGTTACCTTTCTATGGGATTTCCTCTTCTCCTTTTGCATCCCATGTACAAAACCTACAAAGGTAATTTAGATCACTGCTGTTGTTGAATCTTGGGCAGAGCCCTCAGCATGTTGCTGCAATTTCCTTTGCTTAACCAAGTAAGCAGGTAGCCATCTAACAAAGTAGACAGGTACTTTGTATGATTCTCAAAGATTCAATGCCATGAGATGCATGATATTTCATAGGGCTGTGCAGTGCTTTGGATTCAAAAGGAAACATGTGTTAGAGTGTGTGGAGATGCTCAAATAGTACCTTTCAGCAGCTCCTTGAAACAGCTGCACCTTTTTACAGATCAGACAGCTGTCCGCAGCCCCCACTGCCTCTAGTGCAGTGAACCATAGCTCATGAAAGCTTGCACCATTTAATACAATTTGTTAGTCTGAAAAACTGCAACCAGACTCCTTCTGATGTATGGTTTAGTAATTCAGTCATGCACTGTTTAGTAATACAAATAAATTGACCTGAAGAGGTGAATCAGCCTTTTTCAAAACGTTAGCTGGGGGGGGGGGGGGAATCACCACATTTGTACATCTTCCTTCCTTCCTTCCTTCCTTCCTTCCTTCCTTCCTTCCTTCCTTCCTTCCTTCCTTCCTTCCTTCCTTCCTTCCATTTCATTTCTAATAGAATCATCTTCTTTTCTCAGAATAGCGAACTTCATTCAGGGCATCTGATATGCTATTTTAAGACATCCTGACAACATGAAAAGGGCATTTTTCCTCAACTCTAACAGCATTTGATTTATGAAAAATAAGAGATACCAAGGGACTATTCTTTCTCTCAGAAGAATAATCTCGGTATGGATACAGAAAGAAAGGGCTGGGAGCAGGTATAAAAGAGTGAGTTTCTATGTTAGTAGAAAGTGGTGGCCTTCACTGACTTGGAATCCTTTCCACATTCAATGAACCAGTCCTCTGCTGAAGCAGAGGTGGATAACTAATGAGAACCAATAACTTGGGAGGAATATCTTCTAGTGGCTTTGCAATAGTCAGCATTTTGGAATATGCTTATGCATTAGCAGAGTCCTCACATTTTGCTTCAAATGATGCATTAGGTAGATGTTGCTGGAACCCCTAAAGTGCATTGCTTTATTTTTCCTAATGGTTTTGGGAAGCTATATATAGGGACCCCAGCCTACATTTCAGCAATACTGCCCAGTGACAAAAGCCTTTTTTGCTCCATGCCCAGCAAAGAGGACAAGAGTTAGTCCATTAAGAGCCAGCTCAGCCAGCCCTATTTCTACTTATATGATTCTCAAATATTACTGCAGCCTTTATCAACCTTTTGACCCTGGAGGAACTCTTGAAATATTTTTCAGGCCTCGGGGAACCCCTGCACATTCAGGCTCAAATATAGGCCAGAAGTTACAAAATTATTATATTCGTTTCATGTATAGGCCTGTATATATGCATTAACAGTGTTCTTAAACTAAAAATAAAGAATGAAACTTACCAATTTAATGTGAAGTTGCCCAAATTTGAAATAATTTGTTAAATCAGTTGTGATCTCCCAGAGGACCCCTAGTGACCTCTCATGGAACTCTAGGGTTCCACAGAACCCTGGTTGAGAAACCCTTTATTACTGTATGATTCACAGGCATGTATGGGTTCCAACAGGAAATCTTACTTTCTTTTTAATTTATAAAATTGGATTCTTCTACATATGAATAGAATCCCCAAGTATATAGAATTTAAGGTTTTAATCCTTTTATTCCCATTTCTCTACCAATAGGTATTCAGCCACCCAAGAAAATATATTTGTTGTTGTTGTTGTTCAGTCGTTCAGTCGTGTCCGACTCTTCGTGACCTCATGGACCATAGCACGCCAGGCCTTCCTGTCCTCCACTGTCTCTCGGAGTTTACTCAAATTCATGTTCATTACATCGGTGATGCTATCTAACCATCTCATCCTCTGCCGTCCCCTTCTCCTTTTGCCCTCAGTCTTTCCCAGCATCAGGGTCTTTTCCAGTGAGTCCTCTCTTCTCATTAGGTGGCCAAAGTATTTGAGCTTCAGCTTCAGCATCTGTCCTTCCAATGAGCAGTCAGGGTTGATTTCCTTTAGGATTGACTGGTTTGACCTCCTTGCAGTCCAAGGGACTCTCAAGAGTCTTCTCCAGCACCACAGCTCGAAAGAATCAATTCTTCGGCACTCAGCCTTCCTTATGGTCCAACTCTCACAGCCATACATTGCTACTGGAAAAACCATAGCTTTAACTATACGGACCTTTGTCGGCAAGGTGATGTCTCTGCTTTTTAATATGCTGTCTAGGTTTGCCATAGCTTTCCTTCCAAGGAGCAAGCGTCTTTTAATTTCATGGCTGCAGTCACCGTCTGCGGTGATCTTGGAGCCCAAGAAAATAAAATCTGTCACTGCTTCCATTTCTTCCCCTTCTATTTGCCAGGAAGTGATGGGACCAGATGCCATGATCTGGGGTTTTTTAATGTTGAGTTTCAAGCCAGCTTTTGCACTCTCCTCTTTCAGCCTCATCAAGAGGCTCTTTAGTTCCTCTTCACTTTCTGCCATTAGGGTGGTATCGTCTGCATATCTGAGGCTGTTGATATTTCTCCCGGCAATCTTAACTCCGGCTTGTGATTCATCCAGCCCGGCATTTCTCATGATGTATTCTGCATATAAGTTAAATAAGCACGGTGATAATATACAGCCTTGTCGTACTCCTTTCCCAATTTTGAACCAGTCGGTTGTTCCATGTCCGGTTCTAACTGTTGCTTCTTGACCCGCATACAGGTTTCTCAGGAGACAGGTAAGGTGGTCTGGTACTCCCATCTCTTTAAGACTTTGCCACAGTTTGTTGTGATCCACACAATCAAAGGCTTTAGCGTAGTCAATGAAGCAGAAGTAGATGTTTTTCTGGAACTGTCTTGATTTTCCCATGATCCAGCGAAAGTTGGCAATCTGATCTCTAGTTCCTCTGCCTCTTCGAAACCCAGCTTGCACTTCTGGTAGTTCTCGGTTCACATACTGCTGAAGCCTACCTTGTAGGATTTTGAGCATAACCTTGCTAGCATGTGAAATGAGCACAATTGTACGGTAGTTTGAACATTCTTTGGCATTGCCTTTCTTTGGAATTGGAACGTAAACTGACCTTTTCCAAGTGGCCACTGTTGAGTTTTCCAAATTTGTTGGCATATTGAGTGCAGCACTTTAACAGCATCATCTTTTAGGATTTTAAATAGCTCAGCTGGGATACTGTCTTCTCCGCTAGCTTTGTTGTTAGTAATGCTTCCTAAGGCCCACTTGACTTCACTCTCTAGGATGTCCGGCTCAAGGTCAGTGACCACACCATCGTATTTATCAGGGATATTAAGATCTTTCTTGTATAGTTCTTCTGTGTATTCTTGCCACCTCTTCTTAATCTCTTCTGCTTCTGTTAGGTCCCTGCCTTTTTTGTCCTTTATCATGCCCATCTTTGCACAAAACGTTCCCTTGATATCTCCGATTTTCTTGAAGAGATCTCTAGTCTTCCCCATTCTATTGTTTTCCTCGATTTCTTTGCACTGTTCATTTAAGAAGGCCACCTTATCTCTCCTTGCTGTTCTCTGGAAATCTGCATTCAGTTGGTTATATCTTTCCCTTTCTCCCTTGCCTTTTGCTTCCCTTCTTTCCTCAGCTATTTGTAAAGCCTCATCAGTCAGCCACTTTGCTTTCTTGCATTTCTTTTTCTTTGGGATGGTTTTAGTTGCTGCCTCCTGTACAATGTTACAAACCTCCATCCACAGTTCTTCAGGCACTCTGTCTACCAGATCTAATCCTTTAAATCTATTCCTCACCTCCACTGTATATTCATAAGGGATATGATTTAGGTCATACCTGAGTGGTCTAGTGGTTTTCCCTACATTCTTCAATTTAAGCCTAAATTTTGCGATAAGATGATCTGAGCCACAGTCAGCTCCAGGTCTTGTTTTTGCTGATTGTATAGAGCTTCTCCATCTTTGGCTGCAAAGTATATAATCAATCTGATTTCGGTATTGACCATCTGGTGATGTCCATTTGTAGAGTCGTCTCTTGTGTTGTTGGAAAAGAGTGTTTGCTATGACCAGCCTGTTCTCTTGACAAAACTCTATTAGCCTTTGCCCTGCTTCATTTTGTACTCCGAGGCCCAACTTGCCTGTTATTCTGGTTATTTTTTCACTTCCTACTTTAGCATTCCAGTCCCCTATGATGAAAAGGACATCTTTTTTTGGTGTTAGTTCTAGAAGGTGTTGTAGGTCTTCATAGAACCGGTCAACTTCAGCTTCTTCGGCATCAGTGGTTGGGACATAGACTTGGATCACTGTGATGTTGAATGGTTTGCCTTGTATTCGAACTGAAAGCATTCTGTCATTTTTGAGGTTGTACCCCAGTACTGCCTTTCCCACTCTTTTACTGACTATGAGAGCTACTCCATTTCTTCTAAGGGATTCTTGCCCACAGTAGTATATATAATGGTCTCCTGAATTAAATTCGCCCATTCTTGTCCATTTTAGTTCACTGATTCCCAAGATGTCGATGTTCAATCTTGTCATCTCATGTTTGAACACATCCAGCTTACCTTGATTCATAGATCTTACATTCCAGGTCCCTATGCAATATTGTTCTTTACAGCATTGGACTTTCCTTCCACTTCCAGACACATCCACAGCTGAGCATCCTTTCGGCTTTGGCCCAGCCATTTCACTCTTTCTGGAGCTACTCGAAATTGCCCTCTGTTCCTCCCCAGTAGCATTTTGGACACCTTCCGACCTGAGGGGCTCATCTTCCGGTGTCATATCTTTTAGCCTTTTGATACTGTCCATGGGTTTTCTTGGCAAGAATACTGGAGTGGTTTGCCATTCCCTCCTCCAGTGGACCACATTTTGTCAGAACTCTCCATCATGACCTGTTCTTCTTGACCTGACTTCATTGAGTTACGCAAGCCCCTTCACCACGACAAGGCAGTGATCCATGAAGGGGAGAAAATATATACATATTCACAAATATGTAACCCAATCTCAGATTAGTGCAGTATTGCAATTGGTCCCAGACTCATTGGAAACAATCAGGAATCATCTGCCCCAGAAGCTGGGTGCCCTTGTCCTGCAAAGAGGCAAAGGGGTTTGGCAGTCCTGGAGAAGAAGCATCTCCACTAACTGGACTTGAGTAATATCTAGCAAAAGCAGATAAGCAAAAGGAAATGGAAATGGAAATCTCCAGCAACAACTTTCTATTCACAGCTTGGTGAAATTAACTCAAAGTCAAACATGAGAAGAAAAAGAGGCTGATGAAAAATTACTTAAGCAGTTGTTATATTTGAATATGCCAAGAGAGGTTGTGGGTTTGGCAATGAATTCAGCCACAACTAGCCCACTTCTTTGAAAAGATGCTTTTTCTTCTTCTTTCCTGCTTCATCAGTACAGTTCTTGGGCTACGTTCCTCACACTCACTCCTTCCCCTCCTTCTGATGACAACTGCAGCTTTACAGAAATTAGTTCATCAATATTGCAGAATTCTCAGTTTCCATGCCTGTTAACTTGCTTCTGATATCTCTATCAGCTATACCTTTCTTGGAGAGCAGACAGCATTCCAGAATTAAGACACCAACATCATTAATGTCCTCATTGTGTATTTAAAGTTTTCTATAAAAAAAAGGAATATGGAGAAAGACCTCTTCCAAACAAGTTGATTTTCCAAACACCTATTTCAATCAATAGCATTATCAATAGTCATATGCAGAGAGAAGCATTTTAATAAAAATGTAAAAGCATTTTTTAAAGCCTTAATATTCTGCCTGGCAAAGTAACTTCATTACTTTAATGAAACTTCATTACTTTAATGAAGTAATGCAGGCAAGCTATTGCTTTTGACTTTCCCCATCACCCCTCCCTTGAATAAGAGTTTTGCAGAGGACTGAAAAAGCCTCAGTGATAGAAATAACTCTACATTCTATTTGAAGTTTGTGAACGTTCTAGTTACTTGGAGATTTGGGGATCTATCTGTCCATGCAAGCGTCTGTTTATGAATTTAAAGGAGAGAAGCCTAACATTTTTCACCTCCACTGCCAGAGAAGATTGTTTTCTCTTTATTTAACAAAAGGTGGCAGCAGTAGAGATCAGAGAAGCATCTATCCAAGGAAAACAACTCAAGATAACTTGGACAGCTTCCTTCATTTGACTTCTGAGCTTTCACCTAAAGATAAACTTGTATAATGTTTGCGCAGTCCAAGTATTTACTTCTAGAGTTCCCTGAAGATAGATTCACTGCCTTTTCTCTAGGATTCAAACCAGAAGCAAAAATAAAACAACAGCTACACTTATTGAAACTTAGCTTTCAGCAGAATGAATGGACTTCAGTATTTTATTAAAATATCTGGGAAGTAGGAATAAGAATTGATTGGATGAAAAAGGGATTACAGAAGAACTCAGTTGTGATAGCTCTCTGCTCTCCCTTAGATGTACCTTGTACTGTTCCTACTGGCATTGACCTAACACCTGGCTTAAAAATGCATTTTGTTCCCCAAATTATAACAAAGTAGAGACTTGGTCATTGGCGATCACTCATAGCCGAGTAAGATTATCTTCCAAAGGTAAAATTTTAACAGTGGATCCGTAAGTGGCTATAAAGGCCAATTCTGGATCCGCACAACCTCCCATAGTAAGGGCATAGGTTTCTGGGTGGGAGACGGTCATGATGAGGGTTTGCCTGACGTGCCTTCCTTTTAGCTCTTTTCTCCCTTTCGCCCTGTACTCGTGCTTCTTCAAAGTCCATAGCGCCATTAATAAAGGCTGACCTCCAATTGAAACGCTCATGAGTTAGGGCTTCCCAGTTCTCAATGCTGATATTACATTTTTTTAAATTAGCTTTGAGAGTGTCTTTGAATCTCTTTTGCTGTCAACCAATATTCCGTTTTCCATTCTTAAGTTGGGAGTAAAGTAGCTGCTTTGGAAGACGATGGTCAGGCATTCGAACAACATGGCCGGTCCAGCGAAGTTGATGTTGGATGATCATTGTTTCAATGCTGGTGGTTTTCGCTTCTTCTAATATGCTAACATTAGTCCGCCTATCTTCCCAAGTAATTTGCAGAATTTTTCGGAGGCAGTGTTGATGGAATCTTTCAAGAAGTTGGAGGTGGCGTTTGTAGACGGTCCATGTTTCACAGGCGTACAGAAGGGTTGATAGTACAATGGCTTTGTAAACAAGCATTTTGGTCTCCCTGCGAATGTCCCGATCCTCAAACACTCTACGCTTCATTCGGGAGAAAGCTACACTCGCAGAGCTCAGGTGATGCTGAATTTCAGTGTCGATGACGGCTTTTGTAGATAGATGGCTGCCGAGATAAGAAAAGTGGTCGACATTTTCCAGTGACACACCTTTAAGCTGGATTGATGGCGCTGCGGAGGGATTGGTTCGAACTTGCTGGTAAAGCACTTTGGTTTTTTTAATGTTAATCGAGAGGCCGAGCTTTCCATATGCTTCTGCAAAGATGTTTAGGATAGTTTGAAGATCTTCCTCGGAGTGTGCACAGACTACGTTATCATCAGCATATTGAAGTTCTATAACAGAAGTTGTAATTACCTTATTTTTTGCTTTCAGCCTACTAAGATTAAAAAGCTTTCCATCTGTTCGATATATAATTTCTACACCAGTAGGAAGTTTCTCTTCAACAAGGTGTATAATCATAGCGATGAAGATAGCGAATAAGGTTAGAGCAATAACACATCCCTGTTTAACGCCGGATTCCACTTTAAATGGATCGCTTTGAGAGCCATTGTTATTCAGGATTGAGACTTGGTAATGACCATAAGATTAAAGGAATTTATTCTTAAAGAATTATCACTAGGTGAAAATGACTGACTACCAAATCACCACTCAGCCAGCCTTCCCAGGAGGCTCCCTAAAAATTTAGGAAATAGGAAACCAAAGTCATGCATGGTAATACTTTTATTGTAAAGCCATAGTAACAGAATATTGCAAGTCTGAATGTCCTCCCTCCCTCCATCTTTGTGAGAATTAGGGAGGGTCTTGTCTGTGGTGCTTACTCAGATTAAAGTTCTGGCCAGGACTCAGATTTCTTTTACCTAACCTTTGTCTTGGTTGAGGGTCTTACTCCTGTTCCCCAAGGTTATTCCTTCTTCCCATTACAATATCTGATTTAAGCCTAGTTCAATATGTGGCATGGTTTCCTTTGCCAGAACTTGTACCTCCCTTTTTGATGTTTGGTGGAGAGTCACATCCCGTGTATGAGTTGCTGCTCTTCAGGAGAATGATGGTCAAACAGAGAATTTAGATAATTCATGAAGCTTTGTTTGTTACAATACATTTTTTTTAACAATACATTTCTTAAAGTCAGAGTTTAAAGCAAGGTAGCCAAGTCTGTGCCCACCTGTGGTCATTCTGTTTATCTGTTTAGGTAAGTAAATATTGACTTCTTATTGAAGTTTGTTTGCCACTACAATTATTTTTCTATTTATGATATATATTATGGGTAAAAAAATATGGTCAGCCTAAAATTTAATGTTCATTCTGGTCACATCAGACTGCACTACCTTTCTCTCAAAGGATGATCCAACAGGTCACAGGGTTGTCTAATCCTTTAATAAAACTCTTTGCAACACAGTCTATAAGATAGATATGTGTAAGTTTTATAAATGTTATAAATACTGCAAGATTTACTTCCAAGTAAATGCACACTGAACTACTTAGGAGGCTGACAAACATTGGAAAGTTCTTGAGTTTATCATTTTACACTTACGTCAACTGTTAATTTTGTTTTGCACTTTTCTGTGGTTGTTCCATTGATCAACCCCATTCTGGATTATATACTAGGTAAATGAAGCTAGAAAGTATCACTTAAATATTGTGCCAATTTCCTGAGTGTGCATCTGGTAACTATTGGACTGGATACTCCTACATAAGGAGTTTGAGGACTGTTTTATTTTATATCCTACAAGCCTTGCCATTAATTATTTAAGTTCATTATCTTAGGTTGTGTCCTATTGCTACATTAGTAACAGAAAGTTTGTGGCTTATACAGCTTTCTATCACCTGTCAGGAGATTGAATGGCTTGCATTCTAATACTTTAATACTTATATATTTTTTCTGCCAGCAGCTATGTTAACAATAGGAAGTCCCTTGAGAGCCTGGAAGGGAAGAGGCTGTTCTTATTAACTCCTGCCAAAGAATTACTGAAGCCTACTTGGTGATTGGAAGCAGAAGAAATCCATGAAAAGTTGTGAACACAACAAATAACCAACTTTCAAAAGAACAAAAATCATAGGAAGCTGCTTGAACTTGAATCAGATCAGTCCTGCTGGAAATGCCAGGGACTGAATCCATTGTTTTCAGTGTATCAAAATGTGTATTGCTGTTGAAAAGTATGAATATGTTCTCCCAAGAGCAAGCTAGAGAGAAAGGCTGGTAGCATATTTGAAGCAATGCTGTCTCAGCCTTATGCTCAATAATATCCATTTAAATCTTTAAAAAAATAAAATTCAAATGTTTGATTTTTTCAAATCACTCAATAAATCTGGGGCAAGTGAATAGAATATACAAAGCTGAGGAACATAAGGGAATAAGTAAATTAGAATTCAAGGGAAGAATAGAAAAGGGTCCTTGCACTAAGATTTGCTCAATATTTGGTAACTATCTGAGGTGATGCAGTAAAGCATATAAAAATAGTGTTGGAAACAAGGGCAACTGATTCTCAAAGCAAGACGTAATCCTCATAGAATTAGTCCCAGATCAATGAAAAGGCTTCTTTCTTGGGCCTAGGCTTGGAGAAGTTGAGATGATCTTCTCCAAAGTAAATGAAAAATGACTTTCATGGATACTAAACATTTCAGGTTTCATCAGGATACTGTAAAGCTAGCCTACAGATGACTTTCCCTTGAGCACACTTATGGTATGTTATATCAATGTTTCAAGGTGAATAGAGGACATGTTCCAGTGAGAGCTAATGCAGATCAGCTATGCAATCAGTGCATGCATATTTTGGTGAATAGATATGGGATGTGAAGTACCACTGGTATTTTCTTTGAGACTTGTATAAAACATTGATGGCAATAAACATTTTTTTAAAAAAAAAATCAAATTATTGGGTTTTCAGGAAGGAATAAGTTCCTAAATCCTATTCCTTTGTTTGTCCTTCATTTCATCTTAGTTAGGAAAAGAGAAAGAGAAAGAATTCATGAGATATTTGGAAATCCACAAACCTAATAAGGAAGGACTATTTCATAATGCTCTGATCCATGTTTGAAACCTTGCCAACTTGAGTTTATAGAGGGCCGTCAATATGTACTTGTTCCTAAAATTAATTAAGATTTATTGTGGAACCGTGCAGCTCTGAAAACCTGCCTTTAGTTTCCTCAAAGTATTTTTCTATTGTTTAAGAACTGGAGGAGAACATGATATGGATTCTGACAAGGATCATGAGTTTCAAAAGTGCGTATTCTAGCTAGGTTACAATAGAAACTTACAAATATAGTCCTACAGTCTGATAGATGGGCATGCCCAAAATATGAACAAACAAAACAAAACAAAACAAAACAAAACAAAACAAAACAAAACAAAACAAAACAAAACAAAACAAAACAAAACAAAACAAAACAAAACAAAACAAATATGGAAGCTCCCCATAAGAAATCTGTTGCCATAGGAAAGAATGCTATAGAGCAGAGTGGGTTAGATCTGGAGGGACACAAGAGGGGCAACAGAAATATTGTAAGATGCAAAAGGAACTGTATTTATCTTATTTTATCAAACACATTCAGGGTTATTTTACACTCATGTTCATCAAAATGATTCCTATACATCTGTTTCATTGTGCTTTCTATATAATGGGACACATGGATATACAGTAGTTGGGACTGTCTCCCTTGATTTATTTATTAATTATTAGTCAAATTTATCACCGCCCATCTCTACAGCAGTAGACTCTGGGTGGTTTACAATAATAATATTAAAACTAAAAATCTATAAATCTATAAATCTTAAAATACAATATAATAATAAATAGAAAAAATCCAGAG
Organism: Charina bottae; assembly: GCA_023362775.1. NCBI lineage: Eukaryota > Metazoa > Chordata > Lepidosauria > Squamata > Charinaidae > Charina > Charina bottae. Next base: position 109,979,648 of record JALMGJ010000002.1, read on the forward strand.
GATGGTGAGATCTTAAAAGGAGGATATTACTAAGCTAACCACCCCCAGGAGGAACTATTACTTCCTTTGTCCCAAGCAAGGCGGCAGAACCAGGTCTTTAAAGACCTATGGAAGGCCAGGAGCAAGGGCACCCGTCTCACCCCTGGGGGCAAGATATTCCACAGGGTGGGTGCTATCGCAGAGAAGGCACGCCTCCTGGACCCCACTAGATAAAATTCGTTTATTAACGGGGTCCGTAGCATGCCCTCCCTGCATGACCGGGTGGGGTGGGTAGATGTGATCAGGATGAGACGGTCCCTCAGGTACCCTGGCCCCATGCCATGTAGGGCTTTAAAGGTGATGACCAACACCTTGAATTGGACCCGGAAGCAAAGTGGTACCCAATGCAGCTCGCGGAGCAGCGGTGTTACATGTGCTGATCTTATAGCACCCATAACTGCTCGTGCGGCCGCATTCTGGACCAGCTGAAGCTTCCGGATACTCTTCAAGGGTAGCCCCATGTAGAGAGCATTGCAATAATCTATATGAGAGATGAAAAGGGCATGAGTGACTGTTCGGAGGGCCTCTCGATCCAGGAAGGGGCGCAACTGGTACACAACCCAAAGCTGTGCAAAGGCCCTCCTGGCCACGACTGCCACCTGCTCTTCGAGCAGGAGTCATGAGTCCAGGAGGACCCCCAAGTTTCGCACTGAATCTGAACTGGGCAGTGCCACCCCATCCAGAGTTAAAGATGACAACTTCCTGGAAGCCAAGAGGCCATCAATCCACAGCCACTCCGTCTTACCAGGGTTCAGTTGAAGACTGTTGTTCCCCATCCAGGCCCCTACAGCCCCCAGGCACTGAGATAGGGTGTCGACTGCAACACTTACTTCACCCAGGATGGAGATATACAATTGAGTATCATCAGCATATTGGTGATACCTCATTCCGTGGTATCCCGGTGATTTCATTTTTATGTTCCAGTGAATGGAATTATGGCTATGTGTATAGTTTGGCAGCTGCACAAGACCATGAAACAACAAATTTCAGTTGCTTCTTCAATAGATGAGGAATTTCAAATCTCTAATCTCCGATGCAGGCTTTCCTTTATCTGTATGGTCCAAGTGTCCATCATGTCGTTGCATATGGAAAGTTAAAGGATGGTGTTTCTACTGTATCAAGGAAATGATATAACCTCCTGTTTGTTCCTCCAATAATGCATTTCCCTGCCACTTATATATTATGATCCCTAACATATGGTTTGCACAGTGCACTTAGCCAGGTCAGTTAAAAAAAACAGCTGCATTCACATTAAACACAGAGCTTAATTGGTTTTAACCATTGCTAGGTGTTTGTTTTGGGGAGAGGGGTATGTGAATTCTTCCTATTTGGTAAGTTTATGATTCAGACTAGTTGTGAATCCAGAGAATGTGTAAATTCAGTAATCAAGTTAAGCATATTGTATGAATCCACACAAATCTCTAGAAGAGAAGCCCTATGCAGACAACAATCTAGGAAAACTGAGCTTATGGATGGGGTAAGTGGGATTTCAATCTCTTCATATTCCAATATTTGCATGCATCCTGCACAAGGACTAGAGGTACTCAAATAAGATCTCTCCATGCAGGGCTCTCCCATAATGGAAGGTCCAGAGCACTTTTCAGTTTGAAGTCTAAGTGTTGCACAAAAGACCAATAATATGGTGAAATCTCAGAGGTCACCAAATTAGACTCCCACCACCTCTAATTCTATTTCTACCTGCTGAGCCACCACGCCCCCTTTATTTCTACCTCTACCATTCATTTTTTCTATATTATTTTCTCTACAGTGTTAGGAAACAGCCTACATGCAGCAGGATCAGGATAACACTGGGCTTGGAAATCTGAAAGAGTTGGGACTCATAGGGACAATGTGATTTACATGTTTATGCTTGGTCTTCAGACATTAAAGGAGCCAAGATCTTACTTTCAATCAAAATTGAACTGTATTAGAGTTAAACATGGTAAATCTTTTGGAGCAGGCAGGGAATATACTAGCCCAGCAGGAAGTCTCATAAAGGTAAAGGTTCCCCCCGCACATTTGTGCAGTCATGTCTGACTCTAGGGGCCGGTGCTCATCTCCATTTGTTAGCCGAAGACCCAGCATTGTCCGAAGATGCTTCCGCGGTCATGTGGCCGGCATGACGCACACGGAATGCTGTTACCTACCCACTGAAGTGGTACCTATTCATCTACTTGCATTTGCATGCTTTCAAATTGCTAGGTTGGCAAGAGCTGGGGTGAGTGCGGGAGCTCACTCCATCATGCGTGGCTAGGGATTCGAACCTCCGAACTTGCGATCTTCCGATCGACAAGCCTGGCGTCTTACCCGCTGAGCCACCACGCCCCTAATTCATTCACTATTGGCACTTACCAATATTGGTAAATCACATACCAAATTGGCGACTTACTTTTAATTAAATTGATCATAGCCTTTATTCTATGGGCTTTGTGGATTTCTAAAAATCAGTGAAAGAAGAACAGAATTTTTCTTCATAAGTGTGCAAGATTTTCTCCAAAGGCCACTGATACATTAGATACATATTTTGCCTTCTGTTTGTGGAGATATAATAGAATTCAATCATGTTAAACATGTATAACTCTCCCTGTATGAACCTAAGTATATTTGTGTAACTTAGTGCTAGTACTGTGGCCCTGGACCAGAGACTCTTAAGATAAACCAGACAGTTGTCCTTTGCGGGAGGAGGAACAGGATGGTGTAACAGGAGATCACAGAGTAAACAATGTTGTTTATTGTGCATGTTAATAATCTCAGGAAGGCTACTGCAAGTGTGAAATGCAATAGGGAGGTCATTTCAATAGCTAATCAAAGCATTCCAGAGGAAGGGTGGTAGTGTAATTGTATTATACCTTTTTTCTTCCTGTTTCAAATGTAATTAACCAAACATATATAATTGGAGGAGGGGTTTTGCTCAGGGCTCTCTCTCCTGCTGTCTGCTGGCGAGGAGCCCAGTGAACACTGTAAGCTGTCCAATAAAGTATACTTTCTTGCATCTGTCTCCAAATGTTTTGGTTTTGAAATTATGTGAGCAGTTTTCTCATGTTATATATATACTGATTTTTTTTAAAAAAAAATCTTTTATTAAAAAGAGAGAACCAAATAATAAATAAATAAATTTAAAAAGTGCAAAGCATAAAATCTAAAAGCACTAAGTCATGCATCCCCAATATGGCTGGAAATCATACATCTAATTAAGCATTTTCTGAAGTGGAAAGAGCTGGTCCATAGAATCGCCAAGAATCGGACACAATTGAACGGATAGCATCATCAAACTTCCAACCCCAAGGGACCTTTTTCATCTTGATTTCCCATTGGCCCAGCTGCTTGCCATTGAACCCTTTTATATCAAATGGGGAGCATTTTGGACGAGGACTTCTGGAATGGCCATAATGGTTTGGTGCTGCTGGTGCTGCCTTGCGTAACTCAGTATATTCTGCATGCACTGCAAGGGAAGATTTACTAGTTTCTTTCAGGAAGGCTGACTATGACTTACTCATCTTCTTACTGAAGAATCACTGACAAGTTTCCAAGTAGTACAGAAGTCGTCTCCAAGTAGTAGGGAATTGTGGAAGTAGCAGGGACGTAGGGAAAGGCTGAAATAGAGGACACACAGTGATAAACAGTGCTATGTCAGGTATATGACATGTCTATGAAATTAAGTGGACTCTCTTTTCAGTATTTTGTCTTTAGTGATTATGGGATCTTGAACATAAAGCCAACAATTTTTAAAAATGATATGGGAAACATAGTAAGTCTACATACCAGCTCCTTCACGTTCATTCTCATTATTATCAATTAAACCCTAGCTGTGTTTTTCTACCATTCATTTCTTTTACAAACATTATCAGCTACTTTAAGCACTGTGTTTTCATCATAAACTTCACAGGTGATGATAGTTGCAGGACATAACCTTACATATAAAGAGGTCTGCAGATAATAGAAAAAAATAATAATCCATTACATTGTAGAAACCTACACCTTGAAAAGGTCAAGTCAAATGATGTCTTCTTTAATCACTGACATTTTGAAGCAGGGAACTAAAAATAAAGCTTTAAAAAAACTAAAAAGAAGTTTAGAAATTAGATGAACCAGTGTATGCACAACCATATATGGTTGTTATTAGTGAAGTCAGACACAAGGACAACAATAATATTGAATGCAGCAATTTTATTGGAAAAGAAATATGGGCATGTGCATTTCCTTCTTTCAAGTACATTAAACAAGGAGTAATTGATGACCAGGAGTCAGTTATTCCTTTCTATACATGTTTATTTTTAAAACTATACAGACATTGGAAAACTGTCCTTAGGACTCTGTATTGGCTATCAATGATTTTTCAGTGATAATATACACATAGATTATTCCTCATTCCCAGCTGCAAACCTATTTGATATTTACCATTTGTGACCATAAACAAGTCGGAGATATTTGCATGTGCTAAAGATTGTATAACTGAGCACTGCATGAATATTTCAAACTCAGTTGCTAGCTCAATGAGTTTCAAGAATCATCTAGGTGGTTTTGGTTGTTGCTGGAGCACCCACATACTATGGTGGATTAGCAAAGACCCTCTTTCCTCCTTTTGGTCTGTTCATTTGTTTTGGTTGTCTTTAGCTTGTGTGCCAACTGTGGAGAGCTTTATCATAACCAAGGGACCCAGAGCAGGAGAAAGAGAAGGGAAGCATGAACATTATCACACTAATGTATGGTGAACTGCAGGTCTATGTATTTCAAATGAAAATACACCAACATCTGCCTGAAAAACAAATCTTTGCTGTACCTTAGAAAAGCAAATATAGCCAGAGCTATATTCAGCCTGGTTCATTCAGATAGATCATGCATCTCAGCAAAAGCATTCTAGCAATGATCAGCATTCAAAGTAGAGAAGGAGATGCTTCCTGTGAACAAGGCTTCAAAAACCACAGCCACTCTTGCTATGCATAGTAACTGCCATCTCAGTTGCTGTGGAAAATGAGGAATAAAACAGCAGCTAACACCTGGAGCAAAGTTACAGAATTTAAAGTTGGTCATTCTGGTTTGGTCTGTCCATGGAGCAGTGTGTGTTTTGTTCAACTGTTTAAAACTTGCCTAACATCAGAAAAGTGCTGCCTGTTCAAATCTTCCATGTGTGAGGGAGAAGGGATTTCTGCCAGACAAATAAAAAGAAGGCAATGGTTACTCCACAGTTTTCAGCAAAAGCCAGGGGATCTAAAATAAAAGACAGTTACATATATGGAAATCTTTGCTTCATTCATTTTGCCCAACCCAAAAAGAAATCTTCATGCACTAGACCCAAGTGCTACAAGCTAGTGGAATATTTACAACTTTTGTACATGTGCTCTAAGGAAGGGCACCCAGCAGTTCCTTTTTTTATTATTATTTGGGTGAGAAGAAAAGCTGCCTTCTCCCCACTGACTAGTTACATTGATCTGAAGTGAAAGATGACTCTTCCAAAAAGAAAAGCCTATAGAGGACAAAAGATATCACACATTTATAGTCAACATTAATGCACTAGACAGCATTTACCTCTTTTAGATTGTACCTGCTGTCGTATGTAACTGAAATGGTGACACCCAAACCTTGAGAGTTGGTGTGGCTCCTCTCCTTGTGGTTCCCCTCAGATTCATGGGTGGCCTTCAATATGATCCTGGATCTTCGTTGGATCATAGCACTTAAAATGTAGAATGATATCATCCAGATCACAACAGTGTTACAGTAGCCTTCAACAAATGATCTGATGGTTGGTATTTACTGAGTTATGGCACTAAAGGATTCAGATCACTGCAAAGCATGTTATAAAATTTAAAAGTTCATGAAACTCTGATGCTCAACAGACCAGGGCTGAGCCATTCCCTCCTTATGTCAAGGAATGCTATGCACGAATAATGATAAATGTGCAGCGCATTCCCTGGGGCAGAAGAGAATGGGATGGCTCCTGCCTGCAGGAAAGTCCATATGTTTATTTTAAGTCCCCTCATATGCACTGAAGCCACTAGATCATGGCACTGAAGTGAATTCATACAGGAAACCAATCTTCGAATAAAATTCCAAGAATAAGGCTCATGTCATCAGTTTCCTTTCTGCTTGTTTAAAGGTAAAGGTAAGATACCCAGTAGACCAGATTAAACAAACAGAAGGCTGTGGGGAAAAATATGCGGGCATAGGAGTCCATTTTGGCAATGCGAATATGTATCCTTCCATGCCGCCAAGCTCCTGTTCGGCAATCCTCAAAGCAGCAGAAAAAGCTTGCACAGTCCTTGCCATCAAGACATTCATAGCCGTACTCTTCATCCCGTTCTTGGAGGTGTGTTGCATTGTTCATTTGAATCGTCGCTGACCTTGGACGGATATCAATTGTAGGTGCCTAAGATGAATGAGGGTCAAGAAGGAAAAGGGATAATAATGAATTATTGTTGCTTTGCTATAAAAAGTTCTCTTTTCATCTAACTAGTGTGAAATGACTAGTTGCTCTACAGAACAGCCATGTGAGAAACTTGCTAAAGATCTGGTTTGCTACTACTATGATGAACCCATTCTGAACTGATTCAAAGGCACAATCCAACACTTATACCTTAAATTCAAATGTTACTGAACAGCAGCCACTCAACAGGGCTTTATTCCAAACAGGAATGAAGACAAAGGAACACCATGATTTGCTTTCCTTGTTAGTTGTAAAATGACTGCTCAACAGAGGAAGGTGATCATATTGGTTTCCCATAAATTTGAAAGTTGATGCTTTATGTTTCTACACAGTGAAATAACCTAAATTTGGTGGCATACTATCAGATGAATTATTTGTACTGTACATAGGTTAGGGGATGTTTTTATTGATCTTTGGAACTAAGCATTCCTGATAACATGCAGTTTTAGATTAACTGTTCACTAGCTAAAAGCTTCATAATGTCAACATAGTATATGGCAGTTGTACATGTTCAATCACTTCCATCATATTTTACTGACAAAGATTTTTGAGCCTTTGAGGAACAAACTGCTTGAAACCAGCAGCTGTCATATGAAAGATAAAAAAGAGTTATTATTAAAATTAAGGCTGGAGACATAAAGTTGTTTCAAATGTATTAGGATTATCATTTTATTTAATCTTTTACTTGGATATTTAAAAAAATATCTATTTCAGAATGGTGCATATTTAACAATGTTATACAGCTACCCTGTATTTTCCACTTTGGATATCAAGAGCTAGTGACAGCAGTAAATATAAGCATGTTATACCCTTCAAAACTCTGTTGGCATATGTAAGAACAATTATAAGATCATCCAATGGTATCCAATAGATTACATCTTTGAAAGATTTCTGGCTAGCAAATCTTCAGAAGATATCACTAAGGCTTAGAAATGCATTCTAAAAGGATTTATTGTGTATTCCTGGTGTGGTTATTACATTGGATTGGATCCCATGGATAACTTAAGAAGAGTGAAAGAGTAATACAGATGTTTTGGATATTCTACAAGGATCTCTTCACGCATGCGATCCAAATATTCAAATCCTTTGAACTTAGCATAAGTTCAAAACAGTAGTGAATTAGTGTCTGGGCTGCTGAATCAACTTGATGTTCATTTCTAAATATTATCCATTCTACTTCACCATAAGGCTGTTTCAAGTAGAATGTACAATTATTTTATAAACCTCTAGTAAAGCTCTAATTGTTCAATTCAGCAGTCACATGCAGTGGATTTCTATTCCAAAAATATTATACCTTGAATGAAAACATCCGAAGAAGCTTTGGTTTGTAGACAGAAAAAAAAAAATCAGAATTTTTAAATTAAAGAAAAGAAGAAAAGGGGAAAAGGAGACAAAAAGTAGTTTAAAGATTCTGCTTGAAACTATAGCAAGTTAAAAAAAACAAACAGAAAAAGGATTTAAAATAGACTTCTAAGCAAGAACTTATGTAAAAAAGAATCAAAATTACACATTTTGGAATTCCAATTTAAACTATTTCAAAAACAAAGAAACCCATGATTTGTCTGCAGGCACTTAACATGAGTAGACAAAATACACTGGGTGATCCGATCTCTAAGCACTGTTCTTAGTACCCTGCATCCCCACCCCTTTTTTTCCTTCAATCCACTCTCTTTCCACCATGCCAGTTCACAACATGGGTTGAAGAAGCAGAAGAAATTCTATTTATATAAAACATTATATTATACTTTTTATCAATGACTTCGAAGCAATTACTCTGAACAGAAGTCCAGCCACTTTAAAGAGAAATAAACACATATAAGACAAACCACCATTTAACATAAAGAGACAAAGCTGCTGTCTTGTGGCCCCAAGGAAGACCATTCTGCAGGGACCAAAAGACCAAGCGAAGCTCTCTCGGCAACCCCCGAAAAGTCCATGGGCAAAGGAGCAGCTGCATCCTTGCACATGTTCCCCTCAAGAGCATGAAGCCCTCTACTCCTCTTCTTGTTCTTTTCAATGGTTGCTTCAGATGTGCTGGGGACACTCATGTCCCTATCACATCCTTAGAACTCTTGAGCCTCATATATGCTAGACCTGAAGTATTTATTTTCCTTCCCACTGGGACAAAAGAATGAGAAGTTCTGGGAAAGGAAATGACAGGAACACCACAGCAGCAAGGAATGCACATAGAGAGAGAGGTACACAGACACATTCACAATTTTTGTCTGCTTTGCTGTCACAAGCCTGACAGTTCTTCAGATCTGATAGTTTTTGTGCTTTGAATTCTCATTCTCTTTCCCAACTCCATCAGATCCGCCAGGGCAATCTTGGCTCTGATATTAGATAGCTGTTATCCTGGAGGCTGGGTTAATCCTGGGGTGACAGAACTATGAAAGAGCAGTCTTTGCTACCCTTCCTGCCATTAAAATAATTATAGTAAATAAATAGATAAATAACAACAACAACCATTTTACTTCCATTGTCTGCAATGGAATACTTTAGACTAGGTCTAGCCTGGTGGGTTTGTCTGCTTGTTTGCTTGTTTGTTTGTTTGTTACCAATTGAAGAGATGGTTTGTTTGTTTTCTGGCCCAGGGATATTCTTGAGGGTCAGAGGGTTTGGGATCTCCCTGATCCAAAGTCTTCCATTGTTCAGCCCATGGCATATTTACATCTCCTGTGTCAGAACTCTGATGTCAGAAAAGTGATAGCACAGAAACTTCCATAGGGGTAAGAAGAGGAAATCTGATGTCAATTATTTTCCTCTCAAGCTAGAGCTCTTTCTGACCTCATACAGGCTGGTTTCTTCTATGATGAATTAGATGCCATTGGCTGTAGGATTGCTGTCTTGACTACGAAAGTTTGTAAAAGGCAATGGAAATTAAACTGGTTCTGCCTGGCATCTGAAGAATAGGAATGCTAACATCCATGAATATATTTGACCCAATGGTTACACAGTGGACTCAATATTTGTTGGTGATCTTGCTTAATTGTTTTAATGCAGAATGAACTCTTGAAGCAGATAAGCACATATAAGCTCACTAACAAATGTGTAATTTTTAACAAGAGGACAATTACATTGTATTAATAAAATACCACAAATGATAAACAGCTGAAAAGGAAAAAAAAAGGAGGGGATAATATAGACCGTTAAAATATAAGGAAAAAATAGACAAGAAAAGACATACCATTTTTGAAAATTAAAATTAAAAATTAAAATTCATAACACATGCACTCTACAATGTTTTTTCCAACCTTAGTAAGTTAATTACTACACTTCCAGGATCTATATTAGGGGAAGAAATTTTGGAGCCTCCAGATGTCTAGATCTACAAATCTTATCTGTTCCAAATAGAATGGTCTATGTTTAGGAATACAGGACTTGAAGGTCAATGACCAGAAGGCACCAGGTTCCCACTGACCAATAAAAGCAAGGATATGCTATTTTATAATGGGTAGCCCATGCAAAGGTACCTCCCTTCTTTTATCTTTTAATATAAATGGAAGATTCTGAGAAAGCCATAAAGAGAATAAGCAAGGGGTCTACCAAAGTGATCCTCAGAAATGCTGCAGAGTGCATTGCTGGCAAAGCCACCAAGAGAAGAATCTAGCTGCTTGTTCCACACAATTTGAGCAGCATTGAAGTTGGGGTAATTAGAAAAATGAGTGCACTCATATGCTTTTGACCCATCAAAAGCATATGCCCCATCATCTCCAATATCTATATATACCAATTCAATGTACTGTATAAAGCAGGGCTTTGCAAATTTTTTCCCGCGGCGACACACCAACCGGCGTTGGTGTGTCGCCGCGGGAAAACCCGGAAGTGCCACCCTTGCAGCAGTGCGCAAAAACCCAGAAGCGCTGCTGCCAGTTTTGGGTTTTGCACGCTGCAGTTGGTGTGTCGCCGCAGGAAAACCCGGAAGCGCTGATGATGATCAGCGCTTCCGGGTTGTGTGGAGAAACACCAGACTGTGTGTGGCGACACACTTTTGTGTCGCGACACACAGTTTGGAAAGCTCTGGTATAAAGATTTCCCCATTTCCATTTCTTCTAGTGGAGATAACATTCTTAACACATGTTCTACATAGGGTACTGAGAGGATCAATAGGATCTGTTGTTCACATTCCTTCTCTTGCCTGGTCATGAAGCAAATTTTCTATACACACTTTCTGTTCTAACATAGCTAAAAACAAAAAGAAGAAAGGGTTCCTTTCTGAAAACCATTATTAAAACATGGGTTTGTAACATTGTTTATATTACAATAAAATACATACAGGATTTTTCTTCTTTTTCTCTTTATCCTTGCTTGGCTTTCTGTTACTAACAAAATAATGTAGAGTCCCATACTCCACCAGTGCGGAAAAAACAAAAATGAAGCAAACTGATACAAAGAGATCCATTGCTGTCACATAAGAGACTTTGGGGAGAGATTTGCGAGCAATTGTGCTGAGCGTGGTCATTGTCAGGACAGTTGTAATACCTAGTAAGGAAACAGAAACAGACAGAAAGGTACAGAAAATGTATTGTTTCATAAGGAGAGAATTCTCATCCTCCCCAAACCCTTGTCAAAGCAGGAAATGCAGCAAACAGAGATGGGAGGAGAAATCTGTTCAGTTCCCATTTTGATGCAAGCATACCTGTACTACCTATCTATTTATATATGTCTTCTTATTGAGGTCTCAAGGTGGCGTACATAGTTCTCCTTCCTCCTATTTTTCTCCACATCGGCTCTGTGAAATAGGCTAGGTTGAAAGAGAATGACTGGCCCAAAGTTACCTAGTGTGGTGGATTTCGGTGCTGCCGCTGGTTCTCAGGAAGGAGGGAGCGCATTCCAAACAGATAAGAGGACTCACAGTCCAGAAAGTGTTGCTGGGAAAGTAAAGAGGTTCAGGGTTGCCCTGCCCTAGAGTCTCCCAGGTTATTTGTGTTTAGGTTAGTTAGAGTAGCTTGAGTCTGGGAAGATTCTGTCTGTATGGTGAGAGCAATTAACTGGAGTTTGAATGCATGGACTCGTCGTTGTTCTTGGGCTGGCCCTGACATCAATCTTGCCAGACTCAAGCTACTCTAACTAACCTAAGCACAAATAACCTGGGAAACTCTAGGGCGGGGCAACCCTGAACCTCTTTACTTTCCCAGCAACACTTTCTGGACTGTGAGTCCTCTTATCTGTTTGGAATGCGCTCCCTCCTTCCTGAGAACCAGCGGCAGCGCCGAAATCCACCACACCTACTAAGCTTCTGTGGCTGAGGGTGGACTTGGTGTGACTGAGGGTGCACTAGAAGTTGGTCTCCCCACTCCTAGTCCAATACCTTATCCACTACGCTACACTGACTCTCAATGTACATGTACATTTTATGAGGATCGTAAATGCAGATATATACACACAAACCCTAATGTAGAAGAAAGTGCATATAAAAGGCATCTATTAGCATAAATGTGTAGAAAAATCTATATGAATATTCACATGATTTTTAAAAAATCAGTTGCCAAGAGTGGAATGGAATGCATAAGGTCCAGAAAAATAAGAAAACTGATTAATTGAACTTAACAGATTTGCCTACCTATGGAAGACTTTGGATCCAACCAACAGCATGTTTTTTATTAAATAAATAAACCAATCTGCAACTAAATAATTGGTTTACTGATAGGATTCTTCCACAACTTTCTCAGTATGGATTGCCCAGAGGATAACAAGAAAACAGTACAGTTGCTTGCTTGCTTTGTTCAGGTCAATGTAGCTTGGTTCAGACCTGCAACTCATAGTGCTCAGATCCCTTGTAATCAGTTTCCCTTGTGAGTGTTATCGATGGTGTTAATGCTTCAAACTGTTCAATATAATACTGTATGCCTATAACAGAGCTTTCCAAACTTTTCATGTTGGTGACACACCTTTTAGACATGCATCATTTCGTGACACAGTAATAACAGGGCTCCCTGCCCCCCGGCCCATGCGATTGGCTCCTGCCTGCAAGCCCCGCCCCCCGGCCCAAACGATTGGCTCCTACCTGTAAACCACTTGGCAAGTTCCCCCGTCTTGCAGCTTTCAGGACAGCCTGGGAACAGCTCGAATGCAGCAGTAGACCCGGGCATCCGAAACCGCCCCTTTCCACCCACCCGGAACATGATGAATTTCACCATTTTTCAGCATTTTTTGGGGTGCCTGCCGCCTCTCCAGTGGTTGGGGGACCCCCCTGAGGACGAGGGGCACCTGTTTCCACCACCACCCTGCCCTCCCCGGAGCACCAGAAGACTTTTTTCGGCAGCCACACTCGGCAGAGTTTGCCTTTCAGGAGCTCAGCTGAGCCCCACTGACCTCCCAGCTGCCGATCAGCTGTTTTCACTGCGTTTTCTGGGGCTTTTGGGGCATTTTCATGCCCAGCCCCACCTTCTCCAGCATCAGGAGAGCTTCCACGGAGCGTCCAGACCCTCGAATTCGGCTCCCCGATCTAGTCAGAGCCTTCGGAGGAGAGGGACAAGCCCTTTTCAGACCCACGCTGAACAGCTGAGCAGCGCTGAGGGCACCCCCACCCTGGAGCTTGTAGCCACACCCAGTAGAGTTCTCTCCAGCTGAGGGCAGAGTGGCAAGGCAGCGGCGCTTACCGGTGCACGCTGATTGGCGGGGGTGCCTCTTCTTCTGGCTCCCCCCCACTCAGCGCTTCCGGGTCGTCTGGCGACACAGTAGTGTGTCGCGACACACAGTTTGGAAAGCTATGGCCTATACTATAAACTGTAAAAGGGTGAGTGGAGTAAATCTCGACAAGCCATTATTTGCTTGTGAGTACTCGCAGATGTCTTTAGTTGCTCCTCCTCAGTCATAACTCCTACTGAATGTAATTAGTTTGTGGCCAAATTCTACAACAGAGCACTAGCTCTAGTCAGCCAAATACAATAGCACTGAGCCAGCAAAACAAGGTCTTTTATCTTGCTAGGGGAAAAAAAAAACCAAATTCTATTCCGGTCCATCTTGTGAGCAGCTAATCCTGCACTGTCTGGAAGGTGGTTTCTAACTGAAAGAGTTAATGGCTACTTTAAGAAGGAATGTTTATGCTGTTTATTGTCTAGCTGGCAAGAAGCAAATAGTTTGGCCTCAGCCCTCTGTCCAGTAGTCTCCTTTGGCAGAATAAATGGTCCTGAAGTATCTAGATAACATAAAACAACTATGGGCATTTTAATATGATGGAATTTATCTTCTCAGTCCATAAAGCCCTTGTCTGGGAAAAGTGAGAGCTGTAGAACTCCCTCAATGTGAACATTTCTCTAAAATGAGAGTTTATGGGTTGTAATAATTGCTACCTTAAAGCACCCCCACATCACCTTTGTCTTCACTCCCCAAACCTTCAGAAACAGACACCTTCAACCATCAACCTTCTTGAATTGCTGAGAACACAGGAAACAATATGTGCTTCCCCCCAACTGACCAACAGGAAAATGTACCATCATCATCATCATCATCATGGCTTTCAACTACATTCTTAGTTCATGCTGTGTTCAATTGTTTGAGAATTTCTAAAAATTTGTAACAAAAATCTGAGCAGTTGCTATGATGGAGTTGAAAAAGCTGCCAACGTATATTACTCTGGCTCAGTTTAAAAGACCAGTGAAATGCTGCATGAAGCTGTAGTGGCTGAACCTCTATAGAGCCCAGGAACAGAGATAATGCAAAGTTCCCACCATGGAAAAAAAAAGCCCGTCCTCAAGCTTAATAAAGTTCCAGCATCTCTAATAGAAAACCAGATTCCCTGTGATTCCCTGTAAAGTAAAGGTAAAGGTTCCCCCACACAGTCGTGTCCGACTCTAGGGGCTGGTGCTCATCTCCGTTTGTTAGCCGAAGAGCCAGCGTTGTCCTAAGACACTTCTACGGTCATGTGGCCAGCATGACGCACACGGAATGCTGTTACCTTCCCACCAAAGTGGTACCTATTTATCTACTTGCATTTGCATGCTTTCGAATTGCTAGGTTGGGAGATTCCCTGTACCTGAGTAGAAAATAGGTTGACATGGAATTGGATAGTTAATTTGGGAGCAAGGCAGAGATGAACCTAGTCATAAAGTCAGTTGTTTAAGGGGGGAAAGGTTTTTTAAAAATCCCACTATGTATATGAAAATGGAACACACTTGACACATGGAAGGCTTTGATTTGCAAAAAGAAAGAAATACAAGTTGTTTGTTAGTCTAATCCAACCTTCTTCTCCTCCTCTAGATATGTATGAGCAAAAATATCACAGCATATACTTGAAACTTATTTCCTTCTAACAGTCTTTTGATCTCACATCCCCACTGGATGCACTCTCCAATTAGGCTGGTGCTAGTGGGAAAACTAAAAAAAAATCTTGCCCACAAATGGCATATTGCCTGTGGCAATCATAGTTCCTTTTTGTTTAGCATAAACATCCACAAAGTTTCTAAAAAAGAATAACTTGTTCAGACTTGTGAACAAGTATGGATAATATATGCATTTTAAATTACATCACTGCTTTGGCGGAAACTAAAACTCATTCTATCTTAAGCATCTATTCGTATTTGACATCCACTTTACAAATGGAATAGCTCTGACGCATGGAATTCTGCATGGTGGAATTTCTGAACATTTGACAGTACAGTTTTGGTAGAGTCAACTGACTTCAAATTTCAAGCCACATTTCTCTCCTGATGTTTTTTAAGCACCACTTTCTGTTCTTTGTATCTCAGAAATAAATTAGATTTCTGAAGTATAGGTTCAGATATGGTAAGGCTTAGATAAATTCTGGCTTAAGGAAATGATACAAAGATAGAATATTATTCTCTTACAGCAAGTCAAGAGCTACTAATCCCTTTCAGAGGTCTTCCTTAATTAGTTAAAATACATAAGGAGGTAGAGAAGATATACCTTGTAGTACTATCTGCCATATTGTAGTTTCCATGAACTTTACCCAAGATCTTCAAAAATCCTGGCAGGGGGATGTTGTTTCTACATTCAAGTGAATATAGTTAGAACCCTTGTTGTGGCTTGATAGACCTCCAGGTCCACTTTGTTTAATGCATGAAGAATCTCCCTCTGACTTTCTGTTCTAACACATGAAGTTTACAAGGGGAATATTGCCTTCATAACTCTGTATTTTACTGAAATAGAGGCATTTTACTCAAATAGAGGCAAAGATAGAATCCAACCGAACACAGGAGAGAGCCGGAGTTAAGGCCTACCTTGTGGTGGTAAGAGCAGCGAAACATCAATATTTCTCCGCTCTTATTGCGTCTGCAGAATGCCATCCAACAGCCCTGTTTAAGATCACCCAATCTCTTTTGGGGAAGGTGGGCCCAGTGACCCACCTACAGGGTCATGTGGAAGAGTTTGCTGAGCATCTACAGGAAAAAATCGCTCAGATTTGCTCCAAGTTGGACTCTAAGCATGAGGCACAGTCTGGAGAGATGCTGAGGGAATGTACTTACCCTGTTATCTGGGAACAGTTTGATCCTGTTGGGCCTGAGGAAGTGGACAAGATCCTCCAGGTTGTAAATGCCACCACATGTCATCTAGACCCATGCCCTTCCTGGCTGGTAAAAGCAGCCTGGGAGGTGACATGTGGTTGGGTCCAGGTGATGGTTAATACATCTTTGGCAGAAGGGGTGTTTCTGGCTGCCTTTAAAGAGGCGCTGGTACACCCCCTCCTCAAGAAACCATACCTGGACCCTACTGTGTTGGACAATTTTCGTCCTGTCTCCCACCTTCCCTTTTTGGGAAAGGTGGTTAAGAAAGTGGTGGCGTTGCAACTCCAGAGGATTCTGGAGGAAACGGATTATCTAGACCCCTTTCATTCAGGTTTCAGGCCAGGATATGGAACAGAGACTGCATTGGTCGCGCTTATGGATGATCTCTGGCAGGAGCGGGATGGACGCAGTGCATCTATCCTTGCTCTTTTGGACCTCTCAGTGGCTTTCGATACCATCAACCTTGGTATCCTTTTGGGACGGCTCAGGGAGTTAGGGGTGGGCAGGATAGTTCTGCACTGGTTCACCTCCTTCCTCCAGGGCCATTCCCAATCAGTGGTGATAGGGGGATGAGAGATATGACCCTCAACCGCTCTTGTGTGGGGTGCTGCAGGGTTTGGTAATCTCTCTTCTCTCCTATTCAACATCTACATGAAACCACTGGGTGAGATCATCCATCACCATGGGATGAGGTATCATCAATATGCTGATGATACTCAATTATATATCTCCATCCTGGGTGAGGCAAGTGATGCGGTGGCTGCCCTATCTCAGTGCCTGGGGGTTGTGGGGGTCTGGATGGGGAACAACAGGCTTCAGCTGAACCGTGGTAAGATGGAGTGGCTGTGGGTTGATGGTTCCTCTGCATCCGGGAAGTTGTCATCTTTAGTCTTGGATGGGGTGGCACTGCCCCATTCAGACACAGTGCAGAATCTGGGGGTCCTCCTGGACTTACAACTCCTGCTCGATGAGCAGGTGGCAGACGTGGCCAGAAGGGCCTTCGCGCAACTTCAGGTTGTGTGCCAGTTACGCTCTTTCCTGGATCGAGATGCCCTCCAAACAGTCACTCCTGCCCTGGTCATCTCCCATATAGACTATTGCAATGTGCTCTACATGGGGCAACCCTTGAAGAGTATCTGGAAGCTTCAGCTGGTCCAGAATGTGGCCGTGTGGGCAGTTATTGGTTCCTCAAGATCGGCACATGTGATACCACTGCTGCGCGAGCTGCACTGTGTACTGGTTTGCTTCCAGATCCACATCAAGGTGTTGGTTATCACCTTTGAAGCCCTACATGGCATGGGGCCAGGCTACCTGAGGGACCGTCTCATCCCCATAACAATAATCTATACCACCCGGTCATGCAGAGAGGGCATGCTACGGACTCTGTCGGGAAACGAATTTCATTTGACGGGGTCCAGGAGGCAGGCCTTCTCTGCAGTGCCACCCGCCCTTTGGAACATTCTGCCCCCAGAGGTGAGGCAGGTCCCTTTGCTCCCAGCATTCTGGAAGAAATTGAAGACCTGGTTCTGCCGGCTTGTCTGGGATGGGAAGGGCAATAGCTCTTCCTGGGGATGGCTGGTGCTGTAGTGTCTCCTCCCTATTGAATGAGATCCGTTCGTCAATTGGACTTTTATCTATTTATTCTCTATTTATATTGATTGTTGTTTGTAATTTGTAATTTTATATTTTTATTGTTTCAATTGTTGATTTTATTGTAAACTGCCCAGAGTCCTCCTTCGGGGGATATGGGCAGTGATAGAAATGTGACTAATAAATAAATAAAAATAAATTCACATGAACCTTCTTAAAGAATACATCAATTCATACCTAGCCTAGTTCTGTCTCCTTAATGACACATGGACCAACTACAATACATAGCAACTATGGGTTTGGTAGCAGTGGGAAGGGGTACTGATTGACCGAAGTTTCTGCTTCATAGAGAAAATCCCATACACCTACATCAATACATTCATACTAATACCAAACATATAGCCAGTGGACATAAACATGATTAGCCAGACAGGATCCTGATACCGCCCAGAGTCCCCTCTTTGGGGGGAGATGGGCGGTGATATAAGTATGATAAATAAATAAATAAATAAATAAATAAATAAATAAATAAATAAATAAAATCCTATGATCCTGTCACAGAGATATTTCCCCATGAGTGGTGCTCATGTGAACCATTTATTCCATACTCTGATACAATAGTATATGGGAATGACCTTGGGAGACTTGGCCCAGAGACACTGCCTAGGGAACAGTCAGATAAGAGGGAGCATAGCCCACAGCTCATAGTGGGAAGAGGAAGAGGCTCAGGAGGGACCCTCCCTAAGTTATTGGGCTGTAAAGGTGACGGTGGGAGAATTGTACTTTCAGACTTGCAAGATTCTGTTAATGTAGCCTTACAATAAAGTAGATTTAGCTCATCTGGTCGTGTTTCCTGTCTGGTCCACCTGGAAAGGCTGACACCTTCTCTCCAATGGGAAGCCCCTACTTCCTGAGATTTGTGGGAGTCATAATATTCAGTAATGATTCAGTAATCCAGATGTCTAAAGTTGTGAGAATGTCATACATAAATCATGACATATCCATAAATTATTGTGAGAAATATGAGCAGGGGGTCTCAGCATTTCAGGACAAAGTAAGCAATCATCATAATAGTGACCTTGAGTCTTAGATAATGCCCTCTCTTAGCAGAAATTGACTGAGTTTCCAAACAGCCATGTTTCACTTAAGATCTATGTATGGCCACTGGTCCATGTAAACATCTCATTCAAATCTGCTCCAAAATATAAGAACTGCCACAAAGTTGTAAATATATAGGGCAACATTTGCACACAATAGCTTCTGAAAAAAAGGGGCTGAACTTTCCATTTCAGCTGAAGATCAGGCTCTAATATCATGTCTTCTGCTGTTTCACTGTATTGGTCAAGTATCAAATGCTGGCAATATGGGACTACCATATCCATAGATAAAGTGAATGACACAGTTTATTGAATGAGCAAATCAAGGCATGTAGAGACAGTGAACTTTAAATTTGATTGCAACAGCATTGTTGTATACAATTCTCTTGAAAATAATTTGGGATTAAAGTATATCAGGAGAGCCAGTTTGGTATAGTGGTTAAAGGCACCAGGTTAGAAAGCAGGAGACCGTGAGTTCTAGTCCCACCTTAGGGACTAGCTTGGTGACCTTGGGCCAGTCACTCTCTCTCAGTCCTAAGAAGCAGGCAATGGCAAACCACTTCTGAAAAACCTTGCCAAGAAAACGGCAGGGACTACTCCAGGAAGTCATCAGGAGTCAACACTGACTTAAAGGGACACATGCACAAAGTATATCAGATGAAAAAAAAGTATTTTAGTTATAACTAAGATCTGTAAGTGTAGCCCAATTAGTTTAGCATTCAGTACAAGCTCAGAAAGGGGAATGTGATATTGGATCCAGCCTCCTTCCAGCCCACAGGGCTGACTCTTTCTGCAGTTGGGAAACCTAATCTTGGAAATCCTATAAAATGCATGAAAAAGTTAGCAAAGGAAATAAAATGGGAGGAGTTAACTCCCATGCCATGCCTTTGACCCAGGGCAAAATGTAGAAATTTGACTGGACTAGCCTAAATAATTTCCTCCCATTGCTTGTGAGAGTGTGTATTAAAGGGAAAAAAGGCCAGGAAGAAGATAGAGAGAAACAAAGCTACAAACTTTCTCATTTCTATTCTGCTGATCTGAAATTATTGAGCTTCTTGGGGCAAATTTGGAGAACTTCAATGAGAGCATTAGATTGTGCCTCCCAAGATTTTAATAGGGCAAAATGTTTAAAACAGGATTCTAAATGTATGTCATGATGGATCCATGCATCTAGGCAATTCCTATAAGCTAACACATTGTTATAGATGTTTTATGACTACTAAAACTCCTAAGATAAAGAAGCAATGACCTACCCAAAGATGTTCTGGCTGGTACAGCATCCTTATTAATCCAGAAAGAAACCCAGGAGAGCACCACAATGAGTGTGCAGGGGATGTAAGTCTGAATGGTGAAATAGCCCATCCTTCGGCTTAGATCAAAATAGACTGCCATGACCACATAATCTCCTGTGAAATGTAGAGAGAGAGATACAGATACATAAAGTACATTATACAGTCAAATTACTATCTACTGCTGTGTTCTATAGTGGACTGAAGAGAAGTTAATTTTTCAGTGCTGAATCTTTTTTTAAATCCCATCTCTCTTCACTAGACCTTTGCTCCTTCCAGCTGGACTAGAAAGTGAATTGAAAATTGTGCAAGAACACCCCCATGACTGATGCACATACATTTAAGAGAATTGCTTCATTAATTGCAATGAGTCTAGATAATCAGAGTGCAAATAACCTTCTATCTACCACAAGCTAGCAAATGATGGCAGGGTGGAGTGTACCGTATCTACTCAGCTTAACTTACATTTCTCCATGGACGGAATATCCTTCAATGTCAGGTTAGCGACTAACCAATTAATTTCAATATGCTAACTCTTGTTTTCATTTATTTATTTCAATCTGCTTCCACCAGACTCTCCAAAAGGGCAGTTTGTCACATTCAGCTCACATTATTTCTTATCTCTTTTCTTTCTTTGATTTTCTTTTCTCTTTGATTCATTTTTGCCATGAACGCTTCAGTTTGTCTCCTCCTCTTTCTATATTTAAATGATTATTCTCTGCCATCACAATCAAAGAGGAGTAAAAAGGACGATGTGTCCATGAAGAGGATGGATTCTAATGCATCCTAGGGTTGAGAATAGAACTATTCCTCTCTTTCCAGGCTCTTTCCATAGATGCAACCCCATGCTAGAAGAAATTGGGCACATACTGTTGATATTTTCTTTTGGAGAATGAGGCAATTGGTTGAATGTAAACAGTAAAACTAGTAACCAAGTAAAAACCTGGATTTTTAGTAATATATTTATCTGACTGGGCTGGTTTCCCAGAACTATGCGCATCCTGCGGTTGGAGGCAGAGCATTCAATTAAAAGACATGCCTCAGATTCAGGACTTCAGTGAGAAGATGGCCGACTGAAAACACTGCTCGCAAGATCAGTGGGCAGACCTAACAGCGTGGATTCTTTTTGGAGGCACAGGCAGGCTTTTCCTGTTGCTCTAGAGTGTTTTCATGGACAGAAAACACTCGGAATCATCCCATTTGTACTTCATAATGTCACCTTGTAGCCTGAAGATCGTCAACGGTGTTGGCACTATTCCGGTAAGAGGAGATGGGAGACAGGGACGCCACCAATTCCAGACCACGCTGCAGCCCCACTGGGACACTAGGTCGAGCCTTTCTCATTTCTAAACCACCTAATTTGTATATTTTTAAGTTTTTGTACCCCAAGAGAGGCTCTTAACAACAAGAAGATACTAATCTCTTGGTGCATAAGGTTGTTTTTGGAAGGAGTTTAATTTTTTTTTATCTGCCAGCTTGCTTCCCATTCTAAATTTAAGGAGGACTGAGAATAAATAATCATCTCTCCATTATTATTTTTCTATTAATTTGAAGGACTTAATATTTTCCTATACATTCAACTTGATGATTTTTAGTTTTTAGCTTTCTGTTCACTTTCCTTGAATGTTGTATTTTAGCTTTTGGAAGCCTTTCATTAACTCATCAGCTCATATACATCAGTAGAAGGTGTCAGACTTTATTGCTTGAATTATGGACAACCTTAACAAAACAATTCCAGAGCTCTGTGCCCAGCAGTCTGCTGACTTTAAAGAAATTTTCCATGAAGCTGCTCAAGTTATTTTGCAAAATGTAGGGGACATTGTTTCTAAAATGTATCAATGGATTGAGGATTTTGCAAAGGGAAAGGAAGAGATTTATCAAGGAGGAAGCATTCTTCCTGAATGTGAGAAATGTGAAGAAATGCCAGTCATGAAGGAGTTACAATTTGGCTTGCAAGAATGGTTTGTTTACTGTTCTGAGAAGGAGATAACTGTTGACTTTTTGGAGGAGGCAGCTGGGTTTCTTGATTTGTTTACAAAAACTCTCCTATGTACAATACGGAGAGAAATAAATGCTTCGGCTTATTTTGAGGCGGGATAAGAAATTAAAAATAAATATCTGGATTGATTTTAAGGCTTTATGATTCTACTTGTTTGCAATGATTTAAAGTTTTTTGTAATGATTTAAAGTTTGCCTTTTAAGGTTTAATAGCGGTAAGATTGAAATAACGGTACTTGAGATGGGATAAGAAATTAAGTATAAACATGTGGATTGATTTTAAGACTGTATGATTTTATTTTATTTTAGTAATGATTTAAGAAATTAAGAATAAGTATGTAGATTGATCTTAAGGCTGTATGATTCTATATTTCTGTAATGATTTAAAGTTTTTTGCAATGATTTAAAGTTTGCTTTTTAAGGTTTAATAGGGGTAAGATTGAAACAATAGTATTAAGTATAAAAGTAGTTAACTTAAATGTTTTTTTTAAATGCTTTTATAATCCGATTGTCAATTAAAGTTTGTTCTTTAAGGTTTAATAGGGTTAATATTGTAGAATTAAATACAAATGTAGATAATTTAAATGGCTTTTTAAAATGTTTATATAAGTTGATTGTTAACATAGTGGCCAGAAATGTACAGAATAATGATAGGAGGGAAACATTTATAAATGAGTTCTTATGGGGGGAAGGAACTTTATTTGAAGGTTTATATATTTGTTTATTTTTCTTTATATATAAGGGGAAGAAGCAATTGTTTTTATTGATTTATAAAATGTATATGGGATGATTTATAGAAACAATTTGATTTTGGTTAAATTTAGAGTAAGGGGTTAATTATGGAAATTGCTATATATTCTTGTTGAAAGTCAGAAGACACTTCTTATGTAATCTTTCAAAATTCTTTTTCTTGTACTTTTCACTTTTTTTTCTTTTTGTAATTTTTTATTTTTCTGCAGTTTTTATCTATGCTCTAAACTTAATAAAATACTTCATAAAAAAAAAGACATGCATCAGATTCAGACAACTCTAAAACTACCAGGTCAAATCTGCAAAAGTACATATGATCACTAGATGGCAGCAAAACGTAAGAGTTTTCTGTATTATCTTCTTGCCATCTTCTGGTAGCCTGAGATGACCCTAAATGCTGAGCAGATGTTCGTGCCTTGGACAAACTCTGTGGCTTAACAATGCAAAGCAGATCCCCTCTGCAATAACAAAGTGAGCTGTGAGGCTTTGGGAATGGTTCAAAAGTTTGGGGCACTGCAGAAAGCAGATGCTAGAGGGAGAGGGGGAGAGAGAGGTAGAAAAGAAGGAGACAAGCCAAGCATGACAAAAAGAATACAGGGAATTCTTCATCAGGTATACTGCCAAAAGTTAGGCACTATGTTTCAATTCTCGGGAAAACACCCTTTAATTTCTCTTTAAATTGTACCATGGGGTATAAAAGGAGAAAAAGAAGATCAGAGTCAACAACCAACTAACACATTAATCTTCCATTCATAGAGCTACAAGGTCTAAACTGCAAAAATCCAGGTAGGCATGAGACAGCAGCAAAGAGCTAGTTTAGTGGGGTTCTGAGGAATCATCACAGATCAAAATATTTGCTTAAATAGAGACCTTCGAAGAAAATATCACAAGATTTGGTACATACGCAACAAAACTCCTCCACCTTTTCTTCCAAGAAGCTTATTTTCCCCGCCTAGTTCAGCTATTCTGCCTGCTGATTGCTAGGTTCTTGGTGAAGGAATCCTATGGATTTTGGCATCGTTGTTTGAAACAAGTTGGAAGCCTGTCCCTCTCCCTCCCTGTAATTCACTGACATTCACCATTGGTAAGCAGAAGATTAATTAATAATATTTTACCCCAACCTGCCAATGCCCTTTATGCACAAAACCAAACATACATATAATTAAAACTCGCAATTCTTCTATATGAAATTTGGTAGGATTTATCCTCACAGTCGGGATCATTGTGATTAAAAATGACATTTAATTCTGTCCCAAGTCAACAAATTTCAGACATTGTTCATGTTTCAAAAGGCCTAGAATTGAAAAGAGCCTATCTCCAAAAGCTCTGCGCCTATTCTTGCAAATGTTCTTGCAGATTTAATCCTTTGTCCCCTTGCCATGCACACAAAGAGCCAGTCTGGTCTTGTGGTTAAGGCAACAGGCTAGAAACCAGGAGTCTGTGAGTTCTAGTCCCGCCTGAGGCATGAAAGCTGGCTGGGTGACCTTGGGCCAGTCCCTCTCTCTCAGCCCTAGGAAGGAGCCAATAGGAAACCAGGAGACTGAGAGCTCTAGTCCCGCCCTAGGCATGAAAGCTGGCTGGGTGACCTTGGGCCAGTCACTCTCTCTCAGCCCAACTCACCTCACAGGGTTGTTGTTGTGGGGAAAAGAGGAGGAGGGAGGAGTATTAGGTATGTTCGCCGCCTTGAGTTACAGTATTTATAAAAATAATAAAGGAGGTATAGAAAATAAATAAAATAAATAAAGACACAAAGCTTCCATATTTCAATACTTGCCCTGAGATGAAGCAAATAGACTCTGACTTGATATAAGTAAAAGCACCAAATCATACCTGAAACCAAATTTTGTCATCAGTGCAGGCTTCTAGTATATACTGATTTTTTATTCGTTTAAAACATAAGTTTCATTTTAAGAATACTTTCAATTTCTCACCCTCTATTTTATCATTTATTTATTTATCTGAGAACTGCCTTTATGGGATGATTGAGAAATTTGTCTCATCTTGAATTTTTATATGAGTTTACTATATTTATTCGTTCCAAATTTATAGGAGATTCCATATTTAATGAATTGTCATACTCTAGTCCTGCGTGCGGAGTGAGCTCCCGCACTAGCTCCAGCTCTTGCCAACCTAGCAATTCGAAAGCATGCAAATGCAAGTAGATGAATAGGTACCACTTCGGTGGGTAGGTAACAGCGTTCCGTGTGCATCATGCGGCCACATGACCGTGGAAGCGTCTTCGGACAACGCTGGCTCTTTGGCTAACAAACGGAGATGAGCACCGGCCCCTAGAGTCGGACACGACTGCACAAATGTGCGGGGGGTACCTTTACCTTTTTTTTACATACTAAAAAAAAACCCTCACAAAAATGAGCAACTAAGCAAAACTGACTTTGACAGATTCACCTATCCCTACTATGCCCTAGCCACCACAGTATGTGATAGCCACAGAAAGCTCTTTTACATGTTGGCTACCATACCAATATTGTATGGTACTCCTGGTGACCAGCTTTTTGACTTATGTCCAGCAGCATTTAGTTTCTGGCCTGCCCATGCAATAATTTACATCAGTGTTTCTCAACCTTGGCAACTTCAAGCTGTGTGGACTTCAACTCCCAGAATCCCCCAGCCAGCATGAGTTGAAGTCCACACAACTTGAAGTTGCCAAGGTTGAGAAACACTGATGTACATTCACCAGACCATGCTCAGAAGGGAAGGGGAATATGAAGAGTGGATCCACATACCCACAACCAGTTCATTAGAGGCTGAGGCAACTGAAGACTGACAAGAGGAAAAACTTTATTCCCAGAACTGTTTGAAAGTATGGTTCTTTTAGTGGTGACTAAAAGAACCACACTTTCAAACAGTTCTGGGAATAAATGGCCATTTGTCAGAAAAAATGTGCACTCCAAAAACAGGATCTTAGCTGAGGCAAAAGATATAAGTGCATCAAATTGGATTGTGGGAGGCCTACTAGGTCTCTATATTAATGTTAGTAAAGCCTGTTCATGCAGATTCACTATGAAGAATAATGCCTGTGGCACTGAACAATCAACTCTCAAAGTTATGAAAAGGAAAACTATCTCCATGAACATGAATTATATCCACAATACTACACAGAAAAAAGAAACTGAAATATTACTTCCACACTAACAATAGCTATGTAAGTTCCATATACATGCACTTAATTTCCCCACTGTGTGCTGGCTTGCTAAATTTATCAAAATATAGTACCATTTTTTCACTTTGCAATATTTAGCTGCTGTCCTATACAGATTGTCACAGCCCTATTAAACTGAAGGGGCACTTCATTCTGAAGAGATATGCTTAGTAGGGGTGTGTGAATTAGCCACAACCTTATTCAACCTTGCTGTTCAATTCAGAGGCAATTTGATTGGAATTTGCAATTCAAAGAATCAACTGGACAGGAATCTACAGTCAATTTAAGTTGATTCAACTGTCTGTAGCTTGAATCATGTCAACTGGATTTCTATTTTCTCAGACAATTCCACCTGGATGACTGAGAACCTTCATAGACATATTGATTCAACTGTGTAATTCAAACCATCATATCAATTTGATTCAAATATTTGACAAAATTAAGTGTCTCTCTGTACTTTTGCAAAATTCTATCAAATCTTCAAATCAGTTTGGAGGCAATTGATTCGATTTGGCAGGTCAAATTGATTTGGCAATTCAATGCAAAGATTCAATTCAAAGGAATTATTTTATTGAATTGCCTTCAAACTTCCAAATCAATTTTTCTCAGAGTCTAATGCTTAGACGTATACAGTTATTATGACTGTTTTAAAATGTTAATCCTGTTTTTACTGCAGCTTAAATCCTTCCCTCCCTTCTAGCAGAATTCTATGTACTTTTTAGCTTGCTTGCCTTTCAGTCCAAGAAATTCAGGAGAAAGTTTCCAAGCAGGAATAAAACCACAAAAACATCACAACATTGACCCAAGCATAAAAAAGAGCAAGAATATTGCAATCGCAACAATAAAACAACCAGACTGTTCAGTCAGTGCTGTGGTGATCTTAGCAGTTTTACAGCAGAATCCAATGTTTGGCATTGCACGCTAACTCAGTAAAGCAGACACCAAGCTGTTTCATTGTGTAGAGGCCTTCACAATGAAAACTAACAAACACCTGCCTCCAGTCACCACAGAAAGCTTCCAGTGAATACAAACTTAACATTCACCACTCAAATCCTTTTTCAAGGCAACAACTGGGCCAGTGGGCTCTTGAAATTAAAAATGATGCTTTTGACTGGGATGGATGCTGTGGCATTTGGTTAAAACTATCACAGGGTGCTTGAGTTAACACAGCACAATACACCTATAGGGATACCTCGTATTAGAATGTACAGCACATTAAGACATTTAAATCATTTGAAGCATAGCCCCCCTAATTTTGGCAATGCAGTTATGCTTGCCTTTTGTTCAACCACAGAAGCAACGTGGAGGATAATTCTATACTTACATTGGCAAATTCAGGCCAAATGAATGACAAAATATTTGTGTTTACTGTAGCTTCTTTTGGTATATGCCGCTGATGGAATTTTTTATTTTTATTTTGTTTAAAATAATATTGTGCATTGGCTTTCTGCTAGTAGGACTGACAGAAAAAGAACTTTATTAACTACCACAGGAATGGGCAATTTGAAAGCAAAGGCAGAAGCTTCTCAGTTCTTTCCTCCGGAGAGAAAGAGAAGGATGTGAGCACAAGCAGTTTCTGAGCCATGCAGCTCTGTGATCCTTCATTATATAATACTATATGATACTTAAATACTCATCTTATAACTACCCTTTGCTTTTATTATACAGCATAAGTACATGGTGGTCTGATCCATACTGGGGCCATTAGGGAGGGGGATGCTTAATTTTTTCTTCCAGCCTTATTATTGACACTTTTGAATTTTGGTGTTGGAGAAGACTCCTGAGAATACTGTGGACAGCCAAGAAAAAAAAATTGAACAAATCAACCCAGAGTTCTCACTCTAGGCACAAATGACCAGGCTCAAATTATCCTACTTCGGACACTTTATGCGAAGAACCAGCTCTCTGGAGAAGGCTCTAATGCTGGGAAAGGTGGAAGGAAAGAGAAGAAGAGGAAGACCAGCAGCAAGGTGGATGGACTCGGTTACAGTAGCGATGAGTGCACCATTGGAAGAACTGAAGGACCAGGTTAGGACCATCATCATAGAGAAAATCTATCTATGTCATTGCTAAGAGTGGACAATGAATTGATGGCACATCATCATCATCATCATCTCCTATTCCATGTTGTGCTTTAAAAAAAAAGGAGTTCCTTTATTCCTGCCAATTGAAATTTTACTTTTAATCCCTGCATGATTGTGGGGTTAGGTGAATTAAGAAAAAGGAACAAGCTTTTCCCTTCCTATGCACAGCAGTTCCAGTCTATAGTGAAGAATAGGGTGAAGAATATTAGGGCACCACTCAATATTATTTTCAGTGCCATGGGCTGCACTGGCAGGATAATTATGAAAAATGGGTGAGACCATGTCATGAATATAGATAGGATTGGGATATTCCATTATTTTCAGGGGAGGGGGAGAGAGATGGTTATTTTAATGCTTTTAGTGCAGTTTTGTTTGTCATTAGTTTTCAGAAATTATGGTTAATATGGGCTCCTAGGGTCACAAAATAGGAACTGAGGGTCTATACAGAGCAAAGGTTGCTTATACTTGTTTTGTATCTTGGCCTTTCTGTGAACATTCG
Source organism: Charina bottae (assembly GCA_023362775.1). Classification (NCBI taxonomy): domain Eukaryota; kingdom Metazoa; phylum Chordata; class Lepidosauria; order Squamata; family Charinaidae; genus Charina; species Charina bottae. The sequence goes on from JALMGJ010000002.1 coordinate 110,008,042, forward strand.
TAGTTTGGGCTTATTGGAAGTCAATAGAGTACATCTTGACATTGATTTCTTGGCCCTCCCTCTGGTCCCATCTATCCTTAAGTCAAATTATATTAAGCCATACAGTAATTTGTCTCCATTTCCAGAACTACTTTATCATGCAATATATGAGATAGGCAATAAGGGAGATCTGAAACATTCTCCAAAAAGAAAGAATAGAGAAGTCACATTCCAATGATTTCATACAGCATAGAGATTCCATTATATAAAGGAGGCAGGAAAAAGGAATAGCAAAATATGTCCTTAATACAGAGCTTTCCAAACTGTGTGTCGCGACACAAAAGTGTGTCGCCACACACAGCGTGGTGTGTCGCCACACCACTCGGAAGCGGCGGCGCGTGCGTGCATGGCGGCCGCCATGCACGCACGCGCCGCCGCATGCCCCCGCACCGCCGCACGCCCCCGCACCGCCGCACGCCCCCCGCGCTGCCACCGTGCGCACGCGCCGCCGCACACACCCCTGCGCCGCTGCCACCGCCGCCGCTGGCGTGTTGCCAGCAGCGGCACTTTGGAAAGCCCTGCCTTAATAGGTTAATACACAGTAGGGCCTGCATGCTTCCAACATTGAATTCTAAAGACAACTATTCAGCTGACTAAAGTACGGAATGAGTCAATTAGTGAACTAGCTCTGGTAGCTATAGAGATAAGTCAAGATTAGCAGAATTTTAACAGCACAGTTAAGATGTCAACATGTCTGCATATCTGTTCTTAAAGATTGATCAAATGTCTAACAGCTGAAATAAGCATGGGTCACTACAGAGATGTGAAGCAGCTGACACTATTGGTACATGCCCACATGGTATGCACATCTATACCAGCTGTCCTAAAAACAATTATACTGCTTTCTTGCAGAAAGATAAAAGATGGGAAAAACAAGGGATGGACACGCATTTTGTTGCCCTGTATAGTTTGAAAGGGGCAGGGAGATAATTGGTTTCTTTAAATTTGTACTGTATCTTTAAAAAGTATTGCACCTTTAAGAAGATAGACTAGTACTAGGTTCTCAGCAGACTCTCTCTGAAGGGAATTCATCCCAACAAGTTAAATAACTTAGTAAAGCTAAATAGCTTACTAACTTAGTTAAGTAGCTTAGTGTTGTTAACATATATTCATGTGGTACTGCCTGTATAACTGTGTGGTTGCTATTTCTTTATAGCAGGTAGTAAAGCTGTTCTTGTTTGTTCATGATCAGGTTTGATAAAAAAAAAAGAATTTGCAAAGGGTAGGAGGAAGGAAATTACCCCTTAGAGCGCCCTCGTTTTTGGGGGTGGAGGGGGAAATCAGTGCCAGGTTTTGTTTAAAGTTACTTAAACTTAAAGGAGTTGGAGAGAATTCACTTGAGAGATCTCAAGGGATCAGCTTCTCATACCCAGAAGAGCTTCTGGGTTCAAACAGCAGCTACATATTTAAAATCTTGCTTCTAGCATAATGTTATGTACCTCTGAAACTGCAGCTGACAAGTGGAACACAGTAAATCTGTGAGTTGTGTAAGGAAAAAAGCTGCCCACAATTAGCATAATGTGGGATCCTGAGCTGTCTGTCTGTCCTGTCTTTTACCACGCATTCACTTCTAAGCCACAACTGGGGTTTCATTAGATAATGAAGTGAAACAGTGATGCATATTTGATAATGGTTTCAACAGAGTTCATTTCAGAGTCTTTATGGATTTAATCCTTTGTATGCTTGGTTTTCCAATTGTGCTCTAAAGATACATCCTAACTGTATTCTGTGACTTACTGTAACTAAATGAAAGTCAGTAATTTGAAAATACATTCCATTCACAGCCAACCCCCCTCACCTTCTATTTAATTATATGATTATAGAGGCACCAAATTATGTCAAAACCCACAATAAGCGGGGACAACTTTGCACAGGAGATTGAATGTGTTGTAGCGGAATTTTTATGGAATCTCTTTTTGCTTGAAAAGACATTTCCAGTTTTAACTATGTGAACAATTGACTACTTAAGTGTTATGCAATTAGTAGTCTCATTGTAGCATCACCATATCTGTATATAGGAACAATGTATTCCTTGTGCCATTTATTCCAAGGATAAATGCAATTTCTTTCTCTAATATACTGCATTTTCCTATAGCTTCGATGTAGCCACTCTCATATTCAGGAACTCAGATTTTACCACATTTAAGAACTGCTCCATTTGTTGCAGTGCAATAAACGTGTGGCATTTTAGTTGTGAAGAGAATTCATAGAAGCATTCTGGAAAGCCAGCTTACTTAAGACTGAAGAATCGTCATGTAGATCTCCAGAATAAGCTCCTTGGCAGTGCATATGCCCACAACACTAAGAAGAGGGGGAGATATGTCACTGAGCTATATTTTTCCCATTTAGTTCTCAAGAGGTTTATAAAACAGCATCAGTGTGGTGTATCCAGAAGTGCTATATCTGATCCAAACAATTTCCAACCCAGAATTTAGATAAGTGGGGGAAATTAAATATAAACTGCCCATAAAAATATTTAGAAAAAACAGTGGAAAGCTACCCTGGAGATTACTAAGGATTTGCCAGAATTTTTTTTGGTACTGGGGAGATTAGTATGCATGTTCAAGAAAAGACCATCAATATTCAGTATTGAGCTTGAATATTGATTGAGCTGGCTCTGAAGATACCATTATTCACCAACGTGTAAATAATCTGCAAATGAAGATACATGTACTTCCTGTTATTTTCTCTCCAATAAGCAGCCACAAGAGAGGAGCACCATTCTTTTTTTTTCTTCTTTGAGCTGTTCAGACTGGTTAAAATATTTGCTTTCCAATTAACCTGCACAGTGCACTACTATTCCAATAACATTTAAGAAAATTGCTTTGAGGTTGTGAGACATATTGTATTTTAGAGGTGTAATATTTCAGTTCACATATCTCTAATAAAAAAGAACATCCAGATCTGAGCCAACTTGCAGACACTTATTTCAGACATCAGCTTCTTGAAAACTTCCTGAAACAATCTATTAATCTTTATCTTATTCACTACCTCTCTCTCAAATACTGTCAAGAAATTTAGAAGGTCTAAGTGTCAGAGTCTAAATCCATTTGCCATGCAAGCGGAAGCTGGAAGTGAATATAAAACTATATCATTAGGTTACATCAAGAGGGAAAATATTAATTTCAACTAGTTATAATAGTAGACATATAGCATAAGCCTTATAATTATATTATACAGTAATAAATTATAACTGCCACAGTGTTTCTTGCATAGAAATATAGTTTATTTATTTATTTATTTGCTGTATGATCATAGACCAAGAGTTGACATAAAAGTCAGAATAAGGTACTTGAAAGCAATGTAGCAATGGCAAGAAGTCATTGATACGAAGGTAGCTTTTGATTCTATTCTCCATAAGAATCTATGAGGATAAACTTGCAACTTCATCCATCCATTGCCACCCCCTTCAACTGATAATGATCCTTCCATTGAATTTGATTAATGATTAATGGCTGTTGTGGGTCTTCCGGACTGTGTGGCCGTGTTCTGGAAGTTGTGGTTCCTAACGTTTCGCCAGCATCTGTGGCCAGCATCTTCAGAGGGCAGGAGCACAGATAGAAGCAAAATCTCTGGCGAAACAGATGCTGGCGAAACGTTAGGAACCACAACTTCCAGAACACGGCCACACAGCCCGGAAGACCCACAACAGCCATTGAACTCCGGCCGTGAAAGCCTTCGACAATACATTGAATGATTAACTTCCTATATTATACCTTTTTTTTTTGGTGCCTTTGAGTCAACCTTGACTCCTGGCAGCTGCCTGGACAAGTCCCTGCAGTTTTCTTGGCAAGATTTCAGAAGTGGTTTGCCATTGCCTCCTTCCTAGGGCTGAGAGAGGGTGATCGGACCAAGATCCCCCAGCTGGCTTTGTGCCTCAGGCAGGACTAGAACTCACGGTCTCCCGGTTTCTAGCCTGCTGCCTTAACCACTACACCATACTGGCTCTCATGCCTAGCTGAACCAAAAACCTCTACTTAATTTTAACAAAAAAGGTTTAACTGAGGTTGGGAGAGGAAACAAGCTAGGAGGTATTTGGGAAGCAGTTAAAATGTTAGAATATTCAAGGGGATGATAATGTTGTCTTACATTGAATTGAGGTAACTGAATTGCTTTCCTTTCACTAAAATTCAAAAGAAATAAATTTTGCTGTCCATCAAATAGTAGATTGGCTGTTCTACCACCTCTGGGGTAGAAACATAATAACAAAGCATAATTCCCAGAGAGCTTGTTAGGAGGGAAGATGGCTGTCCCCATTATACCCAGGGTGGCCTTACTTTTCTCTTATTCCATCCCCAAACCACAGAGAAAAAGCCCAGTCAGTGGTTGGAGAGATAATTATGTGCTTTTCATTTGTATTTATATCTACAGATCTATATCCGTATTAAAAAGAAAAAAAAATGTGTCAAGCCACATTCTAAGGTACCCCTCCCACACTTCATATAACCTTTGGGATGATTTGCTGAAGCTCACCTCCTCCTGACATTAACCAAATTTGGAAAATCTACCGAACTGTGGTAAAAGCCATTCTTTCCATACCAAAGATCCCGGGTTGGCATTTGAAGGATTGACTGGAAAAGGCTCCTGCCTGAATTAATCAAGCTAAGGGCTCACAATGCATGTACCACACCAGTGCATGTTTCGAACAAGAGGACAGTCTACTCTAATAGACTGCTCTTCGTTTGATAATAGCTCCCTTGTCCTGATGGGACATTTGGGTTTCTAAGAAGGTCTGAACTAGCACTGTGCAAGAGGGAAAATCAAATAAATTAAATTCTTCTCTAAATAACTAGTGTTGGCTGCTTCCTGCACTGGATGCTTTTGATTGATGGGTCAATTCATTTGACAGAGAGACAAAGAGAACATAAAAGAAACAAAAGGAATAGGTGTGTGTGTGTGTGTGTGTGTGTGTGTGTGTGTTTAAAAAAGTCAGCTCCATTAGCATGTCCAAATGAGGATCTCATCTATCAGCATTAATTAGTCTCCATAGGATACACACTTTGTGTTGTTCATTTCTTTCTTTCTTCTTCTTCTTCTTCTTATTATTATTATTATTTCCTAGCCATCTTGACAACTGAGTTCTCAAAGACAGCAGTGTGGTGTAATGGTTAAGGCATTGGACTAGGACTGCAGATATTCAGGTTCAAGCCCATGCTCAGGCACAGGAGGTCCCTGTGTGACTTTGGACTCATTACTCAATCTCAGCTGACCTACCTCACAGGGTGGTTGTTGTGGGGAAAAACTGCAGGAGGATATGTTATGTATGCCAGTGTGACCCCCTGAAGAAAGAGCAGGATATAAATCTAACAAATAAGTGTATTTACTTTTGAGGCATCATCTCTTTTTCCCCAAACTGTATTAAAGTCCACACTATTTGTAGAACTTCCACCCTTTGAATCCATGGATCTTCATAAACATAGAAGTTAATTCAGATCACCTGTCTTATGAAACATTTTCATTGTGACTCTATTGAGAAAGAAGTAACTTATCACACTGTTCAAACTCCTCATCACTAGTGCTTCCCAACCAGTGACAGCTTTTGTTTAGCAGGCAAAATATGGCTTCACTTTTGCTTTTCACGTCTGTATACTAATTGCTGGACATCTACGAAAGGCAAGCCTGGGAAATCCTGATCTAAGGAACCCTTTTGGACAGATTGCTTTCTTGAACCCCCTAGCAAAAGGCAGTGTCCAATTTGCTAAAGCTAATGCTCTTGACCACATATGTGAAGAAGAAACATGAATTCCAGATGCTGCCCACCTCAGAACTGTATCAATAGGTGTAACTAAGTGGTAGACTCAGGAGGACAAAGTTGGTAACAGAGGAAGGACTGAGATTGGGGAAGCACGCCCTCTGCTGGGAAGTATGGCCTTTGGCCCGGGAAGTAGTTTCGTTCTTTGCTATTCAACAAGTAGTTAGAGCAGGAGGCTGGATGTGGAAGTTGTTAGCTAATAAAGACATTCAGTATAAATGAACCTCTGACTTATTATTATTAGACCTCGAAACATGGTGTCAGAAGTCCACAACTGAACCCACTTTGGAGGATTAGCACAGCAGCAAACAAAGAAGCAACTTCAGGAAGCATGGAGCATGGCTTGAAGCCCCCTGCGCCACTGGATTTCAATGCTCCCAACCTTGCTCAGGCATGGCAGCATTTGAAAGAGGAGTTTGCACTGTACTGGGACCTTGCCTTTACAGACAAAGACGAGAGGGAGGTAAAACTCTTATGTTATTTGATTGGCAAAAAAGGGTGGGAAATCTGCAGCTCGCTCGGGTTGGGTCCCACTAGCACATTGCAGCAGCTCTTACAGGGTCTGGAGGACTACTGCGTACCCAAATAAAAGGAAACGATGGAACATTACCAGTTCTTTATGAGACAGCAGGGTCCTGAAGAAAGGTTAAATGCCTATGTTACTGCACTAAGGACTCTGGTGGCAACCTGTAATTTTGGGGCAATCAGATACTCCCTTGTCAGAGACAGGATTGTCTGTGGAACTACGGATTTGCATCTCCAGGAAAGACTGTTGCGGGAGCCTGATCTGACACTGGCTCGGTGTTTGGAACTGAGGAGAGCAGCAGCAGCAGCAAAGAACAGGCTCAGGACACTAGAAGGCACACAGGAGGCTCAAGTGCATGTGGTCCACCACCAGTCTGGTCCCCACAAGGAGCAGGACAGTCAACATTGGGGCCAATTACCAAGGATCCAATGCATAAACTGTGGAAAACGCCATGAAAAGAAAAAAGAATGATGCCCAACATATGGACAGAAATGCAAGGGGTGTGGCAGTGCAAAGGGGCAAAGAGGCCATATACTGTAGACTGGCTGTGAGAACAATACAGGATGATGGTGTTGAGTCAGAGGACTATGAGGATGTCTGAACCCTCAGTTTAGGACCCATTGGAACATGATGTCCACATGGTGGGGAATATTGGGACGAAAGAAACATACCCCACTGCCTTGTTTGCCACGATGCTGTTAGGCAAACACCCTGTTCGTTTCCAACTGGACTGTGGAGCCACCTACAATGTGTTGCCACTAGCCATGGTGGATCGTGAGACAGACATCGAACCATGTGGCCAATCACTCATCATGTATAACAAGAGTGCCCTGAAGCCTGTGGGGAAATGTAGGCTAAAGATCCGCAACCCAAAGAACAATAAACTGTGTCGCCTGGAATTCATCATCATCCGGGGAGAAGCCCACAGACCACTGCTGGGAAGCAATGCAGTTCAGGCCATGCAGCTGATTCAGGTGCGCCATGACAACATCCTGCAGGCAGTGGAAACCATGGGCAAAAACTGGCCCAGAGCCTGGACTATGGAAACTATATTAAAGGAATATAGAGATGTTTTCAAAGGGGAAGGACAGTTGACAGGAACACTGAGACTGGAGGTAGACCCCAACATAGCGCCAGTAAAGAACCCCAATAGGAGAGTACCTAGAGCACTAGCAGAACTGCTGAAGAAGGAACTGGCAAGTCTTCAGGCGAAAGGCATAATCGCACCGGTAGAGACCAGCACAGACTGGATCAGCAGTTTGGTCGTTGTTCAGAAACGGTCTGGAAAATTGCACATTTGTATTGACCCGAAACCTCTAAACAAGGCATTAAAACGCAGCCATTATCTTTTGCCCACTATTGAGGATATGCTATGCGATCTCTCACGTGCCAAAGTCTTTTCAGTATTTGATGTAAAGAACGGATTCTGGCACATACATCTGGATCAGAAATCCAGCTACATTACCACCTTTGCAACTCCTTTCGGCAGATATCGATGGCTACGGATGCCAATGGGCATCAGCCCAGCCCCAGAAGTGTTTCAGCGCAGACTAACTCAAGAGTTGGAGAACATCCTGGGTTTGAAAATAATTGCAGATGATATCCTGATTGTGGGAGAGGGAGATACGGAAACAGAAGCTGCAAGGGATCATAATGAAAAGATATGCCATTTCTTGGAGTGCTGTAGGGACAGAAATATCAAACCAAGAGAAAGTCTGGTTAAGACTGAAAGAAGTACCCTACATAGGCCACCTGTTGACAGCAGAGGGATTGAAAGTGGATCCAGAGACGGTTAAGGCCATCTGAGAGATACCAAGGCCTGAGGACATGAAAGGAGTTCAAAGATTTTTAGGGATGGTAAACTACCTGGCAAAGTTCTGCAAAGGGCTAGCTAAAGACTGTGAGTTACTCAGGCAGCTGACACACAAGGAAACAGCATGGGAATGGTCCGAGAGTCATCAGCAGGCATTTGATAAAATAAAGGACAAAATAACTAAGACACCTGTGCTAAAATAGTACAGCCCAGGTGAGCTGTTGGTTTTACAGTGTGACGCCTCAGAAAAAGGGTTAGGAGAAGACCTACTACAGAACCAACAACCAATTGCTTTTGCCAGTAGAGCATTGTCAGAAGCTGAGAAAGGGTATGCCCAAATCGAAAAAGAACTGTTGGCCATGGCAGAAAATGATAAACCCACTCGTTTATTAAAAGAAAGCTCAAGTTGTCGTTATCTCAAAGAGTGGAAACCACTTGTGGACTATTTGCAAAATGTAGGAGGGGTGAAGCTTACATGGGGATTTGAAGATTAGGCTATAAATATAATGGGGTATATTAGACAAAGAATTATTCTTATTTTTTATATATATATTTTATTGAATTTTGAATATACATAGATAAAAAATTGAAATGGAAAAAGAAACAGAAATACAAATCAAAGAAAGAAGAAGAGAAAAAAGTGTAGTAAAGCAAAGAAAAAAAAGAAATAGATGAAACATAGAAATTAGTCAACTTCCGATTTATCTCTGGTCATAGTAATTTCAAGAATTTATCGTATATGCTAGTTCTATATATAACATTGAAAAACATTTCTAGTCTAATAATATCAGTTTATATATATTTTAATCTTCAAATCCCCATATACAGTAAGCTTTGCCCCTCCTGCATTTTGCAAATAGTCTGTTAATGGTTTCCACTCTTTAAGAAAGTAGTAATTCAAATTTTCTTTTAATAAACATGTCAACTTATCATTTTCTGCCATGCCCATCAATTTTAACATCCATTCTTGTATCGTAGGTAAATTCTGATTTTTCCAATTTTGTGCATATATAAGTCTTGCTGCTATAATCATGTATTGCATAATTCTTGTAAATTGTTTTCCTATTTGTCTATGAAGGTTCTCAGTCATCCAGGTGGAATTGTCCGTAGCTTGAATCATGTCAACTGGATTTCTATTTTCTCAGTGGAAACGTTTCGCTCCTTATCCAAGGAGCTTCTTCAGTCTGAGCAAAGTTGGTAAGGGAATCCTAAATATGTTTCTAGGTAGCTGTGTGACCTTACACCTGGGGCTAGGTCATGGTTATATTGAGATATTATTTTAAGTCCTTTTATCATCTAAAGGAGGATCGTTAAGATCACCATTCTGCTGTTGAGCTTGTGAAATGATCTTAATCTTCCTAGGCACAGAAGACAAAGCAGGGAGGAAGATGGGGGAAAGATTGTGCCTGAGGCCCCCACCTCTATTCAAGGAAGGATTTTCCAAGTTGGCATAAATGGATTCCTTGACCCCTCTCTCAAACCACCTATCTTCTCTGTCTAAAATGTGAACATTAATGTCCTCAAATGAGTGTCCTTTTTCCTTTAGATGAAGATAAACTGCTGACTCTGGTCCTGTGGTGTTACTTCTCCTGTGTTGGGCTTTTCCTATTTGTTGTTCTGTTTTGTTATGTGTTGTGTGTTTTCCTATTTGTTATGTGTTGTATGTATTCCTATTTGTTATGTGTTGTGTGTTTTCCTATTTGTTCTTCTGATATTCCCAGCAAAAATAATTCAGGTTTAAATGGAACTCGAATTTGTAAGATATTTTGCATCAATGAGTGTATCTGCGTCCAAAATTTCTTTGCAATCTCACATGTCCACCACATATGGTAAAAAGACCCCTCTTTTTTTTTTACATTTCCAACACAAGTTGGAAACATTCCCATACATTTTAGCAAGTTTTTGTGGGGTCATATATCATCTTTACATCATCTTATAGAAATTTTCCTTCAAGTTATAGCACAAAGTAAATTTTAGTCCCTTAATCCACATATTTTCCCATTGTTGCATTTGAATATTATGACCAATATTTTAGCCCATTTAATCATACAATCTTTAACTTGTTCCTCTGCCATTTCACTTTTTAACAATAATTTATAGATTTTAGCAATTAAATGGTCATCTGTTTCACATAATTGTATCTCAAATTCTGATTTGGTTTGTTAAAATTCTAAATCTTTTTTGTCTGATTTAAATTTTTCTACAAGTTGCATGTAAGAAAGCCATTGAAAGGTATATCCTTCTAAGGCCAATTCTTCTTTTGATTTAATTATATATTGTCCTTGTTCTTTTTTTAGGAAGTCCTTATAGGTCATCCATTTGTCTTTAGTTCTTACTTCTGTTCTATGAAATGCTTCTTGCGTAGAGATCCATAAAGGTCTTTTATAGCATAAGGTTAGTTTATATTTATCCCAAATTCTTAACAAAGATCTTCTAATATAATGATTTTTAAAGTCCACATTAACTTTTACTTTATCATACCACAAATATCCAAATATCCAAATATTCTTTTTCTATCTCTAACTTTTAACTATGTATTGTAAAATTCTAATAAAAATTTATCAAAAAAGAAAAAGAACTGTTGGCGGTGCTTTTTGGGGTGGTGCACTTTCATCAGCTTACTTTTGGACAGACAGTGCATGTCCAATCGGATCATAAGCCACTGGAAACCATTGTGCGAAAACCCTTGGTGAGTGCTCTGAAAAGACTCCAGAGGATGCTAAAGAGACTTCAAAATTATGATGTGCGCATCCAATATTTTCCAGGTTCCCAACTCGTAGTGGCAGATACCTTGAGCAGAACATATTTACCGGAGTCTAGTGAAGAGGGTTCGGTAGAAAGGGACATAGAATCAACAAATATGCTTCAGTATCTACCCATTTCATGGCCACACCTACAAGCAATACAGGAATGCACAGCCCAGGACATGGAGCTACAGACAGTTAAACAAATTGTCCTTGCTGGCTGGCCAGAGAAGCATCAGCTGCCAGTGGAAGCTACCCCATATTTCTCCATGAGGGAGGAGCTCAGTGTACAAGAAGGCATTCTCTTTAGAGGAAACTGAGATATCACCCCAGCAGCTATGTGCATGGACATCATGAAGAGAACACATTCATCACACATGGGAATAGAGAGTTGCCTAAAGAAGGCACGAGAGTGCATATACATCTATTTAATATATATCTATTTAATTTATAATAATAAGTAGTTGTATATTGTATTTTTATATTTTATAATAGAATTTTAATCTTTATGTTTGTAAACCGCCCAGAGTCCCCTTTGGGGGAGATGGTGCGGTGATAGAAGTTTAATAATAAATAAATAAATAAATAAATAAATAAATAAATAAATAAACTGGCCTGGCATAAACGATCAGCTAAAAGCCTACATGGTGCAATGTGAGATATGTGACTCCCTAGGAAACAGACAACCAAAGGAAACACTGCACCCACATGAGATACCGAGTCGACCGTGGGAAAAAGTAGGGGTAGACCTATTCAAGCTGCAAGAGAAGGACTACCTCGTAACAGTGGACTATTATTCCAACTTCTGGGAGATTGACCCTGTGCCAGACACCAGGTCTCTGACAATTATTAGAAAGCTAAAGGGCCACTTTGCCAGATATGGGATACCCGACGTGTTGTTCTCAGATAATGGTCCGCAATTTACTTCTGAAGAATTTAGGGGATTCAGGTCACAGTGGGAATTGGACCACCAAACATCATCCCCTGCCTGTCCTCAGAGCAATGGGAAAGCTGAATCAGTTGTCAAGACTGCGAAGCGTCTTTTAGTCAAAGCCAAGAAAGAGGGAGCAGATCCATATCTAGCAGTCTTAGACCACAGGAATACCCCTTTGGATGGAAGCCCCGTACAGAGTCTCATGGGTCGGAGAACTAAGACATTACTTCCCATGAGGGGAATCTTGCTGAAGCCAGTAGGTCACAATAATTGCACAGAGCTTATCGTGGAACAAAAAATAAGACAGGCTCATTACTACAACAGGACAGCTAGAGACTTACCTAACCTACACAGTAGAGAGCAAGTATGGATACAGCACAATTGTTGGGGTTTGTATATACCCATTAATTTGCAGATAGATAAATTATACTGGAGAGGCTTGATATCTAGGTGAGAGGGGAATTATTCTGCAAGTCACCCAATTAGCAGCCATTGTTGTAGGGATGATGTGGCAGCAATGACTCATACTACAGGTGCTATCATTTAGTTGGGTGTGGCAGATGATGAGAGTGACCTATAATGTGATTGGTCAGTTTATGTATATACTGTAAGCAGAGAATACCTAGTGTTCTTTCTTCTCGTTGCTGTTGAAACTTCTCATCGCTGTATTGCTGTATCATTTGTTACTACTGTTGGATGTATTTTGGACTACGTATGTATATACAGTAAATAGGCTATTTTATCTAACCTCTGCTTGAGTGTCTATTTACTGCATAGAACGTGAATCACTGGTGTCTTGGAAAAAGGAGCAGGCCGCCCCATGGTGCACACTCTGACAGGTTATGGGCCCAGCAGTGGAACGTGTGCAGCTGGCATGCTGGCACGGCTGTGAGGACTTTGGAAGCCTTTCCAGGAGTCATTTGGATATCTGGGACGAGTTTGGAGCTTTTGCAGGTTCCGTGCCTGGCTGTGTATTTTTCCTAGGCCTGTTTGCAGCTGAAGGATGTTCTGATAAAGTCTGTGCTATTTATTCATCGGTGTCTGCCCAGGAGGGGCTGAGGAGGATGAGCACAGTGGAAATGCAGTCTACAGTTGGAGGTGGTTTTCCTATGGAACGGCTGAATGACACCAATTATCTGTCGTGGGCGTACAAGATGGAAATGTTTCTTTGCCGGGAAGGTATTTGGAAGGTCGTCCATGAGCCACCAGACGAGTTGGACAATGAGGACGTTATTTTGCAGAACGAGAGAGCATTGGCAAGCATAATTTTATGTTTGGAGGACAGCCAATTATGTTATGTTAGAGATCTCCAGTTAGCTAGTAGGTGTTGGGAAGCTTTAAGAAATGTTTATCTTACAAGCACACCATTATGCAAGGTTATGTTGACAAGAAAGCTTTATCAAGCTAAATTACATGACAATGGGAGTATTCTTGAACATTTGCATTATATGACTGGTTTGTTTCTCGAATTAGCACAGAGAGATATGCAGTTCTCAGAAGCACATAAAGTTTATGTAATTCTCAGTTCTCTTAATGAAACATGGGATAATTTAGCTACCAGTTTCGGGTCTTTATCTGAGAGTGATTTGACCGTAAATTATTTGACTGGGAGACTTCTGGAGGAGGAACAAAGGAGGAAAGATTATAACATAATTAAGCCAAAACAGAGCAGTATGTCTGTTAAGGAACGTTATTCTTGTAACACTGATAATGTATTATATGTGAAACTCTGTTTTCTCTGTGGGTCTGATAAGCATTTGCAAAAAGACTGTGATGTTGCTAGAAGGAAAGCAAAAGTCAAGCCGAGGATTTCCAAGCAATGAAGTGCTGTCCAGCTGTCGGTGATTAATTCTACAGGAAGGAATTTAAAGGAGACATGGCTCCTTGACAGCGGAGCAAGCCAAAACATTGCCAATGATAGAAAGATGTTTAAAAGGTTTATGCAGGCTGAACGGGACCATGTTAGCCTGGCAAATGGAAGTTTTGCATCTCTTACTGGCAGAGGGTTTGTGTTTGTACCAAGTTTGAATACTGAATTATCTATGCTATGTGTACCAGACTTAGAGTATAACATCATAAGTGTTTCTCACTTAGATAAACAGGGATATGATGTAAAGTTTGGTAAGGGTAAATGCATTGTTATGAAGAATAATCATGTCTGTGGTGAGGGTGTATTACAGAACAGTTTGTATGTGATGATGAAACCCAAGACAGAAGTACCCCATGATGTAGCTATGATCAACAAACCAAACCATGATTCATGTGAACATTTGTGGCATAGACGGTTGGGACATCCAAGTTTCAAAGTGGTTGAAAAGATGTCTGAAGCAAGTTCTGGAATGGATTTGAAACCGTGCCAAGCTTATCTGGATTGCACGGCATGTAAGGTTGCTAAGTCAAAGGTGTATCCTGTAAGCAAATTTAGTGATAGAAAGTCACATAAATGTTTTGAATTAGTTCATGCTGACCTAATTGGCCCATTACCAGCCACATTAGGTGGTGCTAAATATGTCTTAGTGATTGTTGACGATTTTACTAGATTCGGGTTCTGTTACCTATTGAAAGCGAAAAGCGAAACATTTGATAAGTTCAGGAATTGGGTGCAGTTTGTGGAACATAGATATAACACAAAGGTGTGTAGTTTACAGACTGACCGGGGAACTGAGTTTATGAGTGGCAGTTTTCAGCAATGGCTCAGTAGGAGGGGCATTGCGCACAGGAGAACCAATCCGCATAGTTCAGCTGAGAATGGCGTGGCGGAACGAAGAAATTTAGCATTACAGACAGTAAAGGATTCATTGTTAGCTGACTCAGGGTTATCTAGAGGATACTGGGGAGAGGCTATACTGACTGCTAATTATTTAATTAACAGGTTGTGGAGTGTGTCTGTAAATCAAACACCATATTATATTTTGTATGGTAAGAAGCCATCATTAGCTCATTTGAAGGTGTTTGGGTGCACAGCCTATGTTCACGTGCATAAGGAAGTACGTAGGAAAGGGCAGGCAAAAGCACAGAAAATGGTTTTTGTGGGGTATGAGCCAGGAACCAAGGGATATAGGTTCACTGATGGCAGAAGACTTGTTATTTCACGATCAGCAAGTTTCAGCGAGCATAGCAATTGGCAGAAGTTACACGGAGGGAGTGAGGTTTTTCTTCCTAGTCAGAGACAGTTCGAGCTAGCAGAGCGGCGAGAGTCCAGAGATGTGATTAAGGATGAAGAGGAATTAACTCCTAGTGTGCCAATAAAGCAGGATGCTACTGTATTGCGCAGATCTTAAAGAGTTAACAAGGGCATACCACCTCAGCGTTACACACCAGGTGATGTTAAAGTGTGTTTTATTAATTATGAACCTCGTAGTTATAAAGAGGTATTGGAGTTACCACCACAAGAGCAGAAAATGTGGAAAGTTGCTATGGATGTGGAAATGAATGCCATTAATTCCCATGAGGTGTTTAAATCTACCAGGCCGCCTGAGGGGCATAGGGCAGTAGGTTGTAGGTGGGTTTATAAGAAAAAGACCTTAGTCAATGGTGATATTCAGTATAAAGCTAGGCTTGTAGCACAAGGGTTTTCCCAGATTAAGAATCAGACTTGTGATGAGGTTTTTGCGCCAACACTAAGAGGGGAGACATTCAGGTTTGCCTTAGCAATGGCAGCAGCTGGGAATTGTGTAGTGAACCATTATGATATCACCACAGCATATCTGATGCTGATTTGAGGGAAGAAATTTATATGACTGAAGCTCCAGGATATGAATCTAATGAGGCAGGTAGAGTGTACAGGTTGCAGAAAGTGCTGTATGGACTCAGGCAATCAGCACGTTGCTGGAATCTGCGATTAGATGAGGCATTGCAAAGAATGGGGTTTAAGTGTAGCAAGGCTGACCCATGTCTGTATATAAAGCAATGTATAATGATGAAAAGGTGTTGCTTTTGATCTTTGTAGACGATTTGTGTTTTATAGCTAAAGATCAAAGGAGGGTAATTGAATTTACTGAAAAACTGAAGCAACAATTTGATGTTAAAGATCTGGGAGAGATTAGAAATTACCTAGGTGTAGGTATTCAGAAGGTTGATGGGGGTTACGTTCTAGAGCAGCAAAAGAAAATTGAACAGCTGCTAAGAGACAACGATATGGAACAATGCAAGGAGGTTCCTACCCCGATGACAACTGATTTTGTTAAGACAGAGGCTGGAGACGATGACATAACATCATGTAATCAAGAATACTGTCAGTCAATAATTGGAAGTTTATTGTATTTATTTATTTATTTATTTATTTATTTATTTATTTATCATACTTATATCACCGCCCATCTCCCCCCACAGAGGGGACTCTGGGCGGTTAGCACAATGACCATTTAGCACAATGGTCGCGTCCTGATATCGGGAATGCAGTGAATGTACTGAGTAGGTATGTTGTACAACCTACCCAGAGGCATTGGAAAGGTATTAAACGTGTATTTAGATATCTTAAAGGGACTATTAATAAATGTTTATTAATAAAACCTTGTAAACCATTGGAATTAAAATGCTATGTAGATAGTGATTGGGGTAATGATGTACATGATAGAAAATCAATGTCAGGATTGATAATCATGTTTGGTAACACCTTGGTGGGGTGGAGGTCTCGGAAACAGAGTTCTGTTGCTGTATCTACTGAAGAGGCAGAGTACGCTGCACTATCTGACCTATGTTCAGAGTTAATATGGTATAGGCAATTGTTAAGAGATGTGAATGTAACAATTGAGGGACCTATATGTGTATATGAAGACAGTGAAGCGTGTATACAGATGGCAAAGAATGATAGGATCACAGGGAGGAGCAAACATGTGGATATCAAGTATCACAATGTAAGGAATGCTGTAAAAGAATCTCTGATTAATTTGCAATATTGTCCATCTGAGAGTAATGTAGCAGATGTGATGACAAAGCCTCTAAGTGTAGAGAGACATAGGATGTGTGTATCCAATATGTGTATGTCTTCTATTCTGTATAAATGAAATGTAATATCTATTGTAAATTGGAGGGGTGTTGGGGTTTGTATATACCCAGGAATTTACAGATATAGTAGATAAATTATACTGGAGAGGCTTGATATCTAGGTGAGAGGGTTATTATTCTGCAAGTCACCCAATCAGCAGCCATTGTTGTAGGGATGATGTGGCAGCAATGACTCATACTACAGGTGCTATCATTTAGTTGGGTGTGGCAGATGATGAGAGTGACCTATAATGTGATTGGTCAGTTTATGTATATACTGTAAGCAGAGAATACCTAGTGTTCTTTCTTCTCGTTGCTGTTGAAACTTCTCATCGCTGTATTGCTGTATCATTTGTTACTGCTGTTGGATGTATTTTTGACTACGTATGTATATACAGTAAATAGGCTATTTTATCTAATCTCTGCTTGAGTGTCTATTTACTGCATAGAACGTGAATCAGTTGTGTCTTGGAAAAAGGATTAGGCCGCCCCACGGTGTGCACTCTGACAGCAATGAACAGGAGAACAAGGAATGGAGGAAAGCTGAGGTCCAGAAACAGGTGAACATGCATTCCTTTGAGGTGGTGACCCCTGAAGGTCAGGTACTCAGGAGAAATCAATGACACCTGCACAGAAGCAACGAACAGTCAGAGGTACAAAACCAGGACCAATAGCAACTGGCGGAAGAAGTGGACACTCCACTGTCTGGGTCACAGGGGAGAGACAATTTGGAATCGTATACAAACGGGACTGAGGGACCGAGTGATGCATCGTCACACCCAGGAGAAACGATGACCACCACGACAAATGAATTCAGAACTCAAGCAGGTCATCTAGTACAAAGACCAAAACACTTACAAAACTATGTTTAGTGGTGGGGGTGAGAAGGAGAAGGTTTGTTGTTTGTCAGTTTAAAAAAGAGAGGAAAGATATATCAATAGGTGGAACTAAGTGGTAGAGTCAGGAGGACAAAGTTGGTAACAGAGGAAGGACTGAGATTGGGGGAGCACACCCTCTGCTGGGAAGTACGGCCTTTGGCCCAGGAAGTAGTTTCGTTTATTCAACAAGTAGTTAGAACAGGAGCCTGGATGTGGAAGTTGTTAGCTAATAAACACATTCAGTATAAATGAACCTCTGACTTATTATTATTAGAAGAGACCTTGAAACAAGGACCTCCTGCCAAATTGTGAGCGCAAGGATCCTGAGAATGAATGTCATCTCAGAGCCACTTTAGAAAAAGCCAGCCATGTGGACACAAGTGGTTCAAGCAGGTCAACACTTAGAATTTGCTCTGTCAGTTCTCTAGATTGCTTGTGGTAGGATAAAAGCCACATGAGTCTAAAAGACTTTCATTTGGGGGCGGGGGAGGAGAGAGTAAGATAGTAAAGTTAGTAAAGGTTTTCCCTTGCACAGTTGTGTCCATCTCTAGGGGCTGGTGCTCATCTTAGTTTCTTAGCCGAAGAGCCAGCGCTGTCCGAAGACGCTTCCGTGGTCATCTGGCCAGCATGACGCGTGTGGAAGAGTAAGATACTGGGAGTTTATTCTTTGATAAAACACTTCCAGTATACTTCCAGCTACTTTCAAAGTCAAGGGGCACCATTGGACAGTCTACCTCAGGAAGCTACTCAGAAGGGAGCCCATGGATTTTAACATATCCATTCTGTTAAGCAAAGGGCTAGAAGAATTCTGAGATAAACACAAGAAGAAAAACTGTTTTGCTGTTCATATCACCAAATCATTTTTATTTTTACTTATAATTTGCATCCCTAGTTTTGTTAGAACATTTTGTTTCAGATTCCCCTAGGGAAAGGAGTTTAAGCACAGTAAGTAACAAGCAAAGTTTCTCTTCATTCAAAAGACCGGAGGGCAAAGCAAAAAGCAGCGCAGATCCAGTACAGCTTTCTTGGAAGCTGGATGTGATCTGTCAGGCTACTGACAAGCATTTCAAGTATAGAGTGCCAAATAGGCTAGCTCAGGGGATTCTCAACAAAAGTTGGGGAGTGACATCCCTCTTCCAGTATCTTTTATATGATAGTAGTGTCCACCCTAAGTAGCTAAAATTTAATGCGCTCTAACATTAGCTATTAGAAGTATTGTGAGAAGTATAGTGAGAAGTATTTTGGATTCACCTTGAGGTCATATTTTGTGTACATGATGAGACACTTCTTGTTTAATGGATCTTCCCTAGGAAGCAGTCTTAAGGATTGGATTGGGCAAGATCAGAAGCAAAAGCTTGAGACCAGAATGGTCCATTACAAAACAGATAGTCCTCGGGTTACAATGGCAATTGGGACCGGGATTGCCATTGCTAAGCAATGTGGTCAAACAGCACAATGTCACATGACCGCATCACTTAGTGATGGCAATCTCAGCAGTCCTGGTTGCCATCGTAACCCCAGGACCATGTGGTCATTAAGTTGGAAGAGGTGGAAGTCCCAGGCAAGGAGCATGGGGGTGCCACAGGCAGGTGCTACAGAGTGTGGGCGGGTCGGCAGAGGCCACGGGAGGGACGGCAAGGGCCTTGGGCACCTGGTGGGGAGCATGGGAAGGCCGGCAAGGAGTGTGGGCAGGGCAGAGATGGGCATGGGCGGGCTAGCAGGTGGCACAAGTGGGGTGCTGTGGGTGGGCACAGGCACAACAGAGTGCAGGCAGGCGGGGGGTGCTACTCCGTAGCAGGCTCCTCAAGAGAAAAAGCATTGGGAGTGACTTACTGGAGCAACATGTGACGTTCCCTGCCAGCTTCCGTATTGACTCTGCTTGTGGGAAGCCAGCAGGGAAGGTCACAAATGACGATCAGATGACATAGCCGAGGGCTGCCTGTAATGAGGCACAGGAGTCAACTACTTTTCCTGCGAAAAATTAAGGAGTTCTTAGCCTGTTCTACTGCACAAGATGGATAAAAAGAAGCTTATTTGAACCTTCCTTCTGCATCCTACCCTTTGTAATTTTTAAATTTTTTAAATTAATGGCTATTGAAATGAAACCAGCTTATTAAGAGGTGTGTCCTTGAATCTCTCCTGCTGAGACTTCTAGAACCACTATTGGTCTGGGAAAAGACTGACACAAGCAAAGCAAAACAACATGGCTATCTCACTTTGCTTTTAGAAGGGGCATGTTGCTTTATGAAGCAGCTTGAAAAGAGCACTTCACTTACAGAATAATTGAAGAAAGCCTCCTTTGGAATTGTGGCATCTGCAGCAAACCACAATGATGCCAAACGATCACTCGTGTGCAATGGCATCATCATGCAAAAGCTGACCTTATGCACTTCCCTCCCAGTGTTTGACTCAAGTGCATAAGTTGAGCCAGCTGTGTGATGGTGTTGCCATCCATGTTTCATTATTCACTCTCCTCCCTGTAGATGCCTATGCTTTTGAAGTTTTGCATAGAAAAAAAGTGTGAATATAAATGAGATATGCAAAATCAAAAACTACTGTATGGAAAATTAAGTCTCCCTCCCAATTTAGCATTTAAAAGACAAAGATTTCATATTCAGCTTTTTTTAAAAAAACTCATTTTAGACAGATGTTGGGGAGATTCTATATACACACTAACATGATCACAACCCTTTTTTTTATTGTCCCTTCAGGCATCCTTGTGTAACTAATTGTTCTGCAAAGTACCTTTGCGGCTCGCCTTAAACAGAAATAAGATGCTTTGTATTCTAAGATGGTGAGGACAATCCAATTACAATTCTTAAGGAGTAAGCTAGGAAATGACCCAGAACAATTTGCAAGGGAACAACAAGTTAAAACTTTGTAGCAGCTTAACAGGTCATCTGTAATTATTGAACAAATGTGATCAGGGATCTTCAGAATCCTAAACAGACAATTGTTCCAATTAAAAACTAGTTATCAACCAAGTTTTATACAGTCAGTCAACACGATAACACAGGTCAGAATCCAGACCTGTGGTAAAGAATGACAGTCCTTTCTGTCCATCTTCGCTAATGCTTTTCAACCCACTGTCTCTGGTTGTACACAATCCTTGGAATCAAACATCCTGGCTCCATAGCAGGGCCGCAACTGGGGGAGGCAAGTGGGTCATGTGCTCCAGGAGCCGTGCTGGGGAGCGCCAAAATGATGCCCGGGGGCACCAAAATGACAAAATAACCCATGGGGGGGGGGGGGGGCGCGGAATCCATGTTTGCCCCGGGTGACACAGACCCTAGTTCCATCCCTGCTCCATAGTAAGGTGTTCCTTAGAACAGGGGTTTTTAAACTTCTTCAGGCTGCAGAATCTGTTAAAAATTTTTTTTTAACAGAACCCTTGATCAAGAGGCAAAATTCTAGTGGCTGCATTTGGTGATTTTTTCCCCCCTTAATCTTTCACAGAACCCCACCAAGTTCTCGTGGATCCCTAGGGTTCTATAGAACACTGTTTGAACAACTCTGCCTTAAAGCTGAATTCCCCGAACGGGCTCCAGGTTGTGAATATTCCAAACTGCTCAGTTTAGACTTAGCAATACAAGATCTATCAAATCAAGGGCCATAGAGTCCCCTTCGGGGGAGATAGGGTGGTGACATACATTGAATTATAAATAAATATAAATAAATAAATAAATTATTACTCTTGATTGCAGTGACCTTCTCCCCAAGCACACAGTCTAACTCATTGCTAAAGGTCTTGGTCATTTATTTCCTTAACAGTGGAAGAGGGCATTTTCATGGGGTCACATATCCTTAAAGTTGGGCTATTTCAGAGGGCTTCCAAGAATGCCTTCAATATGTAGTTATTTTAAAATGGGGTGCTCACAAACAAAGGTAAAGCAAAGATGCTTCTCAATATAACATTATGTTTTTCTTTGAAATGTGTGCAGTTTTGAGGTGGGAAGTCATGAAAATTATAGCATATTTAAAACACATTTTTTAAAAAGGCAGGCTTACAGAGCAAAGGGTCTGGAATTCTTTCTAACCCCTTTACAAGCAGAGGCTGTAGGAGGTATCTATATTTTCTCCTGGGTAATGAAGGAACAGTTTGTATCTTTGTAAGGATGGGTATTTCTGCTCTTCCTCCATGTTGTGACTCTGTGTGTTTGTATGCAGGTGGGAAACTCAGTTTGGGCTCAAATGACTGGGAAGAAGGAGGGAAGTGAGCTTAAAATGGAGCAGTCACCAACATTCCGAGCCACTGTGCAGCTGCCTCTCTTGTAGGGATCAATTGAAGGATTTCTTTTCAGGATTCTTTTACCTGCAGCCCCCACCCCACCCTTGGATCTTGCCTTTTCTCAAACTCTTTTCTTTTTTTTTTCTTTTTTTTTTTGGCTAGCTTCTCTCTTTACGTCAAATTTGTTCAGTTTTTGGAGAGTTATTGTGCTGATGGACAGACAAATGGAGTCCAACCATTTTACATAATTTCTTTCAACATTTTGTTGGGGTGGAAAATAAAACCCACTTTTGCTCATATGTGTGAGGTGGCCCCATCAATTTTTCAGCCCTCTGCATAGCCTTTAGCCACCAAAAGAATGTTCATCCCTGCATTAATCCAGCTGTCCCGAAACAACAGCATGCCCCATACTCAAAAGCTTTTCTCCTAGATAAGGCCTTCCTACTTTCATTTTTTTTCTTACTTGCTGAGCGAAGCCATGCTAGCTACGTACCTCCTAGCTATGTGTATAAACAGTCATCAAAGTAGTTATTACTAGTGGATCCATTTAGGTATCACTGGCTTGCCTTCTTGTAATGTTCAGGAAATAAGCAATGTTCCGTTGACCTCCTCTGTTTTATCACCTCTGGGCTAATCAGTTATGATCTGAGAAGAGGTGGAATTGTACTATGTACTATGTTTCTGATAGACTCACAGAAACAATATTGAATACCCTTACTACCAATGCTTGGACTACTAAATTTATTTTATTTTATTTTATTATTTTTTTATTTAATTTATTCCCCGCCCATCTCCCATACAAGGGACTCTGGGCGGGTTACATACAAATGTATGTACTTCCACACAACACCATTTCCAATTATCAATCCTTACAAATCATTTTGAAACCATTTTCCCTCCTGTAGTCTCAGAACAGAGAACTGGCAAAAAACACCATGAGCCAATCAGGGTTCTCCCTCCTGTGGATCAATAGATGAGGACAGAAAAGTCATAAATCGGTGCTCCACCCTGAGGTACTGCAGGTCCTAGTACAACAAAAATCCTCTTATCACCACTTCATTAAAAAAAAAAGAAAAGAAAGAAATGGCTAGCACTTCCCCTTCCTGTTTCCACAACATATTGCATGTGGTTGTCTAATTGTGTTGCAAAATTTAAGAAAGAGCAAAAGGACCTGCAAGACCAGAAAGTTGTGGTACCTCTCTTATATGTAAAAGCATTTTGCTGTCTGTGATGTTGAAGGAATAGCATACTAACAAGTTTTACTACAGATAACTTTCCCAGGAACTTTAAGCTTGTACTTTGCTTCAATGGAGGATAAGGGGAAGATACATTGTAAACACTGAACCCAAGAAGAAAAGGAATTGCTAACATCTCCCCACACAAGGCAGTTGCTAGGATCTGCAAGCAGTCAATTTAGCCCAGATTGAGCCTGGATGCTTTTTAAAGTGGAATTAAAAGGATTGTGTGAGCTTGCCTGGTCATATGCAAAGAACCCTCTAAGCAGTTTCTATGAAGGAAGCCCTGTGAAGTCATCCGGCCATTTTATTTTTCTTTAAGGACCCATGACTTCAGCTGAAGCCAGAGAACTGGGAAGCAGGATGAGGCAAGAGTCACTATCAATGGGTAAGTAGTCTGTCAATAAGCTCTGCAAACCTGCAGTGCTGCAGATGAAAACATCACTTGTTTTCCATTTTCAAATGCAACCAACTGAGCCAGAAATAAATAAACGTAGCTGTCAAACACACACAATGGGTTGAGAACACAGAAGGCCCGAACTGATTTGGTGCAAACAGCCCATATGGAAATATCATCTGTTATACCACATGCTCGTCTAAGAAAACACAGGTCGGTCTTATTCTGCAGCAGCAACATATCTACTACAGTATATCCTAAAATGATAAGCAAGCAGTAATCCTGGTTATTCATCCAGAATGGAAAAGGTAAAGGGATAGCAACTGTAACTATTTAACCTCCCTAGCAATAATGTGAGATACACAAATTCCATCACGTTAAGTGATAGAGATAATCATACAGCTAAAAAAGAAAAGAAAAATAGTCATCATTGTATAGCTCCATTCTATGAATTGCTAAACTTCTTCATATAGTTGCCTCACTCATTGGTCTGGTTCAAACATCATAGGCTACAGTAAATCATAATTTGGTTTGTTTGCTTTTGGGTTAGCATCTTGTGTGAACTCAGCTAACTGCGGCTTATTCAGCATATCACAACCAAGCAACCAATGAATCACCATCAAGTTCAAATCGACCTGAAGTGTTCACTTGCAGCACTAGTGCAATCCCAAACTGCTTTAGTCAGTCAGTACCTCTTTCTGCCTACAGCTGAAAACATATATAGGTCTTTTCACAGCTTCCTAATCATAAAGTACTGGACATCGATTACCCCATAAAAGAACTGAACTTTGGAGAAAGGTTCTGTCTCCTCTGTGATAAAAAGCTGGATGTTGTTGGGGCATGTTCTTGTATACCCTGAGGGATAGTTTCATTATAGCAAGGGGTTCCTTTGGGGTTAACATTCTAAACTGCATTCTTAGCTGAATAGTTCATTTGGGTTTGATGAACCCAATCAATTTTAATCATAACCTTCCTAATGAGGAAACCTATAATACTGTTTACTTTTTCTAAGATCAGGGTCATTAATGGATTAAATCTCACCAAGCTCACCAAAACAAGGAGAGAAAATTATAGGCAACAAGTGATGGTTTGTATTCTTCAGCTGAAAATCACAGATAGTGTTTACATTTCCCCCCCCCTTTATTTGCCAAGATAAGACTGGCAGTGAAAGGGTTAACCATCTGAATATTTTATTTGGGGAGGGGGGTTGTCCCTGCTGCTTGGTTTTGTTGTTACTGAATAGAAAGCTACAGAAACATGCAGTTTATTGTGCACAGGTCCAGTCAACCAGAACATCTAGTTATTCAGAGCACTGGGACACTTTGGGTAGACATGTCTGATTTGAAGCAATTAATATTAAGGGAGTTCTACCTAGAGATGTACAGACATTCAGTTCAGTTCTTCCTCCAAAGGTATGGATCAACTTGGATAATATCTAAAACTAAATCCAGATTTGGAGTATGCACCGTTCTCATATCCATGAATAAAATGGTACAATCCATTAATGACCCAGATGAGCAAAGCCCTGAAAGAGCATGCCATCATCATACAAGAGTCACCTAAACTGGGCAAAAATTCTCAAGATCAGGAAGGAAGACTCTAGCTGAATGATAAAACACATGCAGGAAGTCTACATCCAGTCCTTGGCATTTTCACTTAACAGAATTAGATGGTTAATATAGGAAAGTTTCTCCTGCAGATCTTAGAGTCATAAACAGATGTGCTGGAGTGGGATTGGTGGATCCATGGGAGCCCACTGTTAAATTTGGGGGGAATTATCAGAGCTCCTTATTTTTCTGGACCACCATATAAAGACTTTTCTCACCATCTCTCTCCCTTATCTTGGTCTACGAGTGTGTGTGTGTATATATATATATATATATTAAAAAAATCACCCCCTCTCCTGAACGGAGAGTCCCTTGTTAACAAAGTGGTAGTACACCCTTAGTCACAACCTGTCAAAGTGGGCAGCTTCAAATACAAATATTCTGAACTGGGAAAAGGGAAGTATGTTTCCCTATGATACAAGCTGAACCATCCTTTTTTTTTAATCAATAGCTTTTGAATGGTTACAGTCCTTGTCTCTGCAGCTGTCATTTGATTTTAACTATTTGCTTTGCTTGAAATATTAAAAAAAACCTTTCATCACATTTTACACAGTAGCATTAAACTTATGAAATGATAAAAATATATTTGACCATGTCGTGAAGAAGCAATATACTCCTCAAAAGAATTCATTTAATTAAAGCAAGAAAAATATTATATTAAATGCAAGGTAAACCCACAACATACTTATTGCAAGGATTATCTATTATTTATTTATTTATTTATTTATTTATATTTATTTATTTATTCATTCATTCATTCATTCATTCATTCATTCATCAAATTTCTATCACCGCCCATCTCCCTCATCAGGAGGGACTCTGGGCGGTTTACAACAAGATGAACTATTAAAACAAAAACATAAATACAAATAAAATATATAAAATAAGATACAATTATTAAATCGTTAAAAAGATAAGAATAGAGTCCAAGTGGCAGATGTGGTAAAAAGATCTGATTCCGTCCAAGTATGTGAGGAGCACTCTAAGGCACTAGCCATCCCCAAGAATGACTATTCCCCTCCCGGCCCCAAGCAAGGTGGCAGAGCCAAGTTTTCAAGTTCTTCCTGAAGGTCTAGAGCGATGGGGCTAACCTCACCTCTGGGGACAAGATATTGCAAAGGGCAGGTGCTGTTGCAGAGAAGGCACGTCTCCTGGACCCCGCCAGATGGAACTCTCTTGCAGACAGGGTCCGCAGCATGCCCTCTCTGCATGATCGGGTGGGACGGGATGATGTATTGGGGACGAGGCGGTCCTGCAGGTAACCTGGTCCCATGCCATGTAGGGCTTTAAAGGCTGAATTGGACCCGGGCTTTAAAGGTTGAATTGGACCTTGAATTGGACCCGGAAGCATACTGGTACCCAGTGCAGCTCACGTAATAGAGGTGTTATGTGTGCCAGTCTAGGGGTACCAACGATAGCTTGTGCGGCTGCATTCTGGACCAGTTATAGCTTCTGAATACTCCCCAAGGGTAGCCCCATGTAGAGTGTGTTACAGTAGTCTATGTGAGAGATAACAAGGGCATGAGTGACTGTTCAAAGGGCCTCCCGATCCAGGAAAAGGCGTAACTGGCGCACAACACGGAGTTGCACAAAGGCCCTTCTGGCCATGACTGCCACCTGCTCTTCGAGCAGGAGTAGTGAGTCCAGAAGGATCCCTAGATTCTGCACTGGATCTGTCTGGGGCAGTGCCACCCCATCCAGAATCAAAGCTGATAATGTCCCAGATACAGAAGAGCCATTAATCCACAGCCACTCTGTCTTACCAGGGTTCAGCTGAAGCCTGTTGGTCCCCATCCAGGCCCCTACAGCCCCAAGGCACCTAGAGAGGGCAGCCACAATATCACTTACTTCACCTAGGACAGAGATGTATAATTGAGTATCATCAGCATATTGACGATAATTCATCCCATGGTGACGGATGATCTCACCCAGAGGTTTCATGTAGATGTTGAAAAGGAGTGGAGAGAGAACCGAACCCTGCGGCAACCAACAAAGGAGGGGCCAAGGCTCGGACGTCTCGCTCCCTGTCACCACCGATTGGGACCGGCCCTGGAGGAAGGAGGTGAACCAGGACAAAACCACACTGCCCACCTCCAACTCCCTGAGCTGACCCAAAAGGATATCATGGTCGATGGTATCGAAAGCCGCTGAGAGGTCAAGAAGAGCAAGGATGGATGCACTCCCTCCATCCCACTCCCACCAGAGATCATCCATAAGTGCGACCAATGCTGTTCCTGTCCCATATCCGGGCCTGAAACCTGACTGAAAGGGGTCTAGATAATCCATTTCATCCAGAATCCTCTGGAGCTGCAACGCCACCACTTTCTCAACCACCTTCCCCAAAAAGGGAAGGTAGGAGACTGGATGAGAATTTTCCAGTACAATAGGGTCCAGCGATGGGTTCTTGAGGAGGGGGTGCACCAACACCTCCTTGAAGACAGTCGGGAACAGCCCCTCTCACAAGGATGTATTTACCATCGCCTGGACCCAACCACACATCACCTCCAGAGCTGCCTTCACCAGCCAGGAGGGACATGGATCTAATTTGCAAGTGGTGGCATTTACAGTCCGGAGGATCCTGTCCACTTCCTCGGGTCCAACAGGATCAAACTGTTCCCAGATAACTGGGCAACTACATACCCCAGGTATCTCAAAAGACTCTTTCTCATGTTTCTCCGAGTCCAACTCGGAGCGAATCTGAGCAATTTTATCCTGCAGATGCCCAGAAAACTCCTCAGCATGACCCTGTAGATGGATTTCCAACCGCCCTTTCCCCAAAAGGGTTCGGGTGATATTGAATAGGGCTGCTGGGTGGCATTCTGAGGACGCAATAAGAGCAGAGAAATATTGACATTTTGCCACTCTTACCGCCACAAGGTAAACCCTTAACAGGGGCTCTAGCTTGTGTTTGGTCATATTCAGTCTTTGCCTTCCTCCAGTGGCACTCTAGACATCTCTTAATCCTCTTCAAAACCCTCAACTCCTCCGTAAACCATGGAGAGTGTCAGGTTTGATGGGACAAAAGAGGTCGCACAG
This sequence comes from Charina bottae, assembly GCA_023362775.1. Lineage (NCBI taxonomy): Eukaryota > Metazoa > Chordata > Lepidosauria > Squamata > Charinaidae > Charina > Charina bottae. Next base: position 110,036,217 of record JALMGJ010000002.1, read on the forward strand.
GCACAATCCTGTTCAAGGCCCTGGCCACCTCCTTATTCCAGGTAGCAGCTAGATCCGTGCAGCAGATCCGTGGGTATAACCCCCAGCTCCCTCTGAAACACTTCTGGGTCCATCAGTTGCTGGGGGTGGACCAATCGAATAGGTCCTGCCTCCCTGAGGAGGGGGGTGGCATAGGAGAATCTCGGGGTCACTAGGGCATGATCTGACCATGACAATGGGGATAGGTGTGGCTCTCCCCTCAGATCACATTGCCACTACTCAGACAAGAAAACTAAGTCTGGGGTGAAGCCACTGTCTCGAGTTGGGTCCCGAATAATCTGGGAGGGGCCCATGGCTGCCATGGTAGCCATGAACTCCCGAGCTACCCCTGAGGCGTGTTCCAGGGACGGCAAGTTGAAGTCCCCCAAAACCATAAGCCTGGGGAACTCCACTGCCAACCCCGAGATGGCCGCCAGCAGCTCAGGCAGGGATGTTGCTACACAGCAGGGAGGCTGGTAAAACAGCAACACTCACAACTGTTCTCGGAAACCCAACTTGAAAAACAGGGTCTCGCAACTGGCCACTTGTGGAACATGCCCCTGAAGGCACTAGAGACTCCCAGATGACAACAGCCACCCCACCTCCCCTGCCCTTGAGGTCTCAGCTGGTGCTATACCATAAACCCAGCTGGGCACATTTCCAAAAGGGGTACCCCTCCTTCAGGGCCCAGCCAGGTCTCAGTAATACATGCCAGGTCTTCCCCCTCCTCCATTATCAAATCCCGTACGAGTGGGGCTTTGTTATTGACTGACCTGGTGTTAAGAAGCAGCAGCCAGAGACCAGGGCCCCTATGGATCTGTTGTCCAGGGTCTGGGGCTGAACTCTGAGGGCCAGAACACGCCACCAGTAATAAACACCGGGGGTTTCTTCCCAAAAGATGGCTCACCCTCCAGTGCCTGCAATAGCCTCACCGACCCATCACCACCTCAATGATGTAACCCACCCTGCAGCCCCCAGAGACTCCTGATCCATTTGCCTCCAGTCCTGGTCCTCCGGAGTCCCTGGTTTGAAATAGGGTTCCCTCCATCCACTCATGCATCCCCACACCCTCTCAATCACCCCTAAGGCGATGGTAGGCACTCCAGCACACCAGCTCCAGCTCTCGGCGCCGTCTGGCCCAACCATCACCTTTCCATTCACTATGCCCCCCCTTGGCCTCTCTCTCTCTTATACAGCAACAAAAGCCTGGAAATTAAACTCTTAAATAAACAAAGCAATCTGTTCATCATTCTATAATGAAAGTTAACACTAATAGTACAATGTATACCTAGATTCCTGGAAATATAGGCAAAGTACACACAGTGTGCTTCAGTAGGGTTGAGTGCTTTATGATCTTGTCTGGGCTCAAAAGCTAAGCAGGATTGGGTCTAGTTAGTACTTGATGGGAGACCATCAGAGAATCCAGGGTGGACTGAGAAATTGAAAAAAAGTCATAAAGAAGGCAATGAGACTACTTCCATACTGCAAGTGGCTACTACTACCATATGGAAATGGTAAAAGCAAAACTGGTAATGCAAAGGCATAAAGGTATGGAGAGCTATAATGAATTGTGCTGTATACATTATTTTAGCTTTGCTTCCTCTTTTTTCTCCCCTTATTTTATGCCTTAGGTTTCTTTGTCCTGCTAATTCACACTCCTTTTCTGTCCTTTGCAGAATACAGTCCACTCCCAAAGAGAATACAGTGATGGGTGTGATATATTGATATACTATATCAATATTATTATATATTAATCAATACTATTACAACTTCTACACCATTGCCACAAGCACTGCATGGCTGTGCTGATGTAGTCTTCAAGACTGAAGTTCAACTCAAGGTTATCTTTATCTTTCACATACAGGGTCTTTGTTTGTTTCTTTGAAGGAAAGGAAAGGAAAAGAGAGAGCAAAGAACATTTATACTTTAGTAATTTAGAGTCACTTTAGTAATTTAGAGTCAGATTTTGGCAATCTGAGTCTTTCAGGAGCTTAAATTGATTTGACAATAGATTTTTACAGCATGCTGTTTCATGCATTCATATATATTATCACAGCTGGTAACAACATTTAAAAATATTAAAGTTATTTTAGCTATATTTTCTTCAAATGCTACCCCCACAAGACAAGACAAAACCAAACAAAAAAACCCTTGATTTAACTAGAGTGTGATCTGGACTGGTGTGTGACTGAGCATCCAATTATACTGCTTCCTCTTCACCCAGATCTCAATTAAAATTTCTTGAAACAGCTGGGACGGGAGAAAAGGCCCTAGCATATTAGCTAAGTAGGTTACCAAAATGCAACATCATAACATAAAGTTGAGAAGCCAGCACCTCCAGTTACTGTACATTGCATAGGGAGTTCGCTGAGTAATAACCACCTTGGAGGCATCACTGTTTATTATGGAAGATGTAGATATGCCAGAAGCCAATGTCTTTTTATTTTATGGATTTTTCCCTTTTTAAAAAAACATTTAAGCAGTACCTCTTCATCAGAATGGCCTAGAAACATTCCTGCTGCTTTATTATTGTGAATAAAAATGGGACTTTTAGCAATAACCTAAGTCCTCTATAGCAGAGGAGGCAGGAAGGGCAAAGCGGTGCGCATTTGACCTCTTTCTCTGTACATCTGGCTGTACAAATGGAAGTTCTGTCCAGGCTATCACTGAATCCACATGTATTAGAGAAGAATCTGTCGAAAGAATGCTTTCCCCTTCCTGGATATTAATGTAACATCCTTCAAATGTTTCACCACTGGTTTCTAGTGTTCAAGACCAGTAACTAAGGTACGGAAATGCTTCTGAAAGAAGGGAGCTGAAAGATGGAGATTGTAGATATTACCAAATGAAACTATTATACAATCACTTTTCCACAATGATATTTGGATATATTAGGCACAATCACACAATCTGTCTATTGCTAGGTGCATGGATCCAGTACCATTCTCCAGGAAACCACGTTCAGTAAACAATGCTTTGAAATAATTAGGTAAACTGTAGTTTGTTAAGTATGGTTTGACATGGATTCTGAGTCTAAGCCATATATAGCATATGGAAATACATGCATTAACATTATTTTAGGAAATTGTATTTCAGTGTAGCGGGCCTGTGCCTTTTTGCTGGAGAGATTGTGGATATTGCATTTGTTTCAATAGCTTGATGGAAACAGTGGGGGAAAAGTCTGGACTCAAAGAAAGTGGATTGGTGCTGAAGAATGTCAATGCGATAATTGTTCTCATTACTGTTTTGAATAGCCCTTTGAACTGAAATTTGTAACTGAACAAGAGGCAGTAGATAAGAAAGCCTGTACTGTATATGAACAAGTAGCCCTTTTCTGAAACAGAAGACATCAAAGAAGGAGATTTAGACTCTCTGTGCCCAAGCTTGCAATTTATGGGCAGGGAAGAAGATAAAGGGTGAGCTATGGAATTTGGGAGTAAAGTTGGCAATGTGCATTCCAGATAAAGATGCTCCTAACTGGACCGTAGTAACCTTTAGCTCATTTACATTTTAATTTTTACACCCGTAGGTGGAGATTTTTAGAAAACACAGTACATGCTAAGATTATTATGGGATAGTATGTTACATGCAGCACTTTCTACACAGACGCAAGAACAGTAACCAATTAGAAGCTTTTATGGCTAGATGGCATTTGTGATAACAACTTCAGAGGTGTATAAAAGTTAATTGCTTGGGTTGCTTGAGGCTCTTTCCCTGCTTTGAAGGGGAGGCCCTCCTTTGCTTGTAGATCTACAAATAAACGAGATTCTGGCTGAATTCTCAGATCCTGCATGATTATTGGGCTAAATCGTGCTGGATTCAATGAACCTTCCTGCTTTGGGGACTACAAGCTAAACTAGGTTCTATAATTTGAGGTCAAGATTATCCATCACAATTTGTTGCTATTATGACTTTCTCCAATAGCAAGCTGCAGTGATGAAATCACAGCATATTTTTTTAGTGAAACTACAACAGTTAAATGAAAATCAATAATTAGATTCGGTTGTGATTTCAGTGTAAAGAACAGCATAAACTCTGAGGGAATGTAATTTTCACACAGCGTCATTAATTCTTAATAGTACCTGATTCTCAGTTCAACCAGAACTAAGAAGGTTGAGGTGTTTTAAATTGTCAACTTCATATAAATTATTTTTAATATATATATTTGTTGTAAGTTTTTCTTTAAAAACAATTCAGGACCCAACAGTTTAGGCAAAAATACTTTAATTCATCTCTCCCCCTTTCCCTGTACACACACAAAACTTGCAGCATAAATTCACTTTATCTTATCCATTACCTTAAAAGCCTTTAAGCAAAACAACAGCGAAAAGCAAGAATCTATTCAGCACAGAATGCCACCTATCTGAATGAAAAGCATTCAGCATGCAGTCCTAGGCTAATTATTGTTTAAGGATTGACTGACACGCGATCCACTTATAGCTTTTTATATAGCTTGAGTAATAAGTTCCTTTGTGACCCAGCTTCTAATAAGACAAGCAGACCCTAATTTACACTTTGCTTCTGTGAAGTTAACTAAATTAACTTCACTGTGTCAGCAAAACATATAAAGACAGTAACTCATCTGGTGTAATAAGTGCACTGATTACTTGAAATAGCTTCTCATTTCTATAATTCCAGAGAAACAACTCTACAGAATGTGTTGAGACCATAACCTTTTGCCTTAACTTGGATGTGCCTCCTTCCAAAGCTCACTGGTCTTGTGAGTAGAGGCTTGAACATAGTTCACCCACCCACCCACCCACTTACTTACTTACTTACTTACTTACTTACTTACTTACTTATTTATTTATGCCTGCCTGCCTGCCTGCCTGCCTGCCTGCCTGCCTGCCTGCCTGCCAGCATACAGTACATGCAGCTTTTATGTACAAGCAAAAATGATTTGTTCCATAAAAGCATAATCCCTTTCCATTCTCTCCCCACAGTTCTGGAGCCTTGTGGTTAATTAAAATTGAATTAATTCATTTTTATCAATATTATTAAAGGAACTAGCTCCTACCTCTTTTCCTCCTTTCCATGTTTAAGGTTGAGAAAGATGCTTTCAACAAATCTCACACATGCTGGTTTCATAAAAGGGCTCTCTTTGTTCTGTATCTTTGGCTATCTTTTCTCAAACATCTAATCTAGCCCTCCTCAACCTTAGAAAGGTTGGATTTCAACTCCCAAAATGCTTGGCTGTGGCATGAGAGCCTTGGGCCATTAATTATTCCATCCCCATCTCACTTCTTTGGTTATCAGTGGAAGAGGCAGGAAAATGAACAATACAGTGATGTCACATCACCCATTGTGTTTAACTAGATGCTCTGAGGATGAGTTGGGAATGAACATCAAGCAGCAGCTCCTGCTGCATTTCTCATCTAGTTAAACCTTACAGGGATATTGGCTCTCCAGCCTCTTTCTCCAACATCATGCTTAGGACAAAGAAACACTGGAGAAGATACTTATCTAGAAATTCTGTTTCCTTAGCTGAAGAGAAGTAGTAACTGGAGCAGTTTTTAAGCTTTTATTTCATCCAAGAACTATCTGCCCAAAACAGTCAGTGGAGAGCTACCAACTTTAAGATTTATGAGAAAAGTGGGAATTCCCCAAGTCAAAAACAGAAGGTAGGAGATGGTACATCTGAAAATAAGTATGCCAACTGAAGTTTGTTAGCTGGATGTGGAGAAAAATAAGTAAATTGCTTCAATCCCCCTTTTATTGTTTTGTCATCTTAGTAGTAGATGACTAAGTAAAGGTAAAGGTCCCTTTTCACCAGCATCCCCACCACTCATGCTCTATCCGCTGTCAGGAAGAGACTAGAAGAGGACAGCACCCTGGAAAGGAGAAGCCATCTCAACCCAAACCAGATCTGCCATCTTCTGGACCTGTGTCTTAACACCACTTATTTCACATACAGAGGTGACTTTTACAGACAAAAACACGGCTGTGCCATGGGTTCTCCTGTGTCACCCATTGTGGCCAATTTATACATGGAAGAAGTGGAGAAGAAAGCACTCAACACATTCCAGGGAACGGTGCCCACCCACTGGTTTAGGTATGTGGATGACACCTGGGTCAAAATCAAGGCCCAGGAAGTACAGGCCTTCACGGACCATATAAACACTATAGATGCCAACATTAGCTTCACCAGAGAAGACACCAAGGACAACAGACTGGCATTCCTAGACTGTGAAGTCCTCATTGGGACCGGTGGCAAGCTAGAAATAGGGATCTACAGGAAACCCACACACAGATCAATATCTGATGTTTGACTCCCACCATCCACTGCAGCACAAACTAGGAGTCATCAGGACATTGTCACACAGAGCAGAAACCATCCCCACCTCCATGGATTCCAAAAAGAATGAAAATCAGCACCTGAGAACAGCCCTGAAGGCCTGTGGATATCCAAATTGGGCCTTCACCAAATCTAAATCTACCAGACCTAAAACAGCGACAGATAGGGCTGAGACTCAGAGTAAACGAAAGAACCTGGTCATTCCCTACATGGCTGGCGTGTCTGAAAAGATAAAACGGATATTTGGCAAACACCACATACCTGTATATTTCAAACCCACCAACACACTGAGACAGAGGCTTGTACACCCCAAAGATCAAACTCCAAAACATAAGAAAAGCAATGTAGTTTATGCAATCCAGTGCAGTGAGGAGTGCTCTGAACTCTACATTGGAGAAACCAAACAACCTATGTACAGGAGGATGGCCCAACACAGGAGAAATAACACCACAGGACCAGAGTCAGCAGTTTATCTTCATCTAAAAGAAAAAGGACACTCATTTGAGGACATTAATGTTCACATTTTAGACAGAGAAGATAGGTGGTTTGAGAGAGGGGTCAAGGAATCCATTTATGCCAACTTGGAAAATCCTTCCTTGAATAGAGGTGGGGGCCTCAGGCACAAACTCTCCCCCATCTTCCTCCCCGTGTTGTCTTCTGTGCCTAGGAAGATTAAGACCATTTCAGAAGCTCAACAGCAGCATGGTGATTTTAACGACCCTCCATTAGATGATAAAAGGACTTAAAAATTACATCTCAATATAACCATGACCTAGCCCCAGGTGTAAGGTCACACAGCTACCTAGGAACATATTTAGGATTCCCTTACCAACTTTGCTCAGACTGAAGAAGCTCCTTGGATAAGGAGTGAAACGTTTCCACTAAGAAAATAGAAATCCAGTTGACATGATTCAAGCTACAAACAATTCCACCTGGATGACTGAGAACCTTCATAGACAAGTAAAGGTAAAGGTAAAGGTTTTCCCCTGCAAGGGTCGTGTCCGACTCTAGGGGGCGGTGCTCATCTCCGTTTTTTAGCCAAAGAGCCAGCGCTGTCCGAAGACGTTTCTGCGGTCATGTGGCCGGCATGACGCACGCGGAATGCTGTTACCATCCCACCTAAGTGGTACCTATTTATCTACTTGCATTTGCATGCTTTCGAATTGCTAGGTTGGCAAGAGCTGGGGCGAGTGCAGGAGCTCACTCCGTTATGTGGCGCTTGGGTCTTGAACCACCGACCTTCCAATTGACAAGCCTGGCATCTTAACCACTGAGCCATCTCACCCCTCGTAGATGACTAGCAGGTGTATTTATTCAAAGTCTACAGCATATAGCAGCATCCAGTTGAGCTTGCCCTACTGAAAGTGCTAAGCAGGGTTGGATCAGATTATTACTTGGATGGAAGGCCACCAGGAAATACCAGGGCTGTAGACTGGACTGAGAACATCATGGAAGAAAACAATAGTACACTACTTCTGTATTGTTGCCAAGAAAGCCACATGGATATGTCCATATAGTCACCAGAAATTGAGCTTGGCTTAAGAGAATCTTTATCTTTCCCTTTACTTACTCACTATGAATTCAGGTTTAGGGGTTGGTGATGTTTTCTCCCATTCTATGAATACTGATGTTTCAGATGACACCTAGAACATTTTCTGGTATAGCTAGAGATTGGTAAAGTGGATGGATATCCCTCACATTCAGGTGGCATCATCATCATCATCATCATCATCATCATCATCATCATCATCCTTCCATGCAATTTAGGATTAAATTTGTAAATTTTTTGCATCTTTTTTTTTAAAAAAGGAACCAAATGAATTTCTCATCTATTTGCACCAGCTATATTCATATCTAAAGTTAAGCATATTACAGTTGATTAGTTTTTGGCTTGGCATGCTGGGTGAATTGAAGCATTATGACTCCTTCAGCCAACCATTGTTTTAAAAAGTCCTGGCTTAGCATTCTGCTATGGTCTATGCACTCTGCTCAGCATGGGGAGGGTCATGCTGTATCTGCTAGCTGTACAGCTGTTACAGATGAGAAACATCTCAGAAAAGAAGACTTGGCAGCTCTAATTCAGCACCATATCTAATTCGTTGCGGTGTACACACATACACGCAGATGAACACAGCTGTTTGCATTTCTAGATTCTCCTTGGGGACATAGCTATAGAGTTCATAAGAATAGACCTCATGAATTCAAAGTCAAATGTTTTAAGTGCTATTGTGCAATGAAAAAGTTTTGGAAATTAAATAAATCCTGGACCAGGTAAGCTGATAAATAAGGTTTCAGATTTGACTTCATTTGAAGAAGCAATGTGAATAAATAGAGATTTTTTTAAAAAAATCAAGTGCAGCCTGGGGGTTAATGCTATTGTTAGAAATAACATCTTCAGAGACTAAAGGGGAAAAAGAACCAATTCCTTCACATTGTCTGGCTTTTTCTAGTCATGCCAGATTAAAAATGGTTTGAAATGTTCACTGTTGACAGAAAGAGGCTTCCAACTGAAGATGACTCATTTTACATTAAAAAAACCCTGATTTTTTCTATATGAATTATGACTGATTTATAATTCATTTCATCTTATGTATAATTCCATTTTGTGTTCCCAACTGTGCCCAGAGTTGAGTTTAGTGAGGGCCAGCTATGTCCCATTTCCCATTGAGCAAAAACTTAAAAATCAACTAAATTAAACTCGGTAAGATCTGCATATGACAGTGGAAGCAATGGGGACACCAAAGCAATATAAGGCCAGAGTCATTGGACTTAGGTGCCAAAAACCTAACAACAACAACAACAGCAACAACAACAACAACAATAATCTCTAGTTTCCACTGCACATTTTTCCTAGTAGCATAAAATATGGCTAGTTACATGTTAGAATAGAATCTTCTGGCTCACTACAATCTTACAGTGAAATAGATTCTTTTATCATTTCCAGCAAGATGCACATTTCTCCTTTGCTCAGAATGTAGGTCTCTAACTTTCAGGTTATATTCCTCTGTCTTTGCAGAAAATACCAGCTTTTTACTACATGAACTTCTATGCAATTTCCTCCCTTTAGAAGCAAAGTACCTTGCAGATTTATTCTATTTTGTGACTACTCTGAATATTCAAATATCCAGTGGATGTTTCTTATATAAATGTCATTCCTCGATTTAAAAATGGTCTTATATGTAGCTGTTGAAGTGCTGCTATTAGTATTAGCAAGGGACTGTATCTGAGTTGTATTGTAGATTTTGATTGCTAGTACTAGTAGTTTATAATACGTGTGATTTACTGTGGATGTTTATTACTCTAGATATTTTATTTTTATTTTAAATTGTATTCTGTTTGTTTATATTTAATGGTATATTGCAGATGATTCATTGCATGCTACCACACGTCTGCTCAGATTTGGCAACATACAAGTGCAAAGAAGAAATAATTTTATTTAATTTTATATTTAATGTTGTCTAAAATGGTCCAGTCTAGGTTTGAAGAGGGGTCAGATCACTGCCTCCTTAATGGATGGCGGAACTGCCCCCTCTCTCAAGGATGCATTCACCACCACCCAATGTTAGTTCAGCCACCACATGTCATCTCCCAGGCAGCCATGGCCAGTCAGGACCTGGACCCCACACCAAGGAGGCTGAACTAACAGATTCAGGAGGTAGTCAAATAAATTTGATATGGTCTGGAAATAACCTCTGGCACATGGAGAAATTGTATATGGAGTAAAACTTTTCCAGTTAGCCATTCTGAGACAGTGGCAAAAGGCCTCTGATAAAGACATGGATAAGAATTTAATCCATGAATGAGCAAGTGTTGACATTTAGGGAGGATTAGAGCTGTTACTGCAAATTGCAGCATTTCAGAGGACCCATGAAAGTCAATTCCACTAAACTAGGATAATTTTGAATTTTCTGACAAAATGAAGTCTGATGGGAGTTCTAAATACACTAATAATACCTTTGAGCTCTGCTTGATGATAGGGAGGAAGTTAAGGAGTGACTCTCCATTTCCTGGCTGCTACTTTACCTACTTTACATGGAGTGTTGTGAATTTATTCTAAACTAAAGTGGAAAGAGAGGTCTTCACAGAGAGATGAAAGGCCACACTGCTCCTGAAATATGTAATATATCCCCCAACTGACAAAACTGGATATGACTAAATTATCTTGAAAAACATACTTAATTATTCCTGAAACAATCTTAACTAATGTGAGCTGCTACTTGTGTAAATGCACAATACATGTATTGATCACTTTATTTGTTTAAGTAAGTAGAAAGGGACTGTGTGCATTAGTGCATTCATAACAAATACGATCTTTCAATTACATCAGCAGTGTGAGACCATTACTGTGGGTTGCAAAATTGGATTAATGGTCCCTCCGGAAGGCCATGCTAGCTTAATGTGGACTGATAGTTTTCTTTAATGAATACCCTATTTTAAAGTCATGCTGAATTTAATCAAATTGATTGTCCTTTGTGTGTATGAGGCTGTGTTGCATGAGAGGGAAACAAAAGAATTAAAACTTGAAGTATTTTTTCCAGAAGTTCTGATTTTTTCATGGAAACAAAAATCAGATAGCAAAAGGAAGGGACTCTGTGTGAGATAGTACACAACTCTCAGTGAAGTTATTGTGAAGTCTTTTTTCCCCCAATAAACTCTTACTGAGCCAGAAATAAGACACTTGGTTTATGCAAAGCATTCTTTTTCATCTTTCACTGATAGCTCAATTGCAGCTCTTGGCTTCCATTTTGTGATGCCAGAGCATCCCCAGATTGTGTAACTGAACAATTTTTGATAGCACATTTTCTGTTCTCCCCCCCCCCCCTACAAAGGTATAAAAAATGGTTTAAGCATATGTGAAGTGGCACAATAAAACGGACATAACTGAACATAAAAGGAAGGGAAAAGTCTATGCAGCCCTTGAAAGCTAAAATAATAATTTTTAAATGTAGGCCTGGACCAAATATTGCTCACCCATTTTGTTTAATTACTTACTTTTCCAAGTTGAGAAGCTAAGCTAAAGGCTTTCATTTGTCCCTTTTTCATATTCCAAACTGTGGGATATAATTAGGCAAGGTCTGAAATTACTAATCCTTCCTCTATAAAGGAGGTTAGCAAGGCAACATGCCTCCAATGAGTGCAGAAGGTCTTCAAATGTGGTTTAGCTATTTTTATCAAACATATGCTCTCTATAATTGCTTCCCTAAACTATAATCATTTCACCCTCTTCCCTCTTATGCTAATTAAACCTCTGTTTATTCTGGAATTAAATATTTCAGAAGTACCAATGCTGATGAAAGTCTTACCACTGAGTTGCAACCATCCCTTCTTTATCCACAAGATGATCATGGGTAATTTGAATAAATTATTGGTTAGTCATGCGGCCTTTAAAAAGGTTATTCTGATGATGGCTTGCCACAATTTCCACACACTCTCCCCCACCCCCACCCCCAAGATACTGCAAGTGTCACAATTCGGGGACACAGAACACATGTTCAAGATTGTTGCCCTCAGGAGGTAAGTTTCCACTGAACTGTCCAAACAGCAGGTATTACATTCAGCTGTCTAATCTTTGCTGCACTGACTCATCTTCTTAGTCACGGATTTCTTCTTCTTCCTCTTCTTCGTTGTCTTCTGCTGCCGCCACTGCCACTGGCAATAGGATTTTTAAAAAATGCTTCCCAAGCATTTTGTTCTGAATACCATAATAGATTCCAAGATCAAATGTATAAAGACATGAATTCTACTCTTCCCAATTTTATTTTTAAAATGTGGACTCCAAGCTAAGGAATCTGTGGCATATAAAAGGTGATAATTTGACGGCTATATTGAGTCACCAGCTGGAATTTTTTTCTGCAATCTTGACTGATATTTCTTCCCAAGTATTGAGCTAATGCCCTTGTTCTTCTGAATCACGAACCTTTTATCATGTCAGAGTCTACTACATGTGCATACGAAAGATCATACAATGCAAGGTAAAATGGAAAGAGGTCACTGTAACACCTCTTTCCCACCCAGCAGAGAAAATCAGTCATCAGTTTAGTGCTTGATCACTCCATTTATTGAAATCCAAGCCAGAGCAAAATGGAGTGCTGCCACTCCAGAAGCATATTAGAAAAGGAGTTGTGGCCTTGAATCACAAGAAGGGTCTCGAAAATTTTCTTATCTTGCAACGGGATAAAAATATCAGTTTCTGATGGCAGATTCTGGTAAATCATGTTCATATGTTCTCTTGCTCGCATTTCGCAAGGAAGACCCATGTTCAGAATGTCGGTGATGTGGCCTAGATTAAAACTGCTGGATTCACGCTCGGAGTCTGAACTTCTGTCTGTTCTTTTGCATGTTTTCTCTGATGACAGAGTCATTAAAGCAAGGGAGGCAATCGGTAGCCTCAGCATCTTAATTGTGTCTCCCAAAGCCCTCTCAGGCCATCCCTGCCAAACACTGGTGGTGCTCTTGAAAGGGGAAACCCATGAAAGCTGTAGTGTAAACCTTTAAATAGCTTATCACCATAAAAGAAAAAAAATCCTTTCTTAGAAACAAAAGGAAAACAAAAACGAAAATCATAGTCCCAAGTGCTGAGGCCTTATCTACTTTGCATGATTGCCCCTATTCCCTGTAAACCTCTTCAATAATTAAATTAGGTCCTCAGCCTTTGGGTTGCTTTCATCATCAGTCGTAGTCTAAAAGGCAAGGAAAATATCCTATATACATAATGTAGTATTTCTGTTGGAATGTTATCTCTATACAGTACCTAAAGGCTAAAAGTGGGGACAGTGAGGAAGGCACAAGAATACCATCCCCACTCTAACATCTTCATATATGAACATATATCCGAACAGTCACTCATGCCCTTGTCATCTCTCATATAGATTATTGCAACGCGCTCTACATGGGGCTACCCTTGAAGAGTATCCGAAAGCTTCAGCTGGTCCAAAATGCAGCCGCTCGAGCAGTTACAGGTGCGATAAGGTCAGCACATATAACACCACTGCTCCACGAGGAGCATTGGGTACCAGTTTGCTTCTGGGTCAAATTCAAGGTGTTGGCTATCACCTTTAAAGCCCTACATGGCATGGGACCAGGGTATCTGAGGGACCGTCTCATCCCAATTACCTCTACCCGCCCCACCCGGTCATGCAGGGAGGGCATGCTATGGACCCCGTCAATAAAATAATTCCATCTAGCGGAGTCCAGGAGGTGTGCCTTCTCTGCGATAGTGCCCGCCCTGTGGAATATCTTGCCCCGGGAGGTGAGGCAGGCGCCCTCTCTCCTGGCTTTCCGAACATCTTTAAAAACCTGGTTCTTCCGCCTGGCTTGGGACAAAGGAAGTGATAGTTCCTCCTGGGGGTGGTTAGCTTAGTAATAACCTCCTTTTAAGATCTTACCATCCTCTGGATTTTTTATATTTCTATTTATTATGATATTGTATTTTAATGATTTATAGGTTTTTTAATTTTAATATTTTATTGTAAACCGCCCAGAGTCTACTGCGGGAGAGATGGGCGGTGATAAATTTGATTAATAAATAAATAAATAAATAAATATGATGCTAACTGTCACTCTTCCTTTCATCTTCGTTGGTTTAAGCTAGAAATGATCTTCCATAAATGTTCATGGATGAATGAGATTAGAAGCAGGACTCCCCATTACTCGGAGTTTTCTGAATATGTTCCCCCAAATGCATAGAAGGTCTCTTCACACCTTCAGGCTAAACACACAATGACTAAGATGGATATTGCCAGGGGCTCAGTTGGGAGATGACCCTATAGATTAAAGAATCATAGAACTGGGAGAGGCCACCAAAGCCATGAGTCCAAATATTTGCTCAGTCCAGGAATTCAAATTAAAGTATCCCTGGGTGATGGCTGTCTATCCTTGGCTTTAACACTTCTGATGAAGAAAAGGTCAACCATTTACCTCCTGTAACTTAAAGCCATTATTCTGTTTCTTGAACAACAGGTATTTCTTTGTGTGACAGCCATTCTACTATTTGGAAAGCCCTATCATATTCCCTAGTAGCCATTTCTCATGGACATGCCTAGTTTCCTTAGTCTCTCCTTCTAAGACTAAGTTTTCTTAGTTCATTCTTGCTGCCCATCTCTGCACTGGTCAGTTTCTCTAAGTCTTTCTTAAAATGTGGTGCCCAGAACTGGACACAGTACATGTGATGGAGTCTGGCCAAAGCAAAATAAAGTGGAACTACAGTAACCCTTGATTCAGAAATCATACTAAAACTGTGTTTGCCTTTTTTGCAGTGATATTAGACTGCTTGCAACCAGCCACTATTCCAAGATCTGTTTCACAAGTATATTTCATTATCTAGTCATGGTGGCCCTCCCCCTCCCCTTTGATCCTATACCTGTGCCTTTAATTTTTGTTTCCAAAGTAGAACACTTTGCATATGTCTCTATTAAATTTCATGCTTCTAGTTTTAGCTAATATCTCTAACCTATGAAGCTTATACTATATTTTCTTTCTGTATTCTGTTCAAGATACCCCACCCAGTTTCATGCCAACTACAAATACAATAAGCATTCCCGCCACCCTTCATCTGGATTATTAATGAAAATGGTGAAGAGATGATGAAACTATAGTCACTTAACTTACCTGATGTTGTTGGAACCACTTCAGTTGTATTTCTAAGTCCAATAAATGAGAACTGATAAAGCCTCCAGGATCTAGTATCTCCCACTTCCACTGAGCTGCGTTTCCACATGTAGATTATTTCTTCCTTTGGGTAGCCATCTTCAAAGCAAGGAAAATCAGGATTCCATCAATATTTTCTTTTACGTGCTAGTACTTTCCTATTTATATGTGGGTCTCAATGATACTATAGATGCACTTGTATGAATTGCAGCCCTCTTGCAACACAGTGATTATTGAACTCATCTAAAACCCAAAGCAACAAGAACTTCAGAAAGAGATTTTACAGTTACAAACCATCATGGAAAAGCATGACTACGTCACATCTCTGTCAGGTTCCACTATATCAAATTGTAAATATCCTTTTTCTAAAGATGAAACTTGGCAGATTCACTGGCTACTCAGCCCCAACCCCCATGCCTTTCAGTAATGGCTTTCTAAATGTAAAATTACACAGAATAGTGATGGATTTTATCGGGAACATGTATGCTGATGTGCATGCCAATCTGTAAAGATCAACTGCTACATATTTGAGAGATCCTCTACTTATTGAAATAATAACTAAAACATAAAATGCACACTTATGCATGCTTTACTTTGGAGAGAGAGATATTGTGGTGCTCTGGACACAGCACTGAATTTTGCAGTGAGGAGTTTTAGATGCTATTCCCCAGTTAGCTGTGAAGTTTAGTGAGTCGGTCTCACTATTCTTGTTCAGTTCACTTCACTAACTGTTACACAATTATAAAATATAAGAAACCCAAGGCTTGCCTAAGACATTTCACTCTCTGTACAAAAGCCATCTAAAGCCTTCATCATTAATGACAGAGAAGCTTCATCCATAATGGTTGAAGAAAGCAAATGAGCTTAGAGAATGGAGGGCAAGGGCAACATGAACCATGGACATCTGAGACAGTCTCTTCATTCCATTCACTTCATTAATGACAAGGTCAACTCTATTTAACTCTATGCATCATAATCTCACATATTCCTGAGCTTAGAGGAAGGTTGGGACACAAATGTGATGAATATATAAACTTTTGAGATCTGGCTTGCTAGCTTACTTTTTGACAGCAAAATTTCTGCTTTGTATGGACTCCCAACAGTATTTGGTAACCTCACATTTACTTAACCACATATAGCTATTGTTTAGAAATAGCCACAGTAACGTATAGACAAATGCACCAGATTTCTCATGAAAATCAAGAGCAATAGATACTGTGTGTCCATCTATACAATAATTTGTATTAATTTTAGCATTGATTGTTGCTGCAGATTGAAACAAAAACATACTATCTATTACTTTGTCAGCTTTATCTGATTACTGTGTGATCAAGCTTTTTAATTTTTTTAAAATTTTCCTCTTTCTTTCATCAGAATAATCCCATTGTTCTGTGTTGACGACTTACAGCTTGAAAATGCCAGGGGACAAGAATGCTCATCCATTGGGAAATTGTGTAACTGTAACTGACACTCAGCATCTATTGTCAGTCTGAAAAGAAACAAAGACAGATATTATTTCTATTTGCGATGTTCTCAGCCTACCAATTCTTACTGTAGCTATGACAATAGCCAATATGTGTTCATGCACAACGTAATTCCTGTATTTACTTGTTGCAAACATTTTGCGGCTGAGTCTGTACTGCTCTGCAGATGTACAGGAATTGGAAATATTATTATGGGTATTTGGAACAGTTAGAAACAGCTCCCTTCCAAAACCCCAGATACTTTGTTTTTCAGTTGTTACTACTGAGATTGCTTCTCTGTTCACAGTGCTGCAAGCAGTCCTCAGATAGCTGCAGATCATGTGCTCTCATGACCTCTGTTCTATGTAGAGTTCACAGGATTTAGTTTCCTGTGATGCAATGAGAGAAAGGAGATGTGGGCACGCCAACACAGCAGAGAAACCCCCTTTAAAAATGTACCTTTGATTCTGATAAGTTGTCTTCATGCCAAGATAACACAATTTGGGGTGGGGGGAGGGTTTGAGAGGAGGAGATGCTTTCAGATCTTATTCACTCATTTCTTTTCATTACATTGGTAGTGCATTGGTTGACATAAATTTATTCTCCTTAAAATGCTGTGGGGCTAGTTTGAGAGATAGCAAGTGCCTTGTTGCAGGCTCTGATTCTGAAGTTTATTATCTTACCATATTGGTTCTGCTCTAGCAATGAAAATGCTCACTTAATTTTGACTGAAATATTCAAAACTCCATATAATCAGTATGTATGATATCTTCTTTATTCACATTGGACACATTCAATAAGTATTGCACACTGGACAAAACAGAACTATGAAAATACCTGAGAGTATAGAGCACCCTGCCATCATTCCAGATCCTGAGCATTCGATTGGGAGTTGTTATCCAGTGAGCATCTGCTTTTTTTGAGTTTCGAAAGAATGTATCAGGAATCCAGATCTTCCCAACCATGTTACTATTCAACCGCAGAACTTTTATGGTGCTGTTGAATCTTAGCCGTCTGTCATACCAGGTTTGGGCAAAAAATATATCAATTGTATATTCCTGCAGTAATAACAGAATATGTTAAGGGAAGCTCTGCAAGATCTCAGTCAGGTCTTTACAAAATATTTACGAAGTTACTTCTCAAAACTTTGATGTCCCTTTTGCTGAGAAGGAGAAACCAGCCACTTCAGTAGCTTGATCTACCATAGAACCAGACTCCTGAGTTTAAGCTCATCTTTCTGCATCTGTTTTGCCCATACCTGAAATGTTACATAATGCCATATTTAATAACATTTTCCCATCTTTTGGGTTAGAAATCTTGAGCTGCATCATTTGTATGTAGCCCACCCACTAGGAACTGTTACTTGGTAAATGCACCACCAATTATGTAATTATACCCATACATATGTATATGTATATGCCTATATGATATACCATATAAACTGGCTTTCCCCTTGCCTCACTCTGCATTTCCCATGAATGCGTACAATTCATTCTATGGGTCAAACAATCCTGCAAGATTCAGGTTGTTTGAGAAGAGTTTGCAGGTAGAGCAGGAAGTCTATTCCTAAATTGTGTCTATTCAGTCCCCAGAAGCATAGTCTGCTCCATTCAGCAAAATTTCCCAGGTTGAGAAAGAGGCAAGAAAAATAACTTCTACCCATTATTTTCTGTAAATGTGTCTAAGGCAGTGGGTATATGTTAATGTATAATTATTAGTATAATACATATGTTAACATATATTATTAATATATAATAATGACTACCAGAATTCACCAATGACAAACAATCTTCAATAAACTCTGACAAAAATCTATGAAGAGCTATTACATACCATATTGATAGCATTCACTGGACCAATGCTATTGACATACATATCAGTGTGAATTACTGTTGGTTGCACTGTAACAGAAACAATAAAAATAAGATGTAATCTAAATTAAACACAAAAATTCCAACAATAATGGATGATGTTAGCCATTCAAAATATCAAAGTAATGAATAAGCAGTCCACACTGCAATGAATGTCTTACAAAAGCTGTATTATTTCAAGAAAGGAAAAAAATATATAATAATGCCAATAAGAAAGGACTTTGTCTTTCAAATAGGACCAACCTTTCTCATCACTCTGAAATCACAACTTTGGGAATCTGTTCTAAATAATTAAATTTAACTAAAATTAGATTGAAGCCCTTGAGAAATGCAGTGGTTTTGGAATGTAAGATTGACAGAAAAAATCTTCCATATAAACAATGGTATTTTTTGATAATAAAAGGTTGGCAATTTGATAATTAAAGTTGATAATTTGTAAGATTATTTGTAATTTCATTTATAATTATGTTCAATTTATAATAAATTTATAATAATAAATGTTTACTTTAGACATTTATTTATCATTTGGTTCTGATTGCTTTACTCACAGAACTGACAATATAAGAGGAAATATAAGCCGGATATCCCTCTTGAATATACACGGTAAAAATAAAAGTCCTTGGAGACATTTTTCTCTTATTTAACTTTTTAATATTGTCAGTATGATAAACAGTTAGATACTTTAAAGGCGTTACTAGTTAAGAGGCATTTGCTGCAATCCTAAACTTACTGGTCAGACTTCTGCTTAGAACTTGATGCCACACAGCTTTGTGCCCAGGGTCATACTGAACAAAATAGGCAAATGTATATATAACATGTTGAAACAATTTAATCCATAAACCATAAGCCTAATTCCTATAAGATACAGCTGGCCTTTCCTTCCCCTCTGCCTGGAAAAGTCAGCTTGGCCAGGCAGAGGAGAAAATAATCTGAATTTTTGGCTTAGTTGCAGAATAAGGTATGTGATATTAACATCCAGGTCTCATGAACCATACTGCTATATGACAGCCATGAATAAGAGCCACTAATACCACTATAGGCAGCGCGGTGGCGTAACGGTTAAGACTACCAACTGTCAAACGAAAGGATGGCAGGTCGGCAGTTCAAGACCCGGAAGCACCGCGTAACGGGGTGAGCTCCCGTTCTCACCCAGCTCCTGCCAACCTATCAGTTCGAAAGCATGTAAAAATGTAAGTAGATTAATAGGTACCACTTTGGTGGGAAGGTAACAGCGTTCCGTGCGCCTTGGCGTTTAGTCATGCTGGCCACATGACCACGGAAGCATCTATGGAAAACGCTGGCTCCCTCAGCCGAGAATTGGAGATGAGCGCCGCCCCCTAGAGCCGGATACGACTGGAAGGGGAAACCTTAACTTACCTTAATACCACTATACCAAACAACATTAAAATGAATAAACCCTTTAAAATATATATAGCAATAACGAGTGAAATAGAGCATGCAGAGTTATGCAATGCTTGCTAGACAAATATACTTAAATTTTTCTTTAAAAAAAAAAAGGTAAAAATCATTCTTCCCCACTACAAATGTTAGTATCCAAGTTGCTTCAAAGAGTCCTAGATGGAAACTAATGAAACTGATAACTGTGCCTAAAAAAATTAATTTAAACATTTTCAGAAAGAAAGAAGAGAAAATACAGAGCTGGAGCATGTGAAATATTATGTTTTTCTACCAGCAATTACAGTATGAACATTGTAAAACAATGTAAATTAGTTTCTGCACTAAAGAAGTGGAATGGATTTTCATCCCATCTGCATTACTGCATAATTTATTATTATAATTAGGATTAATAATTAGAAATAATAATCCTAGTGTACTATTAATTAGACTAAAATCTAATTTGTCTGGATTTATATTAGTAGATAATACTGTGTTTCTAAAATCTCTTGTAATCAATCACCTCATCCATTAACTTTCATAAATGGATTTCAGTTTTGATTCACATCTACTTGCTTCTCTCAAAAAACTTGTGAAACTGGGGCATTCTATTCTCTGTTGATCTCATTAAGACAGCATGACTCTCCCACTGTTACCAAGGAAAAGAGATACCTTCAGGAGAAACAGCCACCTTGTATTCATCATCTCTTCTCTTCTGTAACACTATATGGCACATTTTCTGCTAAACATGAACGAACAGGTCTCATCTTTTCAGTTCTGGACAAACCTTTAATCAATTTCACTCCCTCGAGTGACTTTTTCTTATTCTAGGATGAATTTTCCACAAAAATGTGAAGAGAGGCATTTTCTCCTCTAGTCACAGCAATCACCACTTCTTGCCACTGAATTAAGGTAACTCGTCCATAAATAAAAAGTCTTCCCTGACCAACCCCTCATTTTCTTCTATGCATGTCCCATATTGCAGTTCTGGTTCCTCAGTTTTCATTCTTCTTGCCCAGTTCCTGAATCCATGTTCCTCATCATCCCATCATTAAAATGAATTATTTATTTAATTAACTTTAATGAGATAATTACGTAGACCCTGCTTTAACTGAGAAGAAATCCTGAGTTTGAGAGCTGATTCTCCTAGGGATTACCCAAGCAGGTTCATTTTCAGCTCTTATTGTAAAAAACCTGCTCCCAAATCTTCCACTAGCAAGGGGTCTAAAAGACAACTTCCTTCCCTCTGGTGACATCCAAAAAGGGGAAAAAACCCTCTAGTTGTGGCTTTTTTTTACAGCTTTTATTTATGTCATTAGGAAACTGTATAGAGACCCAGGAACAGAATAACACAGATACCATCATAATATTAAGCAATACTAAGCTATTCATCTCAATCAGAAAGAATCCCCAGGGTCCGAAAGGGACACTTGCTCTGAATTAAGTCTTCTCTTATACACGACAGCCTGAACAGTCTCCTTAAGGGCACCACCCATTCCAAGAGCAAGGTACTGTACATATTTAAATAACCCGGCTCTCTCCCCTCCCTTGGCAAAAAAGCTCACTGTAAGTGTCTGCACAGAGTCCCAGATAGGAGTTTTCTCATTCTTTTCCTGGCTCCCTGCTTCTGGGCTAGAACGTCAAAGTGCTTCTCTCAGCTTCTTCTCCTTTTGGCCCTCCAAACCACAGTTTTTCACCATCCAAATCATTGGATTGATTACAGTATGTGCCATCAAGTTGGTGTTGACTCCTAGAGACCAAGATAATCTTTCCCTAACCTGATCCTTCAGGTCTTCCACTGGTGCACCATTGGTGCTGTAATTGTCCACCTTGCTGCTGGTTGTCCACTTTTTCTATTTCTTCCTACCTTTACCAGAATTATGGAATTATGAGCTAGGTCTTCACATACTGTCTCTGAAGTAGGATAATTTGAGCCTGGTCATTTGTGCCTTGAGTGTGAACCCTGGGTTGCTTTGTTCAACCCAGAGTTGAACAACCCTATTTGTTTGTTTTATTGGCTGTCCATGGTACTCTCAGGAGTCTTCTCTAGCACCAAAGTTCAAAAGCATTAATACTCTTCCTAAACTGCTTCTTCCAAATCCATCTTTCGCTTCCATAGACTGTCACAGGGAAAACCACTGCCTGCATAATTCTGATCTTTGTAAGTATAGACACATCCTGGCATCTAAATATCTTTTCCAGGGCCTTCACAACTACTCTACCAAGTGCCAATCTGTGGCATATTTCTTGACTGATGGTTGTTATATGGTTATATGGTTGTTTATTGTTATATGGTTGTTTATTGTTGATGGTTGATCCTAAAAGGCACAAGCTGTCTACCACTTCAATTTCTTCATTGTCAAGTCTAAGACTGGTTGCTGTACCTGTTGCCATTAGTTTGTCTCCTTTATATTTAACTTTAGACCCATTTTTTCACTGTGCTCTTTGACTTTTATTATTAGCAAATTATTGGGGGATCCATTTATTTATTTACTGTATACATACATACAATTTCTATAGCCTCCCAGCTCACAGCACTGATTCTGGGTGGCACACCAAGGATTAAAACCAACAAAACACAACAAATAGACACATAAATAGTTTTATGATGAAACTTCTGGCTTTTCTCTCTCTACTGCCAACCCACTTGAAACTCTTTCAACACCCCCACCCTCACCCCTGCTGCTCATTCCTCTTGTACCTTCAGGGAGCTGACCCCCAGCAGGGCATTGTGCGGCAGGAAGAAAACCTCATGCTTTCTTCTTCTTACCACATGCTCATAGGTAGATTTTCTGCAAACAGAGGGTCCCCCATCCTATTAGGATGAAGAAATGCCAGCTTTACTGCAGCCACTGGGTTGTGGTTAGTTCAGGTGACATTTGCCAAGCAGCAGCAATGCAAGACCCAAAGAGCAGAATTGGATGTATCAGACTCTCCACCTCACTGCAGCTTATACAGTGGAAGACCCCGAGGCACTGACAGTGTTGAACTAAATTCAGCTGCCAGTCATACTAGCTTTGAACATGGAATCGGAGAAAGGGGAACCTTGTTCATTGCTTCAGGCAGCCAAAGATCTTAGCTCACCCCATTCTCATGTGTTTTGCATTGACTATTGATTGTTACACTAGGTTGGTTAATAATCACTTCCTGGTTTCTTCTGTTACTTACATACTTTTTGGATCAGACTAATATAAAAGTTCCTGTTTACCATCTGATAGGCACCCTACTCTGGTCTTGCTGACTTCTCTGAAAAACATGGTTGAGCAATTTGTCTTGTTATGATCATGCTATCTCGCTAACACAGGCTTCCTTCCACAGGCTGTCAGGGCACTTACAACATACTAGTGCATTGTTTTCCTGACAACATTGGGATGGGGTTTTGTTTATTTGTTTTTAATAAAGTGCAGCTAACTTTCCACACTGCTGCACGATCAACACAATCTTCTTTTTGCCATGATTTCTTATTCTCTTCCATCCCGGGCATTATAGTATTACTATATTCTAATACCTCTGAAAGCATGTTGTTAAATTCAGTGAAACATTTCCCTGCACAGGTTATCTTTTGCAAAGATACAGCCTAATGAGTTAACTCCATGTTCTATGGTTTGAGCCACGAACAATTATCAACCTTAATTTATACTGTTCAATGGACCTATATTCCATCAGAGTGATACAATATCCTTCTCAAATTTATACCTTGCCACTGAAGCCAATTCCCACTTCACTCTTCAGCCTCAAGACACTTAGCTTAATGAAGTGAACAGCAAGATTTGTTCAGTAAGATGCTATTAATATTTCAAAATCACTGTGAGCTGTAACATTTAAAGTAGTATAATAGATACAAACTTATTAAAGAAAGCATTGGTTTTAACAAAAATACTTATTGTCAAGCATCACATAGATAACATATTTTCTTTCCCTTCCACCTAATTGCCTATAAAATAAATAAATAAATAAAACACAACACTCTCACCTCCTATATCTGGCCTCAATTTGTTGTCATACCCCTCCAGCAGGCCATTTAAAATGAGGGTAACATCACTCTCATGGACTTTGGGAGTCAACACCCAGGTTTTGTTGGTTGTATAATCTTCATAATCATCATCACTTTTTTGGCTAGTACTGTTTAGAAAAAATAAAGGAAGAGAGTACTGGAGTCATGTACCTGGAGAATGTGTCAATTACATTCCTCGACAGCTCCATAAGAATCCATCATGATTTAAAAAAAAAACCTTTTTAAATGATAGCAGTTCTGAACACAATACTGATATTAATTTATAGAAAAAAATGACAGAGGGAATATACGTAATTTTGTAATTGATGTTTAAACTCCATCTCAGCAAATGTTCTAGATAAATGTAAAAGTAGACATATTTTCCATCATTTGTCTTGTGAATCTTTTAAAGGTATCTGTTTTGCAGGATCAGATAAAATGCTTGGAACAGACTATATATAAGCTGCTCAAAAAAATAAAGGGAACACTGAAATAAGACATCCTAGATCTGAATGAATGAAATATTCGTATTAATTACTTTGTTCATTACATAGTTGAATGTGCTGACAACAAAATCACACAAAAAGCAATGGAAATCAAATGTAAGCAACCCCTGGAGGTCTGGATGTGGAGTTACACTCAAAAATTAAAGTGGAAAAGAACACTACAGGCTGATCCAACGTTGATGTAATGTCCTTAAAACAAGTCAAAATGAGGCTCAGTAGTGTGTGTGGCCTCCACGTGCCTGTATGACCTCCCTACAACGCCTGGGCATGCTCCTGATGAGGTGGCGGATGGTCTCCTGAGGGATCTCCTCCCACACCTGGACTAAAGCATCCCCCAACTCCTGGACAGTCTGTGGTGCAACGTGGCGTTGGTGGATGGAGCGAGACATGATGTCCCAGATGTGCTCAATTGGATTCAGGTCTGGGGAACGGGCGGGCCAGTCCATAGCATCAATGCCCTCGTCTTGCAGGAACTGCTGGCACACTCCAGCCACATGAGGTCTAGCATTGTCTTGCATTAGGAGGAACCCAGGGCCAACCGCACCAGCATATGGTCTCACAAGGGGTCTGAGGATCTCATCTCGGTACCTAATGGCAGTCAGGCTACCTCTGGCGAGCACATGGAGGGCTGTGCGGCCCCCTAAAGAAATGCCACCCCACACCATTACTGACCCACTGCCAAACCGGTCATGCTGGAGGATGTTGCAGGCAGCAGAACGTTCTCCACGGCGTCTCCAGACCCTGTCACGTCTGTCACATGTGCTCAGTGTGAACCTGCTTTCATCTGTGAAGAGCACAGGGCGCCAGTGGTGAAGTTGCCAATCTTGTGTTCTCTGGCAAATGCCAAACGTCCTGCACGGTGTTGGGCTGTAAGCACAACCCCCACCTGTGGACGTCGGGCCCTCATACCACCCTCATGGAGTCTGTTTCTGACCGTTTGAGCAGCCACACGCACATTTGTGGCCCACTGGAGGTCATTTTGCAGGGCTCTGGCAGTGCTCCTCCTGTCCCTCCTTGCACAAAGGCGGAGGTAGCGGTCCTGCTGCTGGGTTGTTGCCCTCCTACGGCCTCCTCCACGTCTCCTGATGTACTGACCTGTCTCCTGGTAGCGCCTCCATGCTCTGGACACTACGCTGATAGACACAGCAAACCTTCTTGCCACAGCTCGCATTGATGTGCCATCCTGGATGAGCTGCACTACCTGACCCTGTAGACTCCGTCTCATGCTACCACTAGAGTGGAAGCACCGCCAGCATTCAAAAGTGACCAAACCATCAGCCAGAAAGCATAGGAACTGAGAAGTGGTCTGTGGTCACCACCTGCAGATCCACTCCTTTATTGGGGATGTCTTGCTAACTGCCTATGCTTTCCGCCTGTTGTCTATTCCATGTGCACAACAGCATGTGAAATTGATTGTCAATCAGTGTTGCTACCTAAGTGGACAATTTGATTTCACAAAAGTGTGATTGACTTGGACTTACATTGTGTTGTTTCAGTGTTCCCTTTATTTTTTTGAGCAGTATATATATATGTATGTGTGTGTATGTGTATGTGTATGTGTATGTGTATGTGTATGTGTATGTGTATGTGTATGTGTATGTGTATGTGTATGTATATATAATCACAATCAGTGGGTATGAAGAAAAATATGTATAGCACAATCCATGCCTTAGCAAGAATGATCAGACTATAAAGTTGAAAGATAACATCCAATCATGTGTCCTACTTTGTTAACAAAACAAAATGATGTTTAACCTGAGCTTGTTAGGCTGCTCTGTATTAAATCTGTTTGGAAATCCTTTATTAAATTAAATGCACAAGATACTTTAGAGCCCTCATTTATCTTTAAACGACCCACATTAGTTCAGAATCATTTATAGATCAATATATGATTTGTGCAAAAGTAGAAGAATGACTAACACATGCACATATAGTTTACAATAATCTACCATCTGTGAAACTCATTTGATCACTTTACTGCTGAATATATTAAATATAAAACATATAGTGAATAAAATAATTGGAACAGTAGGAATTAGTAGATGTTTGACATAAGCAAGATACAGCTGATATCGCTGAGACATCATAGTGTGCAAGCAAACCAGGTAACCAAGGTCAAAAGTTTTTACAACTGGAAAAAAACTAATTTGCATTTTAATCCTTCATTATTGAAAGCTATTTATACCACACAACCCACCTCTGAGTTAAGATAACACACAAGGTACAAAGCTTATAGTACATTTGCATAGTTATCAAAGTGAATAATTGGGTAAATAAGAAGTTACTCATAAGGAACTGCAACTGGTTTCTGTGTGGTTTTTTTTTCCTGGTCTTATTTGCATTTATCTTTGAAAAATGTTTATGCATATTATTTTGAAATATAAAATTGTAACATAATGGTTTCATAATGTTTAATGGAGGTGTTGTTTCTCATTTTAAAACAAAACAGTTATCAAATGTACACTTTATCACATGACAAAATAACACTTATTCATATCTCAGCAACTAAACTGGAAAAAATACAATAGAGGAAAAAGAATATATATAATTTTAAATTTTGAAGGATTTTGTATTGGTATAACTGGAAACAAAGGGAAAATAGGGCAATGGGCTTTTATAAATGTGCTTTCATTAGGACACAAACAGTGTATTTCTCTAGACATGCTTTGAAAAGTGCCACAGCTCGGGCCAATGGGAAGCTCTCTTAACTTGCTAAGGAAACAAAGGTTTTGGATAAATTATGACTCTTTTAACGTAATTATAAAATCCTTCTTATAGAACTGCTCTGTCAAGGTTATTAGTCTGATTCAAGGGGGTCTGAGGGTCTTCAGAAGTAGAAAAGAGACCAGGGCCTCTTTCATGTTACGCTTACAATTTAGCAAGGAAATCATCATTTTCAGACATCCAGAATGATTACCCAAGGCTGGCACTTTGGTCCTATATGCAGACATTTCCTTCAAAAGTATAATAGAGAGCTTCAGCTCATTGTACAACAAGGGTAATACTTGCTTAGCCAAAACCACTTGGAAATCTACATGGGCAACTCTAAGTACATTCTATTGAAAACCTGTAGATGTCCATTCCAGGCTTGGCTAAGATCAGAATGGAGCAACTGGGGCTATTACCTTCCCACATGTGCTACCTAAGAGACTTGCTTTGCTCTGTTCAGTGACCAATTCTATTCTGACCTCTTCAGATCTACAGGTCCAATGTATGAAGTTATGATATTCCCTCTCCAGGGACAGAGATTTGGAAGTGAGGTTGGGTCTTCTCCAACCAGAACTGATTGTCTGATACAGTATATACACCTCAGGAGGAAGGGCTGATGATTTCTAAGTTCCATGAAGGGAGGGGGGTGAGGTCAGGAGGAGATGTTCTGTTAAGGAACAGCACCCGCTAATGAGACTTGCCCCAACATTGATTGCTTTACAAAAGCTGGTTAAGGAAGAGCTCTTCCAGAGGGATGTTTATTTAATAATGAAATTTATACATCACCCCTCAGTCCATTATCATTTAATGGAGTGACATCATGCAATTGTTTTTGTATGTTACTTTTTTTAGCATTAATGTGGATTATTTGTGTTCATTATTATTGGACCTTGGACATTCTATGGTGAATATCTTTAATTGGATTATAAAGTATGCTATTGAGAGTCTTTTGACTGTATTGGAATAAATGTGGAATAAATACATAAATATGTAAATAATGTCTTTTTTTATAAGAACGTTATTAAGTTTAAAGCAAAGATAAAAACTACAAAAAAGAAGAAAACTACAAAAAGAAAAATAAAAAAAACTAAAAAAGTGAGAAAACACAAGATGAAAAAAGATTTTTTGAAGATTACATAAGAAGTGACTTCCGACTTTTAACAGCAAGAATATACAACAATTTCCCATAGTCAATCCCTTACTCTATGTTAAACCAAAGTCACATTATTTCTATAAATCATTCCATTAGCATATTATAAAAATCACTAAATGCAATTGTTCCCTCCCCTTATATTAAAGGAAAAGAAAATATATAAACCACTTAAACAACCTCCCACCCAAAAACAACACTTATATAATTACTTCCATCCTACCACTATTCTATACATTTCTGTCTACTATAATAAAGATCAAACTAAAAAAAGGCATATAAATTTTATGCTCTTATAATTAATAATACTGCAGTTATTTTACTTTAATCTCAATCCAAATTGTTAAAGAAGAATAACAAACAAGCCTTAAAAGCAATCCAAATAAACATTCTCAAACCCTTACCCCACTTCGAAATAAACCAAAGCATTCACATATTTCCAAAATAGACACAGGGCATTTTTCAAAGAAAAGTCAAACAGCCCAACTGCCCCCCTTAAATACTCCAACTTCTCAGCAAAAAGCTTCCCATAGATAACAACCCCTTCCTTCCTATAACACTCCTTCAAAACAGTAATCTGTCCCTTCAATTTCTTCCCATCAATCATCTAATCATCTTCTGGCATTTCAATGAAAATCTTGATCTCGCTGTCAGTAGGAACCTTTGTATCATTGTTAAGGTCTTCCATTCCATCCTCAACGTCCCCAGCCAGATGCCACATTTCAAAGCTGATATTTTCAACAATATCCCAAATATCTTGTATAATAACTTTGCAAGAGTCAGATAAAATCTATTAAAGGTCTCAATGGAATTCTGAGAAGGTCTGCTTGAAATCTTCCATGTCTCACGCAGTAAATTATGGTGTCCCCTTAAGAACTTAACCAGCGAAAGTAGAATGTAATGCAAAGTTTCCAGAACTGTTTACAAAAGTAAAAGGCTGATAAGAGACAGTTCCCCAGAGAAAAATAGCAGCAGAAAACTGAAGATTTAAAACAGCAGATTTAATGTGTAGGAGAATATTAAAATGGGGTATGTAGTGTTGTTCTTCTTGATCATGTAGCCAAGCATCTCCAGGATTACAGCAGCTGTAGCGTATACCAGTTCATTGGTTTGAGTTATAGTTATATTCTATGCAAGAAGCATTTCATAGAACAGAAGTGAGAAATAAGGATAAATGGCTGACTTATAAGGACCTTTTAAAAAAGGAGCAAGGGCATTATGTAACTAAATCAAAAGAAGAACTTGCTCAAGAAGGATATACTTTTCAATGGCTTTCTTATATGCAACTTATAGAGAAATTTAAATTAGATTTAAAAAATCTTGAATTTGAACAAACTAAATCGGAATTCGAGACACAACTATGTGAAACAGACGACCACTTAATTGCTAAAATGTACAAATTATTGTTAAAAGGAGAAATGGTGGAGGAACAAGTTAAGGATTGTATGATTCAATGGGCAAAAAATGTTGGCCATAATATACAAATGCAACAATGGGAAGATATGTGGAATAAAGGATTAAAATATACTTTGTGTTACAACTTGAAGGAAAACTTTTATAAGATGATGTATCGATGGTATACGACCCCACAAAAACTTGCTAAAAAGTATGGGACTGTTTCCAACATATGTTGGAAATGTAAAAAACAAGAGGGGTCTTTTTACCATATGTGGTGGACATCTAAAGTGGCAAAGAAATTTTGGACTGAAATACACTCACTGATGCAAAATATATTACAAATACGAATTCCATTTAAACCAGAATTATTTCTACTTGGAATATTGGATGTACAAATAGAAAAACATTTCATCAGAATTATGCAGTATATGATTACAGCAGCAAGAATTCTCTATGGACAAAATTGGAAAAATCAAACCTTACCGACGATACAAGAATGGATGTTAAAATTAATGGATATGGCAGAAAATGATAAATTGACATGTTTATTAAAAGAAAACTCAAATCGCTATTATCTTAAAGAGTGGAAACCATTGATAGACTATTTGCAAAAAGCAGGCGGAGCAAAGCTTGCATGGCGTTTTCACAATTAGATTATATAGAAGCAAAATATATTAGACAAGAAATGTACTGTATATGAATACTATATCTAAAGCTAACATGTAAGAAAGAATCTTTTTTTATTCCTATGACCATAGATAGATCGGAAGTCGACTAATTTCTATGTCTTTTTCTTTTTCTTTCTTTTACTTTTCTACACTTTTTTCTTTCTTTTTTTGATTTGTATTTCCATTTCTGTTCTATTTCTAACTTTTAACTTTGTATATTTCAAAACTTTAATAAAATTTGGGGGAAAAAACGTTATAGTGGTAGTAGGGATTGTTGTGAGGGCTCTGTTGACATCTAGTTACCCAACGCTTCAACATAGTGAAGAGGAAGCTGCTCTCACAACTTGCGATAGACCAACTACACATTATATTTCAGACTCAAGAAGACCCTGAACAACTGGAGGTGCAGCCAACACCTGAAGCTGGAACGTCACTGCCACCCCCTCCATTTCAGGGCACAGCAGCTGATATGAGGCAAAAGATCATGGATAAACTAGCTACAGTTAACACTCGAGACTGATTACCAAGGCTCAGTGGAGAAGTACCATCAGAGAGTATGCTAGAAGATGTCCAGATGTACAGAAAGTCATTTGAATTTGCTGGTTGCTTAAGTTTTCTTAGTAATTATTTATTGATATTCTTCCTAAAGAGACTACCAAGGCAGGATATAATCTCAAACCAAGGTTCTCCTCAAATTAAACAATAACAAAAAATACAAAAAAGCTCAAAAAGTATGCATTAATATAGCTCTTGCCATAAGTCTCCCATCCTACCACACATTCTCACTGGTCTGGAGACTTTCTAGGTAATTGGGGAAGAGAAAAACCGTGTATGTGTATGTGTATGTGTATGTGTATGTGTATGTGTATGTGTATGTGTATGTGTATGTGTATGTGTATGTGTATGTGTATGTGTATGTGTATGTGTATGTGTATGTATTCACATATTTCTGAATGGAATTCCAAGTGAGAGATAGCCCATGGCAAAACAACTCTGGCTAGAATTCTGGCCAGCAAATCTATATAGCCTGCAATCGAGTTATCTCATATGTATTTTATTGATCAGTGGATTCTCCTATGAAGGTTTCTTCCCCTTTCTATCACCTTAATGTATCACACATCTTACATTTGAAAGAAAATGACATTCTCCAAAATAGGTAGTCTGAGAGTAAATTTTGCTGCCCTACTCGTATATAGACTATAGATAAAAAGTTATATACTCTTCCTCAAAATGGGCTACTTTCACCTTTGTTAATGTGATACTACTTCACAGTAATTTCTTGTTTAAAAGGTGTTCTTGCCTTCCTAGATTGCCAAGACTAGAGTCACTTCCCCGCTACCGATTTATGGCATTTTCTCAATTATCCAATCATCATTGTGCCAAAAGAACAGTAACCATGGTAGGCTTTCTATCACTTCAGTGATGGCAAGGTGATGCTATGAAGATGCTGTAAGTCACTAGTAAGAAAATGGCCTAAAGCTAGTTAATATGCACTCTGTGAATAAATACAAATCACACCTTCATGTTACCTGCTTTCTAATGCTTCTTGACTTCTGCCTCTCTTCTCATTGATAGCATTGACCTCTTTCTCACTCTTATTCAATAGTTCTGCAATTTAGCTCACATTCTATTTCTTTAACCTTCTACGCCACTCAATTTTTTTCCAGTAAGACTAGAGAGAACTCTCTTGCCTTGTAGCCATAGAAATCAGCAGAAGCCATGAGGACATAATTGTACCAAGGTACAATTGTACAATGTGAATTGTGTACCCTGGATCAATCATGTGTCATTTGCACAATGAGATCATGGTTTGTGGAGATTCACATGAACCACACCTCTTGTGCTCTCTCTGGGTTCCCATGCCCATGCCCATGCAGATGATTCCAAATGATTATTACAGGTCAGCAAAATTTACAGTGCAATCCTAAGCATACTTTGAAGTTAGTTCCACTAAGTTCAAGCAGAGTAGGTCCCAAATAAGTGTGCATAGGATTTCAAACTCATACCAAAAATTGGCATACAAAATACACACTCATATTTTCATTGCCTCTAGTTGTACTTAGCTATAATAAACCTCTCACTCGCTGGATCGTCACCTTGTTGTGGTGAGTGGGCTTGTGTGTTCCCAATGAACCCTGTGAGCGAAGCCGTCGGGAGTCATGTACTCCTGGTAGGGTCACCCATGGCGGTAAGGTCCAGGGGGAGGAACCAGACAAAGAACGATCCAAGAAAGTCCTAAACGGCAGAACAGGCGGAAGATAACAAGGTGTATTGTTACAATGGCTGCGAAGGCGGATGAAGGCTGCAGCAGACAAAAGGTCACCAATCGTCATGGTATCCATGCCATTGGATTAGAGCCTTTTTCTGTGAAGGTTGTATGCTGATCGTTGTGCACCGATCTCCACACATAAAACAAATTCACGCACAGGCGTCTTCCAACCACACCAAACCCAAAACAACCAAAAGTCCCATGGCGATTGACGAATGGCAACGGGGGCAGGACTGTGAAATCCGGAAGCTCCTAGTCATGGATCAGCACATGGGCGGTGGATACGGATTCAGTCGCCCTGACTCAAGGATCGAGGCAGTTGAGTAGTTCGGCAGCTGTATCCACGACTGAGCAGCCCTATTTAGGATCCACTCTGCTCACCCCATATGGGGAGGGGGCTAGAAAAGGTGCCCTAAACATAGTCTGCCTCATTTTCTCCCTGACTGGATTACCGCGACCAGTGGGGTCACCATCTAGCGGTCGTAAAAAACACATGAATTTTGGAACATGGGATATATGGACACTGCAAGACAATATGGATAGTGAACGACCTGAACGTAGGACTGCCATTATTGCAAGGGAGCTGAGACATTTTAATATTGATATAGCAGCACTCCAAGAAACTCGAAGAGCAGGAGAAGGACAGTTGAAGGAAGAAAAAGGAGGTTATACCTTCTTTTGGAAAGGACTGCCTGAACAAGAACGACGAATACATGGGGAAGGCTTTGCTATCAAAAACGACCTTGTGAAGCTCTTGTCAGAAGTTCCCACTGGGATTAACGAATGACTCTCAACTCTGCGAATAAAACTTGCCAAAAACCAACAGGCAACTATCCTAAGTGCTTACGCACCAACACTAGATGCAGATGAGGATATCAAGGAAAAATTTTATACCCAGCTGGACACCATCTTATCAGAGATACCAAAGGAGGATAAAATTATCCTCCTGGGCGATTTCAATGCAAGAGTTGGGCGTGACTTTGATTTGTGGCCAGGGATCATTGGGAAAGAAGGAGTTGACAACAGCAACACGAATGGAATCTTACTTCTGACTAAATGTGCAGAGCATAACCTTGTCATTACTAACACACTCTTTCGCCAGAAAAATAAATTTAAAACATCATGGAAGCACCCACGGTCGAAGCACTGGCATCTTTTAGATTATGTAATTGTCCGTGCTAGAGATCGCCGTGATGTACTTCTCACCAGAGCCATGATGAGCGCCGATGACTGCTGGACAGACCATCGATTAATTCGATCCATGATGGCCATAAAGATTGTCCCTCATCGTAGGCTCCAAGGAAGAAAACCAAGGCGTAAAATGAATACACTGGCCCTTCAAGATTCTATTAAACGAGCTTGCTTTCAATCAACTCTCAAGGAACATCTGCCTATGGAACTTCCTGAAAATGTTGAGGAACACTGGATTAAATTGAAGACTTCTATTATTTCAGCCTGTGAACAAACTATCGGATACCAGACTAAGAGACATCAGGACTGGTTTGATGAGAACGATAGTGAGATTGAACATATTATTGACAAGAAAAGGAAAGCCTTCCAGATATGGCAAAAAGATATTAACTGTGCCGTTAAGAAAAAAATCTATGCCAGTGCAAAGGCAGAAGTCCAAAGAAGAACTGGAGAACTTAAGAACATATGGTGGATAAAAAAAGCCCAAGAAACCCAACATTTTGCAGATGCTCATGATGCACAGGGCTTTTTTAATGCCATAAAGGCCATCTATGGACCAACAAACCATGGTACAAATCCCTTACACTCAGTAGATGGTGCTAAACTTCTAAAGGACAAAGAGTCTATTGCACTGAGCTGGAAAGAGCATTACTACAATCTCCTTAATCGTCACTCTACTGTGGCTGATGAAGTCTTCTTGCAAATCCCGCAAAAACAAATAAGAGATGAGCTTGCAGTACCCCCTAGTTTGGAGGAAGTCAGTAAAGCCACTAAACAAATGAAAAATAACAAAGCTAGTGGACCTGATGGGATTCCTGCTGAAGTCTTTAAAGGAGGCGGGCCTGAACTTACACAACAACTTCATAAGCTCATCGAAAAAATCTGGATGAGGGAGGAGATTCCAGCAGACTTTAGGGATGCCATAATTATCACTCTCTTTAAAAAGGGTGATAGAACAGACTGTGGAAACTATCGAGGCATCTCCCTTCTAGCCATAGCAGGCAAAATCCTGGCAAAGATCATTGCAAACCGTCTCCTATCTGTATCAGAAGACATCCTCCCTGAAACGCAAAATGGCTTCCGCCCTTCCAGGGGAACAGTGGATATGATCTTCACTGCACAACAGCTTCAAGAAAAATGCAAGGAGCAAAACCGCCCTCTGTACATGGCGTTTATTGATCTGACTAAAGCTTTTGATACTGTAAATCGTACTGCTCTCTGGACCATCCTTCTGAAAATCGGATGCCCTGATAAATTTGTGAACATCTTGCGGTTACTCCATGACGACATGATGGCAACAATCCTGAATAACAATGGCTCTCAAAGCGATCCATTTAAAGTGGAATCCGGCGTTAAACAGGGATGTGTTATTGCTCCAACCTTATTCGCTATCTTCATCGCTATGATTATGCACCTTGTTGAAGAGAAACTTCCTACTGGTGTAGAAATTATATATCGAACAGATGGAAAGCTTTTTAATCTTAGTAGGCTGAAAGCAAAAAGTAAGGTAATTGCAACTTCTGTTATAGAACTTCAATATGCTGATGATAACGTAGTCTGTGCACACTCCGAGGAAGATCTTCAAACTATCCTAAACATCTTTGCAGAAGCATATGAAAAGCTCGGCCTCTCGATTAACATTAAAAAAACCAAAGTGCTTTACCAGCAAGTTCGAACCAATCCCTCCGCAGCGCCATCAATCCAGCTTAAAGGTGTGTCACTAGAAAATGTCGACCACTTTTCTTATCTCGGCAGCCATCTATCTACAAAAGCCGACATCGACGCTGAAATTCAGCATCGCCTGAGCTCTGCGAGTGTAGCTTTCTCCCGAATGAAGCGTAGAGTGTTTGAGGATCGGGACATTCGCAGGGAGACCAAAATGCTTGTTTACAAAGCCATTGTACTACCAACCCTTCTGTACGCCTGTGAAACATGGACCCTCTGCAAACGCCACCTCCAACTTCTTGAAAGATTCCATCAACGCTGCCTCCGAAAAATTCTGCAAATTACTTGGGAAGATAGGCGGACTAATGTTAGCGTATTATAAGAAGCGAAAACCACCAGCATTGAAACAATGATAATCCGACATCAACTTCGCTGGACCGGTCATTTTTTTCGAATGCCTGACCATCGTCTTCCAAAGCAGCTACTTTACTCCCAACTTAAGAATGGAAAACGGAATATTGGTGGACAGCAAAAGAGATTCAAAGATACTCTCAAAGCTAATTTAAAAAAATGTAATATCAGCATTGAGAACTGGGAAGCCCTAACACATGAGCGTTTCAATTGGAGGTCAGCCTTTATTAATGGTGCTATGGACTTTGAAGAAGCACGAGTACAGGGCGAAAGGGAGAAAAGAGCTAAAAGGAAGGCACGTCAGGCAAACCCTCATCATGACCGTCTCCCACCCGGAAACCTATGCCCTCATTGTGGGAGGTTGTGTGGATCCAGAATTGGCCTTTATAGCCACTTACGGATCCACTGTTAAAATTTTACCTTTGGAAGACAATCTTACTCAGCTACAAGTGATCGCCAATGATAATAAACCAAGACACTTGGCTTCCTGTGAGCAAGCAGAATGCCAGCAAGTGCAGCCTGTTCACTACTGTTTTATTTCTTCCTTTGTATAAGCAGGTAAAACAAGTCAGAACATGTTAGTGCAATGTTGCTTTCAACTCTGAAGTCCTGATTTGTGTTCTCAATGACCTAGGACCTGTAAATCCACAAGTCTGGTTTGTTTCATGTACAATCCTGCTTCATGTGTGGAGGAATAATAAGTATTGTTTACCTGTCCAAACAACAGACACGCAAAGTGGAGGTGCATACTAACATGCATGGACATCTAGTAATTTGGAATAAACAAGGGATGCTGAATTAGGGTTATATGCAAATTCAATCACTGTCTCACTAAACTGAGAGAACATATACAGAATGAATGAATGGGTTTGTATAATCTATAAGCATCAAATATAGAAAGCCAGTGTGAAGATGTGTTTAGAGTTCTGGAATAAGAGTAGGAAGGCCATGACTCTCAATCATGGAAGCTAATTGAGTGACTTCGGTCATTATGTGTCAGCCCAACGTACTTCACACTGTTGTTGGGATAAAAGTGGAAGAGGAATATTAGGGTGTACCTTGAGCACTTAGAGGAAACACATATTATCAGTCTAATGAATGAATAAAACAAGCATTTCTGTAAGAAGTTAACATCTAGTAAAAACTCTTGTAAAGCCCCAAATGAGGTGGCACGGGATATTTTTGTTACTGGAGCAAATACTGAATTCTGCTTCTGAAGATATGGCTTTTATACAGGACAGGGAAGGCTTTCTCTTGATGTCTAGGAGCTGCATGCAATCCT
Organism: Charina bottae; assembly: GCA_023362775.1. Lineage (NCBI taxonomy): Eukaryota > Metazoa > Chordata > Lepidosauria > Squamata > Charinaidae > Charina > Charina bottae. The sequence goes on from JALMGJ010000002.1 coordinate 110,073,148, forward strand.
TTTAAAGCTGAGGATCACAATGATCAGTGCAGTAACACAAAATTGTCAGGGTGTTTTGCAGTTCCTTGACTTATGAATGTTATGATGACCATCACCGAGGCAAGAGGAGTACAAAAAACAAAGCAAAGATTCAAAAAAACAGAAAAGCTTCACTAAGCGGCTGTCTTCTTTTTTAGAAGGTATGTCATTTTGCACAAATGTTAACATATGGCTTATAGTAAATCGTACAAATGGGTTTAATCGAAAATTGCATCATCAACATTGAAGACAACTTGTATTCTCAGTTCAAATAGCAGAATGTGCCTGGGTGGCTATAGAAGTGGTTTTCTCCTTTTTTATTATTACTATATGGTTCAAATGACACTACAACTACAGAATCCATGCAGTGCATGAACAGCCATCTGCAGGAAAATGCATATTACAAATATAGCCAAACCATGACATGTCCTTAGCAGTTTCCCATGATCAAAAAGCCCCATGCAACTAAAATGGTACCAGACACAAACCCTGCCCTCAACATCTCCACACACTCTAATTAAGAACCATTTCAAATGAAAATGGGCAGTGGTTTGGTTTCGTTTTGTTTGCGAGATAAGGAGTAATTTTTTTTAGCAATTTGTATGAATGTGATTCACAAATTAGAAATGTCCCTGTGCAAGAAACCTGCAAAATTTCAGAGGGATCCATGCAGGGGGTGCAAGGTTAGAATAAGCATCACATCATAGAAAGTGGAAAGGACCAAAATGTGTCTTAGATGTGAAGCAGACCATGTAGGGCACTATTTAGCAACCAGGTTTTCTTCCAAGCAAAGGCCCAATGCTATATCCTTCCACGTCTCACAAGATCCACTGAAATCCCTTTACTTCCTGGATTACTGGCAAAAAGCATTGTCCATGATCCAAAGCACTGACTGGAGAGCAATGAGAGTTACTCTCCCACTTAAGTCCCTGAAATTACTATATAGAAAGCTTGGAGGAAAATGTAGCAACTTTTGCAGACTCACTGTTCTCATCTTTTTGTTCTTCCAAATGCCAATTCATGAACAGGACAACGTGATAATGCGTCAAATCATTGGCTCATCTAGTTGGATAGTGTTGACACTGATGGACAGCAGTTCTCCTGATTTCAAGCAGGAGCTTTCCAAGCCCCACGTCAGGGACTGAAGGCGGTGTCTTCTGTATTCAAAGCAGCTGTTTTGACCCCAAGCTGTTAGCCACCATTGAAACGTGAGCTATTCCTATTGTTCATCGCCCTACAAAGATCACCCTGCCATTTTAGTTTGTGAAACACCCTATTTATTTGTGTATCACAACTGGAAAGCAGAATAGTTGAATATTGGAAAAATGTCCTATGACCCAGAGAGCCTCCCGTTTGCCAGATGTGTTCAAGCAAAGATTAGACAGTCGGGGATGGTTTAATTTAGATTCCTATGTTGAGTAGAGGGTTGAACTAAATGGCCTAAATTTTCTCTTCCCACCTTCTGATTTTCAGATTCTATTATTGGTAGCAATATTTAGTCCATCATTATCTTTCTGTATAGGCAAAATAGAATTTTATACTTTAATTGTCATCGTTCTTGTAATATAATGTACAAGTTACAAAAAGAATTAACAATGTAGTGTCCATGGATGCCACGTTGTCTGTAACTCTCTCAAGTGACATCTGCAGAATCTATTTTTTCTTTAAAGGCCAAAATCTTGAGATATCACCAAATCTTACAAGATTTTGGTACTTTTGCATGAGCTCTTGTGGATTTCCAGTAAGAACATGAAAGATTTTAGCTTTCTCCTATGGGGTCACATGAAATCTCAGGGTGAGATTACCAAAAAGTTGGGTCATACTTTTTATTTTTTTGATTATGTAGTTCTGATGGTATTTCAGAACATCATGACATGTACCTGGTCCCTGAAAAGCTGTTGACTTCTAATCTACCATATGCATATCACCCTATATCTGAGAGCATGTATGATCAGGACATTCAACAATATGTGAATATATGAATTTAGGTATACAAGCAGTATTTTAGGAGGAGGAGTCCATTTCAATACAACTTCAAAAATAATTGTATTCACTACTGACCAGTCGGAGACACAATATGACCATTTTCATTATTGTCAGAACTCATCAGGCATAGGTAGCCCCCATACAGAGGTATTATATACTGTATTATATGTTCAACCCTTTACTGGGTTTTGAACTGACAGGTCTTGCACTTTGATTACTACAATGCAGTGCATTTAGCTTTTAGAACTATCATTGGCCTGGGTGTCAGCAGCTTGTAGGAAGGGAAATCTAGTCTGAGATTAGTATGAGAAAGTAAATAAATAAGAAAGGAAGGTGTGCCCTTCAGAGCATCTACAGCTTCAACAAGCTAAATTGCCAGATTCTGGAATGGGCCAAAAAATTTGAAACCCAGTATCAAATCTAGAATAGAATAGAATAGAATAGAATAGAATAGAATAGAATAGAATAGAATAGAATAGAATAGAATAGAACGGTGATAGAAATATGGAATGAATAAATAAATAAATAAATAAATAAATAAATAAATAAATAAAATATATGCAAAGCTGAAAGTTCCGTTTTAGCTATTTCTAATTTCTGTAGATATTTACAAAGTGAGAGTGAATTATTCAATTTTTTGATTGCCTACCAAGAAACTCTGTTAAGAATTTTGTGAAGCTTTTATGAAAAATAGCAATCTCAGAAACAAACTGGAATCTTTCGATGAAGGTTCTCAGTCATCCAGGTGGAATTGTCTGTAGCTTGAGTCATGTCAACTGGATTTCTATTTTCTCAGTGGAAACGTTTCGCTCCTTATCCAAGAAGCTTCTTCAGTCTGAGCAAAGTTTACCTTCCATACCATACCAGAGTCAGCAGTTTACCTTCATCTAAAGGAAAAAGGACACTCATTTGAGGACATTAATGTTCACATTTTAGACAGGGAAGATAAGTGGTTTGAAAGAGGGGTCAAGGAATCCATTTATGCCAACTTGGAACATCCTTCTTTGAATAGAGGTGGGGGCCTCAGGCACAATCTTTCCCTATTTTCCTTCCTGCTTTGTCTTCTGTGCCTAGGAAGATTAAGACCATTTCGCAATCTCAACAACAGCAAGGTAATCTTAACGATCGTCCTTTGGATGATAAAGGGACTTAGAAATAAACATCTCAAATAGCCATGACCTAGCCCCAGGTGCAAGGTCACACAGCCACCCTAGAAACATATTTAAGGATTCCCTTACAAACTTTGCTCAGACTGAAGAAGCTTCTTGGATAAGGAGCGAAACATTTCCACTGAGAAAATAGAAATCCAGTTGATATGATTCAAGCTACAGAAAAACTGGAATCTTCCTCATTAGGAAGCATTTTGCAGAACATGCTAAACGGATTTTCAATCCAGTTCGTGAATGAACAATAAGAGATCCAATCCAGTCTTTATCGATTGCATTTTTTACTACCCAAGTCACTTTATAAACAGCATCTTCCCTTCACCTCTCCTGGCTCTGCAATTTTGCATTCCTTGTCCACTCTGCATCTTCTGATCTTGCATTAGTAGGAGGTCTGTTTCACAGGAACAGGAATCACAGCACAGTTCAGTCAATATTCTTTCCCTTCATTTTGTATGTTCATTTTATATTCTTTCCCTTTCATTTCCCTTTTTATTTAAACTAAGCAAATATGAATATCACAAGTTACTACTTATGAGGTGGAAGACAGAAAACTGCAATTCTGGTCCCTTTTTAAAAGCTTCTTACATGCATGAAATCCACAGTCCTGAGTAGAGGTGAAAAAACTGACAGAATTGTAAAATGCATACAAATGACCGTGATATCGGCTATAATGCTTGGAGAGATTCCAGTACTCTGACTTAGACATGCTTAGAATCAGAAGTAGTACTGTGCCTGAAAATCACAATCTGGCATAGAGGAGGATGAGGGGCAGATTGAAGGGAATTTCATGCTTTTCTCGTTTGTTCCTCCCCACCAAAATAATGCGGATTATCCATGTGCAAAGTGGATTTGATGAGCTTTGCTAAGATGCTTCACACTGCAAAGATGATGCAATGATCCTTATCGAGGTGAAAAGGCAATGGTGAAGCCTTCTGCATTGTGTCAGTGCTCCTCTGAGCCTCCTCCAGCATTTAATCTGGACGGGGCTTCTGCAAAGGTGCTCTTCAAAGCAAAAGGCCTAGATAGTTTCACGTGATTTGTCACTCAAATCTTCATGAAGGAAAAGGAACTCTCATAGATCGGCACAGCTTGTTCGAAAAGAGCCACTGGGATGATAGAAGTTCATTCAGAAATCAAGGCTGACATGGCCCATGAAAGAGAGAGAATGAGAGAGAGTTGTTTCTTTCTTTAATCTAGCAAAAATCCTATCTGTCATTTGCTGTCAAGTGCTTAAACTAGGGGCTCTCAATTGTGAATCAGGATCTCCTGGGCTGATCATGAGCAAGTTAAAGGAAGGAACTTGCATTACACTACATTAAAAAAAAACATCAGTTTTATGCAGGCAAAGTGGAAGTATTTGGGACTGTGGTTCCCCCCGTCAGCCTTGCAATGTAGTCCAGATAAGAAGCACACCCAGAAGTACTAGCTCTAACTTTATTGTAAGGTTACATTAACAGAATCTTGCAAGTCTGAAAGTAAATCTCTCTCCCCCCCCCCTCACCTTTACAGTCCAAGAAACTAGGGAGGGTCCCTTCTGAGACGTTTGCCACATCCACATTCCTTCTGCAGACTCAGCTGCTGTTTGTCTGACTGTTGTCCAGTCTGTGGCTCTTCCTCCTGTCTCCCAAGGTCATCCCCATATACCATTACACACAGACACACACACACCCCTTGACTGTTCATATTCATAGTGGGCAGCCACAATACATTTGACAATTCCTGGTGATATACAGATTAAAGTTGAATAATTAAAATGAATTAAGATATATATTTATTTCTTGCCAAATTCTAATCCCATCAAAATAATTAGTTTTATTCTTGGGGGGGGGGGGGTATCACATAAGTTCATTAATCTTTGGCAGATCATTATTTTGAGAATGCCTGTCCTCAACCTAGGAGTATCTTGTGACGGAATATTTCCAGGAAAGTATGTTATGGCATCTGCAGAAATGTTACATCTTTAAGGGAAATAAAGGGGTCACTGAAGTTTGAGAAACAGACCATTCCTAAGATACATATCTTGTTTGTCGTCCCCCCCCCTGCCCCCCAGGAAGCTAAATGGCCAGTGGAAGGGATTAGGGAATGGTGAAGGAGGAAAGGCAACTTAAAGCTTTTCTTTGTTTTCTCTTAAATTGCAGCAAGCATCATAGAAAGTCAACTTGGCAAAATGAGTGTGAAACACACTATAATAAGCAAATGAGTTTGAACAGCCAACATTTTCCAAGCAAGCCTTAAAATACTGTATTATTTTGGGTCCCATAGACATCACTAAATACTTGTACTGTTCACGCTCCTGAGAGAGAAATAGTGAAGAATACTGAACGTTGATTACTTCAACATCCCTCCCCTAGAACACTGTTAATTATGATTAATTATGATTAGAAACTAAAGCTGTCAACATTATACCCCCTACTTTCCCTTTTCTTTCTCCCCATCCTTACGTTCTCCTTAAAAAGAGAGTTTGATGGAAATCATATTGACTTTTCTAGTCCTACTACTGAAGTTCTTCCAGATCAGTGATGCAGGTGGACCTTGTGCCTAAAATCCCCAAATGATCCCTTGAGAGTACTGGGAAATAGTAAACAGGTGCAGCATAATCACCTGGCCCAGAGTCTACCTAAGCTATGCTTTCATTGCAGCAACCTTCCCTTCATTTTTAAAATTATACATGGGGGAGGGGGGGAAATCATCTGGGCACGTACATGGTTGCAGATGTTCATTTTATTATTGTACTTTTAAATACATAATCATGCTCTCAGATAATCTAGTGCTTAGTAAATATATTTATTGCAGAGTAACAGAAGCGAACTCAATTTTAGCTACGTTGTTATGATCTAACCAAGTTTAAAATGCAAAACCATGTACATTGTAAGTATTCCTATTTAAAAAAAAATCAGGACTTGTCATACATTTTGCTCGCCCTAGGAAGGAGGCAATGGCAAACCACTTCTGAAAATCTTGCCAAGAAAACTGCAGGGACTTGTCCAGGCAGTCTCCAAGAATCGGACACAATTGAATGGAAATTTACATACATATAATACGTATCTTGGGAAGATAGAAACAATTATGAAACATGGAATAATAGGAGAAAGAGAGATCTGAGTTGTGTACCTAAAATGGGGGTAACAGGCAAAGCCATTTAAAAGGGATTCCTACTAAGTAAAAATTGTCTAGGGGCTTTAATTACTTTGCTATAAATCTGGCTCTAGATGGACTTTTGATTCTTTCTAAATCAATCTCTGTCAAAGTTTTTGCCTCAGGAATACATGCCTTCATATTAACTTTACATCTGCAGAACTTAAAACAGGTTAGCAATTAGTCTGTTTGCCTTTCTATCATAGTCCATCTCTGGACGTACTGCCAACCACCCAACTGGAGATACATTTCTACGTGCTGCTTACGTGACAGGTTCCTCACTGCTCTCTCTCTCATGTGACAGACCTGAGAACAAATGCGAATGCAATATTAATATAGTTACCCCTCTTCTTCCCCAATTAATTGTCATGACATCTGGGATTTGAATCCCCAAGAGGCCTTAAATATGTTTGTTGTTTTAACTGAAGTTGCACTAGTGAACTTGGCCAAATGAGCAAGAAGTAGTGATCTGTATCCTTACACTGTGATTAACATCCATTGTTCTGCACATGATCTGCAGTACAGCCAAATGATAGCCACCATTCAACCCAGCTGAATGGAAAGTAAATATGTAGAACGGTGGTGGACAATGTTTGATGTCCAGGAGTTACTAGGAGAGAGGGTGGCAAGAACACAGAGGGGGGGTGAGGATGTAAACTGTTGAGTATCACATACATAGAAGAGGCTATAGTTTCCCCCTTTCCCCTTGCATTTAGGGGCAAAGTGGAGGTTGAGATTTTTTTTAAAAAATGTCTTAAACTTCTTTTAGGGCTTTTGTTGTTCAGTCGTTCAGTCGTGTCCGACTCTTCGTGACCTCATGGACCATAGCACGCCAGGCCTTCCTGTCCTCCACTGTCTCTCGGAGTTTACTCAAATTCATGTTCATTACATCGGTGATGCTATCTAACCATCTCATCCTCTGCCGTCCCCTTCTCCTTTTGCCCTCAGTCTTTCCCAGCATCAGGGTCTTTTCCAGTGAGTCCTCTCTTCTCATTAGGTGGCCAAAGTATTTGAGCTTCAGCTTCAGCATCTGTCCTTCCAATGAGCAGTCAGGGTTGATTTCCTTTAGGATTGACTGGTTTGACCTCCTTGCAGTCCAAGGGACTCTCAAGAGTCTTCTCCAGCACCACAGCTCGAAAGCATCAATTCTTCGGCGCTCAGCCTTCCTTATGGTCCAACTCTCACAGCCATACATTGCTACTGGAAAAACCATAGCTTTAACTATACGGACCTTTGTCGGCAAGGTGATGTCTCTGCTTTTTAATATGCTGTCTAGGTTTGCCATAGCTTTCCTTCCAAGGAGCAAGCGTCTTTTAATTTCATGGCTGCAGTCACCGTCTGCGGTGATCTTGGAGCCCAAGAAAATAAAATCTGTCACTGCTTCCATTTCTTCCCCTTCTATTTGCCAGGAAGTGATGGGACCAGATGCCATGATCTGGGTTTTTTTTAATGTTGAGTTTCAAGCCAGCTTTTGCACTCTCCTCTTTCACCCTCATCAAGAGGCTCTTTAGTTCCTCTTCACTTTCTGCCATTAGGGTGGTATCGTCTGCATATCTGAGGTTGTTGATATTTTTCCCGGCAATCTTAACTCCGGCTTGTGATTCATCCAGCCCGGCATTTCTCATGATGTACTCTGCATATAAGTTAAATAAGCAGGGTGATAATATACAGCCTTGTCGTACTCCTTTCCCAATTTTGAACCAGTCGGTTGTTCCATGTCCGGTTCTAACTGTTGCTTCTTGACCCACATACAGGTTTCTCAGGAGACAGGTAAGGTGGTCTGGTACTCCCATCTCTTTAAGACTTTGCCACAGTTTGTTGTGATCCACACAATCAAAGGCTTTAGCGTAGTCAATGAAGCAGAAGTAGATGTTTTTCTGGAACTCTCTTGCTTTTTCCATGATCCAGCGAATGTTGGCAATCTGATCTCTAGTTCCTCTGCCTCTTCGAAACCCAGCTTGCACTTCTGGTAGTTCTCGGTTCACATGCTGCTGAAGCCTAGCTTGTAGGATTTTGAGCATAACCTTGCTGGCATGTGAAATGAGCGCAATTGTACGGTAGTTTGAACATTCTTTGGCATTGCCTTTCTTTGGAATTGGAACGTAAACTGACCTTTTCCAATCCTGTGGCCACTGTTGAGTTTTCCAAATTTGTTGGCATATTGAGTGCAGCACTTTAACAGCATCATCTTTTAGGATTTTAAATAGCTCAGCTGGGATACTGTCTTCTCCGCTAGCTTTGTTGTTAGTAATGCTTCCTAAGGCCCACTTGACTTCACTCTCTAGGATGTCCGGCTCAAGGTCAGTGACCACACCATCGTATTTATCAGGGATATTAAGATCTTTCTTGTATAGTTCTTCTGTGTATTCTTGCCACCTCTTCTTAATCTCTTCTGCTTCTGTTAGGTCCCTGCCTTTTTTGTCCTTTATCATGCCCATCTTTGCACAAAACGTTCCCTTGATATCTCCGATTTTCTTGAAGAGATCTCTAGTCTTCCCCATTCTATTGTTTTCCTCGATTTCTTTGCATTGTTCATTTAAGAAGGCCTTCTTATCTCTCCTTGCTATTCTCTGGAATTCTGCATTCAGTTGTTTATATCTTTCCCTTTCTCCCTTGCCTTTTGCTTCCCTTCTTTCCTCAGCTATTTGTAAAGCCTCATCAGTCAGCCACTTTGCTTTCTTGCATTTCTTTTTCTTTGGGATGGTTTTAGTTGCTGCCTCCTGTACAATGTTACGAATCTCCATCCATAGTTCTTCAGGCACTCTGTCTACCAGATCTAATCCTTTAAATCTATTCCTCACTTCCACTGTATATTCATAAGGGATATGATTTAGGTCATACCTGATTGGTCTAGTGGTTTTCTCTACATTCTTCAATTTAAGCCTAAATTTTGCAATAAGAAGCTCATGATCTGAGCCACAGTCAGCTCCAGGTCTTGTTTTTGCTGATTGTATAGAGCTTCTCCATCTTTGGCTGCAAAGTATATAATCAATCTGATTTCGGTTTTGACCATCTGGTGATGTCCATGTGTAGAGTCGTCTCTTGTGTTGTTGGAAAAGAGTGTTTGCTATGACCAGCGTGTTCTCTTGACAAAACTCTATTAGCCTTTGCCCTGCTTCATTTTGTACTCCGAGGCCGAACTTGCCTGTTATTCCGGTTATTTTTTGACTTCCTACCTTAGCATTCCAGTCCCCTATGATGAAAAGGACATCTTTTTTTGGTGTTAGTTCTAGAAGGTGTTGTAGGTCTTCATAGAACCGGTCAACTTCAGCTTCTTTGGCATCAGTGGTTGGGGCATAGACTTGGATCACTGTGATGTTGAATGGTTTGCCTTGGATTCGAACTGAAAGCATTCTGTCGTTTTTGAGGTTGTACCCCAGTACTGCCTTTCCCACTCTTTTATTGACTATGAGAGCTACTCCATTTCTTCTAAGGGATTCTTGCCCACAGTAGTATATATAATGGTCTCCTGAATTAAATTCGCCCATTCCTGTCCATTTTAGTTCGCTGATTCCCAATATGTCGATGTTCAATCTTGTCATCTCATGTTTGACCACATCCAGCTTACCTTGATTCATAGTTCTTACATTCCAGGTTCCTATGCAATATTGTTCTTTACAGCATCGGACTTTCCTTCCACTTCCAGACACATCCACAACTGAGCGTCCTTTCGGCTTTGGCCCAGCCGTTTCACACTTTCTGGAGCTACTCGGAATTGCCCTCCGCTCTTCCCCAGTAGCATTTTGGACACCTTCCGACCTGAGGGGCTCATCTTCCGGCATCATATCTTTTAGCCTTTTGATACTGTCCATGGGTTTTCTTGGCAAGGATACTGGAGTGGTTTGCCATTTCCTCCTCCAGTGGACCACGTTTTGTCAGAACTCTCCATCATGACCTGTTCTTCTTGACCTGACTTCATTGAGTTACGCAAGCCCCTTCGCCACGACAAGGCAGTGATCCATGAAGGGGCTTTTAGGGCTTACCCTACAATTTACTATCGGAAATTGGCAAGAAAGCACACCACCAGTTTTTGACAACTGCAGCACTGAAATTTGGCAGAAAGCAGGTAAGGGCCAGAGGCTTCCCATATCAGATACAGAAACTATGCTTTCCTCTCTACATTTGGTATTAAATTATCTTTGCCTGCAGCATGCAGTGGCTTCGTTTTTAATGTAAATTAAAAACCCTAAAGTAAATTGCAACTACTGAAGAGAGATTGCCAATAATTATTGGAATTGCAGGAAAACAGGAACAGTGTGTGTGTGTGTGCATGTGTGTGTGTGTAACACTACCTTCTGCATTGCAGTCCAGAAACAAATCTAATTTCTGATGCTTCTGTTTCCGGTGGGGGGGAGGGGTGGATCCTGTTTAGTTCCAGAGTGAACTCCCTTCAAACAAATATCAACTTCCAAAAAAGAGATTTTTTTAAAAAAAGATTACAACAGAGGAAAGAGTTACATTCTCTTCTAAATACAAGTCTTCCATGAACCCAAGAACTAAATGTTGTAGATGGGGTCCTAAGTGACATTAATCAAGGAGTCCCTTTCCTTTCCTAAAAACTGATTTATGATTATGATGCTTGGTATTTCCAGTTATATTCACTTCTACATTTTTCATCATAGAAGGTTTTAAAAATAAAACTTCAGCAATTTAGGCAATTAATGTTTTAACATTGGTTAATATATTACTTCACAATATGATCTTACATTGATTTACTCAGAAATAAGTCCTGCCATGTTCACAATTACTATTCAGTGGATGTGATATGGAAGCTTAACATATACAGTCAGGCAGACAACTGGTGTTGAAGCAGTGGTCTGTATTTCTCACCCAACTGCATGGCACCCAACTCTGCTTCTATGAAAAAGTATGTCTTCAAAATGCAGAAGCATGATTGACTTTTTTTACTGTAGTGGCTTTGTGGATGACTAATGATATTCTTGGCTTTGTTTTTCTATTCAGTTGTTGTAATAAGAAATCAATGGAACTCTCCCTGTCCAAAGTTAGAGTGAGATTTCCAAAGTGAAAAAAAGGTATCTTTACCTAAATTTTATTGGCTGTGCGTTCACTCTCATTTTTCTTTTAAGGGGGCAATCATGCTTGAATATATGAAGAGTATAATTGAAGCCCTAGATAAAACACACTTTTTGTTAATTGTGAATGTATAGTACAATAAAGGTTTTTAAATGCTATTAATATAACCTGAAGAAAGGGAAATAAAAAAATAAGTAGTAACAATATAGCCTGGGGTAGGTGGCTGAGAAAGTGATTTTTTTAAAACAAATGTTCACTTAAAATGTCTATATTTTTGAATGCTCTTTGTAAAAAAAAATTAATTATCCAGGGAATATTTTCTTTTGTTTCTTTAGATTTTTTAAAATTAAATATTGGAAAATACATGTGAAAATTCTTTGATATTGTTTGTAATGTGTGTCCTTTTTGCACATATTCACTCTAAATGTATTCTAACCTATTTCTTCAACTAAGATACAGAAAGTGATTTTGAGCAGGATGTTTTGATTTTAATATGGGGATATTAAAATAGATTTTCTTTCAGAAAATATTTATCAAATTTTAAAATATATAATATACTGTATATTGCAAGGATAATATTTCTCTGGATAATTTATCCTCATTGAGAAAGCATAAATCAGAGACCTAAAATGGTGATTTCCTTACCTTTGTTTATAGACATTACTTGGAATCCAATATCGTGCTATCAGATTTCCACAAGCACAATGCAGATCTTTCAAAATCTAGTCTGGAGAATCAATTTTTTCTCTACTATTTCCTCCTAAGTTGGTCCCTTATCTTGAAAGAACTGGGTTGTCATCCCTGCTGTCAAAACATTCTTTCCAGAATCAATACCATTCAAATAAAAGGGAAAGTAGAATTAAATGGAGAATATTTTATCTTCTTAACTGGCTCTTGCATTCAAGTCTGTAGTCCAGGTATGTATTAGAACCTGGATAAGGCAAGGATAACTGGGCTATTTTGTGAGTGAAGCAGATGGACTCCCATTGGACTACTTTCATATGGATGCAAACTGTTTTGCAACATTCATATTACAATGTTGATAGTCACAGAGTTTACCATTGTTTGCCACACAAACTTGTACAGATACATGAGATAGTTTCACATATCTTCTCTAGGTCCTTGGAGAAAGAATGGTATACATGGGATACACCGATAGATTATGGCCCTGTTCCTCATTAGAATGAATATATGCAGAATTGAAGTGAAGAGGGGTAATGATGCACATGTAAATACTCATTTAGCATACATAGCAAACCCCCATAGAAGGGGTTTATAAGCGTGTTTAGATAAATGAGCATACACCTCCCTATAATCAGATGCTCTGCTTATCAGCGTTCCTGATCACAGGAAAAAATTCTAAGCATGTTTATCTTAGCATTGAGTCCTCTGTCAGAAGTGAAGCTGGCATGTATTGTGTAGTCACTTAAACATTAGCAAAAAAGAGGAAATGTTTCACCCTCCACAAAACAGAGGATATACGATTTGTATTCAAGTCTGTAGTCCAGGTGTGTATTTGAAGACTTCTGGCTTCTGGTTGATTCTTTTGTTTGTTTGTTTACACTTAGATTGAGCAGACCTTCAACAGAGGACTGTTTTCTAACAGTCCTTCACACAGATAATATGTGGCCCTTCAAGAATTATAGCCTTTTATTTTATCTGTGTGGATCTTTTTGTTGTTCAGTCGTTTAGTCGTGTCCGACTCTTCGTGACCTCATGGACCATAGCACACCAGGCCTTCCTGTCCTCCACTGTCTCCCGGAGTTTACTCAAATTCATGTCCATTACATCGGTGATGCTATCTAACCATCTTGTCCTCTGCCGTCCCCTTCTCCTTTTGCCTTCAGTCTTTCCCAGCATCAGGGTCTTTTCCAGTGAGTCCTCTCCGCATTAGGTGGCCAAAGTATTTGAGCTTCACCCTCTATTCTATTTTCCTTGAGAGAAAATAACAAGACCCAAAAACTACTGATTTCAAGGAAAAAAATTAAGAGGCAGGCTGTCTCCCCCTCTCTGTTTATGTGTGTGCATGCATACCACAGACTGACAGCATAAATAGTCATATTGTATTTTTGCTAAGCTGAATCAGGTATCTCCAGCTACAAGCAAAAGTCTTTATTCTTTAGTAGACTGAGAATAAGAACTAAGAAGCATTTCCAGTTGCTCAGTCTTTTACCATAATATCAACTTGTCAAGTCTTGCTAAATATAAAAGTGACAGGTACAGTAAGTGAATTAACGGGAATGACATATTCATCCTAAGAAATGTAACCTGTTCCGAATGACCTTGTTACTGTTAAAGTAAAATGGAGGGTTATGGATGGGAAACAGCATATCTGTTTATTTCTGTTCCTTTCATATTTCATTTATGTAATGCTAGAAGAATGCTAGAAGAGCTGTGATACATAAGCATCTTTTACTAAATAGTTTATCTTACACTGAAAAGTCTCCATAGTTGCTCTTAGCTTCATTTGCTTTGAAAAACAGGACAATTTTCATGGATATCACCAAATTTTGCCACAATGGGCAGAGCCAATTGTTTTAGTTCATGGTCATATCAATAGACCAAGATATACAATTATTGATAATATCAGATACAGATTTGCATAGAGATTAAGTAAAAGTAAAAAGGCTAGATGTTAAGAAGAATGTAAGTCTCACAGAAAAGAGGTTCAAAAGCAGTCAAATTGCCTTGCCTTGCACTTCTCTGAAGCATCTTTTGACCGATATTGTCAAACTGGCTATCCAGAATTATAATTATATCTAATTATTCATTAATGAAGATCTGGGGCTACATTTTGCATATTTGATGACAATATCTATGAATCAAGGCATACTGTATATTGGTTATATATATTACAGCCAAGGTCAGAAAAGCTGTGAATGCTGACAGTCTGTGGTAAGTCTTACGTTGTAATGTAGAAGGCCAGTGGGAAATGTTAGAACATACTATGTTTCCCAGCATGTCTCAGCAATAGTTGAACATAACTGACAAGCAAGGTGTAGTGGCAACCTGCGGAAGACCTTTGTATCTCGAGGAGTTAGGTGGCATGTTTTGATTTTCTCCCTCACACCTAGGAGATTAGAGTCTATTTTGAGTTATACTGATGTTTAACTGGCTTGTTTTTATTTCTGCTTGGCATAGGAGGGGAAAGAGAAGAAGAATATACCCACTCCTCCAACAGCCCTCCAGAACACATCTTTGTTGGAAGTGGGGGGAGAGAAAATCCCCAGCTTGTTAAGTTTAAGCATAATTTCACTCCTCCAGCCGCCCCTCTAGCGGCTTGGAATGGGGGGAAGATGATAAGAAATTGTTTATGCTTAGGCACTGGCTTATCTGATGGCTTCCCAGGCTCTGGGAATGATGTCATGGACAGGTGCCAGGCCTCAGAAGGAATCCCAGTCAATGTCAGGCTAGGCCTGGTCACGGGGTTTGAGAGCCAGGCTTTGATAAAAAAACCTTGGGATTGTCTTGGAGTTTGGGAGTCCACACAGGCCTGAGCTCTGGGTGCTGTGAAAATTGCCACCTTGGGGTATCTCCGCTGTCCTTATTAGGGGGCTCCTGGCAGCCTATAGGAGATTAGGTATTACTTTGCTTGGTATGTATGTATTTCTTTCTGTATGCTATGCTTGTTATGCTTTGTGTAATCTGTTTAAACTGTGTTTCTGTTTGACTTTGTTTGCTTAAGTTTATAATAAAGCTAAAGTTTCTTTATCCACTGGCGTGCTTATTGGGCTGGATCTAAAAGAACCAATTGCCTGAGCACCTGATCACTGCTTGGACACTTGGCAATACACGAGGTCTTTATGTTCTTATAATACAGTAATTTTTAAAATTTCAGAATAATTATATATCTTAAGGTAGTGACAAAATTTCAACCTCACACTCACTGATCTACAAGAAGATGTTGGCATCAATGTATTTCCTGTGTAGGGTTATAGCAACGGATTCTCTTTTATGATCTGTGTGAAGGACTGTTAGAAAACAGTCCTCTGTTGAAGGTCTGCTGACTCTAAGTGTAAACAAACAAACAAATAAAAGAATCAACCAGAAGCTCCATAAGGCAATAGACTCTTTGCAAGTAAAAGATTCCAAGCTTGGGGAAAGTATGTATGCATGTGTGTATGTATGTGTACGTGTGTGTGTGTGTGTGTGTGTGTGTGTATGGATGGATGGATGGTTAGATATATGACATACAGTCCCCACATCCTTTTTTTGGATTTTGGATTTTTCCCTTTATTATTTTTATAAATAACTCAAGGTGGTGAACATACCTAATACTCCTTCCTCCTCCTATTTTCCCCACAACAACAACCCTGTGAGGTGAGTTGGGCTGAGAGAGAGTGACTGGCCCAAAGTCACCCAGCCGGCTTTCATGCCTCAGGTAGGACTAGAACTCACAGTCTCCTGGTTTGCTATTGGCTCCTTCCTAGGGCTGAGAGAGAGTGACTGGCCCAAGGTCACCCAGCTGGCTTTCATGCCTAAGGTGGGACTAGAACTCACAGTCTCCTGGTTTCTAGCCTGGAACCTTAAAGAGCTATGTCAGTCAGTGTCAAACACAATGATTTAAATCAATGCTCTAAGTAAAAACAGCTTCCTTTGTTCCTAACTCTCACTTTTAGTGATGAAGAGAGAGAGAGACTGAAATAATGGCTGGATTTCAGATGACACTCTCAACCACAAACTAGCCAAATCTCTTTTAATCAAAAGTATCTTGCAAAACCATAGCATTAACCAAGCCTCATATGATGTGCATCACATGACGTGCAACCATGACATTAACCAAGCATCCCAGATGTGCAAACATAGCTGGTATGAACATGGTTTGAAAAAAAGAAAAAGAATGCATTTTCATTGCCTTGGCAACTGAACTGATTGTCCCTGATTTGTCTCACTACAATATTGGACTGTGTGCATTTGGCTGTGCATTCAGATGTGCCTTTCACTAAGTATCTGAGTGTTCATGTTTCTCTTCTGGGCTTTGTTTCTATTTAGGTGCATTCCAGATCATGATTAGAGCTCGGGTGATTAAAGCTTTATCAGGAATTCCCAGGGAGGGCATCAATCTTTCATTTGTCCCCACTCATGTAATCACTCTCCAGGGAGCTCCATCATTCTATGATATGTTATCATTCACAGCGTGATCCCTTTTCAAGTAGGATCACATAATGAAGCAGAATTATTTTCAAAAACATTTTATTAGGGTTAAAAATGGTACTGAGTCCACAACAATCTTGTGGAACTGCAGCAAATAGGACAGGTGTGAACAGTAATGGGTTGGGGATTTTTTTTCCACTATGCTTTGAACTATCTCATATTTTTGTCCAAAAGCATTAGAGGATAAACATTTTTAGGGGGCTTTAGTTTGAATTCAAATTGCTTTCTATCAGCTGAGCACTCTAGCCACTACAAAAGAGGTCAGTGGTCAAGAATGTGGTTGTTTATAGACTTCATTATACAAGTATAATAAATAAAGATAATATAAGTGGTCACTAATATTTTTTGAGATTGGGCCAATACGTCATGCATTACGTCATGCTGTACGGTTTGGGGGCTCAGGATTCAAGTATGAGCTTTTAAACTAAACTGTTCTGACATTCCATGTTCTAGAACATCCAACAAATAGACTATTTTACTTAGAATTAAGCCCTGCTCAACTGTTTTTATTCCATACATCCAGGGAAACATGAAAGAATCACATCTGCTGGTCACATCCACAACATCAGCATAGCTGTGAGCTGTGCATCAGCCAATGAATATTTTTTGAAACAAGTGGAAAGCATACATGCATGTGCTTGATTCTGCTGTATCTCTGATTACACAGAAACATTAATGTGCATACAACTGTACATATGCAGAGTATATTTCAGACCTTCAGCTAAATGAATGGAAAAAATATTCATTGGCTGATGCACAGCCCACAGCTATGCTGATGTTGTGGATGTGACCAGCAGATGTGATTCATTCATGTTTCCCTGGATCACTGGATGTATGGAATAAAAACAGTTGAACAGGGATTAAAAGGTAAAGGTTCCCCCCGCACATTTGTGCAGTCGTGTCCGACTCTAGGGGCCGGTGTTCATCTCCGTTTGTCATCCGAAGAGCCAGCATTGTCCGAAGACGCTTCCACGGTCATGTGGCTGGCATGATGCGCACGGAACGCTGTTACTTACACACCAAAGTGGTACCTATTCATCTACTTGCATTTGCAGGCTTTCGAATTGCTAGGTTGGCAAGAGCTGGGGCTAGTGCGGGAGCTCACTCCGTCACGCGGGACTAGGGATTCGAACCTCCGAACTTGCGATCTTCCGATCGACAAGCCTGGGGTCTTACCCACTGAGCCACCACACCCCTAGTGTGAACAGGGCTTAATTCTAAGTAAAATAGTCTATTTATTTGTTGGATGTTCTAGAACATGGAATGTCAGAACAGTTTAGTTTAAAACAAGTTAAGGCACAAGGCTAGAAAGCAGGAGATTCTCTCTCAGCTCTAGGAAGCAGGCAATGGCAAACCACTTTGAAATCTTGCCAAGAAAATTGCAGGGATTAGTTCAGGCAGTCACCAGGTGTCAACACTGATTCAAAGGCACCAAAAAATAAACCAACAATTACTTTCTGGGACTTATTGTGTTTCTGAACCCCTTTGACTGTTCTTCCATCCTAGATGGTTCCTCAGTCTGGCATTTGGGTTTCTTTTGTGATCCTGGCTTGTATGTCAGTCCTGACTGTAAGTTTATCCTATGGTTCACGCCTCCTGGTTCATCTAAACTAGCATCCTTACATATTCATAGACTTAAATGTGTAAGAATATACAGCCAGATGTAGAATGAAAATCTATGTTGTGTTCAAAGCAGAGTTGTGCATTTGTATTTCACTAAATTTGGGATCCTTCCTATGGGACCAATGTACAGTATGATGGTATGAGGATCTGGGAAAAGGCCTTCTTGCTATTAGCAATCAAATAGGGGATTCTTTCCTCCTGAGGGAAGTGCAGTTGGCTCCCACACTGGTGAGTTTTAGATGTCTTGCCAAAAATCTGCTTTTACCACATTTCTATTTTCTTTGCAATGTATCTTACTTAAAAAAAGAGAGAGAATGGGCTTGATTTGTTAATTTTATTGCCTACTACCCTAGTAATAAAATCTTAGCAATGTCAAAAGACCTTTTGCTGGTATAAGGCCATTGTCTTCACAATCCTGTGGAAATCCTGAACACATTTGCAGAAAGCCAGAATAAAAAATCAAATAAATAATCATTTAACTTTAATTCTAGTGTGTCCCATTGTATTGCTACATAATCATATTTATATTCAGAATCCAATGATGCAGCTAGACAGTGGGGTCTGAATGGCTGGCACCAGAGGCTAACACATCATTTGCCAATCTGGTTCTTATTTATCGTAAGCTACAAAGACCTGTGCTGGCGCTGAACCCAAATCTCTTTCTGATAATTCCCTGCCCATGTTTGCCCAACACAATTCTTCCTTGAGATCTGGGTGCTTCTCAGATAATTCACAGATAGAAACTTTTCCTGTAAATTTCATGATGGCCACAAAGCTACCCTTTCTGCAAAGTCCTTCTTAGGTACAGAAGTTAGAAAAACTGAAGGGCCAGATGCCCTGCTTTGGAGCCGTTTATGAGCGAAGAAAAAAAGGGTCATTCTTTTGCGATGGTCACCCAGTGAAAAAGTAAGCTGCTGAATCTTTCCCTACTCTCAAGTCCTTTGACACGTGAGAAGACTCAAAGAAGAGCTAGAGCATTGAAAGTCTGTTATGCTAGAAGAGGAAATCGCTCAGCTAACGTTTGCTACATTTGAGGGCCTTTTCTCACCCCTGAATTGAATTGCTCATCACCCAACTTCAAGTCAGCAGAAAACTATTCCAGCATTAAATTTGCTGTGTGACACAGGTACAGCTAAGGACAACCTAAGCCTCTCCCACACATGAGCTGGGGATGAAAGCATGAAAGCAATGTCAAAGGGACACAGCAGAAAAAAAAGAAATTGCCAGGTCATGTTTGTGCCATGATTAGGTGCAATCTGGAAAAAAATTCTTGGTTTATTCAAGAAATTAGATGAATATTACTTCATAGGAACTGGATGGCACAGTAGTGCATGTTCAGCCTTTTAAACAGTCAAGTAAAAAAATCATCCAATTCCTTTTACAAAAACATTTTTAATCGGTGGCTGCATAGATTGACTGGAGCTCTTTTAGGTACAGTGCAAGTCC
The DNA here is from genome assembly GCA_023362775.1 of Charina bottae. Classification (NCBI taxonomy): domain Eukaryota; kingdom Metazoa; phylum Chordata; class Lepidosauria; order Squamata; family Charinaidae; genus Charina; species Charina bottae. The sequence goes on from JALMGJ010000002.1 coordinate 110,092,710, forward strand.
CCCATCCTGTTGGGGAGGTGTATCACCAGAAGTCCCACTTGGGTAAGATCAGTTTAATTATGCCCAAAAGCTAGTTTTCCTGGGATTATTCATTCTCCATGAAAATGGGAGGGAATCTTTAAAGAATTCTAGCAGGGGGAGCAAATTTCTGACAAACTTATAGGTTGGCTTATCTCAAAATCAAGGTGGCTCACAGTTTTGCTCTTTTTTCCTTGGGTATTTATTTACATATGAAGTTTACAGAGCTACCCATTCAATTGACTCTGGGCAGCTTATAATAAAAGCAGCCATACAGCTTGACCCCAGTAAGATACCAAGACCAGATAAAAATGATCGAACTCTAAAAGGAACTAGACTTCCAAAGAACAACTCCTCGCCGCAGGGCTTGGAGAAATATATTTATCAACTTATGTATGTACTTATTTTCCAAAATTGCCATCATCATTCCTGGAGCAGAATGTCACCGTGAATGTCTCTATATGATCCCATGGGTGTTTTGGGTGAAAAAGATTTTGCCACCATAACTTAATCTTTCAGGGGCATCCTGAAGAAATTAACAGTGATAGAAATTTAAGTTACTGAGATAATTTGTGGTTTGGCACTTCTATTAAAGGGCCATGATCAAAGGCTTTAATCACCATACACTTTTATTCCTTACAGCATAGAAGACATTGGTGGCACAGAGGAGCATTTGCCATGCTGTTGCTACAGCATTCCTTCTCAACAGAGGAACTTAGGTGGCCTTCATATTAAAAGTACTGAAATGCATTGAACCTTTTTTAAAGCAGTGGCTGGTTAAAATGGTAGTGACCCTTTTTCAGGGATCCTACCATTACTGCTTGAATTGAGCAGAAAACTGGACAAGAGGATCTCCAATCTCCCTTCCAACATGACAATCTGAAGATTTCTCAGAAATAGTCTCTTGAGACTCTAGAAGTTTTCAAGGTGGTCCACTGAATGTTGCCTCCTCCATATTCAAAACATGATGTCAATAAGGTGATATGATCTACAACAGAAGCTTTCCATGGGAAGTGTGTAAAAATGTTTTTTCTACTATATTTTTGAATCAAACTTTTTTTAAAAAAATGTCTACAATATCAAACACATGAATGGCTTCCATAAGGGTTTCCCTGATCTAAATTGATGGTGATTGCAGTTTGAGGCCTACAGCTTTGGCAGGCAGCCGATTTCTGAAAATTTATCAGACAATGGAATAGGTTCGAAATGGCTACAAGAACAGTTATTACATATAATTTTCATGTATTTATCTGTCTTTTAAGTTGGAACCATTAAATGCAATTTTTTTTAAAAAAATCTCTCCAATGTAGAAAGGAAGAAATTGTAGTATCACTAATATTTTCAAAATAAACACAGAACCTCCAAACCAAAAGGCTAGCCTGTATCTTTAAGGCCCTATAACCAAAATATGACATTAGGAAACCAATCAATGCGTAAAACAATCCTTTGAGATCAACTTTCCCCCTTTTCCCATGTTGGATTTATTGCTAAAATAAACACTTCCGTTCAATGTTTGCCATTATCCAAAACAATGGGAAAACTGGAGAAATCAAGCAAGGACTGGAAAAAAAACTAAGCGGAGTCCAAAATGGGAAGCAATAGCTATGATGCAAATAATGTGTGTTTCTCTTCCAAATTCTAACTCTTGCACAGCATGCCATGATTGGCCATTTCCCAAAGAATCACATTAGCTCTTCTTCAGTATGGCAGGTGAAAGGGAAATGAAGCTAGCAAGCATTAAAGCATCTGCTTTACTGTTGCCAAATATTTATAACAAAAGGGAGGAGGTGCCTCCTGGCCTCAGAAATAGAGCCTGCGGCTCTACGGACAAGGCTCTTGGGATATGACTAGCTCAGTATTTGGCAGGGCAGTGCTACTTCTGACACCCCAGCCTGCTAATCAGAGACCCCACAATGTTTTAAGTGCAAGACACCTAGTTCTACAGCACAGCCGTTAGCAGAGTAGCAAAAATCGCTTCCCATTCCGTCGCCTCCCATCTTCTCCTGTCTACAACCTTTGTGTTCGTTTACTCTGACATTAAATGCACACACCCATCCACCACCACCCACACGCATGCACACACACACACACGGCATGTATACGGGCTGCCTGGCGATGCCTACGGGAAAGCAAAACATCCTTCCACTCTCAGCGTCAACATTCACCTAAGGGAAGAGAGAGGGAGGCTGAGAGGCTAGCGCAGCGCATGCCATCACTACGGCTGCAGCATCTAGCGAGGAACGGCGTCCCTGTTCTCTGCGAGATGGTTGGTTCTGTTAGGTGCCCTCGGCCCAGAGGAAGAAGCCACGCTGCTGCAGCTCGGTATAAAAATAAAAACCCAACCACGCAGTCCGCTATGGCTGCCTAAAGCAACCCAACGCCGTCTTCCCTCCCTACCCAGCTTTAGTGGATTTTCTTGCACTGAAGCAACGGGTAAAATGCTGCGGGGGGGGGGGGGTAACCTTCATTGGAATGGCCCCGCTCCCCCTTCTCCTGCCGCTACCCTCTCTCTCCCTCGATTCCCTCTTCTCTGCAGCATTAAACAGCAAGGGAAATGTAGCCATTCGGATTATGGTGAGGAATGGCATGTACAGCTCACCCCAAAGAAGATAAATACAGAACGGAGGCAGCCGCTCTCCAGCATTTTCCTTCCAGCCTTGTGCATTTATAATCGGCACCGTCTCCCCCCACCCACCCACTTCATTCTCTCCCGCCCCCCCCTCCAGCTTTCCCCAGCCCTCCGTAGCAAAACAGAAAACGCGCTTACCCCTGGATGAGGGAAAAGAGTAGTAGTGTCCGCAGCATCATTTTGAGAGGAGATACTGCTGTATCCAGCAACGAGAGGCTGCCTGGGCTCGGCGGTTTTGGAGGACTCATCTCTCTCTCTCTCTCTCCCTCTCTCCCTCTCTCTCTCTCTCTTTCTCTCTCTCTCTCTCTCTCTCTCTTCACCCCCCCACCACACACACACACACTCCCGCCCCCTTTCCTTCTCGGTCGCAGACAAATCCGTCCCCTTCTTTATTTAGTGATTTGTAGTGTGGAAGGTGGTGGAGAGAGATCCCGCCGCCCTCCCTCCCTTTACCGGGTCCCGCCGGTGGGATGAGCCATTGCTCTCCCTCGCTCTCTTCCCCTCAGCCGAATTAATTTTCGGGGAGGGGGTTGTTCAGAAACCAAACCGCTTCCCTATCCTTTATGTATACGTGAAAAAAAAATAAAAGCCCCTTCCGAGTTGGCATGAATTGTATGACTGGAAGCAAGTGAGTGTGTGTATGTGGGGGAGGGATGCTCACGTACACACACTCTTGAAGCGGGGTGGGGGAGGGAGAGACGACGGGTCCCCTGCGATCTGTCAGCCAGAAGGGATCGGCTTGGGGAAAGAAATGGGGAAGAGTGGGAGGAGAGGCCTCCGCCCGGATTAAACCGCGAGGTCAAAATGGGAACGCGGCACCCGAGGTTGCTGCCACTGCCGCAGCACAGCTTAACACATGCGTGGTATCAGCTACGCAATGGGTAGCTGCCCCCCTCCCTCTTCAGCACACGTGTGTGGGGCTGTCTGGCAGGACCGAGCGATTTGCCACCGTTGGTGGGGTGAAAATCTTCCTCCTCTTTAGCTCCTTTTTTAAAGTGAGGTTAAAGTACAGTCTCCCTCCAGTCCAGTCCTGCTGCTGGTGACAGTTCGTGGACGCCTCCATGCAGTTTTCCTGGCAACACCCAAGTCTTTCTCCGGAGTTCCCAATCCAAACTACAGAAATCTGGGATTTCTTAGTGGTCTCTCATCCAGAGACTAAACAGGCCCCAACGCTGCTGAGCTTCTGCACTCAGACAAGGTCATTCATCTGCTGCCACTACCTGAGCCAAAGGTGAGGACCTGTCCCCTGAATCACACACACCCTTCAAATAATTGCATTGTAACGCTGGCTCTAGTCGGACAGGACTGCACAAACGTGCGGTGGGGGGGGGATCCTTTACCTTTTTAAAGGCATGATGGAGGGGAGAGGGTTAAATTTGATGCATACAACCCACTGTAAAACTAAGTTGAAAGGAGAACTAGCTCTGCAACAGACAAGAGAGGAAGGAGGAATCCAGTGTCACAAAGTGGGGTCAGAGTGGTTTGGGGAGAGGGAGGGGAAGAAAGAGGTGGGGGGAGAGGGAGGAGAAGACCTTCTGCATCAGTGAACATTAGAGTGGGAAGATCAGAGTGGATGTGCTCCTGCTGGGATTCTGGAGCTCAGATTATCATTTGCCAGCCTCAGAGATGGGGGGGGGGCAAGGTGTGGCTGGGGAGGTGCATGGTGATGGACACGTGTTTAATTTATTTTGTTATTTTCCATAGAAATGGATCCTTGGTTTCAAGGAATATTTGTGGCTGTGTAAAGGGATGGGGGCATTAAAAAATTCAGGGTCCAAATGGGGGGAAGGGTTGCATATGGTTTCTGTTTCCATTCCATTTCAAAATGAGAAGAAGGAAGGAAGGAAGGAAGGAAGGAAGGAAGGAAGGAAGGAAGGAAGGAAGGAAGGAAGGAAGGAGGGAAGGAAAGCACTTCGAGTGACAGCCCATCAGACACATTTCCAGCCAGAGTTTTGCAGTGTGGAAGGTTCCTCTAATAGGTAAGACATGAATGGGCAGAAGAGCAGGTGGGTTATTTGGGTAACCCATGAGTAGACAGGGAGGGAAACAAGTGAGTGAGCAGTATGTGAGTGGAAGGTGGATGGGGTCAGAGCTGGAGTGCATGACGAGCCCTCCAAATGCCTTGCTGGGGACAGGGAAGGGGGGGGTGCTCCAACCTGGCCCTGCCACTGGTTGGTGGTTACAGTTGCTAAGCATTTGAAATGGTTCAACCTGTAGGAAAAGGAACTGGTCATGAAGCCTGTTTGGGGTGGGGGGTAGGAGCATGGCAGAATTTTACAGGGATCTAATCTTCATTCTCTAACTGTTAAGATTAAAACCAAAGTAATTTATTAATTAATTTATTTTTTATTTATTTATTTTTCAATTTCTATTACCGCCCCATCTCCCCCGAGGGGGACTCTGGGCGGTTTACAATCATAGAAAGCAGCACTGTAAATGGGGTATATAATGTCTGGGCCACCTGCCTTGGGAGCATCTAGGTAGAGAAACAAAATAGATGTGCTGGCATCATTTGAATGCCTGTCAAATGACAGGATTTGGCTTTCCTTTCACTTCATGGCTTTCAATTCAGCAATGAAAAGCCTGACACAAAGTTCATGAAAAAGTCACGAAGAGCACTTATTCCTAACAGAACAGATTTAAGTGAAACCTCCTTTGAGTCAGGCTCAACCTCTGATGGCTTCATGGTCATGTCCGTGTAGCTTTCTTGGCCATAATATGAAAGTGATTTGCCGTTGCCTTCTTTCAGGATATTTTCTTGACTTCCCAGTCTACCTACAGGTCGCAGATTCTATTCACAGATTTAAAACTGCTGCTGAGATAAGACAAAACCAGAAAGGTGATTCTAGACAGCTTTTCTTGATCCAAAGCAACTAACCAGAAACTTTCATTTTACTTGAGTTAAATCTTTGTAATATAAAATCAGACTTCAAACTTTGAAATTAAATGGCAATATCCTTAACTACTATATTAATTCAAAAAGCTGCAACACAAATCTGTAATCAGCAAGCCTTTTATTTGAAGTAGCTGCTTTTATAATTGGCTTGCAACCACCAGTGTAGTCTCTGATACACCCCTTAGTGCCCACTAAACTCCCAGTCCCACCCAACATTAAAGACTCTTTAATTTAATTTAAAAAGCAAATTAAATAGGAAATTGGCATACAACAAAGCAAAGCATCAGGGGACGTGGTGGCTCAGTGGGTAAGATGTCAGGCTTGTCGATCGGAAGATTGCAAGTTCGGAGGTTCGAATCCCTAGCCCCGCGTGACGGAGTGAGCTCCCACACTTGCCCCAGCTCTTGCCAACCTAGCAATTCGAAAGCATGCAAATGCAAGTAGATGAATAGGTACCACTTCGGTGGGTAGGTAACAGCGTTCCGCGTGCATCATGCCAACCACATGACCGCGGAAGCATCTTCGGACAATGCTGGCTCTTCGGCTAAGAAACGGAGATGAGCACCGGCCCCTAGTCGGACACGACTGCACAAATGTGCGGGGGAAACCTTTACCTTTTAAAGCAAAGCATCAGCCACCAGGATATTCATTGTAGGAGTGCCTTTGTATCCTGGAAACTAGGGTGACAGAGGGAATTCTGGGAGATCTGTTTGCTTTTGGTATACTAGGCCTTCTAGACCTGAAGTGCAAACATCTGGACAACCATTAGATGACAAAAAGTTTTGCTGTGCCATCCAGTTACTTGGATTTTAGCCACCCAGATCTGGGAACCCTAATTTTGTGACTGGCCATGCTCACTACAGCAGTTATTTTTGTACGGACAACCCTCCCAAATCCACCAGTGCTTTCCAAATTCCAAATGGATTCCCCCCAAGTTTCTACCTCAATCCGAGCAATTATATGCTAGAGGAGAATTCTGGGAGTTGAAGTCCACACGTCTTAAAGTTGCTGAGGTTGACAAACTTTGTGCTAGAGGTTCTGTTGCACATCTACATCATAGTGCTCATAAGTTAGCACTATGTCTTAAGTATATTTGCCTCAATATTTAATGGATTTCTATGGAATTCACCTCGGTCTATTTCAGTAGAGTATTATAGACCCGATCTTTTTTTAAAAAATGGGGGAATCCATACAAGAAGGTGGTGCTATTCCTGAAAAAGCCAGACAGTGCCATGAATGCTGCATTTGTCACATAACATCATTTTGCGCAGCTTTTAGCCACACATTTTACCATCTTAGCTGAACAGAGACCTAAGCAGGCATCAGTACTGGACAGAGTTTTCCATGCTGGAAAACTGAACTGGCTACCAACTTGGCCAAAACATAATCACACTGTGGCAAGGCTATGTTGTGACTCTACAATGGAAATCTTTCAGTACATCTGTTGAAAGACAGCACAGTCACAGGATCTCTGCAACATTCACATGGGATTATTAATTGGGAATAAATGTGTTACAGAGCTGAGTCCTAACACTCTCACACCTTCCCTTTGTGTGTAGATGCTAGCACTGCCAACAGTTATTCCAACCTGCCAGAAAGTTTCACAATGTGCTCCATTACTGTGAAGCCATGCTTTCAACACTGCTGTCATTTGGCAGGCAAAGACTGCTATCTTCAGTCATTTGAAGGGAGGAAAAGGTTGGCATCTGGAAAGTTTATATTTGAGGACTACTTCCATGCTACAGCCTTTTAGTGCTGGTTGGAAGCCCTGATTTCTTATAATTAACCTATATTGGAATGAAACAGAGGTTCCACCCAGCACTTAATATGATTCAGCATTAACAAATGATGCCTTCCCTTAGGGTCAGGATCCTTTTATAATGGATTCTTAAAAGTAAGTTGTATTGGGACTTCCGGTGGGGACATGGCGGACTGAACAGCTGTGCCCCCGGGCTCATCAGGAAGAACTGACAACGCAGCAGATTTTTTGGGCTCAGGCAGGTTTTTCCTGAAGCCCAGGAGTGTTTTTCCGGAAAAAGGAAAACATCTGGAATCATCCCATCTGTCCTCCGGATGGCTGCTTGCAGCCAGAAGATCGCAAACAGCATTTGCGCTTGACTCGTAAGAGCTGGCCGGGAGGCTGGGATGTCACAATTTCCAAGCCGCGCTGTAGCCTTAAATGGACACTAAGACTGGCCACCCCATTTCTAAATCACACAATTTATATTTCTTTTAAGTACGCATATCCTAAGAGAGGCTTTCTACAGCAAGGAGAAGCTGGTTCTCTTGGTGCTTATCGTTATTTTTGGGATCAATTTTTTTTTAAAAAAAATCTTTTTAAGTTTTGGACTTTGTTTTCCATCCAAATATTAAGGAGGATTGAGAGTAAATAATTGTCTCCCTGTTATTGTTTTTGTACTAAATTTGAAGATATTAGCATTTTCCTACACGTTGAATCGGCTGTTTTGAACTTTCAGTTTTCTGCTTCTACTTTCCCTGGGGAACTGTCTGCATATCTCACTTTTGCTTATGTAAACACATTCCGGAATTCTTTCATATCTTCAAGTTTCACTGGTTAAGCTCCTAGGGGGCACCATAATCTACTGCTTGAGACATGGAGGATTTTAAACAGACTTTCTCTGACTTCCAACAAGATTCTGATTCATACCAAGTTTTTATGCAAGGCATTCAGGACATTGTGGAAAATATGAGGTCTAAAATGTGACATCTGGTTGGGGATGTCGTTGATGAAACAGGAATTTAACAGCGACAGAAATGTCTCTTCTAAGAGTGAGATCGGGACTTCTGTTGAAATGCTGAATGAAGATTGGATAGTTGAATTGAAGAAATTAAAGGGAGAGATCGAGTTGCAAGCCATAAGTGAAATTGATCTTCTGATGGAACACCATGGAAAAGAAGGGGCTATTATGTATGAGAGGTCTCCTGAAGAGAAGTCAGAGTTTTTGAGGGGGGCAGTTGGGCTGTTTGATTTTTAAAGAAAAAAGCTCTGTGCGCATTGTGGGGATACTGTATGTAAATGCTCTGGTTTATTTTGAAGTGGGATAAGGGTTTAAGAATATTTATCTGGATTGCTTTTAGGGTTTGGCTGATTTCATTTACCTTTAACCATTTGGATTAAGATTATTAAGGTATAATAAAAAAAATAATAAATGTCTGGTTTTGGGTTTAATATGATTAAGATTATTAAAATTTTAGTATTATCAAGTATAACGGCAGACAATTTATGTTTTTTTAGTTTGATCTTTATTATAGTAGACAGGAATGTATAGAATAGTAGTAGGAAGGAAATAATTAAACAAATGTTATCTTTGGGGGGGAAGTTGATGAGGAGGTTTATATATATATTTTCTTTTAATACAAGGGGAGGGAGCAACTGTATTTAGTGATTTTTATAATGTGCCAATGGAATGATTGATATAAATAATGTGGTTTTGGTTTAATATAGAGTAAGGGATTGATTATGGAATATTGTTGTATATCCTTGCTGTTAAAAGTCGGAAGGCACCTCTTCTTGTAATTTTGAAAAATGTTCTCTTGTGTTTCTACACTTTTTTAGTTTATTTTTTTTTCTTTGTAGATTTTTTGTTTTTCTGTAGCTTTTATCTTTGCTTGAAACTTAATAAAATTCTTATTTAAAAAAGTAAGTTGTATACTCAAAATTTAAGAGTTCACAGTTTTCATCAATGGATCCTAAAATAGATTCCCCCCCCCCCCTACAGACAACTGCAATCATCAGACAACCAGGTTACCAACCTCACTTGACTTCTTTCTTTTCAAAAACTTTTGGCTACTATTAAACTGATGAAATTGGGAAGGCCCCTGGGCCATATGGTTTTTCAGATGACTGCTATAAAAATATATTGGGTTCTTACCTTATATTTGATTAGAGACATATGTCAAAGCTTTTCCAAACAGACTCCAGTCCCTTAATTTTTAAGGAGGCAAGTATTACAGTCATTCTAAAGGCCTGGGAAGGATCCTGCTATTTATTCCAATTATAGAACTACTTTCTTGATAAATCTGGGTGTTAAGACTTTAATAGCTATTTTGGTCAGTGGCTACAGCTAGTACTTGCAACTCTTGTGAACTCAGGTGAGGGTGTATTTATGTAGGGTTATCAAAGGATCGGATAATGTGACATTTTTAATCAATGTAATATACACTGCTCAAAAAAATAAAGGGAACACTGAAACAACACAATGTAAGTCCAAGTCAATCACACTTCTGTGAAATCAAACTGTCCACTTAGGTAGCAACACTGATTGACAATCAATTTCACATGCTGTTGTGCACATGGAATAGACAACAGGCGGAAAGCATAGGCAGTTAGCAAGACATCCCCAATAAAGGAGTGGATCTGCAGGTGGTGACCACAGACCACTTCTCAGTTCCTATGCTTTCTGGCTGATGGTTTGGTCACTTTTGAATGCTGGCGGTGCTTCCACTCTAGTGGTAGCATGAGACGGAGTCTACAACCCACACAAGTGGCTCAGGTAGTGCAGCTCATCCAGGATGGCACATCAATGCGAGCTGTGGCAAGAAGGTTTGCTGTGTCTGTCAGCGTAGTGTCCAGAGCATGGAGGCGCTACCAGGAGACAGGTCAGTACATCAGGAGACGTGGAGGAGGCCGTAGGAGGGCAACAACCCTCCTTTAATTTTTGAGTGTAACTCCACATCCAGACCTCCAGGGGTTGCTTACATTTGATTTCCATTGCTTTTTGTGTGATGTTGTTGTCAGCACATTCAACTATGTAATGAACAAAGTAATTAATACGAATATTTCATTCATTCAGATCTAGGATGTCTTATTTCAGTGTTCCCTTTATTTTTTTGAGCAGCTTATATAACTCAAAATAGAAAGAATCAAACAGTATTATTTCTTTAGATCCTGAAAATGCTTTCATATAGTTTATTGGAAGTTTCTGAAGTGAACTCTGACATTATGGATTTTATTTTATTTTATTCTGCATTAATATGTTTCATTTAATTTTTAATTACTGTGTGATTACTAATAACATGCATTTTTCTTCGTCAATGTTGATTTGTGGTACATGTAATGAATGCTCTGCTTCTCTTGTTCACCTGGTTTAGAATTTTTTGCTTGCATGTTAGAAAAATTTAAAATATTAAGAGGAACGTAATAGGGAAGGTGGGATGTAAGATTCTGTTACATGTGGATGACGTGCTCTATCATATAGATTAAGATTTAAATTCATATCCCTAATCACATTTCATTAGTTTGTGGGTTTCCTTGCTATCATGTGTACTTACTCAATAAATTGGAGCTGATCAGATCTGGTGCTCTGAAGTCTTTGTAAAGATTTTGACATATTTAGTGATTGGAGTTTTAGCATAAGCTCTAATTCTTTTGTTTGCTTTGGTATGAAGATTCCTGGGAAATTTTCTCATCGGAAGGATTCAAACATCAGTATTTTCATAATAAAACAAGGGCCTAGTATAACTTTGAATATTAGGAATAAGACAAATGTGATTCAGAAAAAAATAACTTTGACTTATATTTTAAGAGAACTTCTTTGAGCGAGATGGGTAGTGACTAAATTTGATAGATAAATAAATAAATAAATAAATAAATAAATAAATAAATAAATATTCAAATTGAAGATTAGTTTTGGAATACCAGAAAGAAAGATGCTGCACATCATGCAAAAATCAGACACCACCAGAGCTCTTTTGAGCCTCCTAGTTATTAATAGAAATTGAAAGCATCTCCATTTGTGAAATTCTTGTCCTTCTAGAGGAATTTGTCCAGTGAGGATTGGACAGACAGCTGAGGACATAGGAGAAAAGAAAAAGAGAAAAAGGTAATGAAAGGCCTCTTAGATGGCATAGTTTCTTCATATCTCCTGATTCTCATAGACTGCTTCATATGCTAATCATGATTTGGTTAACAATGGCCTTATTGAAGAAACTGCATTTGGCTAGTTTTGTACAGTAGCTAATCCACAAACCACAATTTACAACTGCTGGGTTCATAGAAGAATCCAACAATATGCATCATAATTTGGGATGTTGATCAAACCGGGCCACATAGTCATCCAGCATTTCAGATCCCTAGAGCCGTATTACTTCTTGATTCAATGCGTTATCTCACCACTAACTCCTTTTCATGTCAGCATGTCTTAAAATACCTCTCTCTGAGCACCAAAATTATTTATTTATGTGATTTATAAAGCTGCCTATCTCACACAAGTGACTGGGCAACTTACAAAAATTAAAACACAGAAAACCCAGGACACATAAACTCCCAATGCCCAAGGATAAACAATAACCCACTTACCAAAAACAAAACGAGACAAAACCCCACCATCAATAATAATAGAGCTCATCTATCCACCTGACCCAAATGTCTGGGGAAACAATGCCTTGCAAAAGGCTAACAGGGTTCGGGCATCGGAATCTCTGGGGGGCATGCTATTCCACAGGGCAGGTGCTGCCACTGAGAAGGCATAATTCAGGGCCCCAACAAAATGGCATTGTTTAATAGAAGGGACCTGGAACATGCCCTCTCTATTAGATCTAGTGGGGCGGGCAGAAACATTGTCTATGGGTTATAAGAGGTCAGCTGATCCTACTTACTAGAGTTGAATGGTGCCATTTTTGCAAGCTATCCGAAATGCTGAATAGCTTTGAAGTCATTCATAGTTTTTTTCCTTAAAAGCAGTCAGATTATTGAGATCAGTGAATCATGTATATGTTCAAATGTTGCCCTGAGAAGTACAGTTTTACTGACAACCAAACCCCAAGATTGAAATTATTATCCAAATCCCTTATAGTATCTTCTTGTTTTACATACAGTAGAAAGAAAAGCACTATACTATGGCCAAAAAAAATGGAATACCATGATGTAAAATAAACAGATGATTCTTTTTCTGTTATATTCTTTATAATTTATGACCCAGTTTAAGCTACTTTCTTTTTACTTTAAGTCCTCTGGATGTTCCAGACACCACTTAAAAAGTGATAACTGCTTCTATATTTATTATCTAAAGCTGTTGAAACAAACCTTACAACCAAATCTGTGGATGAAAATTTTTAAAATTCCTTGTTCTGTGATTAAAAATCAGAGCAGTTCAATTTCTAAGTTTCCTGATAGCTCTATCCTACAATAAATATATGAATAATATATGAATATATATATATATATATATATATATATATATATATATATATATACACACACACACACACACACACACACACACACACACACACACACACAAACACTGCTCAAAAAAATAAAGGGAACACTGAAACAACACAATGTAAGTCCAAGTCAATCACACTTCTGTGAAATCAAACTGTCCACTTAGGTAGCAACACTGATTGACAATCAATTTCACATGCTGTTGTGCACATGGAATAGACAACAGGCGGAAAGCATAGGCAGTTAGCAAGACATCCCCAATAAAGGAGTGGATCTGCAGGTGGTGACCACAGACCACTTCTCAGTTCCTATGCTGATGGTTTGGTCACTTTTCAATGCTGGCAGTGCTTCCACTCTAGTGGTAGCATGAGACGGAGTCTACAACCCACACAAGTGGCTCAGGTAGTGCAGCTCATCCAGGATGGCACATCAATGCGAGCTGTGGCAAGAAGGTTTGCTGTGTCTGTCAGCGTAGTGTCCAGAGCATGGAGGCACTACCAGGAGACAGGTCAGTACATCAGGAGACGTGGAGGAGGCCGTAGGAGGGCAACAACCCAGCAGCAGGACCGCTACCTCTGCCTTTGTGCAAGGAGGGACAGGAGGAGCACTGCCAGAGCCCTGCAAAATGACCTCCAGTGGGCCACAAATGTGCATGTGGCTGCTCAAACGGTCAGAAACAGACTCCATGAGGGTGGTATGAGGGCCCGACGTCCACAGGTGGGGGTTGTGCTTACAGCCCAACACCGTGCAGGACGTTTGGCATTTGCCAGAGAACATAAGATTGGCAACTTCGCCACTGGTGCCCTGTGCTCTTCACAGATGAAAGCAGGTTCACACTGAGCACATGTGACAGACGTGACAGGGTCTGGAGACGCCGTGGAGAACGTTCTGCTGCCTGCAACATCCTCCTGCATGACCGGTTTGGCAGTGGGTCAGTAATGGTGTGGGGTGGCATTTCTTTAGGGGGCCGCACATCCCTCCATGTGCTCGCCAGAGGTAGCCTGACTGCCATTAGGTACCGAGATGAGATCCTCAGACCCCTTGTGAGACCATATGCTGGTGCGGTTGGCCCTGGGTTCCTCCTAATGCAAGACAATGCTAGACCTCATGTGGCTGGAGTGTGCCAGCAGTTCCTGCAAGACGAAGGCATTGATGCTATGGACTGGCCCACCCGTTCCCCAGACCTGAATCCAATTGAGCACATCTGGGACATCATGTCTCGCTCCATCCACCAACGCCACGTTGCACCACAGACTGTCCAGGAGTTGGGGGATGCTTTAGTCCAGGTGTGGGAGGAGATCCCTCAGGAGACCATCCGCCACCTCATCAGGAGCATGCCCAGGCGTTGTAGGGAGGTCATACAGGCACGTGGAGGCCACACACACTACTGAGCCTCATTTTGACTTGTTTTAAGGACATTACATCAACGTTGGATCAGCCTGTAGTGTTCTTTTCCACTTTAATTTTTGAGTGTAACTCCACATCCAGACCTCCAGGGGTTGCTTACATTTGATTTCCATTGCTTTTTGTGTGATTTTGTTGTCAGCACATTCAACTACGTAATGAACAAAGTAATTAATACAAATATTTCATTCATTCAGATCTAGGATGTCTTATTTCAGTGTTCCCTTTATTTTTTTGAGCAGCTTGTATGTATGTATGTATGTATGTATGTATGTACATATGTATGTATGTATGTATGTATGTATGTATGTATATATATATATACACACACACACACACATACATACATACATACATACAAACACATACACTGTATATAAAAGCATTTAATCATGGCTTTTTAAAGTTACTACAGAATAAACGGGTATTCTAATTAGATATTATTTAATCATAACTAAGAAATTAAATAAGAAAATATAAATTATAAAGCTCCCAAATGGACATATTTCAAGGACACAAACCTGGGTTGCAACAATCTGGATGACCACAAGATAGAAGCAAAAAGATACAGAATATCCTACTGTAAATCTTTGCTGCCACCTAGTAGACATCTGGATGTTTGCAGCCCAAATCTGATAGATCTAATTTGAGCACAATAATAGTTAAAAATGGAATATACCAATAAGGTTGAGTTGATATATATACTGTTTATACTTCATTATAATCAGAGTAATGAGTATTATTTAAGAATTAGCATATGTTCTCTGAAACACAGAAGCAAAGCGTCCTTGACTGAATGAGACATGAGAGACAGGCATTAGATCCAGGGTCCTCAACATACTACATTTACATTCAGAGAAACATTGCAGTTTGTGAGGAGCCATACATGATTGTTTTTAGATCTTAGGTCTTCCTTGAATTTAAGTGCTCAATAAAGTTACTCACCTCCTGTGAAATTTTTGTTTAAGCCAAAAAAGAAAGAAAGAAAGAAAGAAAGAAAGAAAGAAAGAAAGAAAGAAAGGAAGGAAGGAAGGAAGGAAGGAAGGAAGGAAGGAAGGAAGGAAGGAAGGAAGGAAGGAAGGAAGGAAGGAAGGAAGGAAGGAAGGAAGGCGGGCGTATTCAGAAAAGTAGTTTTGTGTTTTGCTTCTTTGCACACCACGCTTCTGCTTCTAAACAGATTCTTAGGAAGTTATACTGTATTTCTTTTTGTCTTGCTTATTTTCATAGGCATCCATACAAACTGTGATGACAAAACATGTATTGCAGTGTCCCAATGCAAGGCCTTGGCTTTTGCATTTTTGTCCTGATATCAGACACAAGTATGTAAGCCATGTGCCTTGTGTTGCCACACTCTGATACATGTTTTATCATTTGCTCCTATGCCAATTTCCTTTATCTAATTATCGGCAAGTTCCCAAGGAGGGTAACAAAAGGTAAGAGAAAATAAAAGTTGAAAGTAAGGCTAAAATTAATGATAATATAATTTTAAAATGAAAGCCTGGGGAGGGGGAGGAGAGATGTCTACAGATTTTATAAACACTGAGAAGATGGGGCCCATAGGCAGCCCATGGTGGAGAGTGTTCCATAGCCCGGGAGAAATACATGAGCAAGACCTTCCCCACATGCCAGAAAGAACATTTCTCACATTACAGTCCTCTTTAGAAAAGCCTGTCTGGCGTATTTTAAAAACCAAACAGCTTTGTAATAGAATAGGTATCAGGATGGAGGCTGAGTCTGATGAGTCCGATTTGGAGGTAGAAGAGCCGATAACAGTAGAAGCGGGAAAGAACGGGGATGGCGTGAAATTTGAATCAGACCCAGAGCAGCTGATTCGAGGCAGCCCAGTAGGACACTTGCCTCCACCTATCAGCGCACAAGAAAGGAAGTGGGAAAGGCAGGCAAAGCAACACGAGGCATGATTGGCTCCCACTCACAAATGGTGCGAAAATCAAACGGATAAAAAACGAGCGCAGCATGTACCCATTACCGGAGACAACCGTTCATGTTCTGTACTGCATCCTGGAGTGAATTGCGATCTCGTCGCCACACCAGAATCCCCGCTCAGACTTCTCCCTGCTTCTACACCAAAGCCTTGCCTTGCAGTTCAGGCAATCTTCATGCCAGAACCTTGCCATGCCGTCCAGTTGCACTTTGTGATGGAGCCTCGCCTTGCTGCCCCACCACACCCCATGCCAGAACCCTGCCTTGCCGTACAGTTGCGCTTCATGCCAGAACCTAGCCTTGCTGCTGCACCCAGTCCCGCGCTGGAATATTGCCCTGCCTCTGCGCCAAGCCTTGAGCCGGAACCTCGCCTTGCAGCCGCCGTGCCAAGTCTTGTGCCAGAATCGTACCTCGTAGCCACGTCAAGCCTCTCGCCAGAATCCTGTCCCATCTCCATGCCAAGCCTTGTGCCATAACCTTGCCTCTCAGCCGTCACGCCAAGCCTTGCACCAGAGCCTCGCCTCGCAGCCACGCCAAACCTCACATCGGAACCTTTCCTCGTGACCATGCCAAGCCTCGCACTGGAGCCGTTCCTCGCAGCAGCACCCAGACTCGTGCCAGAACCACGCCTCGCAGCCACCGCACCCAGCCTTGCACCGCACCCAGCCTTGAACCTTGTACCATAGCCGCACCAAGCACCGCGCCGGGACCCTGCCCTGCAGCCATGTGGTGGCTGCCCGCGTGCATGCCAACTGGGAATGGGTCACCGCAGGCAACCCGAACTCCGTGGGCACCTTGTGTTGCTTCTGTTTTTCTCTATATATATTTTGTATGTTTTTATTGTAAATAAAATACTTATTCCACACCTTCCTGCTTCTGGTCTTAGTTGGGACAGGACAATAGGCTAGTGTTTCTGAACCTTGGCTACTTTAATATATGCATGCTGGCTGGGGAATTCTAGGAGTTGAAGTCCACACATCTGAAAGTTGCCAAGGTTCAGAAACACTGGAATAGGCAGTCCCTTAAATAGTAAGGAATTCCTAGATGATTCAAAGGTTTAAATAGCCTTTTGTATACCAAAGTGGCAGGTATTAGATATTGGGAATAGTCATAGCTGTATCAAAATTTTAGATTGTCCCATCAAACCCCAAAGGTTTGGGTCATCATCATAATCACCACACCAGACATTATCTGACCTCTAGTTCCTTTCTTAGGTACAATATTTCACCCATTAATCTGAATCTTTATCCCACACTTTCCAGTGATATTATAGTTTAACATTTAATGAAGAGATGTCCAACTTCTAATACAAATGCTGCTAATTCTTGAAATTTATATATTATTGTAATCCTACTACACTACATGGAAGGGCCATAAAAATGGAGTCATGCTTTCTTTAGTCCACCTTCATAGCACCAAAGCTTTGGCTTGTATGATCAAGAAATCTGGACCATTTTAGTTCCATAGAAAATATATGGAAAGCTTCATGCTATCAGTACATAGCATTTTGAAGTCAATAAAGTACTTTGTCATATATCACATAATAAAGAAAATTATAAGATTGATTTCATTAATCAATGAAATCATTAATTCATTAGTTTTGGTAGGTTGGATATCGATGAACTCTTCTCTAATAGAAAGGGCTTCTTTCCATTAGGTGGTGGTTGTTGTTGATGATGTTGTTAGAAGAAAGGCACCTTTGGGTCCAACCAACAATCTCTATAAATCTTTTCCAGACATACTTTATCAAATGCTCTTCTTCAATTTTCAGACAATACTCTACTGTCTTCTGTGAGGCCAGGAAATGCTTTGTGCATTTTTTAATAGCCAAAGTTCATTATAAGATTGTGATTTCAGCTGCTGCAAATATTATCCTAATTTTAGTAAGGCTGTCAATGTCAAATTAAAATTAAATTGGAAACATGACGTATTATCTGTCAACAATGCCTCTGTCATCTTTGGAGGGCATTTCCTCCCACAGGCTCCTATTCAAGCCTCATGCATTTTTTTAAAAAGGACATAGAAATTATTCTAAGGTTCCACCTCTTCTATAGCATGTGTCAGAGTAAATTACTTGGAAATACAAAGTTATTTTGCATGTGTGTGTGTATCTGCCAGTTCTTTGATATTGGCAAGGTCAAGGAATAGAAGCAGCTGAGATTTCATGAACAGACTTTACTGCTGTAGGGTAGAAAAATTGTGCTCACCTCATCTGGCATTGAGTCAGGGTTTGTGACTTTTCTAGAAGCTCCAAATTCTTGTGATCTGTGCATACCTGTACAGGGTGGGTTGCTCCCTCCAAGAAATGTGTCCATTGTTGAAATTCTGCTCAGATCAAAGAACATGGAGCATCTACAAAAGGCACAAACCCTGACTCATTGCCAGATCAGATAGGCACAAATTTACCACAATAAAGAGCATTTCTGATATCCTGGCTGCTTCTGTTTCTTGACCTTGCCAACCTTGAGGAATTGACATCAATCTTGAAAGTCTGTCATAGTTTCTCTCTATCACATTTCATACCAAATAAAATCAAGACGGGGTTGAGTTTCTTTCCCGTGCTTTCTTCTTTCTCAGGACTGAGTAACTTTTTCAACTTCCTTAAGGTTCATTGCTCCCTTCCCTATTCCCAAGGCCAGGTCTACATTCCTTCATAGTATATAATCATATGTACTGTATTTGTGTGTGTGTGTGTGTGTGTGTGCGCGCGCATGCGCGCGCACGCCTTTGAGTCAGTGTTGATTCCTGGCAACTGCCTGGACTAATCCCTGCAGTTTTCTTGGAAAGATTTCAGAAGTGGTTTGCCATTGCCTCCCTCCTAGGGCTGAAAGAGAAAGGCTGGCTCAAGGTCACCCAGCTGACTTTGTGCCTAAAGCAGGACTAGAACTCATGATCTCCCAGTTTCTAGCCTGGTGCCTTAACCACTATACCAAACTGGCTCATACTGTATGTATGTATTTGTATATGTGGGCATATATGTATGCATGTGTACACACACACACACACACACACACACACACACACAAACACACTTGAACAACCTGAATTAAGGTTCCTATCTCCTCTTACCTTGCTTAGATTGGATACAAGCAAGGTGAGAGGAGACATGAATCTTTATTCAGGTTGTTCAAGTGAAATCTGAAACCTATTCATTCAACCTTGATGTGTGATTTGGGAGAGGAAGAATCAGTGTGAATTTCCAAACTACCTGATTTGTGCAAGCAAGTTATTATATAGCAAAAGACAGATATTCAGGGAAGCCTCCAGGGACTTAGAAAATGAAAACCGATTGACTGATTATGTGCCATCAAGTCAATGTCAACTCTCAATGATCCCATAGATAGATTTTGCCCAGGACAATCTGTTCTCAACTTGGTCCTTCAGGTCTTGCAACAGTGCATCCATCACCACTGTAATTGAATCCATCCACTTTACTGCTAGTCATCATTTTCTCTTTCCTTCCACAGATATTGTAAATAGTAATATATAATTTTCATATTATCATGTTTTAACCATTAAGAACATATATGGTATGCTTTTTCCATGCAATTATTTTT
Source organism: Charina bottae (assembly GCA_023362775.1). Lineage (NCBI taxonomy): Eukaryota > Metazoa > Chordata > Lepidosauria > Squamata > Charinaidae > Charina > Charina bottae. The sequence goes on from JALMGJ010000002.1 coordinate 110,112,341, forward strand.
TAAAAGAAATGCATGTCTCCCTCTGTAATCTTGTCTGATTGACATACCATAGAGGTGCTTCCTTATAAGAACTCTGTGTTTTGTAATGTTGCCCACTATGTAGTAAGTATGTATGTACTAATAGTTGCCATATTATGTTATTGCATTTGGAGAAGGACTCACACTATGGTGAATCATCAATAGAAATGATAATGAAAATCAAATAATCGTTAGACATTTCCATGTACCAGTTTGAAGGATGCTCTGAAATTATTTGAAGAGGGTTAGTATATTTACTCTATACTGCCAGTTCAAAGGGGTAAATCAGTTTAAGGGAATGAAAAGCACATGGCTTGCCTCTATTTGTTAAGCAGCTGGTAATGCAATAATAGGAAAGAGATTGTGAAAATGAACCCACAATAGATTTAGAACCATGTAATTAAGCAATAACATCATTTCAAAAACAAAATGTAGGGAATCACCCTTACATAGACTGCAAAAGAACTGAACAATATGAAGTTAAATAATCCTGAACAGAGTATCACTGGTGATCAAAACACAATCTTGTATACACACAGCATTTCAGATCTGGTCTGTTTATTGTTGATGCAGCTTCCATGATTGGATACATAAATTCTAATTTCAGTCATTCTCAGTTTCTGGGGAATCACATAAGTATTACAACTAAAGGATTTTTGAAAGTGTCAACACTCATGTAGCTATTAGGGGTATTATGATTAGTGTATCCTATCTGACTTCAGAACATTTGTTAACTAAAAGTGTTTTTCCTTAAACTATGCTAGTTTGGAATATGTGTATGTGTGTTTCTGTTTCTTAAAGAGAAAGGGTATGAATTTTTTTTTAAAAAAAAAGGAAAGAGAAAGAGAGAAAATGTGAATAAATGACTGAATAAGATGTAAGGTAAAGGTAAAGGTTCCCCTCACACATTTCTGCAGTTGTGCAGTCGTGTCCGACTCTAGGGGCTGGTGCTCATCTCCGTTTGTTAGCCGAAGAGCCAGCGTTGTCCGAAGACACTTCCACGGTCATGTGGCCGGCATGATGCACGCGGAACGCTGTTACCTACCCACCAAAGTGGTACCTATTCATCTACTTGCATTTGCATGATTTCGAATTGCTAGGTTGGCAAGAGCTAACATAAATAACCTAAATAAGATGTAGAGGTACATATATATCAATAGAAGAATACATTGTTTATGAGTGGGTTTAATTAAACCATTGCTCTAGAGCTTCCTTCCTAACCTGAGTGATCTCCAAATATGCTGGGATTACAATTCTCAGCATTCTCAACCAGAAGGGACAACATATCATGATGGCACTATGTTCAGGAAAAGTTGACTTAGATTAATATACAGTACTTGTAGCAGGGCTAATCCAACTGATGCAATATAGGCAGAGCTGTTATAGACAACAGATGTAGAGTGGAGCTAAGTTATCAAAGGGCAAAACTGTGTGCACCTAAACTCTCTAAATTAGTCTTTATACCTCAGATGATTTGGAGGACAGTATATTATGATACAGGAAAATTACAGGCCAGTTTAGTTGTCTGTCCTGTATGGAATGGATTTGTCTTGAGCAGTAAAATGTCTTGGATTGGCTCTGGGTTCTAGAGTAAAGAATCTTTATCCTTCTTTATTACAGTCCAAGACCAGTACAAAATAAATTAAGACTACCCAAGTAAAATCCAAAACTAACATACTACATACAGTACATATACACATATAATTTTTATTAAGAATTTTGAATATAATAGTAAAATCTAATACAAACTAAACTTAAAGAAAGAATAGAAAGAAGGAATAAAAAGTGCAAGGAAAAAAGAATAGAAAGAGAGAAGAAAGAGAAAAGTAAGAATATAATAAAGAAAAAGAAAAGAAATATATAAAGAAGTGACTTCCAACCTTCATCACAACAAATATAAACAAATTTGATTTATCTTCACCCCCTCTAAGGTTACAAACAATTATCTCTTTATCCCATATCCCATTTCTTATCTATAAACAAATCCATAAAACATAATCTTTTCACTCCTGGTGTCAGAAGAAAGTCCATAAAGGGTTGCCATAAATAACAACCTTGATCAAATAAACCAACTTTAAACTCCTTCCTTTTGTTTTTAACAATCTTGATCTTTAATCCCTTCAAATAATGTCCTAGGACTTGATTGATTTTCATTTTTCCTTTGTTACTTCTCACAAAATTCTTCAAAGCTTTAACAAGCCTCTTTTGTAAATCCAATATAGGAAAATTATCCAGGTCACTCTCTTGGTTTGTTATTTGTATATCCCTTTTAATTATTAAGATATCAGTCAGTTTCTTTTGTATGTCCAGTGTAGGATCTTTTTCCATAGCCTGTCATTTTTAAATCCACTTTCAAATCACTCTCAATTGTGTCAGGTAATACTTGTTCCTCTTCCATAGCATATTTTAAACCCAGTCTATCTATAGAGGCAGACAATCTTAAAATTAACTTCTGGGTCCATTGTTCAAAATTATCCTTCAATATGTCTAATGTTAAAATATTTTGCTTCATTCTGTATTTGTAAGTCAAACTGTTCTTCTCCTTTAATTGTAATCTTTAGTTCCTTTTAGTTCCCTCTAGTGTCCAATTTTTATCTTATGTTTTTTTTTAAGAATTCAAACAAAAGCATTTTCCCATGGGAAGGATTCTTTATAATTAGTTCCAAAATCTTATTTCAAATTTATCTGGACCCTTAGTCCACTTGTAACTTTCTAAAATCAAAGTTTTAATCACCCTTTTGCTGTGTATTCAAAAAAAAAATGTTTTTAAGTTCTTAAACTTGTAGTAAAACTTATTTTCGCTAAAGATTGAAGGAAGCTCATCCAGTGCTGTCAAACTGGTCGATCCAAAGGTTCATAATAACTGAAAAGCAGTTAACAAGCAATTTCCAAAAGTGAATAGAAAAGGAAGTATGTGAACCCAGTGTCCTTTCAAAGGCACGGACTGTGGTTGGAGCAAGATGGCTATTATCTCGTCTCCCAGAGCTCTAAACCTACCAGAGACAGCTGTCTTGCAGTGTCCTCATGAGGAGCAACTGTCTGGAGCACCTGTGGGCGATCTCAAGTCCTCTCCTTGTGCAGGGAAGAATTACAAAGAGCCGGTCTACTCACTGGCTCTTCATTCCACCACAGTTGTTGGCTCCGCTTTTCACGGAGCCGTCTTCAGTTTGCCATTTCTTCCCCAGAAGTCAGGAGAGCTTCATTTTTTAAAAGGATGTTGTAGTTAGAGAAATCGCTCAGGTTTCAAGTTTGGTCTATTTCAGCTGATCAATTAAATATTTCAAAAAACTTTTTTTCATATATATTATACTCTCTGCTTATCAGGCAGCCTGTTAGACATCCATAAAATCAAGAAAAATGGAACTGTCTATTAAAAATTCCATGCAATAAAAATTAGGAGCAGCATTAGAATATCAAAATAACATACCATGTTACAAATCCAATTTGGTAAAGAACAGTCTTTATTAACCACTTGAGGCATAATAACTCTTCTTTCTTTCTTGGTCCCCTTCTCTGAGAGGCAGTAGATTGCTGTGGATGTTGCTGGACTACGGACATTTCGTATAATAGTTTTCTAAGTTTTCTGATTGAGGGATGCTGGTTTCAGAGCAGTCAAACTGAGCCTTAGTTTTTAAAACTCATATTCAATATGCTTCACCTATATTTTCTTGGGTGCTGTTTGTTGGACCTTGCACTGTGAGGATTGCGTTCTCCACTGTAAATTGTAAGGAAAGCTATGTTCTGCCATCCTTCATACATGTCCAAACCATCTTAATCTGTGTTTTTGTATTTCCTCCTCAATTGTACATTGTTCATTGCATCTCAGTGTGATGGTTTCTTTCTTCAGATGGTCATGTAGGGAAAATCACAGTATATAATGTAGGCAGTACATTAGGAAAACATTACATTTATTTGGATCTGATTTTAACAGTGTCCATGTCACAGATCTGTATAGCAACATTGGTGGGACTACTGCCCAGAAGATTCACATTATTGTCTTCACTAAACCATTTCATTTTTTCCACAAGTACCAGTTTATTGACCCAAAGATAGCAGTAGCCTGGCCAATCCTGCTATGTACTTCTTCTTTTGATGCTGTTTTCTATTTTTAAACCAGTATCCCAAAGCATTTGAACTGGTTAACTTGCTCCATCTAGACTCACACCAGATTTTGATCCATCAGTTCTCAAAACCTTTCAGGAGATAGATAGATAGATAGATAGATAGATAGATAGATAGATAGATAGATAGATAGATATGGGCAGCATTCATGATGTCATAACATAATATCTGTGGCCTCTGCATCACCATCTGCAAATATGGCACTATCATAAATGAATATGAGCTGGGTTATATAGTGGCTTTCATCATAGCAAACCCCTTGCCTGCCATCAAAACCTTATGTTACCTTTCTTACGAGGGAGTTCCACAGTAGAGACGGTTCTTACCCCTGTCCTAAATATTTCATTTTACTCCTTTTTAGTTTTTCATCATTTTAAGTTTCAGTGCCATATGAACTGAACATTTTCTTAATTTTTTGTTTCTTTGTATTTTTAACACAATTCTGTATCTTGGCTTCTTTTCAAGATACATCTATAATCATGTTGTAGGATGAGAGCCATGTTAGTCTACAGTAGCCAGAAATAAGAAGGAATCTAGTAGCACCTTTTCTGACTAACAAATTTTATCAAAAGGCACACGTTTTCAGCTCTTCCTTCTGATCTATAATCATGATGGAGTAAACTGATTTTTAGATGTTATTCAGATACTATTTATGAAAGAGTTGAAATGATGCTAGCAACTAGAATCATTAAATGGTGATGATTTATTGATGGTTTGGTAGTGTTTGAAGCTCTCTGGTTTAGAAGAATGGAGGAAAATACAATAGAAATTTATGGGGGGAAACTGTAAATATTTGTGAGCATACACACACAACATCATCATTACATGAGGATTTCTAATAGCCTTTGATAAGGATCACAGGCTTTACCATAGCCAAGCTATATTAGCCAGATATAGCCTGACGGATGATGAATGAAACAGATGCTGGCTGGGAACAATGGAAGTTATGTGCAGGCATCTGATTTACTTATGCACAGCACAATGTCCCCTTCCATTCTGTTGAGTTTGTTCCTTCTGAATAAGTTGCAGCCTTCCAGGGCTATATTCTAATCATGTGTGTCATTCCACCAAGTTTCAGAAAAGTCCAGCACATCACATTTGGGAACATACTGTATGTTGGGAACAAAGTTCTTCCTGTTTGATTCCCATACTTCCCATACTCTATTCATTGGTGTAGAAACATTTGAGACTGTAAATTTACCTCCTACTGGCTTTGTTGTGGTAGTTTCCTGCCAATGTCTAATTCTACCCTCTGCCTTCATGCTTCTCACTTTGTCTCCTGCGTTGTTGGTCCCAGTCCTTGGCAGCATGTTTTGTCCTGGGCTTTTGCCATTCCCCCCTTTTGCTATAGTTAACACCCTTCTGATGAGATTGATGAGGTGCCAGTCAAACATATCCTTCCCAGAGGTGTAGCCTGTAACTTTTAGGATCCTGTTCTCTCTTACCACACCATGATCCTCAACTGAAAGGATTGACTAAAATCCTGAGTAGCTTTACTTCTATCTTCCTGCCCAGGGCCTCATAGTATTCGGTACTGGGAGTACCTTTCAAGTATAATTCATCCCCATAGGAAAGAGGAAGAAGAGATAGTTATCAATGGATTTGAAGGGTCATAGAAAACTCAGTTGCAATCTGGATATGGGCACCTGGAAGACAACATATCTCCTGACTTCATATAATTTCTATACACTGAACATTTCTATTCCTCTCAGCAGGGAATTACCTGCCACCACAAAACATCTCTTTCTCCAGGTGTTTCTTGGATTTCTTGGACTCATGGGCCCCAAGTGTTTTCAGCCCCTTTTTTTGAAGCTGAGGCCAACTCAGGTGGCAGTGGATTGTCTTCTAGAATGAGAACATGTTCCCAGTTGCTGTATTCTATTGGTATTGAGGCTCACATGCTTCCACTTGTCTTCCTTTTCATATTCTCCAGTGTTCACCTACCTTTTTTGCCTCTGCTGAGGAGCTTCCCTTATCCAGAACATCTCAAAACATCTCACCTTCCCTCAAGCCCTTTTACCTTCTCCAGTAAGGACACTAGCTGGCACTTCCAGCAGACAGTTTGGGCTCTCTTCAGACAAGAGGGTAAACATTGGAGATACTGTACCTTGCAGATCACCATGAAGCTTCTTTTGCCATCCATATTACTGTCCCCTGCCAAACTCGCATGCCAAACTCGCATCCCAAACTCCCCTGTTTGCTGTCCCTGATGACTCTCTAGGGAGGTGGCTTCCTTGTAAGTCTCCTGAAATTGCCTCACTAAGTCAACAGTAAGAAATGAAACAACCTCCAGCAGCAATCAGTTAGCAATATTAGCTCTACCACTCCTTAGCTCTACCACTCCATTCTCCCTCCTTTTTCTTTACCCTTTCCCCCCTATTCAGTTGAACTTCTTTATATACATACATACATACATACATACATACATACATACATACATATATATATATATATATATATATTATTGAGTTTTAAATATACATAGATAAAAGTTGGAAATGGAAAAAGAAATCAAATACAAAATACAATTTGAAATACAAATCAAAGAAAGAAGAAAAAAGGTGTAGTAAAGTAAAGAAAAAAAGAAAAAGATGAAACATAGAAATTAGTCAACTTCCGATTTATCCCTGGTCATAGTAATTTTAAAAGTTTATCTTACATGCTAGGTCTATATATAACATTAAAAAACATTTCTTGTCTAATATATCAATTTATATATATTTTAGTCTTCAAATCCCCATATAAGCTTTGCCCCTCCTGCATTTTGCAAATAGTCCGTTAATGGTTTCCACTCTTTAAGAAAGTAATAATTTGAATTTTCTTTTAATAAACATGTTAATTTATCATTTTCTGCCATTTCCATCAATTTCAACATCCAGTCTTGTATCGTAGGTGTAGTCTGATTTTTCCAATTTTGTGCATATACAAGTCTTGCTGCTGTAATCATGTATTGCATAATTCTTATAATTTTTTTTCCTATTTGTTCTTCTGATATTCCCAATAGAAATAATTCTGGTTTAAATGGGACTCGAGTTTGTAAAATATTTTGCATCAATGAATGTATCTGTGTCCAAAATTTCTTTGCAATCTCACATGTCCACCACATATGGTAAAATGACCCCTCTTTTTTTTTACATTTCCAACACAAGTTGGAAACATTCCCATACATTTTAGCTAGTTTTTGTGGGGTCATATACCATCTGTACATCATCTTATAGAAATTTTCTTTCAAATTATAACACAAAGTAAATTTTAGTCCTTTAGTCCACATATCCTTCTATTGCTGCATTTGAATATTATGACCAATATTTTTTGCCCATTTAATCATACAGTCTTTAACTTGTTCCTCTACCATTTCACCTTTTAACAATAATTTATACATTTTAGCAATTAAATGATCATCTGTCTCACATAGTTGTAGCTCAAATTCCGATTTGGTTTGTTCGAATTCAAATTCTCCGTCAGTTACAAAAAATAACATTCACCTCTGCTTATTGCAAAGTTCCTTTCTTAGGGATGATGATCTGCTAACACATTTTTAACAAACAATCATTTCCTGTTTGTTTAACTGATTTCAACTTACACAGTAAATTGAGCTAACTGCTAACCATCTCTGTGTCTGTTAATAGGATTTTCGTTAATACAAACAGAATCCTTTGAAATTTATGATAATATACTACTATGGCACACATACCAATCTATTTTGCAAAATAAGAACAACCTGGACATCTTTCTCAGTTTTTCAATAGTGATGGCTTATCAGATATTGTTAAAATGTATGTCCTCAAAACCAGAAGGCAAACAGGGAAAGACAGAGAAGTAGGAAATAGGAAGGAATTGTGAACAATTTGAATCTGATCAGAGGAAGACAAAACAAATCAGGATTTAGGGGGGGTTCTGTGGTGGCTTCTTTGTCTGGTGGAGAGAGAAAAAACAGCAGTATTGGGAGATTACCTCTCAGAGACATAGAAATATTTAAAATATTCAGATTCCTTATCTGAATTGCTGCTATCCCAGTCAGTCTTTTGTATAGTTTGGTATAGTGGTTAAGGTGCTGGGCTAGAAACCAGGAGACTGTGAGTTCTAGTCCCATCTTAGGCATGAAAGCTGGCTGGGTGACCTTGGGCCAGTCACTCTCTCTCAGCCCAACTCACCTCACAGGGTTGCTGTTGTGGGGAAAATAGGAGGAGGAAGGAGTACTAGGTATGTTTTCTGCCTTGAGTTATTTATAAAAAAATATTTATAGAGAGCCAGTTTGGTCTAGTGGTTAAGGTGTTGGGCTAGAAACCAGGAGACTGAGAGTTCTAGTCCTGCCTTAGGCATGAAAGCCTGCTGGGTGACCTTGGGCCAGTCACACACTCTCTCAGCCCAACTCACCTCACAGTGTTGTTGTTGTTGTGGGGAAAATAGGAGGTGGAAAGAGTATTAGGTATGTACGCCTTGAGTTATTTATAAAAATAATAAAGGCGAGATAAACATTAAATAAATAGTAATAAAAATATGTAAATAAACATGTTATGAATTTGCAGGAGACTCTCATCACAAGAAACGTATTGCAGTAGGACTATTCCCTAGAGCTTTCTACAATCCAATGAAATGGAAAACATGACAATTCAGGGTATTTCAAATGTTCTGTTCTGAAACAAATCTACAATTGCTTTCCTATTACATTGTTCTGTCATAGTTTCCCATATCATCTATCACTTTGTTACCATGTTTTCTCATGACTTGATTGTTTTAATGCCAAACAATTAGGGATCATAAAGTGAACATGATTCATCAGAGGGTTACCTAGCCAATCAGAGCTGGCGACTGGGTGCTTTTACTTAGGACAAATGAAGTCAATTTAGAGTGATTTCTAGGTTGATCACTTGGTTGATTCTGATTAATTAGGATTCACTTAATAAGTGTGATAGTATTACTGATGTTAAATTAAGCCTATCCTAAGTGAATGTTTACTAACTAAGTAAATGTTTTTATCTCTATTTACAGAAATCCCCAAATAAGAGCTCATTCCTTTCAACATAAACAGAAAAGCAAGTTCATGGAAATCACTTCGCCTTTTGGCTCCAGTTGTAGAAACAATGCACTGGTATTTCTCAGCATTATTATAGGCCGACTGGCAAAACCCAATAGCTAAATAATTATATATTAGTTTTTTTTAAAAAAAAAAAGGTTAAGGACCAGAGCTATTAGTTGTAACTTCATCAGATAAGATCAATACAAAGGATAATACCCTGCTCAAATGATTTCTAAGTACTCTTTGCAGGGTATACTTGAAGGAATAGACTTTGCTAATTTTATTACTATCGATACTGTAACAGTATTTTAAAAGGACTGGAGTGATGGCATTCCAGTTATAAACAGTTAGGAAGACTTGATTTACTACAATGTAGGCCTTTATGTATACATATAAATAGAATGACCTATTAAAAATAATGTTTCAGAATCAATCCACTAGCTGTACTTAGCTAGATATAGAAAAGAATCCATGATATAATTTGTCTCATAATTGTAAGAAGCTTTAAAAAGACAAAAAAAACCTTTATATACTTCTTGCTGAAAATGGATAAAAATGAACTGATGATTTCATTGATTAAAAAGGTTTGTTTATGGGAAGAAGGGAACTATGATATGCAATATGGGAGGGTGGGGATGGTAATTGCTATGTCTGTAACTGCTGCAAAGATCGGAAGTCGCTTCTTTAGATATCTTTCTTCTTCTTTCTTTTTTGTTATTCTTCACTTTTTCTTTTACCCTTTTATAATCTTTTTCTTTTTCTATTTCTTCTTCTATGTTTCTGTAGTTTTTTTAAAATATTTGTAAAATCTTCTTTTAATTAAAATTATTCATAAAAAATTAAAAGACAAAAATAAAGGATAAAGCTGCGATCAATGTTTTACAAGAAAGAATCCATATCTTGTTCACAGTATCAATATTATAAATATTCATATTTTATTATTCATATTTATGACCCATAAGGCACTAGGCTAGAGACCGGGAGACTGTGTGTTCTAGTCCTGCTTTAGGCACGAAGCTAGCTGGGTGACCTTGGGCCAGTCTCTCTCTCTCAGCCCTAGGTAGCAGGCAGTGGCAAACCACTTCCTAAATCTTGCCAAGAAAATTGCAGGGACTTGTCTAGGCAGTTGCCAGGAGTCAAGACTGACTCGAAGGAACCAAAAAAAGAAAAAAAGGAATCTAAAACAAGGTGGATAAGGATGCCAACAAACAAGTAGAAGTGCCTATGGAGGTTGCTGCTCTGTAGTTTCTTTTAAAGTGAAACACAAGTCTCACAGCAACAAGTGACACCATCTTGTGATATTTCATTTGTTTGCACTGTTTTAATTTCCAAAATAAATAAATTCATTTCTCAAGGCATCTCAGTAATTTCCCTCCTTTGTCAATTCCTTAACTTTCAAAAAGTAGAAGTCCCACTGTTGGAGATTATATTTTAGGTTTATATTTCTTCTCCTGGTGACTACTTGTTTAAGGTGATATGATTGATTGTGCCATGATGTTCATTCCTTGGAATCAAGATGACAGAGACTGTACAAGAACGGATTCTCTCACAGAAGTCTGTACATTCTTTTCTCCTTCCTCCCCTCCCATGCCTACCAATTGTAATAGGAGGCCCTGCTACAGATGCTGAGGAAACACTGTCAGCTCACTTCTGCAGCATACTGGCAACTCTGCCCAAGGGCTGGGTAGAGCTAAGGCACAGTTGCCACTTGATATCAATAGAAATTTATCCAACAGCTGGCTCTGCTCTCATCCAGGACAAATGTTTTGAAGTTATTGTTGGTGTATTATTCTTTTGAGGAGTAAGTCTCAGCAATAAAGCCTTATTAGGTAAACACCTGCAAACTTTGAAAGGTCTGGCAGCACGTGAACCGGGCTGAAGAGGATAAAAAGAACCTGCCTGGCTGCCCGCCCTGTCCTGCGTACTGCTTCTGCTCACTGCTTTCTGCCTGTCTCTACTACTTGGTATGTGATTTTGTAACATTTCCAGGGATCTGAAAGAAAACTGTAAATAGTATCTGTCTGTATGAGTAATTAATACAACTGCAACTAAGTTACTACAATGACTGGCATCATTCATTGGTCTCTAGTGCTAATTGCTTTCTGATACTCTGCGTGTGCAAGAAAACACACACACCAACAGTTATTACATTGGCAAAAGTATTCATAGCTTCATTTATAGATTGCTATTCATTATAGACTGTTTCAGGGGCCCTCCATACAGTATATTCATTAGAGGAAATGTTATTATGTTATTATCAACACAGATTGCATTCTTTTAAAAAGCACTTTATTATATTAGGACTATAAAAGCTTGGAGCATCACAGGAGCTTCAGGTTTACCTTTCAGTTAGATTTCAATACAAAGGAAGAAATTCCTCCTCTTGAAGATAAAGTAAATTTTCTAGATCTGGATTTGCTTTTAGATTCCTTTTTTTTATATAAGAATTTTATTGAATTTCAAACAAAGATAAAAGCTACAGAAAAATAAAAAAACTACAAAGAAAAAAAACTAAAAAAATGTGAAAACACAGAAAAGAATTTTTTTAGAAATTACAGAAGAAGATGACTTCTGACTTTTAACAGCAAGAATATCCAGCAATTTCCATAATCAATCCATCTATTTTAAACCAAAATCACATTATTTTTATAAATCATACCATTGGCACATTATAAAAATCACTAAATACAGTTGCTACCTCCCCTTATATTAATATATTAATATATATAAAAATATATTTATTTTAATATATTAAAATTAATGTTTTAATTATTTATTTAATTTAATGTATTTAATTATTTTCCTTCCTACTACTATTCTATACATTCCTGTCTACTATAATAGAAATCAAACTAAACAACATATAAATTGCCTACCATTATACTTAATAATACAGCAATTTTAACAATCTAAATCATGTCAAACCCAAAACCAAACATCATTCTTCTTCTTTGTTGTTGTTGTTGTTGTTGTTGTTATTATAACTTGATAATCTTAATTCAAATCGTTAAAAGTAAATGAAGTCAGCCAAACCATTAAAGCAATCCATATAAATATACTTAAACCCTTATCCCACTTCAAAATAAACCAAAGCATTTACATATCTCCACATATGCACAGAGCTTTTTTCTTAAAGAAATCAGACAGCCCAACTGCCCCCCACAAAAGCTCCGACTTCTCTTCAAGAGAACTCCTATACATATTAACCCCTTCTTTTCCAATGCATTCCATCAAAAAATCCATTTCACTTATGGCTTGCAACCCGATCTTTCCCGTTAATTTCTTAAACTCCACTGTCCAATCTTCCTCCAGCATCTCAGCCGAAGTTGAAGAAACATTCCTGATGCTGTTAAATTCCTCCATTTCATCCACAACATCCCCAAACAGATGAGATATTTTAAAGCTCATATCTTCCACAATGTCCTGAAAGCCTTGCATAAAAAGTTGGTAAGAATCAGAAAAAGTTTGCTTAAGGTCTCGATAGAAATCAGAGAAAGTCTGTTTGAATTCCTCCATGTCTAACGCAGTAGATTATGGCATCCCCTAGCAGCTTAATCAGTGAAAATCGAAGATATGAGGACGTTCAAAAGTTATTTACATGAAGTGAGATTGAAAAGCAGACTGTTCTCAGGTGAAAGTGAAGACAGAAAGCTGAAGGTTCAAAACGGCTGATTCAACGTGTAGGAGAATGGTAATTTATTCAAATCCAGCACAAAAATAATAACAGGGAAACAACTATTCACTCTCAAATCCTCCTAAATTTTTGGATGGGAAACAAGCCAAAATTTAAAAATATTTTTTTAACCCCAAAAATAACGATAAGTGCCAAGAGAGCCCACTTCTCCTTGTTGTAAAAAGCCTCTCTTAAGGTACATAAACTTAAAAAAATAAAAATTGGGTGATTTAGAAATGGGGTGGCCAGACTTAGTGTCTCTTTAAGGCTACAGCGGAGCTTGGAAATGGTGACATCCCAGCCTCCCGGTGGCTCTTACCTGTCAAGATCAGCAGCTGTGTGTCCGAGACCTTGAAGCGTTCGGTCCTTCTAGTCCTGATAGAAGAAAATGACTCAAACACAGGTTTTATGACTCAAAGACAGGTGATAAGAGTCTATTTACAATACATACAGCAATATACAGCAGTCTTCAGTAGTCAGTAGTCCAGAGAGACAGTGTAACATTCTCAAATAGTAAGGCGAAGAGGAATACATAAGTATAACTGTACGTTTATAAATCCATTGGCCAATTGGAATATACATCATCTGTATACATTGGAATGTACATCATCTGATTGCATCAGCCATTACATGCAGGTTGCCTCATCCTTGTTGCATCAGCTTCTCTGCTGTCAGAATGACACAGCAGCTTTACTCTTTTTCTAATACATTACCTTTCTAGTTTATTCTGTTCTAGCTTGTAAATTCCTAGGTTTATTTAGTTCCACACCTTAACATTACCAGATGAGCACGAATGCCGTTTGCGATCCTCTGGCTACAAGTCGCCATTCCAGAGGATGGATGGGATGATTCCGAGTGTTTTCTTGTCCGTGAAAACACTCCTGGGCTTCAGGAAAAACCTGCCTGAGCCCGCCCCCCCCCCCCGCCAAAAAAAAACGCCGCATTGTCATTTCTGCCAACGGAGTCCGCGGACACAGCTGTTCAGTCCGCCATATCCCCACCGGAAGTCCTAGATTCCTTTGTTTTAAGGTATGTTAATCTGCTTTATGAATTCTGGTATTTGAAAAGTGTCCACTAACATTTTCAGAGAAATTTGCCTTTGACTTTTATATGAGAAGTTTATTATTTTTGTGCAAATTCCATTCTTATATATCAAATAACTCTGTCAAAGCTATTTGAACCTCAGATCCCCGCACATCTGAGTCAGTGTCCAGTCTCCCCATAGCATTTTATGCGACATTGGTGCTTAAAGTGCTATTTGTGATCTTATGAAAACAAAATTTAATTATTTGTTTGTTCAATTTATATAGCCACCCATCTCACAACTTATTCCTCCTAGTTGTAATTGTTTCGGCTATTGACTGCCCAAGGCTAAATTCTATTTTTTCCCTTTTTCTTATTTTTAATAAAACTAATTTTTAACTCATAAGATTATTTTGTTTTCTTCTCCTTAGATGGAGATAGGACTGGCTACATGCCTCAAAACTATGTCAGGCGGTGATACTACAGAGTTGGTTTTCCTTATTATTATCAGAACTATTATTATACTCAGTTTATTTATTTCTTATTTATTTATTTATTTATTTATTTGTTTGTTTGTTTAATTTATATGACCGCCCATCTCCCCCAACGGGGAACTCTGGGCGGTTTACAATAAAATATGTTATATATGTTATATATATGTTATATATATATGTTATATATATGTTATATCTCCTTGTATGGGAGATGGGCGGGGGATAAATTGAACAAATAAATAAATAAATAAATAAAATAGATTGAATAAAAATATAAAATAAGAAATATAAAACCAACAGTTTATACAATTAATATAATATAATAAATGGTTATAAAATCCAAGTGGGAGACAATATTAATAAAAGAAGGGCATTATAAAATTAAGGGATTAACCACCCCCATGAGGAATTATCGTTTCCTCCCTCCCATGCCAGGCGGCAGAACCAGGTCTTCAGTTCTTTCCTAAAGGTCGGGAGGGAGGGGATCTGTCTCAACTCTGGGGGCAAGATGTTCCATAGAGTGGGCGCTGTCACAGAGAAGGCCCACCTCCTAGCCCCCATCAGATGACATTCTCTAATTGATGGGGCTCGTAGCAGGCCCTCTCTGAATGATCGGGTGGGGCGGTTCCCCACCCCTGCTCTACACCAATGTTTGTATTAAAATGAATGTTTGGTTGAGTAAACATACAAGAGATAGGCTACTAGAGGAAGGCGTGAGAACCTTTAAGATAATGAATGAGCAACAATATTCTCCCCGTGAACATTTAAGCATAAAATTGCAGTAGGTTGTCAAAAGGAATTTTCCAAAGGATGGGATTTAAAAAAAAAAAAACCTCACACGTGAACAATGCATATTTATCATAACTTGTCATTCTAGAACAATGATGCTATTAGTTTGAATTATATGAATAATTTATGAAGACCTAAAACCAGTGGGGTATCAGTGTGTAATTAACCAAGTCATTATTTATAGTTATCACACTCACAATTAGTAGCATTAAAATACATTAATGGACTGAATTAAATGAAGAAATGCAAATTGAATATATTCAGTTGTTTAAAAATATAAAATGTAATCCACTCTTATCTTAAGAAAACTTTACTTAGGTCTTCTAGGATTTCAATTAAATAAGTGCATAGTGACAAAAGACAATGCCAGTAAATGTTGAATGAACGGTCCCAGGAACATAGAGGCTATCATGGAATTATTCAAAATTTGGAGTAGCCACCTAGTCACTTATCTGAGATGGGTGGCTATATAAATCGAACAAATAAATAAGTAAAATATCTGAGATTCCTAATTCAAGGCCTGCATGAATAAGACCTTTGTTACTTGCATAGCTGTTTTATTCCATTAGTTCATCTTCCTCAGTGGACGTCATGTTATATGGAGTTATTTGCTGCCAGGTTCCCCCAAAGTAGTCATGAGCTTGGTTGAAGCTTCCCAGGGACTTGACCTGACATGGCTAGGACTAATTCTTTATTGTACCCAAGGAAAAGTAGCCATTCCAATCTCTGATCTGTTAGGCTGATTTATTAGGTTCGAAGCCACTACCTTCTCTTCCTGTGTTTCCCTCTATGTACTGTAATAGTAATATGGCCTTTGTTTCCCACACTTGCTTGTAAGCAGTAATTGCCTGTTTATATTCTCTGCAATCCTACTCTGGGAATCTCTAACTACTAATTAAAACCTGACATTTACACAGTTACTTACATTCTTATTTGCCATTATCTAAAATCATAGTGCTTCTACTTTCCTATAGCTCCCCCCAAATAGGTTTGTGGGTGAGCCCACATTGCACAACCCAAAATGAACTCTAATATGTATAGTTTGTGTGTGTGTGTGTGTGTGTGTGTGTGAGAGAGAGAGAGAGAGAGAGAGAGAGAGAGAGAGAGCGCATATGTGTGATAGAGTACGTGGGTGCAAAGGACAAAATACTGAGTTCACATTCATATATGAATACCTTGACTAGGGCCCCAACAATCATACTGCATGGTCACATTTATTATGTGTGAAATGGCTTAAATGAGAAATGAGCCCAATATAAATTCATATGGTTTATTCTAGGGATGAGAAAACTATGACCTTTCAGATGTTCTCAACTATACCTCCCAGCATTCCTCACCACTGAGCATAATAGCTGAGGCTGCTGAGTATTATTATTCAGAAACATCTGGAGGGCACCATTTCCTATTCCCTGAGTTATTTCAATATTACTAGCAGCAAAGTGAGACAAGAATGAACACAGTTTTAAATTGTATGTTACAAAACAGTGTTAACATTGTGACCATGGTGGGTGGCAAGACAATGCAGAGAGGAACACCGATAAATGATCCAGTCACAGCGGCCTTGTCCCTGTGAAGGAATTAAAGGAAGAACCAGAAGTCTGCAATCCTGCATAAGGAACGCCAAGCAGGAAAGTGCTCCAGGAAAACCCAAGAGAGCATAGCCTCATGCATTGTTACCTGCAGGATTAATCACTTTTTTTGGTCTCTTGGCTAACTTAGTTCCAGACAAACGGCAGGAAAGAGAAGCAGGATGGCTCTGTTTTCCCAGACCATCAAGAAATTACTTTCCTTCCCCCTCCTTCTTGCCATCTGCAATTGGAGAACCCCTTGTAAACAAATTGGCAGATACGTCCTAAAAAGGTAAAGGTTCCCCCCGCACATTTGTGCAGTCGTGTCCAACTCTAGGGGCTGGTGCTCATCTCCGTTTGTTAGCCAAAGAGCCAGCGTTGTCTGAAGACACTTCCACGGTCATGTGGCCGCATGATGCGCGCGGAACGCTGTTACCATCCCACCGAAGTGGTACCTATTAATCTACTTGCATTTGCATGCTTTCGAATTGCTAGGTTGGCAAGAGCTGGGGCGAGTGTGGGAGCTCACTCCATCACGCAGGGCTAGGGATTCGAACCTCCGAACTTGCAATCTTCTGATCGACAAGCCTGGCGTCTTACCCGCTGAGCCACCACGCCCCCTTTAGATACGTCCTACCCTAACAGAAATCTCTCTGACAATCCTGTTTGAGAACTTCCAGTCACCACAAACAAACGTCTACATACTATTCCCCTGATATATGGGTGAACTTAGAGCAAACCTTGATAGTTAACCTCAAAAACTCCTAAAACAGTTATAATTGTTTTGGGAGACTTTAATGCAAGGCTAGGACCCTCTATACAAGATCATATCAGTAATATGAACATCCCCAAAGAATCCCACTCCCTATTACCTTTATGGTCTTCCAGGGACCAGAAAAGAAATGCTGCTGGTATACAGTTGTTAAACCTGTTATGCAAGTGTAACCTGCAAATTCTAGGGGGCAAGGACCAAGGTACCCTTTTACTTACCACCGAGAGAAATCAAGCAGCACTTTAGATCATATATGTGTTTCAAATAGTACCCTTTTTTCAGACATCCAGGTTTACGTAAGAGGGGATAGTGACCACCAACCAGTTGCTGTAAATTTTTATGGGCATTCAGACCTCAGACCTTACACCGCAAATGATAGATGGGTTTCACTGCATCTAGAGGTCCACCAGGACAGAAGGATAAAATGGGCCAGAGTGGATGCGATGGCTCTGACTGATTATATGAACTCTAATCAAGCCCTGACTCTGGTAGACACCGTTATTTCTCCTTGCACTGATGTCGATTCTATACTTGTAGCCTATGAAAACCTAAGTGAAGGACTAAGAACATTTTTAACTAAAAAGGCTTGCCCCAGAAGGTCTCCGATAAAAGGCCCTCGTTGGTTTGACTCAAAATGTTATTCCCTGAGAAAAAGATTAAGGTTAGCTATGTGTTTAGCAAGGAATCATCCATCAAATAATAACCATGCTGCCATGCTAGTGCTTAGACAAAAGTATAAGAAAACTCCAGCAAAGGAGATCGCTACCTTGTCGTGGTGCTGGAGCTTGAGCACCTCAATGAAACCATGAGCTAAACCGTGAAGGGACACCCAAGACGGGAAGGTCGTGGCAGAGAGGTCAGACTAAATACGATCCCTGGGGAAGGTAATGGCAACCCACCCCAGTATTCTTGCCGTGAAAACTAAATGGATCAGTACAACCAGAGATATGTCGGTATACCATCGGAAGATGGGACTCCCAGGTCGGAAGATGGTCAAAATGCTACTGGGGAGGAACAGAGGATAAGTTCAACTAGCCCCAGATGTGATGACGCAGCTAGCTCAAAGCCGAAAGGACGGCTAGCGGCCTACGGTGCTGGTGGTGAACGACGAATCCGATGTTCTAAAGATCAACACACCATAGGAACCTGGAATGTAAGATCTATGAGCCAGGGCAAATTGGATGTGGTTATTGGTGAGATGTCAAGATTAAATATAGACATTTTGGGTGCCAGTAAACTGAAATGGACTGGAATGGGCCACTTCACATCAGATGACCACCAGATCTACTGCTGTGGACAAGAGGACCACAGAAGAAATGGGGTAGCCTTCATAATTAATAATAAAGTGGCTAAAGCAGTGCTTGGATACAATCCAAAAAATGATAGAATGATCTCAATTCGAATTCAGGGTAAGCCATTTAACATCACAGTGATCCAAATATATGCCCCAACCACAGATGCTGAAGAAGCAGAAGTAGATCAGTTCTATGAGGATCTGCAGCACCTACTGGATAATACACCAAAAAGAGATGTTATTTTCATTACAGGAGACTGGAATGCTAAGGTGGGTAGTCAGACGACACCTGGAATTACAGGCAAGCATGGTCTGGGAGAACAAAATGAAGCAGGACATAGGCTGATAGAATTTTGCCAAGACAACTCACTGTGCATAACAAACACTCTCTTCCAACAACCTAAAAGACGACTTTATACATGGACTTCACCAGATGGTCGACACCGAAATCAGATTGACTACATCCTTTGCAGCCAAAGATGGTGGACATCTATACAGTCAGTAAAAACAAGACCTGGAGCTGACTGTAGTTCAGATCATGAACTTCTTATTGCAAAATTTAGAATCAGACTAAAGAGAATAGGGAAGACCCACAGATCAGTTAGATATGAGCTGACTAATATTCCTAAGGAATATGCAGTGGAGGTGAAGAATAGATTTAAGGGACTAGATTTAGTAGATAGGGTCCCGGAAGAACTATGGACAGAAGTTCGCAACATTGTTCAGGAGGCGGCAACAAAAAATGTCCCAAACAAAAAGAAAACCAAGAAGGCAAGATGGCTGTCTGCTGAGACACTGGAAGTAGCCCAAGAAAGAAGGAAAGCAAAAGGCAACAGTGATAGGGGGAGATATGCCCAATTAAATGCAAAATTCCAGAGGTTAGCCAGAAGAGATAAGGTATCCCATCTGAACTGTTTAAAATCTTTCAAGATGATGCTGTCAAGGTGATGCATGCCATATGCCAGCAAATTTGGAAAACACAAGAATGGCCATCAGTGTGGAAAAAAATCAACTTATATCCCCATACCAAAAAAGGGAAGCACTAAAGAATGTTCAAACTATCGAACAGTGGCACTTATTTCACATGCCAGTAAGGTAATGCTCAAGATCTTGCAAGGTAGACTCCAGCAATTCATGGAGCGAGAATTGCCTGATGTACAAGCTGGGTTTAGAAAAGGCAGAGGAACTAGAGACCAAATTGCCAATATCCGCTGGATAATGGAGAAAGCCAGGGAATTTCAGAAAAACATCTATTTCTGTTTTATTGACTATTCTAAAGCCTTTGACTGTGGATCATAACAAATTGTGGCAAGTTCTTGGTGGTATGGGGATACCAAGTCATCTTGTCTGTATAACGACCAAGTAGCAACGGTAAGAACAGAGCACGGAACAATGGACTGGTTTAAGATTGGGAAAGGAGTGCGGCAGGGTTGTATACTCTCACCCTACCTATTCAACCTGTACGCAGAACACATCATGCGACGTGCTGGGCTTGAGGAATCCAAGGCTGGAGTTAAAATCGCTGGAAGAAACATTAACAATCTCAGATATGCAGATGACACCACTTTGATGGCTGAAAGCGAGGAGGAGTTGAGGAGCTTTCTGACGAAGGTGAAAGAAGAAAGTGCAAAAGCTGGGTTGCAGTTAAACCTCAAAAAAACCCAAGATTATGGCAACGAGCTTGATTGATGACTGGCAAATAGAGGGAGAAAAAGTGGAGGCAGTGACAGACTTTGTATTTCTAGGCGCAAAGATTACTGCAGACGCTGACTGCAGCCAGGAAATCAGAAGACGTCTACTTCCTGGGAGGAGAGCAATGGCAAATCTTGATAAAATAGTTAAGAGCAGAGACATCACACTGACAACAAAGGTCCGCATAATTAAAGCATGGTATTCCTTGTAGTAACCTATGGCTGTGAGAGCTGGACCATAAGGAAGGCTGAGCGAAGGAAGATAGATGCTTTTGAACTGTGGTGTTGAAGGAAAATTCTGAGAGTGCCTTGGACTGCAAGAAGATCAAACCAGTTCATACTCCAGGAAATAAAGCCAGACTGCTCACTTGAGGGAATGATATTAAAGGTAAACCTGAAGTACTTTGGCCACATAATGAGAAGACAGGATACCCTGGAGAAGAAGCTGATGCTAGGGAAAGTGGAAGGCAAAAGGAAGAGGGGCCGACCAAGGGCAAGATGGATGGATGGTATTCTGGAGGTGACGGACTCAACCATGGGGGAGCTGGGGATGGTGACGGCCGACAGGAAGCTCTGGCGTGGGCTGGTCCTTGAGGTCACGAGGAGTTGGAGACGACTGAACGAATAAATAACAACAAAATAAGAAAACTATCAAGTGTAAGAAGTCCTCTCTCTGGTTAAATGTAGAGTTAGCAGCCAAAACCCCAAACCCAGTCTTCTTTTGGCATTCGGTTGCAGGAATATTGTGGGAACGTAGGTTCTCCCTGGACATCCCTATACCTGCCTCCATGTGGGAGGAATATTACAGCCAATTATTCACAGCCTCAAGTTGCAGTGGATTAGAGGACTTATACAATGATTCACAGAAGGCCTGCAGTTCCTTTCCACCTTGGCCTCCGGTGACTGAAGGGGAGACTAGAGGACTTATTCAGACCCTGAAGTCCAATAAGGCTCCTGGGGAAGATTTCTACCCCCTGAATTATTTAAATAGCATATTAACTGGTGGGCTCCCCTACTTGCAGGTTTATTTATTTACTCATATAAATAATTCCTGCCAAATTCCAGCCGGTTGGGACCTCTATTGTGGTCCCTATTTACAAAAAGGGTGATAAGGGTGATCCCTCAAATTACTGACCCATCAGTCTAATTGATATTGTAGCCAAATTGTACGCCAAACATCTTCTACACAAGATTGAGGACTGGGTAATTGTAAAGGGCTTGATACCCAAAGAGCAATCTGGATTTAGGTCTGGTCACTCCACTATTGATAACTGCTTTATTTTATGTCACCTAATATAAAAATATACAGTTAAAGGGAGCCAACTGTTTACAACTTTTATAGATCTCAGTGCAACATTTGATTCAATAAATAGGGACCTTCTTTGGAAGAAACTAACAGACCTGAACATGGAGCCTAGACTCCTCTCCTTAATCAAGGCATTATATTCAAACTCATGCCTAAGGGTACACACTGTAGCACATGGTTCCCTAACAGGGATAATTAATACCAATAAAGGGGTCAGACAAGGATGTATACTGGCTCCCATTTTGTTTAATCTGTACATCAATGACATCCCAAAGTTCCTTCATTCAACCGATACACACATGGCTAAAGTTAAAAATAAACATGTAAATATTCTGCTTTACGCAGACAACATGGTATTGATGTCATACACCGAGGTAGGAATGAGAAGACTTTGGCGCAGGCTTAGTACGTACTGTGCACTTAACTACCTGATCATCAATAAATCTAAGACCAAGGTAGTTGTTTTCAGGAAGAGGCGGACTAGGTACAACCGGAGCCTGGATAGGGAACGTATAGATCAGGTTAAGTCCTATTTACACCTAGGGCTTGTTTTTACCAAAACAGGTTCCTGGCTCCCACATTTAAAGAGGAGTTCTTTAAGGGCTACAGCCTGTGCCAATGCCATAAGGCAGCTTACCAACCACAGCTATCCAGGTTCTTTAATTCCAATCATAAAGGTATACAACATCAAAATAGTCCCAATGATTACATATGGTGCAGAACTGTGGGGATATATAAATACCCCCTTATTAGAACTGATACAGTCCACTTTCTTGAAATGCATCTTGGGGGTGGACAAGTCTACACCAACTCCAGCAGGAAGGGCAGCGTTCGGTATACCCCCTATACAAAGCCATTTGTAATTAAAGTATTCAACTATTGGCTGAAGATCCTATCTATGGACTCAGATAGATTACCCAAGCTTTGTTTTGAAGAGCAGATGCATAATATGCCTCCTCGTGCTTGGGCTGCCCAACCTTCAAATACCATCTCACAATATGGATTTTCCATCCAATTCCCAATCCAATCAGATCTGAAGGCCAAGAAAAGTTTCAAACAAAGGGTCATGGATGTGGCTGCCCAAGATGATACTGCATCCCTTAAACATGTCAACTCCTTGAAGTGGCTGGCTCAACACAAATCATCCTCCCAGCTAGAAAAGTATTTAACAACTGTGTGGGCCAGAACATGAAGTCACGAAGAATCGGAAGCGACTGAACGAATAAACAAAAATGCCCCAACATCTTAGAAGAGCTTTTTCTAGAGCTTGTTTTGAACAAATAGATTCTATGGTAAGATATGGGAGGTTTCATGGAGCTCCATTTGAAGAAAGACTGTGTATCTGTGGTGCGCCAGCTGTTGAAGACACTGCACATATTCTATTTGATTGCAAACTATATTCTGCAGAAAGGACTGCTCACTTAGATTGTTATTTAAAAACCAAAAAATACTGGGGCATCCAGGAGAAACTGTCTTACTTTTTGCAGGGAACAAACCTGCATTCATTGGCGATCACTCGTAGCCAAGTAAGATTGACGCCTTCAAGAACCACTTGCAAGGGACGGAGACCAGGCCCAGTTCCAGCGCTGGAAGATGGGAAACAAGCCCTGCAGGCAAGTACTTGGGAAACAAAAGGGTTGTCCCAAAGGAGGAATAATCCTTCGGGGAGAGGCCCGATCCCCCTCTCTCCCAGGATAAAGTGGGAATAATCCTTCCCTGTAAACAGGGAAGGGGGAGAGGACTGATCTCCCTCTCTCTAAGGGAATGGTGAGACCGTTGTGGAAAAAAAAACAAGAGAAACCCAAAAGTGGGAAGGTTGTGAGGTGTGATTGATGTGCATGTCCACTGCGGTTCCCAACGGTGACTGTTGAGTGTCCAGCGCCTTGGGCCAGTGAAAAGCATTTGGTGTCTGCAGTTCCCATCGGAGACCATGAGTGTCCGGCTCCCTGGGTCAGACTTGAGTGTGTGTGAGAAAATTCCTCCATGTCACCCCGAGAACGAAGGACCCCTTACTTTCTTCTCAACCCCTTTCCCCACTTGTCTTGTCTGGTGCCCCGGGAGGAACATGGGAGGGGGAGGAAGTGTGCCCCTCACTCCGTTAGAGTGTATGTTACAACATTTTAAGTCTGCTTATGTTAGTCAGGACCACGGCATTAAGTGGAGCAGGCAGAAATTGAGGGTTTTTTTGTGAGGTGGAATAGCCAACTTTTAACCTTGGGTGGCCGGCCACGGGTACGTTTAATCCCACCATAGTTGTTAGGATGCATCAGAAGGTATTCCATCTAGGGTGCATCAGAAGGTATTCCAGAAGGTAGAGTTCTGGTTGGGTAGGCCTGTAAGATTCTTGAGACCGGTGTGATTTGAGATGCCCCAGGGGCCATTAGGGCTGGCAAGGCGAAGTGAGTGTGGAGTTCAAAACTCGCGATTCTGAATCCTCGCGAGAGGACCGGCCAGGTGCGAATGAAGCGGTTGGTGTGGGATAATTGGGTCTCAGTAGAAGAAGAATAACCTTTAAAAGTAGCCAGCGTGGGCTGGGAGGTTATTGGGAATTAGGACCTTAAATTTGTTCGGTGAACAAGTCCAGCGCCTGCTGGAGGTTCTGGTTCTAAGAAGGGAGGCCCTGGAAATACGGTCAATAAGGAATAGGCAGGATATGTCGATGAAGGTTCTCAGTCATCCAGGTGGAACAGTCTGTGGCTTGAATCATGTCAACTGGATTTCTATTTTCTCAGTAGAAACGTTTCACTCCTTATCCAAGGAGCTTCTTCAGTCTAAGTAAAGTTAGTAAGGGAATCCTTAAATATGTTTCTAGGGTGGCTGTGTGACCTTGCACCTGGGGCTAGGTCATGGTTATTTGAGATGTTTATTTCTAAGTCCCTTTATCATCCAAAGGAGGATCGTTAAGATTACCATGCTGCTGTTGAGCTTGCGAAATGGTCTTAATCTTCCTAGGCACAGAAGACAAAGCAGGAAGGAAGATAGGGGAAAGGTTGTGCCTGAGGCCCCCACCTCTATTCAAGGAAGGATTTTCCAAGTTGGCATAAAATTTATGCCAAAAAAAAAACTTTTGTTGTCTGGGGTATATGTGTGTTTCCTCCCTGTTTCTACCCCCCCCCTCCTTTGGTCTGTCTTTTGTCTGCTGGTTACAGACTTGAGGAGGAAGAGAGGGAGGGGGAACAAGGGGGGGTCCGGTGGAACTACTGAGATAGAGCTGCCAGGCAAACTGAAGGCTATGGTAAAAGTACTTTCTCTTGTACTGTTTACTCTCTGCCCCCACTGATTAGACAGATATTGAAATGAATTTGTGGAATTGAGATAGTTTAAGAGAAAGTCAAAATGAGAGAGAGAAGGAAGGAAAAAAGGGAATGTACACTAGATGAGGGAGATAGATTTTTGCGGAAGAAGTGGCGAGGAGCATAAACAAAAGTGAAGGGATTTAGGGAAGAGTGGGTTTCCAAACCTTTGGAAATAGGAGTGGAGGATTTGTTAGTGAAAAACTGGCAACAGGCTGGAGCAAATGAGATGCCTCTAAAACAAAGTGCATCTCCCTTGTGTTTCCCCAGTCCTTACAGCAAATTTAAACGTGTTAAGGGCTGGTGTGAGTTTTTATGTGTGTGTTTGTTTGGGAAAAATTATGTGCGTCTGTCTCTTTAAACACCAGATCTTTTTATGGTGGTAAAGATGCAGGTCCTCGCCAGACCTGCATCCTCCATTAATTTGGTGTTTTTGTGTATTGTCATTTGTACAAACTTGGATGTGTATAATAAGAAAACAGAGAACTTTCTGCCTCACCCAAGCCCCCCTTCTTGTTGAAGCTGCTTGAGGGTGAACTAAGGAAGCTTCTTGTTTGAGCCTTTTCCTGCTGCTACTGCGGTTGGTGAAAATGTTTTTTCTTAGCTGTTCCTGTTACGAGACAGCGGTTGCATTTTTCCAGATAGTAAGAGGGACCAACGTTCAAGTTTTTTCTCCTTTTTTTAGCCCTAGAGGCTTAGCATGTGGACTCAGCTCAAGGGACACATTTTAATCCTACAGTATTGTAACATGTTATGAGAGGAATAGGAGTAGCATGGGATTTTAACACCCTGTGGAACCTGCCTTCTTCGGGAAAAGTAGAGTGAATTACAGGACTATGTTCTAACCTTGCGACCTCAAGTTGTGGTCACCCCTACTCACAATATTTCCCCTGGTCAGGAGATTTGGGTAAAAGATTGGAGAAAAGAAACACTGGGTCCAAAGTGGAAAGGTCCATTTACTGGTATTATGAGCCTTCTATCTCATTTTCTTTGGGTTTTATATTTGGTCTCACCTAGGGGGTGAGAAGGGGGGCTCGTGGGATGGATGCACACCAGAGGTTAAGGGCTACCGCCTGCGTTCGCAAGGGCCTCATGCCGATGATTTGGGTGATTGTTATTCTCCTACTGATTAGTATTGTCATTAACTCCCTTTACGTATACCACGTCTTGCTGGGAAAAGGGGGGAATGGGGAAGTGGAAGTGGGTGGGGTGACCCCACCTGGGGAAGTAAGTTCTGGAACCCCACTGGGGGATGATACCTGGATGCGGTGCCAGGACTCCCAGGCCTCCACCCCGGCTCCAGACCCGCAGGAACTTCCTCAGTATATAGACTGCTTCCTGCCCTTTTCCACCGGGAAGCATTTTGCTTACACGATTATATACACCCCAAATTGCTGCTCCGGTTACCTCTCTCCTTGTAGCTATAAAGGGTGCAGTCAACCCAGCCCCCGCCGCAGAACTGTTCGCAATGCATCACGCTTACCCAGGTAGGAACTGTTCAGCAATACACCCTGTTGTTCCATACCCAACGCCCAGCGGGGTGTACGCCAAAGGGTTCCTGCACCCGAGGGGACCGGAAATATCTGCTGTGTTCGAAAGGTGGGGAAACCCTCTGTTATAACCCCCAGGTCCAAGTCCGGTACAATGTCACGGTATGGGCAGGTCTGGGAATGGTTGCAGACAACAGTGGGTGTTGCCCTTCCTTGTACCACTTGAATCATACTGTGGCCCCTAAAATTATATGAAACTCCACAGTAATTAGGGGATTTTGGTGGAGTTCCAAAGGGGGGAATGAAGCAGATGGGCCTACTGGTTTTATATTAAAAGCTGAATTAACCTTTCTTGCCTAATGTTCTTACAAACAAGCTGACCTATGTAACATGAAGGTGCAGACGTTGGAAGTTCCCTAAAGTCACAGATGATGTAAGATAACTTCTCCTTTTTATATCCTGTTTTTCTGTACTGTAAACCCCATGATATCCTGATGCCTTAAACTGTATCTGAATTGCAAAACCTATAAAAGATAGACTCTGGGCATAGCCCGGGGTTCAGACTTTGTCAAACTATTGCTCTGAACCATTGCTAGCAATAAACCTGTATTCTCCAACCTTGTGGTCTTGTCTCCTGTCTTGGGAAAGCGGTTTTCCTGCTACATTTCGAGCTTGCAGTACCCCCTAGTTTGGAGGAAGTCAGTAAAGCCACTAAACAAATGAAAAATAACAAAGCTAGTAGACCTGATGGGATTCCTGCTGAAGTCTTTAAAGAAGGCGGGCCTGAACTTACACAACAACTTCATAAGCTCATCGAAAAAATCTGGATGAGGGAGGAGATTCCAGCAGACTTTAAAGATGCCATAATTATCACTCTCTTTAAAAAGGGTGATAGAACAGACTGTGGAAACTATCGAGGCATCTCCCTTCTATCCACAGCAGGCAAAATCCTGGCAAAGATCATCGCAAACCGTCTCCTATCTGTATCATAAGACATCCTCCCTGAAACGCAAAATGGCTTCCTCCCTTCCAGGGGAACAGTGGATATGATCTTCACTGCACGACAGCTTCAAGAAAAATGCAAGGAGCAAAACCGCCCTCTGTAGATGGCGTTTATTGATCTGACTAAAGCTTTTGATACAAACCTGCATATCACTAGTAAGACTGCACTTTTTATATCGAAGGCCATTTCGAAGAGGACAGACTATTTAGATCAGATTGGGGTTAACTATAGGGGTGACGATTTATTATGAATTTGTTCTATTGTTTTCTTTGCATTTAGCTGTATACTTCTATTGGTTTTATACTCTTAATATGGTCAAATGACTAAATCAATAAAGATTCTATTCTATTCTATTCTATTCTATTCTATTCTATTCTATTCTATTCTATTCTATTCTCACCACAATTTATTTATTTATTTATTTAATTTTCTATCCCGCCTTTATTATTTTTATAAATAACTCAAGGCGGCAAACATACCAAATACTCCTTCCTCCTCCTATTTTCCCCACAACAACCCTGTGAGGTGAGTTGGGCTGAGAGAGAGTGACTGGCCCAAGGTCACCCAGCCGGCTTTCATGCCTATGGCAGGACTAGAACTCTCAGTCTCCTGGTTTCTAGCCCATTGCCTTAGCCACTAGACCAAATTGGCTCTCAATTCAATGAAACTCTTGAGTGTCTTAAGCCTGGTTTCCCGAAATGCTGGCACACAAGTGGGTGCAAGGCAGTGGTATGCCTACATGTAGAGCCTACCAACTCTGAAGCTTATATAATGCTCTATTAATGAAACATACAATGTGCTTGCCTAAATGATTGTGCCAAACATCAACCAAGGACATCTAGTTCTTGATGCAGTCTAAACATATCAAGTCCATAATGAGAATATGTAAAAAAGACAATATTGCTGGTTACACAGGTAAGCACCTTCATCTAAACTTGGGAGTTTGCCAAAGTCTAAGGCAAAGTATAATTCCCAAATGCTGGAGGCACTCCTGTTCAAATGGCCATGAAGTTGACATTCATTATCCTTGGCTGGATTTTATCTTAATTTGTTAAACTTTTCTCCCCTCTTCTTTTCAATTTGCTGGGTGACTCACAATCTCTGGGAGGGGGCAAGACTGAAATAATACCTGAAATATATAGAAACATTGATAAGGCTAATGCAGAGATACTGAAATCTCTCAATTCTTTGCTGCCAATCTAGTGGACATTCAGATTTTTGCAGCCCAGTAAAACAGCCCTAAGAATTGGGAGATTTAGTTGTATATTGTATAGATAGAATTTGAGAAGGGCTGGTTGTATAATGAAGGGTAGAGACCTACAAACAGTCATTACAATTGGACACACTGTATTCCCCACAGGTGGGGATCCTCCCCTTTTCTCCATATTTCATGGGCTTATATCCAAAAAGACATGCAAGCCCATTGAAATTCTTCCCTGGTTAGCTCATTATTTTTCTTGATTTGCCAAAAGAAATAAGTAGGGAGAGGGACAAATCTGCAAAATAAATTATGAGTTGGAGCAAGTACATGAAATATGTTGTTCTGTCTTTCTACTTGCCAGCCTCCAAACACAGTCCTCACCTTCTTGATAGCAGAAGCAGTGGCACACCAATATGCATAGAGGTTTTTTGGGGGTGGGGTGCCTTCGAGTCAGTTTTTGACTCCTGGTGACTGCCTGGACAAGTCCCTGCAGTTTTCCTGGCAATGTTTTTCGTAAGTGGTTTCCATTGCCTCCTCCCTAGGGCTGAGAGAGAGGGACTGGCGCAAGGTCATCCAGCCGGCTTTGTGCCTAGAACGCATGGTCTCCCTGTTTCTAGCATGGTGCCTTAACCACTACAGAGCCAAGCTGGCTCTTGTGTAGAGAAGTGGAGAAATGTTTTCCCCTTTCCCTTCCTCTCTTACACAGCTACATAAAAAAGAAGATACAGAAAGACATAGTGGATAAAGAATAAAATATCAGTAAACAAACAAAGACTCTATAATTATCATAAAATTTAAAATTCATTAATTTTGTTAATTAATTAATTATATAGGACTAGGTTACAGATTTTTCATTTGTAGCAGTCCTTACAAGAAGTGCAAAGACCATTGTCTAAGACTCCCATACCATCTCATGATCTTATCAAACCCAATGAGGGTGCACAGAATATGCGGGGGGGGGGGGGATCCTAAGCAAACATGGTTCTAAACCCCTTTAGAAGGGCTGCAGCCATTCATTCATCTTACTTTCTCTCTGATTCAGGGTTTCTCAACCAGGGTTTCGTGGAACCCTAGGGTTCCACAAGAGGTCACTAGGGGTTCCCTGAGAGATCACAATTTATTTAAAAAATTATTTCAAATTCGGGCAACTTCACATTAAAGAGATAAGTTTCATTCTTCATTTTTAGTTTAAGAACACTGTTAGTGCATATATACAGGCCTACACATGAAACGAATATAATAATTTTGTAAATTCTGGCCTATATTTGAATGTGCAAGGGTTCCCTGAGGCCTGAAAAATATTTAAAGGGTTTCTCCAGGATCAAAAGGTTGAGAAAGGCTGCTCTGATTAATCAAGCACCCTCCTTGCTTCCATAAGCTACAATGAACTCAGCTAAGGCCCCCACACTTAAAATAAAACTTCCTCAAAACTGAATACCTACAAAGGTTGCCATTGTCCCCAAACTGAAATGAAACAGTTACTGTATCACTATCTTACACAGATGTTGTTTTACTGCAGAACTTATGTCTGTGATTTTTAAGAGGCTGCACAGAGTATTTTATCTATGGCATTAAAAAAAAGAAAAGAAAAAAATAGGAAACTACTTCCAAATTACAAAGGGACAGGACTGATGTTTATGTAAACACATATCCCTGCACATACAAGCGAGGATCAGGTTACTTGCAGGGACACTTCTCCCCAAAGGTCCTTGTCCTAACACTTCTGGCAGAATGGACATATTTCAGGTCCTTTCTATTAAGCAATGTCACCTGCTGGAACCTAGAAGACACGCCTTCTCTGTTGTCGTTCCTGCCCTATGGAACAGCTTCCCCCATGAGCTCCAGAAGGCCCTGTTCCTCTTGGCCTTCCAGGTATTAGGCCAGAATGCAGGGTGAGCCCAACATAGGTATAATTGTGTTATGAGTCTTTTTTGATGTCTCAGCTATTGTGTTATGCTTATTTTAACTTTCTTTTGTATTTTGTGATTTGAGGTTTTATTATATATATTTCTGTGGATTGTTGTTAGCCATCCAAGGTTAAGATGAGAAGCCATACACATTTGATAAATAGACAAATATTTAAATAAATAAATAGCAGTGTAAATATAGAACAGGCGAATTCTAATCTCAAGGTTGGGGAAAGAATAGCCAAGAGTCCATTGACTCAAAAGTGCAGGAGAAAAAGGCTGAAGATTTAAGCCTGTGTCAGAGAGAAAAAAAAAAGAGAAAGCATGCGTGAGAGAGTACCAGTGTGGTGTAGTGATTATGGTGTTGGATTGGGAGTGGGGAGACCCAGATTCTAGCCCACTGTCAGCCACAAAGGTTCACTGGATGACTTTGAGTCAGTTGCCCTCTCTCAAATTCACAGGGTTGCTATTGTGGGGACAAATTAGAGGAGGGAGTACAATGTAAGCTACCTTGAGCTTCTGTACAAAAGTCAGAATATAAGAGAGAGAGAGGGAGGGAGGGAGGGAGAGATTGATGTCTATGTTAAACAGTAGACAGATTTTTCTGTATATATAACTTCTTTCTTGTCTGCAATCTAGCAGTAGGAAATTCTTGAAGTTTTTACTGCTATCTAATTCCTGAATGAGGGGTTGTATTTCTGGAAGACTAGACATTTATAGCCACACTGGCTTGAAGTCTGACATCAAGATCTGCTATTCCTACTGCCAAAATTACAGAAGAAGAGCCCGTATTCTCACCATAACATTAAACAATGGCTACAGATGGTTTTCCTCTGACTCTCTGGGAGCCAAACTTTCATGATCCAATTAAGAAAGTGACCACTAACCACAAAAACCATTTCCTCCAATATGGTAAGAACTTGGAGAGAGAATATAGGGCTATTAGAAAAGAAATTTAATTGACTAATTTAAAGAGGAACTATCAGATGAAATGGGGGGCGTGGTGGCTCAGCGGGTAAGACGCCAGGCTTGTCGATTAGAAGATCACACGTTCGGAGGTTCGAATCCCTAGCCCCATGTGACGGAGTGAGCTCCCGCACTCGCCCCAGCTCTTGCCAACCTAGCAATTCAAAAGCATGCAAATGCAAGTAGATTAATAGATACCACTTCAGTGGGTAGGTAACAGCATTGCGTGTGCGTCATGCCAGCCACATGACCATGGAAGTGTCTTCGGACAATGCTGGCTCTTCAGCTAACAAACGGAGATGAGCACCGGCCCCTAGAGTCGGACACAAGTGCACAAATGTGCAGGGGGAACCTTTACATTTTTATCAGATGAAATACTGGATTGATTAATTAATTCATCAGAGCCCCCCAAAGACTGGATTAATTCAAATTTGCTTGATCAGTGGAAAACTAGAGGTACTGCAGAAGACCAGGGGCAGGACAGGGTGATACCATTATTCTTTTTGTTCCTTCCTCTACCCAGCCTGTTTATCAGAGTCTTTGGAAGTCAAACCAATGCAGTTGGAAGCTAGGAGAACACTGTATCTGCCTCTGAAAAGTTGTGATGATGCATGTAATGCTTATGTTTATATTGGAGAGAACGTGGCCACTTACCAAGATTGTTTTTCCCCTTTCCAAAACATCAATGCCATACTAAGGAAAGTATTTTGCAAGCTAATGCCTTAAACACACTAGGTCTAGCCTAGAGGAGATCAGAAGCTGGGTACCCAGGAATTAAGTGGAACCAGACATGCTGAGCTATGCATAGACATGTTTAGTTATTCCTAGTATCCCATAGACCAATATGGCCTCAGAAACATAACTGCAAACTGTAATAATCTCTGGCACCTACAGCAAAAGACTGGTATACAGGGGAGATACTTGTGTCATTATTGGAGGAGGAAGTTTCTCTAAAAAAGAAACAATCTGTATGCAGCCAACATTCACATTCCACTTATACAATTCAGACTTATTTTGACCTTTAGCTTCTAATAAAGTCTTATACATTCCAATCTCATTTTTCCTCTTTGGCTGCACACACTTGCTTTTTCACCCACTGGCTATAGTAAGGATGACAAAATGGAATCTTAATCTATGTTGACAAAATGTTCTTTACCAAAAGATGAACGTGCTTTTAATTCATGCCATCACCAAATCAAAGAATGGCTTGTCTGCATGGAACAGCCTGTAGAAGGTTGATAGGAGAAGATTTCCAAGCTTTTGTCACAGCTCTTTGTTTTCCTAATTTTCCATAATAAAAGAAGTCACCTTGAAAAAGTTACAAATAGTCCATGTCTATAAACCAAAGGGCTATTGTCATCTAATGCAATATCATCAAGTGAATATCCACCTGGATGACTAGAGATTATAGCACACTGATTATAAAAGCAGAGTGGCCAGACCACTATATTTTCTGTATCAAGTGTATGTTAAAGACCTGAAAATGTAGTTTACTGCATTTATTTGTTATTGGTGGTGACTGGGTTGAAAACGCTTTCATTGAATACCCAATAGAGAACTGTATTGCTTCACCCATTTGACTTTCCACAAAGTGCTGAAGACCTGTTTTTTCTCCCAGGCCTTGAGTTAGGATGGTGGGTGAACCTCTTTGGCTTGTTTTTTTGCTGTTTGGTCTTTTTTGTTCTGTCTTCTAGACAGTCCTCCCCTCCCTTCCCCTCCCCTCCCCTCCCCTCTTCTTTTTTTTCTTTTTTTGATATATTCTGCTTTCCTTTAATGTTTTTTTAATTTGTAAGCTGTCCAGAGTTCTTGTGGAGTCAGGCAGCCTCAAAATTCAATAAATAAACAAACAAACAGATAAATAAATAAATAATAGGGCTGTGCAGCACTTCAGAAATAATTTGGAAAAGAGTTATGAATGTAGAAACTCTTTGTTGTCTATACATTAATGCTCAGAGTATGGGAAATAAACAAGACAAGCTTGAATGTTTAGAACACGAAGTCAGCTGTGATTTAATACTATAATAGAAACATTAAGAAACAGAAATCAAATGCACAGGAGGGATAGACAATATATGTCTTGTTAATAATATTTATGAAAACAATATTGCAATATGTAGTTGATTGTAGACCAATCAGTATGAGCAGTATGATGTAGCTGCAAAAAAAGTCAAATATGAGTTTAGGTTGTATGAATAGAAGTATAGTTTCCAAATCATAACAAGAGATAGTTCCCCTTTAGACCCCAGGTCAAGACCCCAAGTCAAGTATTGTGTGTCAATAGAAGAGAATATATGTAACTCAGGGTTGAACTTCTGCGTTACCTCTTCACTGTATTGTTGAAGTAGCCCATGCTCCACTTCCTAATTTAGCCCATCTGCTGGGAGGTCATTCTAGGATATCAACATTTTAGGAGAGTTTCTGCACATTATATTGGAACATGCTTAGTAGTACTTAATTGAGATATTTTAAGCTTTAAAAAATTCATAACTTATATGGAAATTTTGATTGATTGATTGATTGGTTGATTCTGTGCCATTAAGTCAGCGTCAACTCTTAGTGGTCACATAGACAGATCTTCTCCAGGATAATCTGTCCATGACCTGGTCCTTCAGGTCTCTCAATGGTGTACCCATCACTGCTGTAATCATATCCATCCACCTTGCTGCTGGTGATCCTTGTCTTCTCTTTTCTTCCACTTTCCCCAGCATTATGGACTCCTCAAGAGAGCTAGGTTTTTTGTATAATGTGCCCAAAATATGATAACTTAGGAGCCAGGTTACCCGAGATTCTGCTTATTACCCATGGTTTCTGCCCATCAATAATCAAACAATGCCATCTCCCAGAAATCAGGAAGTGTGCCTTTTCTGACATGGTGCTTGCCTTTCAGAATAATATTCCCCAAGGATCTGTGCCACTCCCATATTGATGATGTGCCAAAAGTCCAAACACTTGGCTGTTCTGCCAGGCCTTGGGGTAGGGCATTTGTGGAACCCTTTGGAGATGTTTTTTTGTCAGAGGGAATGTGTTTGTCCAGACGCATGAGATTTATTTCATTTTTTAGAATTTTTTTCCTTTTATTGTTCTGATTTTGATGTAAACTGACCAGAGTCATTTTGGAATCAGGCAGCCTCTAAATTACATACATACATACGTACATACATACATACATACATTTATATATTTGAGCCTTGAGTGAAAACTCTAAATTGGTCTGTTCTACCTATAAACTACATTTTCCCCTTTAGCTTTCTGAAAAGAAAACTGGGCCGTGCAAGCAAAGACAAAAAATTTAGTCAACTATTTGTAGATAATGTAACCCATTTTTTTTAGAACTGTAAGCAAGGTCTTAATTATAGAAAATAAATGCTTTATATACTAATCCTCCCAGTCTCCTCTAATTTGTTATTTTATCACACTAAGAATAATTAAGTTCTGTCAAAACATTGTATCAGTTAATCCCACAATAAACTGAATTCATTAAACATATATGTGTTAGAAATGTACCTCTTTTGTGTCTGGGAATCTGCTGCTGCTTAAAGTAGCAGAGCTGTATTTATTTTACTGAAGAGAAACACACTCATTCTTATTACAAAGACATTTGCAACATTAATGCAACAATTAAGAAAACCATGAACAATCCTGAAGCATCAAACCTTGCCATTTAACATTATTCTTCTGGGCCACATTTCATTGCAGTGAAAAACCTGCATCTATTCTTTATCATCTCAAGTCATAGATTGGCTCTCTTCTGGTTGAATGTTGCTTTCTGGACATAGGACAAAAGCATGTCAAAAAGAAAGTTGATCTGGAACCCTTCACCCAACATTTAGTTTTCAGTGTAAAGATTAATTTTGAATGAAAAAGTATTTTTACTCTTAACACATCAGTGAGAACTAGGATTATGTCCATATCGTAAACACAGATCGAGTGCATTCTAGTCCTATGGCGGTAAACTGCAAAGATATTGGTGATCACAGGCTTGTCCCATTCAATCTCAGCCATCTTTTACTTTGGGGTGAAATATCCTCAGTACATCACCATCCCAAGTTGAGCTAGAGATTCTATGGAAGTCTTGAGCCCATGCCTACAGGCTATGAGGAACTGAATAAGGAGA
This sequence comes from Charina bottae, assembly GCA_023362775.1. NCBI lineage: Eukaryota > Metazoa > Chordata > Lepidosauria > Squamata > Charinaidae > Charina > Charina bottae. Next base: position 110,148,085 of record JALMGJ010000002.1, read on the forward strand.
GATAAAGTTAGACTAAACCCTGGCACAATGAAGTTGCTGACTGTCACTTTACATCTAGGCTTTCCATTAACATTAGTTCCAATGGCTGCTGTTTGTGGGGTCGTGTTCTCCTTAATTAATCCAGATCCAGTATTTGAAGGTCTTTCTAAAGTCACAGCTCCTGCTTAAACAAGTGAAGGCTGTGCCCAGGGAGAAGGTGGGTGGGGCTTGTGCCAGCGATGGTTTGCCTGAAGCTGCCTCAGATGAATATTAAATGCCTTTGGGTTGTCACCCATTTTTTTTAATCCTTTAGAGTTTATCTATCTACTTGTGCCTTTCATATCATGCAGGGGGATAATATAGAAATGGCAAAAAAAGAAGAAGAAGGAAAAGGAAAAGGAAAAGCAGGTGAAGGATACATCTGAAGGATATCAGGAAACCTGGTCTACTCTCAAAAGTTAGAAAATAGTTTTTGATAGTGAGCCAGTATACCAATTTAATTTAATTTGAAGTCTGAATTCTTTATCTTCCATTTTCAAAAAAAAATAATTATCATATTCTTCCAAACCAAACTGTCTCCTAATTTGTTTTACTTCAGTCATGGGAATGATTCTTATTCTATCATATATTTAATATTTTTCTCCTCAATGTCTCCAGAAACATAATCTATCTCCCTCTAGATAGCAATCCTATATTTCTTACAATATTTCCACTTTTCCTTCTAGATGGAAAATGTGATTGACAGCATCAAATGCTTAGCTAATTTCTGGAATTTCTATTCAGCAGCAGTGCCCTACTTCCCAAAATGCAGTTCAGCTCTATTTAAAGATAATTTAGAATTGGTTACATTGCTCCCTATGTTCCAATTAACCCACATATAACAATTTACTTGTGTGTGAAAAATATGTATGTAAGGAATAGTTCCACTAGATGGCAGCATGACAGATCAAGGGAAACAGGAATACAGTAAACTGTTCAGTTGCTTTGGACCTAATCTAGTTACGCATTTAGTTATGCAGTTGCATAAAAAATCATCACTGCAGTCATCTTTATAAAAGTCTGTCTGGTAATGACCCACTTCCATAGTCTGGTTAATTGGCTATGAAATGAAGCCATCATATAGAGTAGATGGTGATTTTCTCACATTGCACCTTTAATAAAGATTTTCAAAAGCTGTATAATTTCTAATCAAGATTTATGGAATTTATGATAGCTTACCAAATTATAGATTCTTTACGGTTCTCTAGTGAATCTTAGGGGGAAAAAAACCTAAGATGTTTCCAGAGGGTGAAAAAAAAGAGAGCTGCTATCTCTGGTCACTATGGAAACTAGAATCCATGTTTTAAAAATGTGTGTGTGTGTGTGTGTGTGTGAGAGAGAGAGGTTCTCAACTCCAAGCTCTGAAGAAAGTCTTTTACACTGAAATTCTCAAAGGTTGCTTAGAATGGACAGTTTCAATACTTAATTATTTCTATTGTGCATCACGTATGGTTTTGTGTTACTTTAAATTACATGCAAACCAAAAAAATCTTTGTATACATTTTACATGTTTTCTGTGGCCCACACACCCCACTTCCTGTTCAGTGCTGGTGAAGAAAGGAAACACCAGGTAAAAAGTGGAAATGTGAGGAGATAGCCCTTGTCTCTGATGGTGCTATGGAGCTGACTATGATTACTGGCTGGGTGGCCCACCCATGTGGCTTTCTCTACGAAACAGCAATCCCACATGGGCAGAGTTCCAGTCTCCATGTGTAAAGGTTCCCCTTCAGACCAAGCTGATTAACGAGAGAGCTTCATGCAAAGGGGAGGAAAGGCTTCACATATTTTTACTTGCCTTTTCATGTGTTTAGGCTGAAAGCCTGCAAAGAGCTTCTTGTTGCTCTTACTTTCACTGTCACGCTGTCCTTCCTTCTATTTTGGTTTTCACTGATATCATTGCAGAGTGTAATATATGACTAATTTAATTTCTGTTATAGAAAGGAGACAGTCCTACGTTCAGGTCGTTCACTATCCATATTGTCTTGCAGTGTCCGTATATTCCATGTTCCAAAATTCATGTGTTTTTTTTTACGACCGCTAGATGGTGACCCCACTGGTCGCGGTAATCCAGTCAGGGAGAAAATGAGGCAGACTATGTTTAGGGCACCTTTTCTAGCCCCCTCCCCATATGGGGTGAGCAGAGTGGATCCTAAATAGGGCTGCTCAGTCGTGGATACAGCTGCATTATTGCAAGGGAGCTGAGACGTTTTAATATCGATATAGCAGCACTCCAAGAAACTCGAAGAGCAGGAGAAGGACAGTTGAAGGAAGAAAAAGGAGGTTATACCTTCTTTTGGAAAGGACTGCCTGAACAAGAACGACGAATACATGGGGTAGGCTTTGCTATCAAAAACGACCTTGTGAAGCTCTTGTCAGAAGTTCCCACTGGGATTAACGAACGACTCTCAACTCTGCGAATAAAACTCGCCAAAAACCAACAGGCAACTATCCTAAGTGCTTACGCACCAACACTAGATGCAGATGAGGATACTGTATCAAGGAAAAAGTTTATACCCAGCTGGACACCATCTTATCAGAGATACCAAAGGAGGATAAAATTATCCTCCTGGGCGATTTCAATGCAAGAGTTGGGCGTGACTTTGATTTGTGGCCAGGGATCATTGGGAAAGAAGGAGTTGAAAAAAATCTACGCCAGTGCAAAGGCAGAAGTCCAAAGAAGAACTAGAGAACTTAAGAACATATGGTGGATAAAAAAAGCCCAAGAAACCCAACATTTTGCAGATGCTCATGATGCACGGCGCTTTTTTAATGCCATAAAGGCCATCTATGGACCAACAAACCATGGTACAAATCCCTTACGCTCAGTAGATGGTGCTAAACTTCTAAAGGACAAAGAGTCTATTGCACTGCGCTGGAAATAGCATTACTACAATCTCCTTAATCGTCACTCTACTGTGGCTGATGAAGTCTTCTTGCAAATCCCGCAAAAACAAAATAAGACATGAGCTTGCAGTACCCCCTAGTTTGGAGGAAGTCAGTAAAGCCACTAAACAAATGAAAAATAACAAAGCTAGTGGACCTGATGGGATTCCTGCTGAAGTCTTTAAAGAAGCCGGGCCTGAACTTACACAACAACTTCATAAGCTCATCGAAAAAATCTGGATGAGGGAGGAGATTCCAGCAGACTTTAGGGATGCCATAATTATCACTCTCTTTAAAAAGGGTGATAGAACAGACTGTGGAAACTATCGAGGCATCTCCCTTCTAGCCACAGCAGGTAAAATCCTGGCAAAGATCATTGCAAACCATCTCCTATCTGTATCAGAAGACATCCTCCCTGAAATGCAAAATGGCTTCCGCCCTTCCAGGGGAACAGTGGATATGATCTTCACTGCACGACAGCTTCAAGAAAAATGCAAGGAGCAAAACCGCCCTCTGTACATGGCGTTTAATGATCTGACTAAAGCTTTTGATACTGTAAATCGTACTGCTCTCTGGACCATCCTTCTGAAAATCGGATGCCCTGATAAATTTGTGAACATCTTGCGGTTACTCCATGACGACATGATGGCAACAATCCTGAATAACAATGGCTCTCAAAGCGATCCATTTAAAGTGGAATCCGGCATTAAACAGGGATGTGTTATTGCTCCAACCTTATTCGCTATCTTCATTGCTATGATTATACACCTTGTTGAAGAGAAACTTCCTACTGGTGTAGAAATTATATATCGAACAGATGGAAAGCTTTTTAATCTTAGTAGGCTGAAAGCAAAAAAAAGGTAATTGTAACTTCTGTTATAGAACTTCAATATGCTGATGATAACGTAGTCTATGCACACTCTGAGGAAGATCTTCAAACTATCCTAAACATCTTTGCAGAAGCATATGAAAAGCTCAGCCTCTCGATTAACATTAAAAAAAACCAAAGTGCTTTACCAGCAAGTTCGAACCAATCCCTCCGCAGCGCCATCAATCCAGCTTAAAGGTGTGTCACTAAAAAATGTTGACCACTTTTCTTATCTTGGCAGCCATCTATCTACAAAAGCCGACATCGACGCTGAAATTCAGCATCGCCTGAGCTCTGCGAGTGTAGCTTTCTCCCGAATGAAGCGTAGAGTGTTTGAGGATCGGGACATTCGCAGGGAGACCAAAATGCTTGTTTACAAAGCCATTGTACTACCAACCCTTCTGTACGCCTGTGAAACATGGACCCTCTACAAACGCCACCTCCAACTTCTTGAAAGATTCCATCAACGCTGCCTCCGAAAAATTCTGCAAATTACTTGGGAAGATAGGCGGACTAATGTTAGCGTATTAGAAGAAGCAAAAACCACCAGCATTGAAACAATGATCATCCAACATCAACTTCGCTGGACCAGTCATGTTGTTCGAATGCCTGACCATCGTCTTCCAAAGCAGCTACTTTACTCCCAACTTAAGAATGGAAAACGGAATATTTGTGGAAAGCAAAAGAGATTCAAAGATACTCTCAAAGCTAATTTAAAAAAATGTAATATCAGCATTGAGAACTGGGAAGCCCTAACTCATGAGCATTTCAATTGGAGGTCATCCTTTATTAATGGCGCTATGGACTTTGAAGAAGCACGAGTACAGGGCGAAAGGGAGAAAAGAGCTAAAAGGAAGGCACATCAGGCAAACCCTCATCATGACCGTCTCCCACCCGGAAACCTATGCCCTCATTGTGGGAGGTTGTGCAGATCCAGAATTGGCCTTTATAGCCACTTACGGATCCACCGTTAAAATTTTACCTTTGGAAGACAATCTTACTTGGCTACGAGTGATCGCCAATGATGATGATGAATGATAGAAAGGAGATCAGTGAACAGAAGGATCATGGAATCATAACCTTGAAGAGGCAATTTAGGCCACTGAATCCAACCCCACGCTCAGTGCAGGAATCCAAATTAAACCATCCCTGAGAGATTATCATCTAACTTCTGCTTGAACACATTCAGTGAAAAGGAACCCCCCCACTTTCCTGGATAACTGGTCCTGCTGTTGAACTGCTCTAACTGTTAAGGTAAAGGTTCCCCCCGCACATTTGTGTAGTTGTGTCCGACTCTAGGGGCCGGTGCTCATCTCCGTTTGTTATCCGAAGAGCCAGTGTTGTCCGAAGACGCTTCCACGGTCATGTGGCCGCATGACGCACGTGGAACGCTGTTACCTACCCACCGAAGTGGTACCTAATCATCTACTTGCATTTGCATGCTTTCGAATTGCTAGGTTGGCAAGGAATTCTTTTTTTCTCCCATTCATTTGGAATATGCCTTTCTGTCAATTAAATCCATTCTTCCATGTCCTGCGCTCTGGAATGATGGAGGGCAGGTCCTGTCTTTCTTTGGTGCAACATTGCCCCGCAGTCTTCTCTTCTCAAGAATAGATATGCAAAGTTATATCAAACTCTTTTCTTAGGAGTTATCTGTAGCTTGAATCATGTCAACTGGATTTCTATTTTCTCAGTGGAAACGTTTCGCTCCTTATCCAAGGAGCTTCTTCAGTCTGAGCAAAGTTGGTAAGGGAATCCTAAATATGTTTCTAGGTAGCTGCTACCTAGTATTACATATTGAACATTGTAGTTCACATTGTGAACATTGTGAACATTGTAGTTCACATTGTGAACAATGTAGTTAACATTGTGAACATTGTAGTTCACAGCTACCTAGGAACATATTTAGGACTCCCTTACCAACTTTGCTCAGACTGAAGAAGCTCCTTGGATAAGGAGCGAAACGTTTCCACTGAGAAAATAGAAATCCAGTTGACATGATTCAAGCTACAGATAATTCCACCTGGATGACTGAGAACCTTCATAGACATATTTCTTAGGAGTTAGTTTCTCATCTCCTGATCTCCTTTTGCCCTTGAATTCTTCTTAAAGAGTGAGCAGCAGGGAAATACCTTTATAAAGTGAAAGAAGAGCGAGTATCAGATGTTTCCCTGCCCTCAACCTAAAGGAGCTGTTGTTGTCTCTAAACTAAGGAAGAATCTGTCTGAAGCCTTCATGAAGAGATGGATAACATATTGAAAAGAGCCCTTACAGGATGCTGTCAGGTTCCAGCCAGCATGGATCCTTAAATTATTCAGAGAACACTAGACTGAATATTAACCTAGGAGTTATGAAATGGCTGGTGCTACAGAGAGAACTAGACTACCAAAATACATCATATACTAGCCTAGCCCCTTTTTTTTTTAACAGCAGTGAAATCTGTGTTTACAGATACTATTGGAGGAAGTTTAATCAGATGAATGAAGGTGTATCAGGCTTATTGGGGTAGTGAGAAGCTCTGTAATTTCAAAAGGCTTTAAAACAGTTGGATAGTATGAGAAATGTAAAGTTCATTCTTTCCTTATTTGCATTATGCATAGCTTAAAATGATCAGCTGGGCCATTTTAATGTTCTAAAGTAGTTGTTTGTTCTTTACTGGCCACACCACTCCCAAATAAGGGTTTACTCAAATCCAAAGTAAAGCTTGTTAGTTATTCTTTGGAAGTAGTGAGGGACAGCATAGTGTGGACTTGTATTGTAAGAAATGGGATTTATGCTTCAGATTTGTTGGTCTAACCCTGCTCATAGTCTTTTTGAGGCTTGTGTCTAGCGTATTTCCTTCCAGGTATATTCAACACAGAGGTGTGATTGACAGCTATCATTCTAGTAGTGCAATCTTATGTATTAAAAAGATTCAAAGATGCAGAGGGTGAGCTGCAATTAGGCCGTTATGTTCATTGATGCTTCTCCATCTCTTCTTAGTGTAAATTGTACCATATTTTCCTCAGCTAGAGAAGAAAGAAAAGCTAAATAGTATGCATATAAACTTTTTAGTGATTACTGTCTGGAAATCTTTCTGTCCAGGTCACTTGATTTTTTAATTAGCAAGCAAGCAAGAAATGCCAGGGAAGTGGGGGAGAATGCCATTTTTCAAATGAGTTATGGAAATAGTAGATTCCACTTCTGACACATAGAATTTAATTACTGATACTAGCCACCAGCTACAATTTGGGGCTGTGTTCATAGCATATCCTGAACCAGACTGGCTAAACACATTTTAGCTTAAGCATATTGCCTGTTTAGTTCAGTGTGTTGTGCACACCCAGAAAACTGAGTTAATTCAGTTTTGAGCTGAGCTGTGGCTCAGTTAGGCATGGGTAAGCATCTCATGCAAACACAGCCTGAAGCTTTCAGATATATTTACTGTGATTAATTTATGACCAGAGGGCATTACCACTTATAGTGGAGTGTGTGAAAGTCGGGTTTATGGGATTTTAAGGGGAAAAAACCAAGGTGCCACTGTTAGGTAACAGATAATAGATATGCTAGATAACAGATGCAGTATTATTGTCCCTTAATTTTCCCTTTAAATATGATTATGTGCTAGTTAAATAGCTGTAGTATTATTTTTTCTTTAATTTCCTTTTCTTGATTGTATAATTTATTATTGTTTATTTTTTTGATGTTAGGTAAATACATTGAAAGCTCTTGCACCGAAGTCAAATTCCTTGTATGTTTAGTCATACTTGGCCAATAAAGTATTATTCTATTCTATTCTATTCTATTCTATTCTATTCTATTCTATTCTATTCTATTCTATTCATGTTGATATTTATTTATTTATTTATTCATGCATTTTTATCCCACCTTTATTATTTTTATAAATAACTCAAGGTGGGGAACATACCTAATACTCCTTCCTCCTCCTATTTTCCCCACAACAACCCTGTGAGGTGAGTTGGGCTGAGAGAGAGTGACTGGCCCAAGGTCTTCCCTCTTCATGGGTGAAGTGCAGAAGAGGTATTTAATCCTACTGAGATCTCATGCAATGTTCCTAAACACAACAGAAACAGAAGGAAATTTTTTCCTCCAAAATTCCCTTTTTCAAAATTCTATGTTATAGGAATACAGCTATAAGTTCCTGCGTGCAGAAAATGTCAGAAGAGAAGCTCTGATCCCAGGTCATCAGATCATGACAACAGCTCTGGGATGGCTTGGGGTTGCTATGCAGGTATGAGGAATACATAAGGGCATTGTCAGCCCTACAAGGTAGACCAGATTAAGAAGCAGACACCGTGCAGACCTAAAGCTTTCCCCTGTCCTTCAAGGCCACCCTCTTTACTCACTTCAGGTGTTAATGCTCCTAAACTACAGCTACCTTACATCCCAGCACTGACTTAGTGAAGGAGCTCCTCTGTTCAGTTACAGAAATAATTCTGATTAAAAAAAAACCTAAGCAAACTGCAAGCAAACAGCTTCCTAAAACAGCCTAAGAAACACACTTATGATGTCTGATTGCAAGCTTATAATTGGGGAAGGGGGGAAGTGAATAAATTACTGGATTATTTATCAGATTCTTTGGCAAATGGAGAATGTCAATATAAGGAAAGATAAATTGCTTCCCAAAATAGAAAGAATCCCTTCTGGATATAGCCTGAATTTATTCTCAGTGAAGCATGATGATTATGGTTTAGTGTTCACTGGCTAACACCAGAACAATAGTCCTTCATCAGAGCTTTGCAGAACCTTTCAGATAAACTTTTCCTGACAGTGCGATTATCTGCTAAAGCAAAGCAACAGGTGAATGTGGCTCATCTCAAATCTATTTATAGCAAGTGCTCAGGCATTTTCATTAAAGGAGGATTCAGACTGCCAATAAAGCATATTTTAAAACCTGGGTAGAGAGGGAGATTGATTTTTACAAGGTAGAAAATAATTGTTTAAGGAAACAGTTGTTCAATCTTGGCAAATGTTTCAGAAAGAATAATTTTTTTGCACTGCAGAATATAACATTACCAATAGATTAATATACTGTATAGCTGGGTCTGGAACACAAGATGATGTCTTTACTTCCATTATCCAAATCCAAGGGGGAAATCCAAGATGGCGGCTGCAAGTTAACGCGGCCGATAACAGCTCCGGAGAAATCCGAAAAAGAACTCTTGAAAACCCACCGAAATCCCTAAATTTCACCTTTGGGATTCTGGAGAGGTGGTGGTTGCCGGTGGGGTGAGTGGCTTCTCCGAGGGGAGTGCTGGCTGAGGCTGCTGCCTGAGTCGGGCCTCCGGAACCTTTCGACGCGACGAAAAACGGGACCCGGTGAGTTGCCGGAGACAGCTGGAGGCTGCTGAGGTCTGCAAGGGGCAGTCGGGTGCAACCTAGACCGGCGGGGTTAGCGAGAACTGTAGTCCACTAAAGGTCGGAAGACTCTGAATGCGAGCCTTCGAGTTGGACCAGCGGGGCTTGAGGGGGCTGGTTATTTCTGAGAGCTCCTAGAGGCTTCTGGAAGCCTCCGAAATCGACCGCTGGAGCCTGGAGGCCGTCGGAGGTGAGCTAGGCTGGTGGAGTTGGTGGGGGCCTAGCAGACCCAGGCCAGCTCAGAAGGGAGTCCAGCAGAAGCCCTCGGAGCCTCTGGAGACCATCAAGGGCTGCCAGAGGCTACGGAGTGGAGTGGGAGACGGATGAGGCGGCCCCCCTCTACAGACTATCTGGTCTTTTTCCCGGGCCACTTTCTGAGAGGGCCCGGAAGCTCCTGATGTGGGAGCTGTTTGGAACTGGTGGCGAACCCGGCGGCCCTGGAAGACGCAGCTGGGACGGAGGCCGGACCGATAGCCCTGTTGATCAGGGCATAAGAATAATAACAATTGCTCGGACTAACACCATTGAGCTAAGGTGGAAGAGAACTTGTAGGAGTCCCTTGGTGTGAATGTGGACCCCCCCGGGTGAGAGATGAGGGAGGGGGGTAAGATTGTATGAGTGTGGAAGAGTACCCCCTGGGTGAGTGTCAGGTGGGGCAAGAGTGATTGTGGTGAGTGTTGGTACCTCTCCCAGACCAGTGAGAGAAGTTGGGGGAGAGGTGCAGGGTGTGAGTGGGGTGGTGCTAGACCCTACCAGTGCCGAGAGCGAGAGCTGGTGCACTGGGGGGTCTTACCACTGCCCAAGAGTGTGTGGGAGTGCATGATGGATGGTTGGGATAAGGGACTCTTAATTAAGCCTAAGAATTCCAGAGGCCTGGGAGTGGAGGCTACTGGGTCAGAACCGGGAATCTCTGGGGGCTATATGGTGGGCCATTTGATTCGGGTGGTGACGGGCAGGGGACGGTATGACGGGAACCGGAGGGCAAGCCATCTTTGGGGAAGGCGCCCCCAGTGTTTGTTACCGGTGGTGTGTTCCGGCCCCCCGTGTTCACACCCAGGCCCTGGTAAGCAGATCCTCATGGGCTCCGGTCTCCGGCTGCTGCTGTTGAATGCCAGGTCGGTGAACAACAAAGCCCCCCTTATAAGTGACTTGATCACGGATGAGGGGGCCGACTTGGTGTGTATTACCGAGACCTGGCTGGCACCAGAGGGGGGAGTGGCCCTCTCGGAAATGTGCCCAGCCAGGTTTCAGGTCTGGCATCAGCTGAGACACCAGGGCAGGGGAGGAGGGGTGGCAGTGGTCATCCGAGAGTCTCTTGTGGCTTTCAGGGGCGCTGCTCCACAAGTGGCCAGGTGTGAGACCCTGTTTTTCAAGTTGGGTTCACGAGAACAGTTGGGAGTGTTGCTGTTGTACCAGCCTCCCTGCTGCGTAGCAACCTCTTTGCCTGAGCTGCTCGAGGCTGTCTCGGGGTTGGCAGTGGAGTTCCCCAGACTTATGGTTCTGGGGGACTTCAATCTGCCATCTCTGGGACAGGACTCGGAGGCGGCTCGGGAGTTCATAGCTACCATGGTTGCTATGGGCCTGTCTCAGATTATTCGTGACCCGACTCGGGACAGTGGTCTCACCCCAGACTTTGTTTTCTTGTCTGAGCAGTGGCAATGTGATCTGAGGGGAGAGTTACATCTTTCCCCATTGTCATGGTCAGACCACACCCTGGTGACCCTTAGAGTCTCTTGTGCTGCCCCACTCCACAGGGAGGTGGGACCTATTCGACTGGTCTGCCCCCGGCGATGGACCCAGTGAGGTTTCAGAAGGAGCTGGGGGTTATTCCCGAGGACTTGCTTCACGGTCCAGTGGAGCTCCTGGCCGTGGCCTGGAATAGGGCCGCGGCCAGAGCCATGGACAAGATCGCGCCTATGCGACCTCTCCGGCCCTGCTTGGCCCGCCGCTCTCCGTGGTTTACCGAAGAGTTAAGGGCCTTGAAGAGGGTTAAGAGACGTCTAGAGCGCCGCTGGAGAAAGACGAAGACTGAATCTGACCGAACACAATCTAGAGCCGCAGTTAAGGCCTACCTTGTGGCAGTAAGAGCAGCGAAACGTGAACATTTCTCCGCTCTTATTGTGTCCGCAGAATGCCACCTGACGGCCCTTTTTAAAATTACAAGATCACTGTTGGGTCGGGAGCAGAGGGAGACCCACCTACAGGGCCGATCGGAAGAGTTTTCTGAGCATCTGCAGGATAAAATCGCTCAGATTCATTCCAAGTTGGACTCCAAGCGTGAGACAGGATCTGTGGAGATGCCAGGGGCTTGTACTTACCATGTTATCTGGGAACAGTTTGATCCTGTTGCGCCTGAGGAAGTAGACAGGATCCTCCGAACTGTGAATGCCACCACATGCCAGCTTGACCCTTGTCCCTCCTGGCTGGTGAAATCGGCCAGTGAGGTGACATGTGGATGGGTCCGGGTGATGATTAATTTGTCCTTGAGTGAGGGGGTGTTCCCGGAGGCCTTTAAGGAGGCGCTGGTGCACCCCCTCCTCAAGAAGCCGTCCCTGGACCCTACCATCCTAGGCAATTTTCGCCCAGTCTCCCACCTTTTTGGGAAAGGTGGTTGAGAAGGTGGTGGCGTGGCAACTCCAGAGGATTCTGGAGGAAACGGATTATCTAGACCCCTTCCAGTCAGGTTTCAGGCCGGGATATGGGACGGAGACTACATTGGTCGCGCTTATCGATGATCTCTGGTGAGAGCCGGATGGAGGGAGTGCATCCATCCTAGCTCTCTTAGATCTCTCAGCAGCTTTCGATACCGTCGACCATGGTATACTTTTGGGACGGCTCAGGGAGTTGGGGGTGGGCGGCGTAGTTTTGCGCTGGTTCGCCTCCTTCCTCTGGGGCCGTTCCCAGTTGGTGTTGATAGGGGAGGAGAGGGCTGACCCGCGGCCCCTGACTTGTGGGGTGCCGCAGGGGTCGGTTCTCTCTCCTCTCCTGTTCAACATCCACATGAAGCCGCTGGGCGAGATCATCCATCACCACGGGATGAGGTATCACCAATATGCTGATGATACCCAGTTATACATCTCCATCCCGGGTGAAGTAGGTGATGCGGTCGATGCCTTATCTCAGTGTCTGGAGGCTGTGGGGGTCTGGATGGGGAACAACAGTCTTCAACTGAACCCTGGTAAGATGGAGTGGCTGTGGATTGATGGCCCCCCTAGATCCGGGAAGTTGTCATCTTTGGTTCTGGGTGGGGTGGCACTACCTCGCTCGGATCCAGTGCGGAATCTGGGGGTCCTCCTGGACTCGCGACTCCTGCTCGAAGAGCAGGTGGCAGTCATGGCCAGGAGGGACTTTGCACAACTTCGTGTGGTGCGCCAGTTACACCCTTTCCTGGATCGGGAGGCCCTCCGAACAGTCACTCACACCCTTGTCATCTCCCGTATAGATTACTGTAATGCGCTCTACATGGGGCTACCCCTGAAGAGTATCCGGAAGCTTCAGCTGGTGCAGAATGCCGCGGCGCGAGCAGTTATGGGTGCCATGAGATCGGCACACGTAATACCTCTGCTACGCGAGCTGCATTGGCTACCAGTTTGCTTCCGGGTCCAATTCAAGGTTGTGGTGATTACCTTTAAAGCCCTATATGGCATAGGGCCAGGGTACCTGAGGGACCGTCTCGTCCCGATAACGTTGGCCCGCCCCACCCGTGCATGCAGAGAGGGCATGCTTCGGACCCCCTCAACAAGAGAATTCCATCTAACTGGGTCCAGGAGACGTGCCTTCTCTGCGATAGCGCCCGCCTTATGGAATATCTTGCCCCCGGAGGTGAGACTGGCCCCTTCACTCCTGGCCTTTTGGAAGGCCCTTAAGACCTGGCTCTGCCGCCGGGCCTGGGACGGGGGATGAGTATCTGGGGTAAAAAGTTAAAGGCCCCACCCCAGCCATGTAGAAATCCACATCTTGCTCCCCTTAAATAAGCAGTCCCCACCCAAAGGGGACTACTTATTATTAATAATAACATAACAGTTAATTTGGTCCTCAGACATGGTGTCCAAATAACTGCAGTAGGAAAGACAGAGCGATTGATGACATCCATTTCATATCTACAATGCTGAGAACATTTCTTACTGTAGATTTATGATTACCCATGATTGGTAAAATTCTCCCAGTGCATGCAGATTCAAAAGGAAAAAAAAAGATTTATTTATTTATTTATTTGTCAAATTTATCACCGCCCATCTCTACAAAAGTAGACTCTGGGCGGTTTACAATAAAATATTAAAACTATGAACCTAAAAATCTTAAAATACAATCCAATAATAAATAGTAAAAATCCAAATGATGGTAAGAAAAAAGGAGGACACCACTAAGCCAACCATTAATGCATAGTTCTCAAATAGAGAACATATCAGATATTAAACTGATAAGAACAGATACTACACTTGATCTTAGCCATAAGGCCGAGAAGCGATGATCTACAAGTTTTCTTATCTAAGCAACTATATCTATGATCTGAAGGAGCATCGCACAACCATCCTGCTGAAGTGAAGCACCTCAGGTTTTAGGCAGCATCTGGATAAGAGAGTGCCAGGTAATCTTATTTATACTATATACAGCAGTGTTTCTCAACCTCAGCAACTTTAAGATGTGTGGACTTCAACTCCCAGAATTCCCCAGCCAGCATAAAGGAAAGAAACAACACAGATAAATAAGAATGGTTTAAAAAACCTCTTCTAGGTTTTGAACCAGAGTCATTATGCATGTATGTCAAGTAGTATAACAACTGTACCACTCAGAAAGACCTACTGTATAAGAGAAGTTGCAGCAGATTTTCTTGAAGAAAAGTTAGGAAAATGGAACAAAGTATGTATGTATGTATGTATGTATGTATGTATGTATGTACAGTACGTATATTATGTGTGTATGTATGTCTGTGTGTGTGTGTGTGTGTGTGTATGTACTGTATGTACTGTATGTATGTATGTGTATATACAGTATATAGGCAGGAACAGCATACACTGAACAGCACAACCAAGTAGCTGGCATTGTGTACAGGAACATCTGCACAGCATATGGGCTAGAGCCTCCAAAGTCCAGATGGGAGATTCCACAGAAGGTCGTGGAGAATGACAGGGCTAAGATCCTGTGGGACTTCCAGATCCAGACAGACAGGCAGGTACTGGCTAATCAACCAGATATCATGGTAGTAGACAAGGACCAGAAGACAGCGGTGGTGATAGATGTAGTGGTGCCAAGTGACAGCAACATCAGGAAGAAGGAGTATGAGAAGCTGGAGAAGTACCAGGGCCTGAAGGGGGAACTAGAGAGGATGTGGAAAGTGAAGGCCAAAGTGGTCCCAGTGGTGGTGGGAGCACTCAGGACTGTGACTCCTAAGCTGGGAGAGTGGCTCCAACAGATCCCAGGAGCAACATCAGAGCTCTCTGTCCAGAAGAGTGCAATGCTAGGAACACCTAATACACTGCACAAAACCCTCAAACTCTCAGGCCTCTGGTAGAGGACCCAAGATTGAGGAAGACACATACCACCCATAGGGGTGAGAAGGGAATTTTTTTATGGGGGTTGTATTAAAGGTAGTTGTTGTACCTGCATATATATATATATTTTGATGCTTTAACATTGTATATATGTGTTTAATTTAACTTTGTATGTGTGTGTGTATGTATGTTTGTGTGTGTGTGTGTGTGTGTGTGTGTGTAAATCTCCAGTATCAATCTCTTTTTCTGGGAGAGAAAGTTGGGAGGGTACAGCAATAGGGGAACTGCCCAAGTGAAGGGTGGTGGTAGCCTGCAGTCTGGCCTGAAGCCTTTCCAAACCACATCCAAAGTGTCTCAGGCCACAGTCCTCAGAGGGTTTTTTTGACCTAGGACAGTGATGGCGAACCTATGACATGCTTATCAAAGGTGACACACCACAACATTTTGGGTGACACACTAGCGTTCACCAACACCCAACAACAACCATTTCCCCTGTTTGAGTTACCAAAGAAACTGAATGAACAAAAGGCACTGCAACTCCCTCCACCCACCTATCTCCCCCCCCATCTTTGCCCTTTTGGCCACCTTGCACCCTGCTTGCCACACCCCGGGAAGCCACAGCCACCCCAGCCCAGTCCCAGCTGCAGTCGCCCTCTCCGTCTCCGAGCCCCCTGCTGCCCTGCCCTCCGCCAACCCAGCTCACCTGGCCGTCTTCTTGCTCCTTCTTGCGTGAAGCCAGTTCCTGCAGAAGCCGCTTGCAAATTGCAGGAAGCCAGCAAAAGCACGCCCCTTCACTCAAAGGCACCCCTTCGAGCCAATGCATGCCCCTTTGCACCCCTTCACACAAATTGCAAGTGGCTTCTCCAGGAACCGGCTTTGCGCGAGGGGGCAATACTACTACTAATTATTATTATTATTGTTATTGCCCCTTCCCGCAAAGCCGGTTCCTGGAGAAGCCACTTGCAATTTGTGTGAAGGGGCATGCCTTGGCATGAGGGGGTGTGTTTGGGGGGAGGTGACATGCCAGCAGAGTCAACTTAGGCATTTTCCAAATTTTTGACACGCCGAGCCCAAAAGGTTCACCATCACTGGCCTAGGACAACAATGGCTTATGGGTAAAGATGGAGTGGCTGTGGATTAATGGCTCCTCGGCATCTGGGAAATTGTCATCTTTAGTTCTGGATGGGGTTGCACTGCCCCAGACAGACCCGGTGTGTAACTTGGGGGTCCTCTTGGACTCATGACTCCAGTTTGAAGAGCAGGTGGCTGTCGTGGCCAGGAGGGCCCTTGCTCAACTTCGGGTTGTGCACCAGTTATGCCCTTTGCAGGACCGAGAGGCCCTTCGAATGGTCACTCATGCCCTAGTTATCTCCCATATAGACTACTGTAACACGCTCTACATGGGGCTACCCTTCAAGAATATCTGGAAGGTACAGCTGGTCCAGAATTATTATTTATTTTATTTATTTATTTTATTTATTCCCCGCCCATCTCCCATACAAGGGACTCTGGGCGGGTTACAGTAATTAAGACTTAAAAATTTAAAATATTTAAAACCATACAAAGTAGAAGATGTATAAAAATAAATCCAGATGTAAAATAAAATAAAATAGAATCCAAGATGGATTGGGGACCGTAGCATAGGTCTTATTGCTCTCTAGAATGCAGCCACGCAGGCAATCTTGGGTGTCCCAAGGCGGACACATGTAACACCTTTGCTGCACAAGCTGCACTGGGTTCCAGTTTGCTTCTGGGTCCAATTCAAGGTGTTGATTATTACCTTTAAAGCCCTACATGGTATGGGTCCTGGTTACCTGAGGGACCGTCTCGTCCCCATTACATTGACCTGTCCCACCCGGGCATGCAGAAAGGGCATGCTGCAGACCCCATGTGTTAAAGAGTTCAATCTGGCGGGGTCACGGAAGCAGGCCTTCTCTGCAGTAGCCCCTGCCCTTTGGAACATTCTTACCCCAGAGGTAAGACAGACCCCCTCTCTCCTGGACTTCCGAAAGAAACTTAAAACCTGGTTTTGTCAACAGGCCTGGAGCAGGAAGGACAGTGTTCACTCTTGGGGATGGCTAGCTCCCTAGAACGGCCCAAGAGTTGCCCTTTTTACTCATGGACTGAAGAGCCACCTCTGCCATCTGGATTTTATTACATTTTATAATTTTATAGTTATTTTATTGTATTTATAACTGTATTTAATTAATTGTGTTTTTACTGTAAACCGCCCAAAGTCCCTCTTCTGGGATAGATGGGCGGTGATGAATTCGATAAATAAATAAATAAATAAATAAATAAATAAATAAGTACATACATACATACATACATACATACATACATACATACATACAGTAAATAAACTGTTCTTAGTGAAAGCTACTTTCTTACACGGAAGCCTTGGAAACATTAAGTTCTAGTCTTTTTTTCTTTTGTTTAAATTCCCTGAGACTCTTGGGAAATTTACTTATGAATTAACATCAATAAATATGTAATTTTCTTTTTCTAAGTTATTGTGTCCCAGTTTTTACTCCAGGAAATCTGGTCACCCTAGTTACTATCTTCTTTGCATCCATGCGAGAAGTTTGCAAAGAGTATGAATGTCAGACTGAGAGGCTGACTTAAAAATTCTGTTTTTGAAAATCTATTTGTTTTAGGATTATTTTTTCTGCTGCATTCTGAGCAGGCACATGATTCCAGAGCTGTTGTTATTTTACAGAAATCAGTCTTCATAGATCTAAGCTTTTCTTCTTTTCTCCCATAGTAATGAGTTTCATGCTTCTTGCTCTCACCCTCACAACGTTATGCTGCTTGTTCATTGCAGCTGTGACACCATCAACTTTGCAGTCCTCTTGCCTGACCAGGATTTCATATGGCCCTACAAAAGCTCTAACCCATACTTTCATTCTCTCCCTCGTTCGGTTAAGCGGTCTTTCTTGTCAGGGTCAAGAGAGTCTTGGCCAGCATTCCTTTGCAAAAATTGTCATCCTAAATCAGCCCCATCTTTTCCCTCTCAGCTGAGTTAGAAAAACCGTTAATGAGCTGTCCCCTGGGTCCGTCTACCAAGTCAAAAGATTTATCCTCAGCTGCTGTTTCCCTGCTCAGCAACTCAAGGGACTGTGTAGAGGTTTTCCTTTGCCAGAAGGATAGCTACACTTACATACACACAGAACTTGGCAGAGATCCTGCTGAATTCACTGGGACCAGCTTCTAAGTGAAGCAGGCAAAGCAAATCGGACTCTGGCCTCAGGCAACAAGGTGAACTTTGGGGCTTTGGATGGCACCAGCGCTGGGTCAGTGAAGACAGAGGTTTCGGTCTCAAAGGAGCAGCCTGAGCCTTTAATCTGCAACCTTTTGGAAGCTCCCCTTGAGGCAGATGGAGAATGCAGCAGGTGGGGCCATGATACCAAATGGTTGTAGCCATATTATGCAAGTAGACATAACATGGGTATTTAGGCCAACAGAGTGGTCTCCATGTTGCCTATCCATTTTCATCAATGTGATAAGAGAGACTTTGAAATGATTTCCAAAGAAAGAATTGCAATGCAAGTCTCATGGGTGGCACATGCTGCTGCATTTCCTTGGGAATGAGGTAGATGGGGGTGGAGGGGTGAATGCCCTTCCTTTCCCTGCATAATCATCCGTCCAGCCAGCTGCAACTTCTCTGGCTTTTGAAGCCTCCTATCCGAAGGAAGATGTAACGAAGGAATTATTCCCATTAGTCCCATCACTGTGAAAGGGGTTCCCACATTTGAGGAATGGTTGGATATTTTCTCCTTCCCCAGAGAAACCATCTGCCAATTTTCTGTTGCATATATTTGGTGGAATCCCATTTCATTCCCTCTATAATTGGAAGTGTAAAGTTCAGTTTTGTCTGGGTAAAGCTGATGTTTGTGCTTACACTACCCTTTTCATGTATTCCCTAACTCAAGTTGATGAAAAGTCCCACCACTAATTTTCAGCAATCCCACTGTTGAATCTTGGATAGGAGCATACCCAGTCTGTATGTGCTGTAGGGCCCACATGCTGCCCACCCATCCATAAAAGTGTGGAGCATTGGCATTTGACTTCAAGCAGAAAAACCTGTTGGATGCAGTGGACTATCCTTATCTCATCACATGGCTGCTTGGTGTTCAGATTTCTGAGTAAAAAATAGGACTGGAAATGGCTACTCTATACTGAGGCCCTTCTTTTCAATATGTACTGTAATACAGTACTTAATTGAAGAAATGAGTATGTCCAGTCACCATTCCATGCATTTCTTTATCCCAAGAAGAAATTCATTTTATCTTTTTAAATTACTTAATTTGTACCTCTTGCACTAACACTATTTTAATTGCTAGTTTTTTAATTTTGTTTTTGCATTGAGATTGTATAACATTATTACTGGGGCTAAGGCTACTTACTGTAAATGGCTTTTTTGTTGTTGTAAACTGTCATGTGTTGGTGGCATACTACTACTACTACTACTACTCATTCATTGGTGATCACTCGTAGCCGAGTAAGATTGTCTTCCAAAGGTAAAATTTTAACCTATGCCCTCATTGTGGGAGGTTGTGCGGATCCAGAATTGGCCTTTATAGCCACTTACGGATCCAATAATAATAATAATAATAATAATAATAATAATAATAATAATAATAGAATCAGAACGTGGTTGTCTTATGAACTGTGCTCTTTTCTCAGTTTTTTGCTACAATTATCAGCTAAAAACTATGATAGAAAATTGCTGTGATGGGTTCTTGGGAGGGAATGGCATGGATCAAAAAGTTTACTACCAGAGCTGTTCTCTGTTGACCCTTCTGTAGTTGGCGGAGCTGCCATTCTGCCCAGCTTTCAGCTGCTTGTGCATCTGAATCCACATCCACTTTTCTGCATGCCAGTCACTTGCTGCATGCTGCACCACTGACTTTGTCCTGGTGTCTCTTCCTTTCCTCCTCTCTTACCTGCAACCTTCTCTTTCCCTTACCATTGATAAGATCCTTGGGTATTGGCTTGAAACAGCTGACTCAGAACAGGACCATTTTAAATCCCATTAGGAATGAGAGCAGGGGAACAAAAACCAGTAGAAAAGAACTAACTGTGTCCATAAGGAGTGGGATGGAGGCAGCAGGCAACTTTTCAAACCAATTCAAATAACCCTCCTGGAAAGAAAAGAGCAGGAGATATGAAGAAGGACATTCTGCTAATGAGAAGAGAGAGAAGCCTGAAAGGAGTTGGAACTTAGAGAAAAGATGGAAAGCAAACTTCGAGCCAGCAATAGCATGGGAAAGACAAAACCTGACATGGCTGGAATATCCCTCAAGAGAGCACCCCAGCATATGCAAAACCCCTTGGTTCACTCCCCAGCCCTCTCACCACAGAAGGGAATTGTTAGCCCTCTGGCTGATCAAACAGCTGAATGAATTTACATTTGTCTATTCCTCAAACAATGCAAGAGGAAGGGACAACTATGTATAAAGCTGCAAGAAAAGCAAGGGCGTAATTGGATGATATACTTCTCCCGTGGAATTTAGAGAACCTAGGAGCTTTGAGGTGCTTCTTCAATCCTCACTCGCATTAGGATGGCAGATCACGTATATGTGAGGCAATCTGAATTATGGAGGTATTCTTGGCAGCCAGGATGTCCAGGAGTTTGAAACTTAAATCCTCAGAAGAGTGATTGAGAGAACTGGATGTCTTTAGCTTTGAATAAAATGGTGAGTTGAAAAGGAACAGAATGTGTTTAGCTTGAAAAGAGAAGACTGAAGGGGGATTTAATAGCATTTTTGAAATACCTGAATCATTGTCCAACCAAAGAAAGCCATGACCCAGAATATAGGGCACAGAATAATTATTGTTAAGTTACAGGAAATCAAATTCTGGTTAAATATTAGGAAAACTACCTAATAATAAGCACATTGAAAATGAAACCAATTACCCAGAGAGTTTCACTGGACAGCAGAGGCTAGAAAGACAGTTGTGGTAGATGCTTTGACTTGATAACTTAAACCAGTGTTTCTCAACCTTGGCAACTTGAAGATATGTGAACTTCAGTGCTTGCTGGCTTGGGAATTCTGGGAGCTGAAGTCCACACATCTTCAAGTTACCAAGGTTGAGGAAACTGACTTAAACAGTTCCTTCCACCTCTATGATTCTAATATGATATAGGAAGCAACTTTTATTGAATCAGTCAACTGAGGTAAATATTGCCCACACCAGATCTCCAAAGTTTCACCTATTAATCTTTCTCAGGAATAGATAAAATGCCAGAGACTTAGTCTTGGACCTTCAACATGCAATATATGTGCTTTCTTTTTTGCTTTCTTTCTTTCTTGCTTTCTTTCTTGCTTTCTCTATCAAATTTAGTCACTGCCCATCTCCCTCAAAAGAGGGACTCTGGGCAGTTTACAGTAAACACAGAGTGATAGCTCTTCCCATGAATGATGAATCTTCCTTGAGTTGGTTTAGTGCTGATGCAATGAAGCTCTGCCAGCCATTGGTATCCAAGTCATGTTCAAGAAGCAATAGCTTCTCTGCATCTTTTCATTTGCAACTTGATGATTGGGAAATAATGTGAATTGTAATCCACCATAGTCTCTTAATAATAATTACATTTAAAAAGAAAGTTAAATCTTTGACAGATTTGTGAGGACGGAGGAACTAATTTTGTTGTGTTTTGGAGTGTTTTTGTTATTAATGTTCTAATAACAGTTGACTGAGGGCAAATAAAAATAAGAGATGTGTCTATTAATTTTATGTTTTTCATCAGTTCGTTTCTGTAGACCAGCTGTGACCAAATATGGGTTGATATTTAGCCCACTGAGTCCAGATAAGTTAAATTCTGGGGCAAAGCTGTCTCAGAGCTAGAGCTTTCTAATGCTGACATAGGATGCCCTGAGCAGGTTGCTCTTTGCCTGAACCCAGTTCAGCTTTCATCCCTCAAGCCCCTTATGGCACAAACAATTATTATTTCAGTCTTATGTTTTGCCTGTCTCCTGACTCATAACAGTCTTTGGCAACAGTGTCGATAAGGTGAGTGTGTACGCTGTTAGAAGACCAGGCTAGGGACAGATCGTTATGGAGAAAATCTATCTATGTAGTTACTGAAAGTCAACACTGATTTGATCAGGATTTATGGTAATTTTGCTGATTCTGCATTTGCTATTTGCTGCACTGATACATTCCACATGGTGCCTTTAAAGTCTTACTCATGATCATTGCACAATAGGATCATTGCTGCTGCTGGCAAGACATTTTACATTGTTTTGAATTCACAAGACCCTCAAAATCCTGCCAATTCTGTTTTTTCCCCATAAAGTAAATTCCCATTAATTAATTCATTTTTAATTAATTATAATATTTATAATGTACCATGTATTTCAAAAGAGCCAGTTTTGTGTAGTGGTTAGGGCATCAGGTTAGAAACTAGGAGACCGTGAGTTCTAGTCCTGCCTGATCTTCCATGCAACTGCTAACTAGGCCTGTTAAGCTTCTGAGCCCAGACCAGCCTCTCAGACAGATGGTGCCCTGCAGACTATCGTGAACCTTTTTCATGATTTAATGTTATTTCAGACATTTCATCTGTTGCTAACAACACATTAGTAGCAAGGATTATGAGGTGGGTTCAAACATTCTTCAACAGTAAAGAAGGATAGCTAGCCTTCCCTATAGTTAACATCTGAACCAAATATTTTGGTGGTTGAACTCTGGAAAGAAATGAAATCAGGAAGCTGAAAATTTGAATAATATATTTTGAAGGAAAACCCTTTCTTTAGGATCACTGTCAGTTCATCTTGGAGTAGGTTTGGATGACCATCCATAGCAGTAAGAAGGTAATTGTTTTATCAGAAATATGGGTACGAATGAAATAAATGAAGCAATCCCATTCCAAAGAGCAGCACTACTGTATATGAAGTCAGTCTCACTCCCAAGTAAGCATATATAGCAGCCTTCCCAAATCTAGCGTGCTCCATAAGTCCTTTAATTTGCAACCATCCTAGTTCTCCCAAAAGCACTGGTTTGGAGAAGAATAGTGTATAGCATTGCATCTCTGTTAAACTATGTCAGTTAAAACAAAAGTTGGAGGTTGGGCACATAGATATAATGATAAACTGACATACTCTAATGTAAGAGTATAAGGATTTAAGGATAGATGACGTTAAGGCTATTTTTTCTGGCAGTATATAGAAACCTGGAAAAAACCTGCCAAAATGCATTAACTTCAAGTGTAGGAAGCTGCATGCACAATTTCTAACCACTCTAGTTAATGGTTCAGCCTAACCCCAACATCTCCATCCTACTGGAGGTAGAGTCAGCTCAAACTTTAGCAAACTGAAAAAAAGATATTTGAAAGGGAATATTTGCATGTTTGTGTAATGTGACAAGTACAATTACAGTTCTTGATTACCTGGAAGATTTTAAGCACATTCAGATTAATATTGTGAAGGTTCACCCATCTGAACTTCTACTCAGTATAGGTTTTGGCTGTAGTGGTAGCAGTGGGCATATTTATGGCAGGACTAGTGTGTACCATTCAGGGAGGTTCTGGACTATAATTGCATTGTTTCCTAGTGAAGTAACATAGCTGCTACTTTTGACTTGTCTGATTTATATGCTTTGACCAAAAAGTTACATTCATTGAATAATATTTCCAGTACAGCTGTAGTTTTGTTCTGAAGGCACATGAATTTTCATTTCCTATTTGTATTGAACCTGCATTTCCAAGCCCATAAATTTACCTTATCTACCAAGTAAACTTTCTTAGTTAATAGAACAGTAATGATAGTAAATCAAAGTAATAGTTGATAATGCCCTTTGTGAGTTCAGGATACATAGGGATAATAGCTTGTCTGACATTCTTTAGAGCCAATATTTACCTTTATAGCTACTTATAGCCTCCTGAGACCCATCCGTTGTGTAATTCCCATTAAGAGCTGGTAG
The DNA here is from genome assembly GCA_023362775.1 of Charina bottae. Taxonomy (NCBI): domain Eukaryota; kingdom Metazoa; phylum Chordata; class Lepidosauria; order Squamata; family Charinaidae; genus Charina; species Charina bottae. The sequence goes on from JALMGJ010000002.1 coordinate 110,171,626, forward strand.
TAAAACAGCCTATTGTCTTACTATTTTTCCCATTAAGAACACCAGTAGTTATAAATAGCCTGTCTTACATATAGATGTATAGCAAGCATGTTTTTTCCCTAGAGGCTTCTCGGTTCTTGATTTATAGGCCGCATTATTTATTTCTTTTTTAATCGTCTTTTTCTTATTTCCATTTTCTTTCCATTTCCTTCTTTGCACTAGACATTCATGACAAAACAAAAGCTTACATCTCTAGCCATGCGCTCACATATCTCTTTTGATCCATTTTTCAGTCTCCCAATATCAGGTTCAACATAGACTTTGAGAACAGTATTTCGTGATCCATAATGTGTAAATAATCATCTCTAGACTTCTAGTGTCCTGGTACACTAACAAACATCTAGGTCAGACTCTGTGAAAGATATGGGTGGGAACATATCTAGGAAGAATTAGTTTATAGAAGCAATAAGCTAATACTTATATAATTACTGCAATAGCAGATCTTGAAGAAAAGTTCTCTTTCTATTCCCTCTACTTTGGAATATATATTTTTCCGTTTCATCCCTAATTTTCTAATCTTGGCTTCTTTTTTCACACTGTTATTGATAAGGTTCATCTGTGGATGAAGTTAGCAGCAGTCAAGTCCATTCCTTTCCCATGAAAGCATTTGCTGCTTCCTTTCTACTTATTGCAAGGCCTGAGCTCCTCATGCATCTCCCCAAAGACCTGCTGCCAAATTTCCTTGGTAGCTACAGATACAGTGTCTGGAGTTCCCAGTCCCATTCAGCAGACTGGATGCATTTAAAACTGATAATGGGATAATGGAGGAAGTTCCTACATCCTGGATGATAGTTTGCATTGGTCCATGCTTTGCCAAGAAAGGCTTGTTGACAAATGTTGAGAGACAGCATTATAGCCACTTAGGCAAATCCCCCCAAGTCATTTCAGTACAACCTCATTTGCTTCTGACTTACTTTGTTGCTGCCATTGATGCCCTTCCACCTGCTATTTGGTATCAAGGGCTGACATCCCTGCAGAGCATCACTCCTGTAGGTTCTGGATTCTAGAACCAAAGTTTTCTATTATATAAAGGCAAAGACAGAAAATGCTACAGGTGGCTCCTGGCACTGTACATGGAAATTGTTTGAACAGAGAGGCAAAATTAAAAAAAAAATGTGCAAGAAGAAGAGAAGGAATGTGAAGAAGAATAGGGATGTGTTTCAGCAATGAAAACAGAATTATTGTAATGTTTTATTTTTATTTTTCTCACCCAGGTTAGATTCCCACTGGCAGGATGCTCACATGCACAGCGAACACTTCTACCTGCAACAGGGTTATGGCTCCAGCCACTAAAGTACAGAGAGGTTCAATAAGGGAGAGAGAATGGGCAAGTCACCTGAACAGTTAAAGGAAAGATTAGAAAAGAAAGCATCTTTCCTTTGGATCAGGAAAATTTCAGCTCTTAAAAAAGAGGGAAGGACTAGAATTCTCCCTTTAGTCACTGAAGATGAAAATGTTCCTTAAATCTCAGGGAATTGCCTTTTTGGTGGACAAGGCAAGACCCACAGAAGCAGGGCAGGAGCATAGGATGCTGCATAGGATAGCCTGAGGTCATTTGCCTAGTAGTGAGTGCCTCCATAATTGTGCATTTAAGGTATTTACACCCAACCAAAGATACTTGAAACAGTCTTTCAGATTTATATGAAAAAAAGATGCACAGTCTCCAAAGTGTCATGCAACAAACAGCCAGAGATGGGGGAGGGAAATACTATATCTACATACCAAATAAAACATATTTAAGTCAGTGTGAGCAGCTAAACTTGACTAGACAAGAAGAAATGCTAGTTGCCTTCATTTTAAATTCATTGCCTAGAAGTTACCAAGCTGTGATACATGCAGTAAAAATGGAAGAGGAAGCGGATATTAATTTTGTGATAAATTGTTCACAAGACCATAGTTTGCATCATTCTGAAGGAGAGGATGCAGTTTACATTCAAGAGCCTGCTTGTAAGGCTAGGAGAAAAGAAAGGAAATGTTTCATTCACAATGGCTCAGGTCATTTGCAACTCAGTTGTCCTAGAAAAGGGTGACAAGTCAAACCTGTTAGACTACATTCCAGTATAAGAAAAAGTCAGAAAGAGATAGAGCAATGAATGCAAGAATGAATCAGCCATGAAATAGCATCTATTTTGATTGTGCAGCAATTTCTAATTTCATTAAAAAGCAAGAAAGGGTCATTCAATTGAATGAGTATGCCATTTATTTGGCAAATAGATCACCTCATCCAGGACAGGCTCTCTAAGATTTCATTGTGCATTAGGCTATGCAAAGGCACTCATTTTAACAATTAAAGATACTTTATATGTCCCATATCTGGAATCAGTTTGCTGTCAGTAAAATATATCACAGAGAAAGACTAGGACATAAAATTGAATGACAATCATTGTTATATACAGTAACTGAGAATTGGAAAGGAATTGGAGGCTCCCTCCAGAAAAATTGACAATATGGCTTAGACTGTGCAGAAGCTACAGCAAAGGCAGCAAAGAATTGCAACCACAAAAACGGTGTAACCAAATGGCACTAGAGAAGGACAAACAGAGATTCAGATGCTCTTTGTAAATTTGAGGGCTTAGGCAAAAGGACTAATATTACAGCCATGTGTAAATCAGTCCAGGTATACATGAGGTATAAATGGCAGAGACAGAAAGCCAATGAATGTGGAGAGAAAAGAAACAAGGAAGCCTTCAGTGCTAGTTCACAGAGACACTTGTGAGTGAATGTATGTCACCATACCAGATGGAAGCAGATATACACTCACATTCATAGATGGTTACAGAAGATACGTATTTTGCTACTTGCTCAGTGAAAAGAGTGAAGTACTGGAGAAATTTAAAGAATACATGAGTTTAGTAAGCAATAAATTTGGGTTAAAACCTCAAGAGAGAATGGGGAGACTATACAGCAGGCAACATGCAAAGCTCCCTGAAAGAGGAAGGCTTGTGCATGAAACCACAATGGCCTATAGACCAGAATGAAATTGTGTAGCAGAGAGGAGATGGAGATGCAGGACAGGATGGAGATCTACCCACCGAAGTGGTACCTATTCATCTACTTGCATTTGCATGCTTTCGAATTGCTAGGTTGGCAAGAGCTGGAGCTAGTGCGGGAGCTCACTCCGCACGCAGGGCTAGGGATTTGAACCTCCGAACTTGCGATCTTCTGATCGACAAGCCTGGTGTCTTACCCACTGAGCCACCACACCCCATGATACAGGAGATACAGGACAGCATCTTTCTTTTTTGTGACAAGGAAATACTGGTAAAATAGCTTGGAAGTGACTCCTACTATCTTGGTATCCTGATAGAAAGAGAAAAGGATGGAAGTTATCTCCTTTACCACAGGGCCAACAAGGCCAGTATATCTGTGGAAACTGACTTGCTAAACCAAACAATGAGCCTATGCCTGAGGCTGACAACTACAGGACTGCAGGTGGAAAGCTCCTGTACTTAGCCATATTGACATAGCCAGACATCGCTACAGCAGTTGGAACCATGTGTAGGAAGGTAAGTGCACAACCAAAGGACTGGAGTCAAGAGGGTGGACAGATACCTAAAGGGCACACTGAAATCTCAGACTAGCAGCCAACAGTAATGTCATAGCAGTAGGCTACATGGACCCAAACTGGACAGATCGCAAGTCCACAAATGGACAGTTGTTCCTGTATGGGTGTGTGGAGGGTGTGAGTGTGTGTGATCATTTGGGAGAGCAAACAGCATTCAGTTACTGCCTTATCATCCACTGTAGCAAAGTATGCATTTGCAGCACAAATGTGTCCAAAGCCATGTGGCTACATGGATGGACTTTGGGATAGATGAAGCAAAGCCAATAGTCCTCTTTGAGGGTAATCAAGGATGTATTCAATTCTCCAAATGGAGCAAACCATATCCAGAACAATGCATGAAGTGCCATTATGTGCAATATGCTTAGGAACAGAGACTTACCGAACTGAAATACTGCCCATCAGAAGAGATGCTGGCAGATGCACTCTATGTCAGGATTGCCCTGATGCGAATCCTGCCAGTACTAACACACGTTTGGGACATTAGACAAAATACGTGTCACCCAGATAGAGAGTTCAGCAATTGGGAGGGGGAGCACATTCCAGCAGACGCCTGGGACTGGTGGAGACTGTTTTCCCGATCTTCAAGGTCATGCACCTGCAAGACGGAGCTAGGAGGGGGTTGCCACGGAGTGGGAAAGTGAACTTTGCCATCATCGTCAGAGAGTGGGCTGGCACACTGGGGGAAGGGAAGTTTCAAACTTCATTCTTTTGGCAGGAATCTTCATTCAGGTCTTTAGAAATGCTTTGAGTTACATGTATCCTTAATAAAGCTTATTCTGCAATTCAAACAAACTGCATTGAGTAGCGTATATTGGCAATTTGAACTCAGGGTCATCACACTCTAAGCCTTTGTATGAAAATGAACCCAAAGTCCTTTAAGAAACGTGGGAGTGGTGAATCAGTGCACGAGCCGGTAAGAAATGATCTTGAAATTCATATCCAATGGCACTGACTCTTCAGCACCTCCTGATCTACTAACCACAGGTGGACAGTATGGTTTAAACAGAAGGTCAAGGATTTTCTGTTGCCCTCTTTGTCTATCACTGGGCACATATATGCAGGGCATATGCTCTGTTGACTCTCAATGCAGTTAGTGAGGTTCCAATTTTTGCCTATCCTATAATGTATTTCCTTTAAATGAATCTCCTTTCTGTTATAAAACCTGCTTCACGAATCATTGCACAGGTCAGATTCCTACTCTCTATGCACACCCAGAATGCTTCATCCTCCATTACTAAGCACATTGTGGTTGGACTTCTGGGGGGTGGGGGCATCTTTGACAAGCCATTCCTTTCAGTCTCAATCCAGTCTCTGCTTGTCCACTCATCTTAAACTTGTAGTTTTATATGGGTTTTCTCAAAATATGCAGACTATATTTTATCCAGTTAAAGGTAATGCTCTTTTTTTTAAAATAACTCTTTTCATTTCCCCATGTATTTCCGTATCAGGATATGTGGTGTTGGGATGATGCATTTTGGAATGGTTTTCTTGGCAGTATATAAGCCTCCCTTTGAGACTCAGCCAAAGTGTGAGTCTCCCTTTCTTGAGACTGGGTACCTTGGCTGGAGAGATCCCACCAACACAGCCTGTTGTTTTTGTTAGCTTCTTTGTCAAATGAAAGTAAGTATATCCACATTGGTATACCGACATTCAGGAAGTACCCATTTCATAAGCTGATGTTTCTGGCCAAGACCACAACTGATGTAATAGAAAAAACTGTTTAAATGGATTTCTTCAATATTTCTAATATAGTAAGTTCTGCTTCATTTTCTTGGTTCTTGGCACATGACTCTGTTTTGTATATTTGGTCAAAGGACAAAACAAAACCTAGTTTGGTTTGGTTGTATCATATTGGATCATAGTTCTCCTCAACCTTTGGTGGGTTAAGCTTATAATGCATCATTGGTTTTACAGGGTGTTCAGTAATCAGCACCCCTTTCCTGCATACTGGAGAGTACTATAAAAAGAAAAAAAGTAAGGAGAATTTAGCTCTTTGTTGAAAAGTCTGCAATCGACAGCTATGCTGTGAATACAAAATCTACTTTGATGTTTCAGAACCCCCACAGCAGTTCAATCAAATGAGTTTATCAGTGAAGTTACTCTATTTAGATGGACCTGCAGTGAGACAAAAACACAGAAAGAACCTCAAGGCTCTGGCATCTTGTCTTTCAGAAGCTTTTAATCTGACCATTCCATTTGAATGGAAGAATTCTAATTTGTAATCAGATATAACAAGACAGTGAGGGTGATAATTTCTAATCTCCACAGGAAATCTTAAGAACTCTTATGCCATTCTCTTTTATTGCATTAATTTGATGTTTGCCAGTGAGAAAAAAAATGTAATTTTCCACAGTCATATTTTAGGGTTTTAAATAGTTTTGAAGATTTTTTTTAATCAATGGGCATTAGGGAGGAAGCAATGATGGTTACACACCTGGAAAGAAGGGGGAAAAGTACTGTGTTGTTGGAAGAACTGGCGTGATTATTTTTTCTACAGATGTCAAGATGGCTTCTTCAAAACAAACAAACAAACAAACAAACAAACCAGGAATGAAATCAGTATCACTCTGATGGACCTTGGAAGTGTTGTTCTTTTAAAACAACACCTTTAAATTGTAAAAATGATCATGTTTCAGTTACATCCTCTATGACTTGATCAAAGTTGTAGCTAATTTCATTATGTTTTGGATTTCATCCAGATAAACAGACAGGCAGATGACTTGATGCTATGTAGGTTCAGTGTAGGTTTCCGGATTAACTACATATAGTCCGATAAAAAGGACCAGAAAAATTGAATTCTCAGTTACTATTGTGGAAGAGTTCCATGTGGGGGGAAGTATAAAATATAGGGCGATTGATTTCTATATTTAGAAATCAGATAGAGAGCCAGTTTGGTCTAGTGGTTAAGGCAACGGGCTAGAAACCAGGAGACTGAGAGTTCTAGTCCCACCTTAGGCATGAAAGCTGGCTGGGAGACCTTGGGTCAGTTACTCTCTCTCAGCCCAACTAACCTCACAGGGTTGCTGTTGTGGGGAAAATAGGAGGAGGAAGGAGTATTTGGCATGTTCGCTGCCTTGAGTTATTGATAAAAAATAATAAAGGCGGGATAGAAAATAAATAAATACATACACACATACTTATGATAAGCCCTCCATATCTGCTTCAGCTTTTATTTTTATTAGACCTTATGAGAATCGTATGTAGAAGATAAGAACATGTCTTCAAGTCATTCATTTTTATTGGGTTGGCTTTGAAGGGCTGGAATCAAAGCATCTGAAGGAACACTAACCAGTGCTTTATGTTTTCATTTGGGTTGTTCTCTTCTTGGTTTACTATGCATTTAATGGTCCATCTCAAGCCATAAACCATGGGTGATAAATCAAAGGAAAGACATCAAGCAAGGAATACGTTGTACAAAAAAAGTAGAATAATGCTTCGAACAATATGTACAAACAGCAGGATCTGTTTTTTTCACACCTCTTGTCAAATTTTCTGTATGCTGACATACTTTCTAAACCACCCAGCCTTTCCTATAGCATGGCAAAAGGGACATTGGCCTGCATGGTCATTTTTAAACATAAAGAAGCCAAGTAAAACATTTATTTGTGTTACTCATAGTTTTTTTTAAACTTTATTAGTATAATAGAATTACAGTTCAACATAAAATAATGAGATTTTGCTAAACTCTGAAAAGCATTACATGCATCTGCCATAAACAATCTCTGTTATAGATTTAGGTCTTATTGCCACATTGCTGCACTGAAGTGCAATAAACATTCAATGTCATCTTGTTTTAAATTATTCCAGGAGTAAACAGAAACTGACCTCTATAAGAGTGTATCATTATTTTCAAGGAAGACTTAACTATTATTACATGGTTTAGCAAAGCATTGTAAAAAAGCTACACAGAGAGTACCTTGTGTTTGATAACTGTGCAATCAGATTTATACAGGATACTATTCACAGAGACTAACGAAGAGATGAAATAATGCATCATTGCATAGCAAAAAAAAAAGCAGACTAGTTAAGTAATATTCATCTCTAATGTGCCAAATGCAGACTGAGAGTAGCCAAATGGATAACTATGAAGGTCAAATGCCCTTTATGAACACACTAGATTAAACGCCAAAATAACAAGATAAACAAATACTGAAGTGAAAGAGTCATATTTTATTTTATTTTGATTGTTTGTTTTTCTATACATATATCTACACATAATACCAGAAGATAACACATCCTCTTTAGAAAGCTTCAGTCAGATTAGCTCATCAAGTTTAGACAGGACTAAATGGTAGACAATGAAGCGTTAGTTTTTTTTAAAAGTCACCTTTTCTAATGAAAAAGTAAACTATTTCATTTGTAGATACTAACTGTGCAGCAACCTTTTGATTTGTTGAGAAAGAGTATATAAAACATTGCCTGTAACATGTATAGATATCAACCTCACTATCGTATTAGCTGTTTTGACTGAAGGTCCATATAGCCTTGTTTTTAAAATGCATTCACTACCATGTGTTTTGGATTCTGAACCCCTGCATTAACACCTCCCCAAATCCATCAGTGCTTCAACTCTTTTTTTTTAAATATCCATCTCTGTTATTTGATTTCTTCCCCCTTTAAAATAATTTTTCAGCAGAAATGAAACTGGGTAGAATTATTCTGGGAATACTAATAACTTGAAAAAATGGACATTTTGTATTTAAAGCCCTTACATATTGTTCCTACAAATGTATTGCTACAGTAAAAATGAAATGTAATAAGTTTTACTCAATAAAATGTATTTTCCTGTACATTTGTGTATGTTTTTTCTGTATTTAATGCTACATATATTACATCACTTATTGTTAACAGTTATGTATCAGCAAATATAGCAATAATATACAGATGACATTTGTCTTAAATATTTTACCATTTTCCTACCAAATATAATTCCATATTTTTATTCACGTATTACCTGAGCATACCAGTCTTTAGCCTAATAGTATACACTAGATGATAGTTTCAAATTGCAAGCTATTGTACAGACTACCACTTTACAAATGGAATATATTGTATTCCAAGCTCTCTTCCTTGTCTTTTTCTCCCTTTTCTTTCAAATGCCACTGACTTTCTTAAAAAAAAAAAGTGCAGGTTCTTAATGTTTCTTTTAAAAATGCAACATATTAAGAGTTTAGAGAAGTAATCCCTACACAATATAATATGAACATAAAAAAGTTAAAAAAAATGTACAATCTCACATTGTATATTTACACATGAAGTTGAAGTAATACATTTGCCTTTCTTTTTGCCATATGTTGCAACCTAATTTTTTTCTGGTGCAATCGCTCTACATGTTGACTTGAAGGTATGTCCCCCAAAGTTCCTTGATTACTCCCACTCCCAGGTCAGGGTGCTTAGGACAGCAACCTTCATGTGCCATTTTATGAAATAATACATTCAATGTAAAGAGCTTATTTAAATATTGTTCTCCTTCTAAAGCAAACAACCAAACAAAAGCCTTAATTCAAATACAAAAGCACAAAACAAGAAACAAGAAACAACCCTGTATTGTTTTATCTAACAGGACAAAGGGATTTAGAGCTCTGCGCTGAATGTGCCATTGGTCTGATATTATTAAGTCAAGTGACAATCTGATGCTTAAAATAAGACTGAAGTGAGAGAGCGTATTAAAGCATTCATTATATGAATCAGTGTGCTATTCTGTGAGAATATCTACCATTAGGAAATAGACTTTTTTGTATGTAAATATGAACATCAATTTGCTTTAAAACTGGTGGTTGGGAAGTTCAGCAAATAGGAAATCTAGGAAAAATACTATATTTTCTGGAATCCAGCACTTTGGATAGATGCATCTCCTATAAAAGAATTCAAATAAGCAGCACTCCAAAAATGGAAACTAGAAGACCTTATGTGCAACATGAACATATATAAAGACAGTTTTACCCTCTATCATTTTGCATAAAAATATTTCTGTTCTGACATGTACAACATCGCTTCTGGGAACATCCAGCAGTAGGCTATCGACAAGTGATCTGGATTTCTTACATTTCCCTTGCTTGTTCAGAGTCACGGTTCAGAATCTGGTGTCTACATCACATTATTACAGCCCTAGAATACAGAGTTAATATCTTTTCTATTATATATATGTATATATATAATATACTTCTGCTTTATAAAATAAGGAAATCTCAATTTCTTTAAGACAGAGGCAATGAAGCAGATGAGAACTGCTGTGTGTTTAGAACCAAAAAGCAATTCCCAGTGCAAAACAGATGGACAACTCTTATGGATGATGGGGCTAGTGTGGAGGGTTTTGGTCCTTAAGCTGGGGCTCTCTATTTAAGTAGGTAGCCCAATACACTAAGTTAAAAATCCCAAAGAGCAGCGGAAATGCTATTCTTGATAGTCGGTCGATTTTGCTGACACTGTTAAAAGTTTTCTTGGGTTCAGGTGGCTTTGTTTCAGCTTTCACATCTTTGGGCTCTATCGTTGCGCTTTTAGCAATGGTAGCTAGCCCAGGGTCCCTTGCAATATTTGGGGTAAAGCTGGTTGCTGGTACTGGTGCAGTGAATGAGTTGTTTTTCATAATGAGAGGGTCCTTTACTTTCTTTGGCTAGGAATAAAGAACACAGATTTTACACTCCACATCTTTTCATCCATATAAAAGTATTAGTGCTCTGGAATGGGAAGACTTGGTTCAGCTCAGATGTCCCACAGAGAGGCATGTAGAAACAGAAGCTTCCCCCCCCCCTTTTTTCCAGATATTGCACATTGTCAAATAGACCGCAGAGAGAGAAAATAGGAGCAGGAATATCCCATCTCTTCTGTTGAGAAACCAAATGTCTTGGCCTGTTCAGCTGTCACCAAACAGTCATTCCATCCGGTTAAATGGTTTCCATTCTGGTTTATCATTATTAGAACTATAAGTTCTAAGAAGTTATTTGAATGGAAAAGTTGGGCTCTCAATCAAAAGACTTATGACTGGGTGATGCAGAGTTTTAAAAAATTAATATTCAGATGAAACCAGAATTTTTCTTATTAGGACTTATGGATAGTCAACTAGAAAAGGCTCAGGCACAATTGGTTTTATACATGGTAACTGCAGCAAGGTTATTATATGCACAAATATGGAAGAATACAGAAATACCCATGATGGAGGAATGGATCGTGAAGGTGGCAGAGCTTCTAAATGGCTTAACTGACTTGTTGGACCAAGGAGGGAACAACAATTACTTTTATAAAAGACTGGAAACTCTTTATGGACTTTTTGCTGAAAATGGATACAAATGAATTGGTGATTTTGGGATTTATTGATTAAAAAGTTTTGTTTATGGGAAAAAGGGAACCATAATATGTCATTTGGGAGAGTGGAAATAGTAATTACTATGTTTGTAATTGCTGCAAAGATCAGAAGTCACTTCTGTCTTTCTCTCTCTTTCTTTTGCTATCTTTCACTTTTTCTTTTATTCTTTCATATTTCTTTCTTCTTTCTTCTTTTCCTTTTATGTTTCCATAGTTTTTTAATCTTATGTCAAATTTTCTTTTAATAAAAATTATATTTAAAAAAAGAGTTATGAGTGGCATGCAAAAGATGTGACAGGAGGACACTTGTCTAGAGCACAGCTTGACTAGCACAAAAACAAAGCATCAGATATGGTAGATATTCAATTCTATTTTAATAATATGAGAGAGAGAGAGAGAGAGAGAGAGAGAGAGAGAGAGAGAGAGAGAGAGAGAGAAGGTGAATAGCCAACTAATGTCTTCCTTGGAGGTTATTCAGAGTAGTAGAAATAAGACTCAGTAAAGTGTCTCCATTGCACCCTTTGATGGGCTTCAAGAAGGCAAGAAATCATCAGAAATATTGCAATGTGGTAGTAGTTCAGAATTATATATCTCCTAACTCCATGTTCCTAATGGTCTATACTCATTCATAACTTGCCCAATGCCAAAGAAAAATTACATTTTCTCTTTAGAAACAAATATATGAGGGAGCGCCATTTCTTTCTGTCTTTTTAGTTACAGAAATGAATGAAAATTTAAAGGAATACGTTCTGGATGAGAAGTCAATTTGTTTCTCATTAATTTCATATCTTTTTCCAATACTTTCCATTGATGTCTTGCTACAGGAACCTGCTAAGGTCACAGAATGGCAAAATCCAGTGGAGCTGGCATTCTCAAGACCAACTTACCACAATACTTGTATGGAGGGGCAAACCTATCCTAAAAACGTAAGCTGCATAGGCAATTTCTTCCAAAAAACACTTGCCCCCTTCCACCACCACCCCTTTCTGCACAGTCCCTTTTCTCCTACTTCTGGACAGAGGCAAATCCTTTTTGCTTCTATTACTTTGCTCAAACCTCTCAGAAACCACCTTTGGTTTATGTAAGTTCTCCCTTATGCTGTAAGCAAAGATGGACCCTACACTGCTTGAATATTTGTTTTGGGAGTTCCCAGTGATATATTTCTTTCAGGTGGTTTATAGTTTCTTCCTGTATTTCTATTTATCTTTGGAACTGATGAAATTAAATACAAAATCAATGGGTATTCAGGAAAGGCATCCAAGCACATCTTTTTCACCAGGCTTTTAATTGTTAACTATTTTCATGGCTGATTTTAATTTTAATTTTGGTTTTGATTTTAATTGTGTTAATTTGATACCTTTTATATTTCTTTTGGAATAAACAGAAAGGTGTGGTAAAACTTCAATAATAAATAAATAATTCACTTATATTTTTGAAGATAAGAAATAATGCATGGATAGAATAAATCCTTTAGAAACCTTTTGGATAAAAGGTGTCAGCTATTTTTATCTAATAAACAGAATAAACACAGTTAATCCCATTTGTAGAGCATGATCCAAAAATAATTTAGTTAAGGTCAAGAATACTTCGGGTAGCTGACTTTGTTCAGCACTGGTTTCCAAGTTCCTTCTGATTATTATTAAAAAAAATGTTTCCAATATTTTCCTTATAACCTTATGCCGGGCAAAAGGAACCCTAAATCCTTGTAACTTCATCTTCTTAATTCTTAGAAATGAGTATGTTATTGAGATCATTGGGGGACTGCCATAAAGATATAATTCACTTCTTTCACTGATCTGGGGACTGGATTCCTCTTTCTGGTAGGGCAGAATTGATCTATGGCCAGATCCTGGACCTGGTCATCATTTCTTGGCAGAAGTAGGATTGGACAGCCAAGGTTAAACTTTACTTTGCAAAGCTGGAAACATCAGGTGTGCCGCAGGCTATGCTTCCAAATGCTGTGAAGGAATGTAGACCAGATCTTTAGAATAGGAAAGGAATGAGCAATCCATTGAGGGGGAACTAAGAAAAGATTATTCTGCCCTAAAATAGAGGGGAGTATGAGTAAGAAGAGGAACTAAAGAGCCTCTTGATGAGGGTGAAAGAGGAGAGTGCAAAAGCTGGCTTGAAACTCAACATTAAAAAAACCCAGATCATGGCATCTGGTCCCATCACTTCCTGGCAAATAGAAGGGGAAGAAATGGAAGCAGTGACAGATTTTATTTTCCTGGGCTCCAAGATCGCCGCAGACGGTGACTGCAGCCATGAAATTAAAAGACGCTTGCTCCTTGGGAGGAAAGCTATGGCAAACCTAGACAGCATATTAAAAAGCAGAGACATCACCTTGCCGACAAAGGTCCGTATAGTTAAAGCTATGGTTTTTCCAGTAGTAATGTATGGCTGTGAGAGTTGGACCATAAGGAAGGCTGAGCGCCGAAGAATTGATGCTTTCGAGCTGTGGTGCTGGAGAAGACTCTTGAGAGTCCCTTGGACTGCAAGGAGGTCAAACCAGTCAATCCTAAAGGAAATCAACCCTGACTGCTCATTGGAAGGACAGATGCTGAAGCTGAAACTCAAATACTTTGGCCACCTAATGCGAAGAGAGGACTCACTGGAAAAGACCCTGATGCTGGGAAAGACTGAGGGCAAAAGGAGAAGGGGACGGCAGAGGATGAGATGGTTAGATAGCATCACCGATGTAATGAACATGAATTTGAGTAAACTCCGAGAGACAGTGGAGGACAGAAAGGCCTGGTGTGCTATGGTCCATGAGGTCACGAAGAGTCGGACACGACTAAATGACTGAACAACAACAAATGAGTAAGAAACCCCAAATAACCTTACCTGATTTTGTTTAGTATCAGAAAGGACAGAGAGAAACTTGGACTGGCTTTCAAGATTCGGTTATTATACCTTGCTACAATGAAGATCATTCCTGCAATCCCTGGTGTGCCTGTTTCTTGACTGGGCCTACCTCGAATGACTGAGAGGTGCCTTCACGCTTGTACTGAGATCATTTTACAAGCCAAAGACTATTCTCACTTCCAAAGCCGCCTTCTGAGGAGGTTGTGGTTTGGGGTAAAGTCAGACCTTGTATACTCTAGGGTCTATCAAGTATCGTCAGAGTAAAGTAGTGCTGTGTATGAAATTGTGTGAAATAACCAATGCACACTCATTTTATCTCTTGCCCTTGCTCTCAGAATTGCTTCTTTCTGCAATTTTTTTTCCAGATTCAAGGGTCTGAATCACACATGCATATACATCACTTCATGTCCTATGGCACGATGAATCATCACTCAACAACTTGCTACTGAATGTTCCAATTTTCTCTATTGAAAAGTCTTATTTTTAGATGGTAATAAGTGGGTGGTATGAAAATTCTTTTTGAGGATTCTGATGAGTGATGGATGTTTCACATATATCAGCAGTTGTTTCATAATCCCTGAGTAAATAGCATGCATGTGTGATTTTGTCCTTAGCAGCTATCTGGAAAACAGCCGAAACAAATTATATTTCTATATAGATTTAAACATTTTAATTATTTAATGAATTGATGCATTACTAAATACCTTACTTGTTAATATCTAATGTGAAATTCTACTTTCTGGATTATTTTGAAAGTTATTGACATTTCTTCCATTGTGATTGTGAAAATACTGTATAACTGAAAGTAATTCAGTACAGGCAAATATCAAAGTGAGCAGTTTGAACTTTAGACAGATTTACTTTGAAGTAAACTTGTATGTAACAGATTGCAAGTCAAGGATTTTTTTTCAGTCCGTTACTATTAATATAATAATGTAGTGTTGTATAATACCAGTTTGTTTAGCAGGTTCATCTCTGTGAACCCCACTAGGTAGATCAGACCATGAAATCAACTCCACAGGAAGACTAAAACTATTTTTACGGAGATTGGCTATAATAACAGAATTTTGAAAGTCTGATTGTGCTGTGCCTCTTCCTCCTTCTTACAGTTCAGGGAATTAGGGAGGTCTGAGCTGCTCCCCAATGTTATCTGAACATTCTGGACTTTAAAAATGGTTTAGCCTTTTGCCCATTTTTAATGATATTAAAGGCAAAACTGAAGTACTTTGACCACATAATGAGAAGACAGGATACCCTGGAGAAGAAGCTGATGCTAGGGAAAGTGGCAGGCAAAAGGAAGAGGGGCCGACCAAGGGCAAGATGGATGGATGATATTCTGGAGGTGACGGACTCAACTGTGGGGGAGCTGGGGATGGCGACAGCTGACAGGAAGCTCTGGCGTGGGCTGGTCCATGAAGTCACGAAGAGTCGGAAGCGACTGAACAAATAAACAACAAAAAAGCCTTTTGCCCAAGCAACAGCTTCTTCATATCGCCATCCAGGTCATCTTCCCTACTCTCTACATATTGCCCATAGTATATGCAAGTCATACTGTAAGTACACAGCAACCATTTCAAATATAAATAAAATATCATATAAAGATTTGCCTTATTACCTTTACAGGAACTACACTCTTGCCATCCCATGCATAACCTCTCTTTGTAAAGTAGTTCACTGTGGCAAATTCGATCAGAGCTGAGAAGACAAATGCATAGCACACAGCTATGAACCAATCCATAGCTGTAGCATAAGCTACCTTGGGAAGAGAATTCCGTGCACTGATGCTCAAGGTGGTCATTGTTAGCACAGTTGTCACCCCTGAAAAAACAAAGCAAGAGTATTTCAAAATCTTTCAGGCTGCCATTTTGTCACTACCTTCTTTTCAAGAAAGCAGTAGATTTTGCATGTTAACCTTAGCCTGCTGAAATTAGCTGAGTATGTCTATGAAGGTTCTCATTAGCTGAGTATGTCAGAAAGAAGTTGGGATATAAATTCAATCAGATAATTCAATCAGACAATCAATAGGTAAAACAGATCTTTCTGGATCCAAAAGGCTGTTTTAATAAGGCTGGGGGATTTGAGATACTTCAGATCCCATTCATGGATAGAAAGCAATCAGTAATAGACATTTGAAGGTTGTAATCCAGGAATGAAATGGTTCCACACTGGGTTCTAGTTTTTCATTTGGTGATTTCCCCTGAGTAAAAGCAAGTAAACTTGAAGATTTAGAATTTAGACTAGAGGCAGATTTTTAATGCCTACTCCCACCAGTCCTAGCTAATAGGGTGTATTTCAAGAGATTGTGGGAGTTGTGGCTCAAAACAGGACAGTGTTGCTTGTTCTCATCTTAGTCTAATCTGCAATGATCTTTCTATGCCATATTTTCCATTCTGCCTAAGAACCAATAATAGGTGGTGAATTGAAATTGCATCCAGAGGGGAGTAAAACTGAGTAAAATGGGAAATCAGAGGCAGTTCATTGGACAGGGTGAGATAGTCTACCTGTGACAAGTGATCATACTACACTCATAATTTGGGAATGTATCAAAGCATTACTTTACTACTTATTTATCATTGATGAGTGTCATTTTGTTTCTACCTCTTAGATGGCTTTCTGCTGATAGCACATACTGAGGTGAATTAAAGATACAATTTTGTTTGCTCTGGCATAATAATCTTAAAGTGAAATGGAAGGCAATTTCTGTTCACCAGCACATTTCTGAAACCCATTTTGATTTTTCCAGATGGCTTTTGCAACTGTTTACCTCAGGTTCAAAGGCTAGCTATTAATGTTGATTAAGTTAGGAATGGGGGAAAGATGCCACTGTGCCAATATATTTTGCATATTCTACAGTGTTGTTCTTCACCTACTGCTGAATAGTTTTCTTTTAACTAGCCACTGAGCTTTTACTAAGAGTAAAAAGTCTGCATCTTTCTACACTTTCTACCGTTGCCTTAAATCACATACCCAGCAGTTACCTTGACAACTGCAGACATCTCATGTATTAAATCTCTGCTAGAGTATCTTTTCACTGTGTCAATTGTTAGCCAAAACCCACAGCAATCAGAAATATCTTGCACTACCCATATTCAGATGTATTATTTATGGAAAATAATCTGATTTTTCCATTTTCCATCAGCTCTGTTCTGAAATGGCTCAGATTGCATAAAGATCTCTACAAAAATATCTAAATTTAAGATGGGAATTCTATTCAGAGGAAGGATTTTAATTAATTTTAATTTAGTTATATAATTGTGATGGATCCTACCATCCTCATAGTTGCAAGCTATTTGATCAAACTCTACTTTCTATCTCTCTACTTTCATATGCTTACATTTATATGAAATATTTGAAGTGTTCTTCTTGGGTTACTTAAAGGGAAAAAAATCCATCTCCACCCTCACCCCACACATAGACAAAAATTCACATAGAAAGGCCAATGAAGCAAATTCCATGAAATGGAGGCTTGAGAGAGAGAAGACTTGGATGAGCTCTGCCCAAACCAGTTCAGGACAAATTTTGGTGGCCAAAGCCTAAATTTAACACTTTTAGGGAACCAAGGGCTGTAGTGGAAAAGATAACAATGCAAACAATAGTTGGGACCATATCACACTCAGGTTTTGGGTCCAGGACTTGTCTCAAATGTGAATGAGCTGTCCCTGTAATTAGGTACTCTCTGAACATGATTTGGGCAATTCCTGGACAAAAGCTGGCCAAAGACTGGTTCAATTACTTTTTGTGAGTCTTATTGCATTGCTAATGAAGTTGTCACACAGATTTTACCAGGAATCATTCAGACAAGCTGAAATTAAACACAGACAGGCCAAGAAGCAATTTTGGAAAGAAGAAAATTAAACTTCAGGATTGAAGTAAAGCCTGTATCGGATGGTAATGAGCTCCTTCAGAAAGCACAGGTTCACACTTTGGGTGTTTTACCTGACCTGCACCTGACGCCAGGTTGCAGTTGATGGATATGATGAGGAATGCAGTTACATAGCTACAGCTAGTATATCAACTGCAGCTTTTCTTGGGCTGATTGGAATTAGTGATGGTTATCTGTGCCTTGGTCACATACAATACACTTTCTAGAAGTCTACCTTTGAAAAGCATCTAGAAATTCCAATTGGTGCAAAATACAGCAGCTATTCTGCTGATATATGGATTATATGATGCCTGTTCTGAAAGATCTGGTTGGATGCCAATTGCCTACGAGACATTTTAAAGTGTTGATATTGGCCTTTAAATCCCTAAACAGCTTAGGATCTGACTATTTGAGGGAACCCAATAGGAAAGGCCAGTTCAAAGATTTCCCCCATTGCCAAAAGCTCACATATCTGCCACACCAAAGAGGGACTTCTCTTGTGTGACCCCTACCCCCACCCCCCACCCCAGTTATTAAATATACTCACCAAGGAAATGTGCTTAGCCCCCACTCTACCAATAAAAATGGTTTAAAAGCCTGCTTTCACCAAGCTTTTAGTTTTTAATTGAACTGAGTTTCAAATAATCAGATAAATCAATAAACATTAAGTCAGAATTTTTAAATCATAGTTTGTTGATTTAATCATTTATATGGCCTTGTTCATATAAAACACCAATCCATAATGGGAGGAGATAGCTAAACAACAAAGCAATCAACCACACTATGATTTAGAGTTATTAATATTGTACAAAGCTTCCAATCAGTGCTTTGCTTTGACAAAGTTCATGTCACACACACACCACCTTACTCCCTCATGATGCAAAGTAGATGTGCTGCTTCACTTAAAAGCCTTGCCCAGCAGGTCCAAGTGCCCTGATGAAGCTATTGCATCACCTCTGCTTCTCACCAAGGCAAATCATGTCATTTTTGCAGTACAAAATGTCTCAATGAGAGAAAGTGCTGCTGCCACGGACCCCTTAAGTGTGATAATGTAAATCAAAGGGCATGAATGCCACATACATTAATGCTTCTGAACAATTTGAACAGATTTGGGTAATGCAAGACACTCACCAAACACAGTTCTTGCTGGAACTGATTCTCTGTTAAGCCAGAAAGATACCTGGGATAGAATTACTGTCATTATGCATGGCAGGTATGTTTGAATGACAAAGTACCCAATTTTTCTCTTCAAATGGAAATGGGTGGTCATCACAACATATTCTCCTGGATATGAGGGGGAAAAAACAAGGAGATTTCTTAGAATATAAATAAGGGAGGGGAGAAGGAGAACTCATTCAAACTCTTCCATCCGAAATACAGTAATTCAGAAATTAGTGTACCTTTATTGCTTTAAATTATTTACATTTTTCACAAGAACTAATCTAGAACATCAAGAATGGTTCAGCATTCTAATCTGGTATTTTAGAAGGAAGCAGTAGGTATTCTGCAAGAATAGGAAGAGCCCCCACACACACAAACACATTTAGAGGTAAAGAGTACTTCCCCAATCATCTGCTCTTTTTTCAGTCCATATCATGGTTTCCTTGCCTACTTGCTAGTCATCAGGCTGAACACTGGAATACTGTTTTTTTTATATAAGAACTTTATTAGTTTTCAAAGTATAACTAAAATACAAAACAGAAAATATAGAAAAGCTAGAAAATAGACCTAAGAAAAAAGAAAAAAAACTATAAAAGTGCAAATAGACAGAAAATAGAAGCAGAAAGTGACTTCCGACTTTCTCCAATACAGATATAGATAAATTTACAAATATAATTTCTTTATCATTAGTAAAACGATAGTAACATTATTTCCATCAAAACAAACCATTTAATCACTAAAACCCAAAATCAAAACTTCATTTTTTTCCAAAACAAGCAAGTAATCTAAAAGTGGTTGCCAAGTAGAGATAGATCCAGAAACAGTATTTTCTCTTATTAAAGCTGTTAACTTAGCCATTTGAGCCAAGTCCACTAATTTAATAATCCAATCTTCCACTGTAGGTATTTGTGAATCTTCTCACTGTTGTGCATATAAAAGTCTTGCAGCTGTAATCATATTTAAAAGTAAAGTTCCATATTGTTTCTCTAGTTCCTTCTCCATCAAACCCAAGGGGAACCGTTCTGGTTTTTTTTTTTTTTGTATGTTCACTTTGAGAATCTTTTCAATAATAGTACATATTTGATCCCAAATTTTTTTAACCTTCTCACAAGTCCACCAAAGAACACTGGAATACTGTGTTTATTTATTATACTCTCTAGTCATTAAAAATGTCGATCTGGTAACTACTTTTGGAGGTACCTGGAGACTCAACCAAAGCTTCCTGTTCCCATATGTAGGCCTGAAAGGCCACATGTTGTACATCTTGCTCTATGGTGACCCATAAGACTCTTCTTTTACTATCCAGGTTGAATGCAAAAATTAAGATCATGGTGTAATACGATCACTAGACTTGTGCAAAACCATTTAGAGGGACATTGTTCTGAGCCTTCATCTGAGCTGGCTGCTTGAAGTGTGGAAGCATCATATCTGGACATGCATGTTGATGCTGTTTTCCTTCGATACCAGTCCAAGTGACATCCCCTTGTCTTGGTCAAGGAGAGGCCCTTAAGGTAGCTATGCTGAACTTTAACAGACTCAACAGACTATGACTGTTCAATGTTTCAAACAATGGTTTTAAAGGGACAGCTTTCTTTCTTTGCAGAGCTCCTCTTTGAATGGTTTTGTAGAGCCCTAATGATGATCAGACCATCTAATGCATTAGCTTCATCATCGCACGCTTACAGGGCTTGGCACAGAACAATCAGCAATAGGGATGAACGGGCTGACTTCATTCCATGAGAGGCAATTTACCCATAGTTCCTTTTGGCCACATTCTCTTTCTGCTTACTGTGCTGCTTTTAGATTTATTTTCTTTCTGTTTTTATAAATCAAGGAGAAGTGTTCAGTTAAACATTGGTGGTGGCTGTTCACTATTTAATGGCTCTGGTGAAATGGCTGTTTTCAAGAAATTAAACAACCATCTCATTTTTCGTTTCATCTTCTGTGACTATTAGTTTAAAATTTAATATCTTGAAAAGATCAAATTTCTTAGGGGACTAATAACATGGCATTACATTCAGCACTGACAAAACAGAAACAAAACAAATGTTAGCCGAAAAAAGAAATGAGAAGGTTTGAAATCAAATAAAAAGTCTTCTTCCAAAATTAGAGATGACATATAAAATAGTCCTGGGGATTTGAAAAATCTAGCTTCAATCCAGCTGTATTCAAGATCAGGCACTGAATGAAGATGTTTATTCTTTAGGATGATGATGATGATGATGATGATGATGATGATGATGATGAATACCTACAACCCATCTTTCTTTGGGAGTTCAAGGCAACAGACATGGTGGACTCCTCTCTTTTTATGACCACAGCCACAGTCTTGTGAGGTAGGTTTGGTTGAGATGTAATATATTGCTCAAAGTCACCTAGTGAGCTCTGTGGTTGAGCCAGGATATGGGTCTCCGTGGTCCAAGTCCAAACTCTTAACCATTTCATTGTGCTGAGCTAATGCTATCCTCTGGCAAATGAAACTGATGAAACTTTAAACTTTGTTCAGTATTTGCTGGGTTGGAGAGCTACCATAATAAAGAGTCTGTTTGCTAACATTTGCTTGTAATGCTTGGGCATAATCCTAATGTGGAGTTCTTGGTGCTCTCTGAGCTTGATTGTTTGCTTGCAGACATTTCATTACCCAACTACTGCCATAACATCATCACTGCCATAATCCTAATCTCATTCCAATTCCCCATCCATACATTTTCTTCAACCCATGGAAACATTCTTATGAAATAGACACCTCTAGGTTTGCAGGTAAGCAAACCATGAGCAGGTTCTTTCATCTTGTCTTAGGAACCACCACTTCTAAATCTGTAACAAATCCACACACTACAGAAAATGCAGCACAACCATTTTATCATGATTTCAAAAACTGTATTGCCAACGTCCCTTCCATTTTTTCCTTCCATCACAGAAGAAGTCTCAACAGGGAAATGTGAAAATGTCCACCTAAATAAGTATATTTCTGCTCAGTTTTCATTCATTTCAGTGAAGTTTGATAGGTAGTATTTTGTCCAGCTTTCATTGCAGAGTGCAGCAAATCCTGTTAAAGTGTTCCAGTTTTTATTTTGCAAGGATGCTGAGAATTTGATCCAGATTGTCCTTCGTACAATTTTTCTATTAGTATATAAAATTTGTATATACTATTAGTATATAAAATTTGTTTGCTAGTTAGTTTGTTGGCTTTATATAACATCAACTACCCAAGTCTTTCAGCAGTTTGCAATAAATGTTTGAGGTTAGTTCTACAAATTGCTCAGGTCTAACAAAATATGATAGAACCATGAATGATACAATTATAGTACAGAAACTGTTTATTTTCTTTTTGCA
Source organism: Charina bottae (assembly GCA_023362775.1). Lineage (NCBI taxonomy): Eukaryota > Metazoa > Chordata > Lepidosauria > Squamata > Charinaidae > Charina > Charina bottae. Next base: position 110,193,756 of record JALMGJ010000002.1, read on the forward strand.
TTCCATTCACCAAATCATTTAATAAATAATTTATTATTTTCAGTGTTTGCCTGTAAAATATTGTAACCCTAATATCCATAAAATATTGGAAGACTTTTAGACTGCTACAATCCACAAACCAACTAAACTGGAGCTAAGGGATCAATTCAATAATCTTGGGCTAGTTTTTCTGAAACTGTAATATTGTTTTGAACATATATAGCTTATTCAAATGGAGAATAAAGGTTTATATGGGGATTCCTTAGGTTGAAAGTGTATATTCCATTCAATCACATTATGCTCACAACCTGCAATATTAATAGCATGGACAAATGTTCTTACAGTACTGTGAAAAAAATATTTGCCCTTTTTCAGATGTTCAGAATGTTTGCACATTTTTGCCACTAAATGTTGTCAAAGGTTCATGTGGATCCTACTGATATATAAAGGGACTCTGAAGTAAACAAAATAACACCAATTGTGGCTCTTGTTTCTTTTACTTGATCACCAAAATCATCCAACGTGACTTTGGATTCAATGTGCAAGTGTGAAAAAGTAATTGCCCCCTTATATTCAGAAATCTGCTGCACTTATACCTTTTTTCTATTTTCCTTCATTTTCTACTATTATTACCACTACTATTACTACTACAACTCAACACCATCATCATCTTTTAAATTTAATCATTGAAATTGTTCCTTTCTTAATAACAGTGCTTCTAGTGGTTTTACTGTATGTTTTGTTTCAGTGCCAACTTTATGCAGAAATTGTCGTTAACCATAAATAACCATGATTAATGTCTTTTAGGCCATGATGTTAATTTTGTTTTGATACCTTTGCAATTGGATTTTTTCCCCCTGCCTGAGCTGCCTCATATTTGACAGCACTTATGAATGTTGTGAATAGGGACTGGAATGCTAACAATGTTCTTTCCCTACCTTAAACAATCTTTCAATTCCTGTTTCTTTCAGGGAATTTTTGTTCATGCTTCTGAGGATGTAGTCCATCAAGTAGACTGCATATCTATGAAATTGTGAAGCCCTTGGATGCCTCTTCATTCATGACTGATGGGGGAAAGTGTTTGTGTACATGTAGGGGAGGTTTGGACTTATTATAGTGGGTAGAGCCACAGAAATCAGCTCCATAAAATAGAATAGAATTCCTTTCTAGAATGGAAAGAAAAAAGTGTTGTAGAATTTAAGACTACTGACTTTTATGTTATTATTTATTTATTAGTCAAATTTATCACCGCCCATCTCTACCGTAGTAGACTCTGGGCGGTTTACAATAAATATTAAAATTAAAATTAAAAAAACCAATAATCATTAAAATACAATATCATAATAAATAAAAGTATAAAAATCCAGATGATGGTACGATCATACGAGGAGGTTATTATTAAGCTAACCACCCCCAGGAAGAACTATCTCTTCCTTTGTCCCACGCCAGGCGGCAGAACCAGGTTTTTAAGGACTTCCGAAAAGCCAGGAGGGAGGGCGCCTGCCTCACCTCCGGGGGCAAGATGTTATCACAGAGGCTTCCAAGGATCATGCCCAGTTCATCAGATGTTTATATACAGTAGATCTAAATTCCAGACATTACCATGCATCTGATAATCAATGTCCCAAAAGCCTATGCAGTCATAAAAGATTGTTAATCTTTAAGATGGCACAGCATTATTTCATTTTTTACCTTCAAAAGACTAAAACATCTACCTCTTTGGGAAGCTTTCAGCTTTTTTTGGGGGGATGATTAAGTTTGGATTTCCGATTATTCAATCCAAGCAACATCTTGCCTTGTTACCCCAGTCCCACTGTGTTTTTCTTTTCAGACTCTTCCTTTTTTGAGATACAGAGAAAATAATCTAATTGATTGCTTTGAAAATCTAATGTCTATGTAGCTATAAGCAACATGTGTTGAGCTTTACTGTTCATAGTGAATATCAAGCTGGGGAAGGTGTAATGATGTGATGAGCTCCTGGGGGAAAGGTGGAAGATTCTCATTGTTTCTTTGTTGGATTTAATGAGATCTGAACCTGATGAGAACAATATTTGAGTACAAATATTTGTTCTGTTTTTCAGGAACACTGCAAAGCTAAGATACATTTAAATGAAAGATGTTCAATGTGATATACACAACTTTTAGAATATGGATCATTAAAGAGCAAATTAGGGATTGTTTTCTTTCTTTTTAAAAAAATGAAAGATGGACCTTTAAAAAATGCCACACTCATCTAAGACATAATATTTTTAAGATAAAACTGTGCTGTGGCACAAGCAGTGGACATGTAGCAGCACTAGTTTTTTACCCACCTGTACTGGATTGCACAATTCCAGAATCCACAGTTTGTCCCATGAGATCGTATTGGTTTAGCCGGGAGCCATCTTCAGCAACTACAACAGAACGTGCAGGTTCCCGTGTCCATTCATACATCACCTCTGATTTTGTGTAAGCATCTAATTGGTAAAAATAATTCATTTCCAACATTTCTTTAAAAATCCCTGGCCACATCAGTCTGACCAAGTGTCATGACTTTGCCTCTCCCTTTTTCTAAAAATATTTCCAACATTTTATTTTTGAGCAACAGTAATGCTGCGAATCAATGGCAACATTACAATATACCAATGTAAACATTATTTCCCAAAAGATCTAATTGTAAATATACTGAAAGGCAGTTTGAGACTCACAGGCCTCTTATTAACATTTGTGAACAGTTAACTTTTTTCATACGATCAAATATATCAAACCAACATTCAAGAATAAAGAGGGGCTATCTTCACTCTACTCCATCTCAAATAACTTGAGCAATGATGTAAATGCAGCTCTCAAGAAATTCCTGGAATGTTTCAAAATATGCTACTAATGATTATCACCTGAATCACCTTATATCTTGAATTCCCATACTCTTGGCCATACATCTCCTCCTTCAGACCACTAAGATAATTCAGGCCATTTCAAGCAAACCTCCAACCTACCTTCTACAAAGCCCTGAAATTCACAGGGAGATAAGTTCATTTGACTTCAAACTGTCTGGTATTCCCTGCCCAAGAACTTTTGCTTTTCTCCTTATGGGAAAATATCTTATTTTATTTTTCTATTTTATTTATTTATTTATTTTCTATCCCGCCTTTATTATTTTTATAAATACTGTAACTCAAGGCGGCGAACATACCTAATACTCCTTCCTCCTCCTATTTTCCCCACAATAGCAACCCTGTGAGGTGACTTGGGCTGAGAGAGAGTGACTGGCCCAAGGTCACCCAGCCAGCTTTCATGCCTAAGGCGGGACTAGAACTCTCAGTCTCCTGGTTTCCTATTGGCTCCTTCCCAGGGCTGAGAAAGAGTGACTGGCCCAAGGTCACCCAGCCGGCTTTCATGCCTAAGGTGGGACTAGAACTTATTAAGTGTTGTTTTTAGATAGGCTTCCTAACAAGTGGTGTTTTTTTTAAATTGTATCAGCAATACAAAGTTTGAAGATCATCCATTTCACCTTTCCACTTCATAGTAAGTCATTTCATTTTGACAACCCAGAACAAGAGACTATAGATTGAACACACTAGTTTCCAGAATGGCACTGAATCTTACAAAAAGGGCATTTACTGTGAAAAGAATGTAGCTATTCTGAAAGAATACCACAATTGCAAATAATAAAAAAGAATGCATGGGGCAATCTTTCGGGCATTAAAGGATTCCAACCACTCATTCACAATTCTAGTTTTCATTTTAGGATGTACCAAATGAGAGGCTTTTCAACTAAAGTCCAACAGAAATGGACAGGAGGTATGCAAGAATATCTTTCTCTTTCTTTTTAAAAAATGCATAGAACAATCTCCTAACAGAATACTTGTTTTCATTTTCTTTTAAAAAAGGGGGGAAGGGGGGTCCAGAAATCATTTTCACTGTTGCTGTTTAAAACTTTCTGTTCATCCTTAACTATTTCTTATGTGCAGTTCAGAATGACAGAAAACAATTGAGATGGCATACAAATTGACAGTCAATCAATCCTTTGAAGTAAATCTATATTTTCTGTATGTGTTAAAGTTACTAAAGCTATGCTTTCTGTAATAAGATATTGCCACAGATAAGCAGAATTGAGGAATTTATATGCTGTGATGTCACAGTGCCCTTCACAAGTTTCCTTATGCCCATGTTAAATATTGTATTATGTTTATCCATGTAGAACATCTTTAGCTACAAAATAAAGCTGCAATAATTGGAAAGTATCATACCCACAAACCAAGGCCCTGTTCTAACTGCTAAGTGGCCTGTGGAAAGGAGAAGCTGGAAAATAATTATCAAAGTCAACTTACAGCTTCCAAATTTCAGTGGGCAAGCATGTGCATCCATGGGAAAGTCTTCTAAATGCATTGGGCATTCTGCTCTCACTGTGAGTCTGAAAACAGGTCAAAAGCAATAGAACAGATGTTGGATATAAAGTGGCTTTAATGCAAATGATAATAGAAGGCACATATTCCACTGCAGTAGGTTAACACACTATATCAAATGTTTGTTTGCAGCAAGGTTAACCAAAGATTTTGCTCACTTGGTTTAAAAGCCCACTTTTTTTTTATTCTACACAAGAATCCAATAAAGGAAACCTCAAAGTCTATGCTACTTTTTGCCCTAAAGACCAAACTGTAATACACTTATTCCAGTGTCCACATCAGTTCACTGTTATGAAAACAAGTAATTGCAATGTGTAATTCAAAAATGTTTCTCTGTAATGCATAATATGCAAACCTAGATTAATGCCAGAGTTATTTTATCCCCCAAATTGTCCCATTTTGTTCTTTGCCATTTGAGCCATGATCACTACATTCAAAATGGAAGATGGATGAATGGATACCTCATTAAAAAAGGTTCCCCCCGCACATTTGTGCAGTCGTGTCCGACTCTAGGGGCCGGTGCTCATCTCCGTTTGTTAGCCAAAGAGCCAGCATTGTCCGAAGACGCTTCCACAGTCATGTGGCTGGCATGACGCATGCGGAATGCTGTTACCTACCCACCAAAGTGGTACCTATTAATCTACTTGCATTTGCATGCTTTCGAATTGCTAGGTTGGCAAGAGCTGGGGCTAGTGTGGGAGCTCACTCCGTCTTGCGGGACTAGGGATTCGAACCTCCGAACTTGCGATCTTCCAATCAACAAGCCTGGCGTCTTAGACACCCCTTTTTTACCTCATTATAGAGTGACAAATATATTTGTTCCTTTTATTTATATCCTATCCTTTCTTACAACCATTTAGTGGGATAACTGCTATCATGAAGCCTGGCTCAAAGTCAACCAACAACTAATTGAAAATTTGAACTTGAGTTTTTAAAATTATAATCTTGAGATTTTAACCATTGTACCATGCTGGTTTCCCAGAATATCCTAGTCATTTTGTAAAAAAACAAACTTCTAATTTCTGAGTTTCACAGAGATACAAGATCTTCCTCTGCTCCTATTCCACAGTAGGGACCTTGTTTGATATTGGCCAAGAAGACTGGAAATGTCCCTCATCCTTATTCCATCCAATACATTATTTACCTGATTAGGGCCTTGTAAAAGGAGCACAAAATATGTCATTTTCCCCCTTGAAATCAGTATGCTGGTAGTACCAAGTAAAACAAAGCCCTACTTGCCAATTGCAAATACTACTTTGATAACACCGTGCACATGACTGTTTATATTGCACAAACTACCACTCATCCATAGGACTCTAATCCCCAAACTTGTTAAAGTGAAATATGGTGTCTTTGCTTCTATCCCAATGAATGCAGCAAGCTCAAAGGCCAGAAAGTGAAAAGGTGAGTACAAATTAGAAGAAAAATAAACACTGAAAACAGCTACATTCCACTGACCCTTTTAAGGATGTACACATTTTATTATTTAATGCAAATCTTGAAAAAATACAGAACTCATTAAAGCAGAAGAACATTTATAAACAAAAACAAAAAACACCCACCCTGAAATATATGCAGTATTTTTTTTTCATAAATAAAATGCCAAATCTCTGCCTCTTACCTCATTGTGTAAAGCAGTGTCCCATCCTCTGTAATCCGCAAAAGTTTGTTAGGCATAGTCATGTTGTGAGCTACCGATTTTTTTCCATTGTGGAAAAATGTATCTGGTGTCCATATTTTGCTAGCCATTAAATTATTCAGTCGAAGTACTTGCATGGGTCCTTTGAACTTCAGTCTTTCATCCCTCCAGCTTTGTCGGAAAAATACATCTATTGTGTATTCCTAAAATTAGAGAATGGTGAGCTTTGAAAATATTTCATTTATGAGTGGCACCATTGAAGAGTACAAGGCTTTCAGAACAATACTGAGCTTTAACAGGTTCATACTGAATATCTGTGTTCTGTCATTTTGAAAGTCATAAAGCAGATGAACAGAAGTATGAATAAGGGCAGCCCTTTCTTCTAGAAAAAAAATGGAATCCTAGAACCTCCAACAAATTTTGGTTAGCACAGTCATGTGTTGTACTTTACAATAAAATGATAATTTTTATTACAAGAGCTTGCAAAGATCAACTCTTTTTTAAAACAGAGTTCTCAACCTCTGGGTCACAACCCCAGGAAATCACAAGCAAATCTGCGTGGAGTCTCAGGTCTGAGCAGGGCTTATTCAGTTAGAAGAAAGAGGAAAGACACAGAAAAAGCACAATTTTATAGGGCTCCAGCTTTGCAGGCCGAGCATAGCCTGGAACAAGTTCTGGTAGGGCTGCCACTCTCAAAGCTGGATCAAAACCTGTTCCCATTCTACCTTGACAAGCCAGCAGCCAGCTTGTCCAAGCCAAATGAAGGGTAAAGGATGAAGCACAGCCCGATGGCTTACATACGCAAAGCGGGATCATTGGCAGTACTTGCCCGTGTTCTGCTCAGACAAGCTGGCAGCCAATTCAGGATTTTCTGTAATTGCCACCATAAAGATCCAGCAGCAATTCTAAATAAGTATGACACAAGGAATGAAAGTAGCCGTCTCCAAACTAAAACTCACATTTCAGGAATAATGCAAAACTAAGCAAGCTCATCCCATTAAAGCCAGCAGCCAGTTGATGATTTTAAACTTGATGTTTAAGTTTTCATTTCCAATTAAAAGATTTGATTTTGTAAAGTGTTACAGTTCAACCATTGCTTTATTTGATATATAGATTAAAATTTAATTACTACAAATAAATGGTATGGTTATATCTTGCTCAAATCTAACTGTTGGTGAAATAATTATTAATAGGGCAAGTTATTTTATCATTATAGGGAGTCAGTTCACCACAAAGTTTCAGAATTTCTGAAATAAGTGAAGGCCTTGCCAATTGTCAACAGCAGTGAGAGAGATTGTGGGGAGGCTGGGGAAAGAATGGAAGAGAGGGAAGACATAAACAATCAAGAGATAGCAGGCATATCTCATAAACACAACCTAGCCCAGGTGGAAAATATCTGGGTAGAAGCATTTCAAATCATTCAAAGGGACTCCACTTTAATTAACTCACTATACTGTATATGAAGATGGGAAATTTCTCTTACAGTTTCCAAGTTTCCTAATCGAGCTTTAAAGATACCTTACTGAAATCTATGCAGTTCTTCCTTGATCTTGCCCCACTGTGTGACAAATAGCTAATTGTTTCTGTCTCTCTCTGGTAGCATATGGCGATTCTCAAATTGACTTGAGAAGGGATCGGCTGGGCTGCTGATGTCATGTGAGTAGTAAAACGTGGCTTGGCAGCCATTTATGTAAATGGAAGCACACCACTTGCTACATTCATTTCTCCTCAAGCCATTTTATATTCAGAAAGTAATTTAATAACATATCTGCCAGCAGAGTTCACTGGCTGTACTGCAGTTTGGATTAAAAGCATCTCCATCAAGATACCTTGTTGCTGACTTCTGGTGGGAATGTGGCCAACTGAGCAGCTGTGTCCACGGGCTCCGCGGACAGAACTGGCATTGTGGCAGGTTTTTTTTCAGGCTCAGGCTGGTTTCTCCTGAAGCCCAGGAGCGTTTTTCCGGAGTATGGAAAAGGCTCGGAATCGACCCATTTCTCCTCCGCATGGTGACTTACAGCCCGGGAATCGCAAACAGTGTTCACGACGATCGGGTAAGAGCTGCCGGGAGGACGGGACATCATCGTTTCCATGCCGCGCTGTAGCCTTTAAGAGACACTAAGTCGAGCCACCCCATTTCTAAATCACCCAATTTTTTATATTTTTTAAGTTTATGTACCCCAAGAGAGGCTTTCTACAGCAAGGAGAAGTGATCTCTCTTGGTGCCTATCGTTGTTTCTGGATTTTCAAATATTTTAAAGTTTTGGCTTGTTTTCCAATTCAAACATTAAGGAGGACTGAGAATAAATCATTGCCTCCCTGCTATTATTTTTGTTTTGAATTTGAAGGATTTAATATTTACCTACATGTTGAATCTGCTATTTCAAATCTTCAGTTCTCTGTTCACTTTCCCTGGGAGCTGCTTGTTAGCATACTTTCTCTTGTGTCAACAACTTTCAGATATCTTCTATTAACTCATATACTCCTATTCCTGCTAGTCAAGTATCGAGGGGGCGCCATAATCTACTGCATGAAACATGGAGGATTTCAAGGAGACTTTTTCAGAGTTTCATTCTCAGCTTAAGCAGATGCTCTCTGATCTCTGTCAAGATATTTTGCAAGATATTTGGGACATTGTGGAAAATACCAGCTTTAAAATGTGTCATCTGGCTGAAGACGTTGAGGAAGAAGTTGAAGATTTTACTGACAGTGAGATTGAAGCCTTTGATGAAATGCCAGGAGAAAATAATATTCTGGTGATGAAGGGGTTAAAGGGACAGTTGCAGATTGCAAATGGAGTTGTTTTCCTGATAGAATGTTATGGGAAAGAAGAGGTCCTGCTCTGTGGGAGGTTTTTTGCTGAGAAGTTTGTGTTCCTAAGGGGGGCAGGTGGGCTGTTTGATTTTTGTATGAAAAATGCCCTGTGTGTATTATAGGTAAAAGGTAAAGGTACCCCCCGCACATTTGTGCAGTCGTGTCCAACTCTAGGGGCCGGTGCTCATCTCCGTTTGTTAGCCAAAGAGCCAGCGTTGTCCAAAGAAGCTTCCACGGTCATGTGGCGGCATGACGCACGCGGAATGCTGTTACCTACCCACCGAAGTAGTACCTATTGATCTACTTGCATTTGCATGCTTTCGAATTGCTAGGTTGGCAAGAGCTGGGGCGAGTGCGCGAGCTCACTCCGCACGCAGGGCTAGGGATTCGAACCTCCGAACTTGCGACCTTCCGATCGACAAGCCTGGCGTCTTACCCGCTGAGCCACCATGCCACCCGTGAAGATAAGATAGGTGCATTAACATAGGTTTATCGATTCTAGAAATGCCTTCTGAGCAGATACTTTGTAACACAAATCAGCCTCTATCAAGATATAGATCAAATGACAGTTATATCCAACCTCGGATACTAAATGCCCGCTTCTATAAATTATGAAAATTTAACTGGACACAAACAGTTCAGCCAACATATTGAGAAATAAATGTACACTCTGAGATACATTCAAACAGGTATGTACGAATGTCATAAAAATATGTAGAAATAATCCCATGTCAAATGCATACACTGAAATCAGAAACCACAGACAAATACCAATGGAAGGCATAACTCAGACATAAAGTTACACCCTGCCATATTCAAAATAAACACAGATGAACAACTTAAGAGATCTGCATACCACATTCAGATTCCAGAGAAGGAAAAGAAGAAAACACGCCAAAGATTGTAATGTATACAAAAGCTCAGTTTTTTTACGTGCACATAAAGTGGTCATAAAGATAAAAATAGCTATGGGTGGATATTAGCATTGTTACCTTAATTGCTTGCAATAGCAGAGCATAAGAATTAAGGGGTTAAGCTAAAGCTTTCACCCACAAAAGAATTTTGAGGGAGAGGACACATAAATACATACAGCAAAGAGTCTTGTTAGATACAGAGCTGTGTCAATCCTGATCTAATCTATTCACCCACAACTAGAAGTACAAGGTGAAAAGTCAGACTCAAGCCTGGTATCTAAATACTGGGAGGGTTGTCTTTTTCCTCTAATCACAAGTATGTATTACATATATTCTCTATCTTAGCCTTTAATATACATATGTGATGATAGACAGACAGACACACACACAGATACACATGTGATATATATACAGTATATATATACACACACACGTGTGTGTGTATGTATATGTATACACATAGATAGCCAGAAAAAAACAAGTATTTGGGGGAAACTTCATATTAAAAAGTTTCCTCTCTGATTAAAAAAGGTAAAGGTTCCCCCCACACATTTGTGCAGTCGTGTCCGACTCTAGGGGCCGGTGCTCATCTCCGTTTGTTAGCCGAAGAGCCAGCGCTGTCCGAAGACGCTTCCACGGTCATGGGGCCGGCATGACGCACGCGGAACGCTGTTACCTACCCACCGAAGTAGTACCTATTCATCTACTTGCATTTGCATGCTTTCGAATTGCTAGGTTGGCAAGAGCTGGAGCTAGTGCGGGAGCTCACTCCGCACGCAGGGCTAGGGATTCGAACCTCTGAACTTGCAATCTTCCAATCGACAAGCCTGGCGTCTTACCCACTGAGCCACCACGCCCCTGTGGTATTATAGAGATATGTAAATGCTTTGGTATATTTCAAAGCGGGGTAAAGAATTAAGAATGTTTATCTAGATTTATCTTAAGGCTTGTATGATTCCATTTTCCTTTAATGATTTGGATTAAGATTTACTGGATTGTTTTTAAGGCTTGTTTGATTTTTAAGATTTATAAGGGTTAATATTAATTGCTTGGTTTTAGGTTTAATAGGGTTAGGATTGTTATAGTATTATTAATTATAAGAGTCGATAATTTATATGTTTTTATAGTTTGATTTTTATTATACTGGACAGAAATATATAGAATAGTGATAGGAAGGAAATAATTAAATAAATGTTATTTTTTGGGGGGGGAGTTGAATTGGAGGTTTATATTTTTTTTTCTTTTAATATAAGGGGAAGGAGCAATTGTATTTAGTGATTTTTATAATGTGCTAATGGAATGATTTATAGAAATAATGTGATCTTGGTTTGATATAGAGCAAGGGATTGATTATGGAAATTGCTGTATATTCTTGTTGTTGAAAGTCAGAAGTCACCTCTTTATGTAATCTTTAAAACTCTTTTTTCTTGTGTTTCACACTTCTTTAGGGTGGTTTTTTTTGGTATTTTGTTGCTTTTTTGTAGTTTTTATCTTTGTTTCAAATTTAATAAAATTCTTATAAAAATATACCTTGTTGCTGATTTGGAGCACTATGCATAGACTAACCTTATGGCAACATTATAATACAATCTTAAAACCAGGACTGCAAACAAGGTATTACATGGGCAACCAATGAGGGATTTCTGTGCATCTGCTTGCTGCAATTCACATTACTTCAGCTTAAAGTTGCTGGGTCCTTTTTCTGAAGAATTTTTGCTGTGCAACAGGGAATACTTGCACAATGGCTACTAATGAGTTCCAAAAAATTCCTCCGCTATAGCTGAGGGGTTTGACTCTTAGTTCAAAAGATTTGAGAGCTAGCTTTCTGCAAATGACATTTCTCAAGAAAGAAGGAACAGACATATTTTTAGCTACTGTACCTGTGAAGCCAAACATTCTCCTGAAAATTCCCATTTCTCCTGTGAAGCCCTGTCATAAACCCCAGCTCATCATTATTGCAGAATGCTTTAGGTTTTATGGCATAAACTACAAAGTGGGAGAAAGACTTAAAGACAATATTGTTATTGAGAATGCTTATCTTTTTCTTGAGCCTTTGGGCCCTTCCTGAATCAGGCTCTGTAAGATAAAGTTGTTTGTAGCCTTCATGAGGAGTATTACCTATATGAGTTGATGAATGAAAATGATCTGAATGTTCTATCTGCATGTAACAATCCTTTAGCTATGGATTAAACCAAGAGGTTTCTCAACAATTAAAGGAACATAATAATGCAAAGGCAGATGTACATAAGGTAATAGCTGTGCTATCCAAGTGGATAGAAAATTTCACCAATTGCAAATTAAGTCATTTTATTACTGAGTGTATATCTGTAGAAAAGGAAGTGTTAATTCCAGCTGTGACTGTTAATCATTAGGTGGACCAGAACCATACCCATTACCCAGTGCAGAGGATCTGTTTGCTACATTAGATGAAGGCAAGTACATTTGTAAAATTGACTTATCATGTGCCTATCAACAATTGGAGTTAGACTCAGATTAAGACTCAAAGCAATACTTAAATATTAAGACTCATAAATGTCTGTATCTACCAAAGATACATTTAAGGTTTCAACTGGGTTTCAATTTTTCAATATATAATAGATGCAATATTAGAAGACATCATGTTGTCTTCTTCTAGATGATATTTTGATCTCTTCCTCTAGGGAAAAACATTTAGCACTATCACACAACATGTGAACTAGACCTGAAACCTATGGACTGCAAATGAAATTATATGTTTGTCAATTTCTTCAAGTGTCTGTAGAGTACCTGGGTAGCATATTGATCAGCACGGCCTCCATCCCATTAAAATAAGATTGATGAAATTGTTACAGCACCTCATCAACAAATGTCTGAATGAACAATATTCATTTATAGGTCTGTTAAATTATTATGGATCATTCCTGTTTAATTTGTCCACACATGCTGTATCAGCTGGTATGTATAAGCCCATAGTTATTCATGATAGCCTGGACTAGATTAAGATACTGTATAGAAGAGTTTGTATATGTATGTGCTACTTCTTGTTCTGTGCAGAATCAGTCCTTTACTGCACCCTTTTACCATGGACATTGGCAAGATCAGGATGGGAAAGAATCCTTAAGAACTATACTAAAATGAGCAGACAGACTTTTCTTCTGGCTGTACACAATTATTCCAGTTAGCTGGTGGTATTATCTACCAACATCAGTAGCAGTGAAAGATGCATTTCTGTGTAATTCATTTCTCTCTTTTGGTCTACCAAGATAATCGGTCTCAGACAATAGATTTCAATTTACATCCAATGAACATCAGTGCTTTTTGAGACAAAATGGACACCTTCTCTGCACCATAGCACCCAGCCTAAAATGGTGCAGCAGAAAAGGCAGTTCAAACATTTAAGAAAGCCTGGATGAAACAGCTGGAATTACAGCTGAGCAAAGATCAGGTGGGCTCCTACTCAAGTACAGGAATGTTCCACACATGGTAACTTAAAAGTATTACTATCGAATGCCATGGTCAGCTAAAACCTTCTTTGGCCCATATTGTGGAGAAGCATCAGAGGAAGCAAAAGAGGGGGGGGGTAGGGGGATGTGATCATCCTACACAAAGACCTCACAATATTCAGGCCAGTGAAAAGGTATTTGGGAATTCTAGCAATCTTGGCTCTGCTGATCTCCAGGGACCACTTGGGCAGAAGAGGTTTCCTAACTTATATGATACAGATATTGGTAACTGACTCATCCACATTCATGGTGATCATCTACTTTCAGATAAAATTGCACAAGCTACATTTTCTCACTACTTCAAGCGAGATGTGCACTGCCTCATGCTTACATCAGAGAAACTTAACACAGGACCTTTTATTGTACCTTCTTTACCAGGAGATGCCTTATCAAGTTCTTTGGTTGAGTGAAGGTATCTACTCTATGTATGAAAACTCAGGAAAGACTGGCTTTATATTTAGTATTATTGTTGCATTCGTAATAGGGGAGGGGGATGCAGTAAAATGTGACTTGGGGGGCCACTTTTGTAAGCAGTAGCATTCCATTAGATGCTCTGAGTCACCTGACATGTAGGGTGTTTTTTTTCCTGACAGCCATTTTAGATCCAGAAAGTGACTTAACAACATGTCTGTCAGCAAAACTTCACAGTTACTTAGGTTGTGCTGCAGTTTGGAATAAAATCACTTCCATCAAGATACTTTGTAACTAATTTAGGCTACCACACATAGGTACTCAGAATACTAACCTTGTGGCAACATCGTAATAAGACCCTAAAATAGGATTGTAACAAGTTATTACACTATAAACACAGCCCATGAGCATTCTCCCTATAGCAAGTAGATGCTGGAAAGGTTCATCAAAATTTAAACTCCTGATATGGAAGCATATTTTACTTATCAAATTATAAATTGGGTGTGGCAAAGTAGAAGACCACAAGCACAGGCTGAGCCTCATATATGTGTTTATGATAATATTAATATCAATATTTATTAATATTATTACAAATGTGTATTACAAATGCATATATTTCTATGAAGAGAGAAGGGTAGCTTATAAAGAGGTGCTTTGAGGATAGCCTTAGTCAGTTCTTTAGATTGTCTTCCAAAACCAAAAAAGAAAAAAGAACAGGATTTCAGTCTCCAAAGTTTTCTACTAGCAGTCAAACTAGATGCATTTTCAGATACTTGAAATAACTATTTAGGAATCAGTTCTGCAATAGTATTTGCAGTTCTCCAATGAAAATGGCTTTGCAGCTCATAAATCTTACAGTATTCTGGGTTTATATACATTATACATGGTGGTATTATACATTGTTAAAGAGATCAGATTATCAAGATCCATTCCACTCTGATTTTAACCATGGATCCCTTGTGAAACAGGATTGCATGTCATGCTTCTGAGGAAAAAAACGGGATTTATTTGTGATCCTCTTGGATATCTTAGTGATTTGGTTTTTTAATACTGTCAGCCTTGGTATTTTATTGAACCTGTTCTATGAAGTAGAAGGTGAAAATATGGTGTTATAGTGGTTCGAAACCTACTTTCTGGGTCAGTTGTAGAAGATTCCATGTGGGCATTTTTGTTTGTTCCCATAGCTATTAAACTATGGAGATGCACAGTGTTTATTTCTGTCTGCTGATATTACATTTTTTTAAAAAAAAATAGCATCATGACCATCTCCCACCGGGAAACCTATGCCCTCATTGTGGGAGGTTGTGCGGATCCAGAATTGGCCTTTATAGCCACTTACGGATCCACCGTTAAAATTTTACCTTTGGAAGACAATCTTACTCGGCTACGAGTGATCGCCAATGATGATTTCTGTCTGCATGTTATTTTAAACTGATAGAAAGTCAATGGTAAGACTATTAGGGGGGTTGGGACTGAGTGACATCAGTATGCTGATAACACTGATCTCTATTTCCTTATCCTTTGGAATTAGATTGAACCATTCAACTGATGGACTGGTGTCTGGACCTGTAAAAGGTTATAGGAAAGCCAACCGATGGAACTGAACCCCAACAAGACATAGAATATGTGAATTGGGGGTTTCTGGTTCCAAGCAATGATTATGTGTCCTGCTTCGAGGGGAGCTGTTATTTTCCTTCTGAATGTGCAAGTATGTAGCTTGAGAATATTCCTAATTTCATCCTCACTACAAGAAGCTCAAGTGACTTGTAGTGTCATTGAACAGAGATAAGCTAGCCACAGTAGTTTCTGCAATGCCAACTTCGCATCTAGACCATAGTAATATGCTTTTCCTGGGACTGCCCTTAAAGATAGCATTGATTGCATCAAGCTCAGAAGGCAGAAGCTAGAATGGAAATATTGGAAATATCACTTAGAAACTTTATAACATTTTAAAGTAACTGAATTGATTCACAATGTTCTTCCAATCTGAGTTCAAGGTGTGACAGGAGTTTCATAATTCAAAGTTTGAGTGAAGACCTCTCCCTGCTGGCTGGGGAATTCTGGGAGTAGAAGTCCATACATCTTAAAGTCACTGAAGTTGAGAAACACTGTTTTAGTGTGTGTGTGTGTGTGTGTGTGTGTAATAAATCCAGGTTATAAAGAAACACTTTTACCAACTTTATTGGGTTCTCTTAAATCCTTCATTTATTTTATTACTAACAAGTGTGACATAACAATGTTTATTCATCAGTAGCCAGAATGTAGGAGAATTCCTTTGGACTCAAATGTGCTTCCTTGTGGCTTTGTTCCAGCACATAATATATAATGAAAATCCTCAGAATCAGTCCTAAGCTTGAGCTTTTATGCATCACAATTTATTGCCAAGCTTTTAAAGACCTGAGTAGTCAAGCCTGACTTCAGCATTAAAAAACATTTATAGGAAATAACAGATTTACTTAGAATCAAAAGGAATAAGTGGAAGACCAATCTTCTAAATAAAATATGAAAGATGAGACAATGCAGATTTTTTTTATTACTATTTTGATCAGTGGCCTGAACAATAATAAGACGACAGTATTTATTCTGCTCTACATTACTTAGAAGCCTAAGTTGGTTTAGGCTTCAAATGGTCCATTCTCATGGTGAGATGTGCATCACAAGCAAAGTTTCCCTTCCATTTGCTGCTCCTAGGCCATGTTGGAAAAGCTACTCCTGAATGAGCCAAATGTTATAAATGTTACAAATGAATTGAATAATTAAACTGAGGATGGCATTCAAGATGAATGCCTCAATGCGCTCAGACACTGTCAGTTGCAAGGCTGTAAAACTGCTGGAGACATAGAAGGCATTTTGGACAAGAGCAGTGATAGGTACGTTCAGAATTCCACACTGTTCCTGAAGGCTAAACAATTCTTAACATACTAGAAGGCAGTAGAGCATTACTTACCATATCATGATCTGAAACAGGACCAAAGCTGGTAACAAAGATGTCAGTCTTCACTGCAGTTACACGCTCTGATGAAGCAGGAAATTGGGACAGTGAATGCCTATCATTAACTTTCTTTAAATTCAAGCAACAGAAAATGCATTTATTTTTATTAGAGATACTAAAAGGAGGCGATAACTCTGTATTAGATGCTTTGCATGTGCCCCAGAATCTCTGGGCTCTTCATCTAGACTTAGCAAAGACTTGTAAAACCCTGCAGAGCTGTTACCGAGCTACTGTACGTATATAATACAGAACTAGAGAGGCCAATAGGCTGACGTAGCTACAGATGTTCAAAATTCATCCACATCAAGGTATGATCAGTTAAGCTCAAATCCATAAAATCATCTGCAAACTATGTGTGTTCCTTTGCATACACATTTCTTCTCAGAAGGAACCCTCCCTATGCTTTGTACAGCCCCCCCAAGTTCAGAACACACTTTGGTGATTCAGAGTGAGATCCTATAAAAGAAAGGTCAGTGGTATGCATAAATTCCTTTCCCCACAACCATCTTGGAAAAGCAAAAATAAGCAGACATAACATAGTTACAAGCTGGTTAGGAAGGGCATGTCAATGCACTAATAATTCAATTTGCTATTATGTAAAGTGAAAACTAAAGAGAGTAAGGACTTCAGTATTCATTTTATCTGTCTAAACATTAAAGAAGGATGCCAATATACCATTGCCAACAGTGACTGTAATATATTATTTCTTTTTTACTCTATTGCTCTTAGGACCGACAACCATAAGAAAGATGCTGAAAAGGCACTGTGATGGTAGAATCTCCTAATTAGCCATCCAATAAAATTGGTATGGCCTAGTCAAATCTCCTATGAGATATTACAGGAAGGGGTTTCTTAACATTTAATTGGGTTGTAGTGTAATTCTAAAGACTGTCACAATGAGAACTAATCTGTTATTGCAAGTCAATAGAATAGAATAGAATAGAATAGAATAGAATAGAATAGAATAGAATAGAATAGAATTAGATTCCACAAAGAAATATATTCATCCTGAGAAAACTGAGTCTTCTTTTCTTAGCCTAGAAAACAGCTCCAGAACTAAAGTCTGCAAGTTTTCAATGCAAGCTGGGTAGACTATGAACTGAGCTAGCAATGGGTAAAAACTAACCCTTACTCAGGGGAAAATTGTTTCAGATAGGGTGAATTGAAGCAGAGAAAGAGGAGGGAGAGTTTCTAATGCTTCATCTGACTTCCACTCTCTACCTCAAATTGTTCTCCATTTACAATGGCTTTTACTAAAATAATAATAAAAAACTAACTAAAGAAAAAAAACCCAAAGCTTTCTGAATTAGTCCTCAAATAATTCATGGACTAGGTTCCCATTATTTCTAGTATGTTGTTGTTCAAGTGATAAAAGAACATTTCTTAGGTCCAGTGAAAAGCATTATAACTATGGCATATATTCTGTTTAGGAAAAAGAAAAGTGTTTCATAATATGCTATGGCTTTCACTATTTTGAAGGTGTTGGAAAGTTTCCAATTATTACAAAATAGATCTGGATCTCATCCCAAACCAAGTGGGGATGGAATTTAACCGGGAATCAATCTGCTAGGTTCTTTAAATAAAAATTGCCGTAAGCTAACTGTGATGTAGGTACAGCACTGTAATGGTGGAAAAGGATGTTATAAAAGGTTAATTGTTGCTACTGATTTGGCCTCACTGACTTTTCCCAATCTCATTGAAGCTGAAATTTGACTATACCCACTACACATGTATTTGCATTCAGAATCCCTACCCCCCACCCCCAAGATGCTGAAAATAAAGTTTCTACGTCTTGTCATTTCTCTACTGTGCTGGTTTCCACACTAGAGCCTTTCTATGCAGCTTAAGAAGTGCTTTGGTGTGGAGAACTGGAAGCAGCAGTCATGGTGGTTCCATGCAACATTTCAAATATTTTTTCCCACTGCAACCTTGCAATACTGTAGATCAAAAGTAAAATGAGAGAGGTATTACTGAGTTGGGACTGGCCACCTCACGGCCAGATCAAACTCATATTTCTTCAAATAGAAGTCCCATTGTGTACAGCAGTGCACACTTCTTGGAAGCTACACATGTACCATCAACTTAATTTTCTCCTTTGATGTGGGTTAAATGGATTTCTGCAATTGTTGACATTTCTGTTTCATTTCCTGAAGGAATCTCCTTCCTTCAACCAACCCCAAATCTATCACTTTTCTTTACAACTTATTTCCTTAATCCAACCTGTTCTTCTTTTTCAGTTTCTATTTTTTTTCTTTTTTTAAATTGTATTTAATTAGCTATGTTATACAAGACAGTCCATTTTCAAACAAATATACAAAAATAAAAATAAACAACTCACTACTCAAAAGAAAAGGAAAAAAAACCCAACACAACACAAAAAATAAAAACATAGAAAAAGACAAAAAAGCTATAATTAAAATATATTCCAAGTTCACCTGATTTTATAAATCTTCAAAAGATGAAACAGCTTTCAATATTCACCAAGCCTGTCCAATAATTTTTTCCAAAGGGAAAGATAATGTGACATTTTCTGATTGACAGAATATATAATTTCCTCAAAAACTGCTAGGTCACACGTCTCTAAAATCAAATCCTTTATATCTGGAGTTATAGCATTTTCCCATCTTCTAAGGATTATTCTTTTTTGCTATTCCTACAGCATGAAAAACCCATATTTGTTCAGAAATTCATAACTTCCATATAGTAGGTATATAATATAATGCAATATACATTTCTTTAAAAACCAAAGTTTCCCAATAGTTCTGTCTGCTCCAAAAGGGGTATAAAGAAGAATATTAGAACTTTCTAATTCCTGATTTATACTCTTGGGCTCAAATATCATAACAGTGAGGTGTGGGGAGGTGTTTGGTTTTTGTTTTGTTTTTTTAAAAGGCATACATTGTCCACTGATTTTATCTGTCTCGGTTCCTTCCCTTCCTTCTCTCACCTTGCCAATCCAGGATGGGTGCGACCAATTCTTTTCTTCTTGTTCTTCTCTGTTCCCACCCCCTTTCCTTCCTGAATACAGAACCTGAGTTTATACTCCCTGGGATAAATCAATTGCGGCAATTTTTAACTTCTGCTGGAAAAGATGTTTGTGATATTTCAAATTGTCAAATTGTAGTTCCATTGAATTTTTGTAGTTCCACAATTTACAGCACACATTGTTCTTAATTCTTTTTATACTTTAATACTTAAATTGCAACAAATTATTTTTTAAAAGCAGAGTTTCTTGCTTGTATGTATCAGAATGTGCACATGTGCCCCAACATGTGCATGTTAACTGCACTTAGATGATTGGACAATGGGTGGGATTTCCATAAATAAATGCTTTCCCCCACTTCAGTGGAACTGCTTGGTAGTTCACAGTCCTGAAATCTTATAGGCCAGTCTGCACAAGACAACAATCCTTTGCTCTTTTTGTATCCCACTGCTTTGTCACATACCCAAGACAGCCCAAAGAGGAAGAATGTGGAGATATCAACCCATCATCCACAACATCATCCTCCATAGAACAAATTATGAAGTTCTCTCTGCTCCTGCTCAATGAAGTCAGAAAAGGGGACTCCAAGCTCAGTATTCAAACTATTATGCCACTTTGAAAAATCAAGAAACAAACAACATTTTGAAAGAGAAGATAAAAAGTTAGTATAGTATATTGGTGAGACCCAGGTTCAAGTCACCACTCATCCTTAGAGCTCCCTGGGTAACTATGGACCAAATTTGGGGCAACCTCTTTCAGCCCAACTCACCCAAATATGTGAGGGAGAATAGCAGGATATTCATTTACTGTAATTGGTCAAAGTTGGAATTCTTGCCAATAGGTAAAAATCCCTTCATTAATTCATAAAGCAGTTATAGATTCCTTATCTGCAATGAATATATTAACTATCCAGTTTGGTCTAGTGGTTAAGGCAACAGGCTAGAAACCAGGAGACTGAGAGTTCTAGTCCTGCCTGAGGCATGAAAGCCGGCTGGGTGACCTTGGGCCAGTCACTCTCTCTCAGCCCAACTCACCTCATAGGGTTGCTGTTGTGGGGAAAATAGGAGGAGGAAGGAGTATTAGGTATGTTCGCCACCTTGAGTTATTTATAAAAAAAATAATAATAAAGGCGGGATAAAAAATAAATAAATAAAATAAATAAATAAACTATATTAATACTATTATACTATATTATTAACTAAAACTATAATTAATTTAAATGTGAAAAAATATATTAGGAAACCTCTTTGGATCTTGATAGATAGCAGTCTTTAAACTTTATCCTTTAGGCAAGGTTAACCCTCTTAAAATGAATGAATTTCCCAGAATACATTTTGAATGTTATACAAATAACTGCAAAATATTTTAATATACTGTGAATTTTTGGGGGATCTTCACTTCCAAAGATACATATGAAAACCATGCAACACTCTATTAAAGTGGGTGGGTGGGATTTGGTTTTCCAAATCTTGAATTACATCATTTTGCACACTTATTAGTTAATACCAAATTTTGGATGACTGTCAGGGAGATAACTGGTGAAGAAGGAGGGGGCTCCCTCCAGGGGGATAAACGCATGCGCAGTACTGAATCGCTTTGCTTTCATTGTAAGAGGCTGAAGAAGGCACCGCCCACATTTCTTCACTCGAAGTCAGGACAATGACTTAGTGGAAATTATCTATAACACCTTTAGTTAGTTGGATTGTATTGTATTGGGATCAAAATATAATGGATTTCAAATGGGTCCTCTCACTGTGGTAGATTATTTCTAGGAAATGGCATTTGATTCCTTTTTTCATGCTAAACTGATGTTATGGTATTACCAAAGCCTCAGATTTAATTTTTTTAAAAAAACTATGGAAAATGTGGTTGGAAGTCAGGAACTGAATGGAATGGAATAGAAAATTAAGGATTTCTATATTGGGAGGAGGTGTTAACATCAATCTCAAAAACTTCAACAGATCTTAGATTATGTCGTAGTCAACAAAAAATAATATTTCAAAATTATTGGTCTCCATTGTATTACAGTAACAGCTTGAGTAAAAGATCATGTTTTTGGGGATGCAGTGAGATCAATTCTTGCAAACATGTTTGCACAGTATCCTACAGAGGTTCCATTTTGGGAGGAAGTTATTACATATGTTAATTCAAATTTGAGACAAGATTTAATATTTTCAGATATACATATTCTTTTGCATTATATTATATTGTTCTCTTTCTTACCTGTTTTATTTTAGCTATCTGATCTCATGTCCCTCTGTCTTTTTAACTGACATGGTCTCTCCATGTATGTTTCTGAGATTGTAAGCAATGCTTCAAGAATCTGCCCATTCTCTTACATCTCCCTTCTTTAATATACATGTATGTATATGCTGATCTTTTCGACCCAATCTTGTTCCATATTTGCTGAGATGAAGCTGTAACCACTTTAACTGATTCTTCTCCTGCAGCTTTATATGGTTCAGTGTTTATTTATTATAAGTGCTTTTATACCACCTCAATCAAAACATGAATCTAACATATTTTACCCAAGAAAAGCAGTATACAATAAATGTAATATTAATACATCGGTATCATAATAAAAACCCCACCATAACAACAATATTACCAGCAGCCACATGCATCCTAAATACATATATCCTCTCCATCTCAATCCCTGTATGCCTTATTAGATAGCCAAATTTTCACTATTTTTCCACACATTAACAATCAGAGTGCATTATTGCACTTCAACAATTCCATCATTATTTCTGGAAGGAACTGATTCTGCAAGAGGGGGGCTCCGGCAGAGAATGCTTGCTTCTGTGACCCCTCGGCAATACCTTGTGGGGCATGGTGACTCTTGGTATTGTTTCTGTGCCAACACACCAGATTTTACTTGGAGTAAGCAGTCCCACAGATATCCAGTCCCCAACTCTGTAGGACTTTATAAGTTATTACTAGCACATTTAATTATAAAGGTTTTCCCCTGCACAGCTGTGTCTGACTCTAGGGGGTGGTGCTCATCTCCGTTCCTTAGCTGAAGAGCCAGCACTGTCCAAAGACGCTTCCGCAGTATTGTGGCCGGCATGACGCATTTGGAACGCTGTTACCATCCCACCGAAGTGGTACCTATTTATCTACTTGCATTTGCATGCCTTTGAATTGCTAGGTTGGCAAGAGCTGGGGCGAGTGCGGGAGCTCACTCCGTCATGCGGCGCTCGGGTCTCGAACCACCGACCTTCCGATTGACAAGCTGGCGTCTTAACCACTGAGCCATCGCGCCCCTTTTACATTTACATTTAATTATACCTGGACGTAAATCTGTAACCAATGCAGTTTCTAAAGCATTTCTATTAAATGACAATATTGGATGTTCCTATTAATACATGGGCAGCTGCATTCTGTAGTAGCAGAAGGTGATTTCCAGGGATAGTCCCATATAGAGTGAATTATAGGAGTCCATTTGGGAAGTAATGAGGCCATATTTTCTCTGCAGATGGTGATTTCCTATTTTACAACTTGTCAACTGTCATAACTCATGTTCTATAGGATATGGTCCCTGTATTAATTCCATCTGTGCAAACATTTCTGTCATTCTACCATCTCATTAATAGTTTCAATATAGCTTTTCCATCTTCCTTTAACCTAATCTGCCTCTATTACATTTCTTCCATGATTACACTTGAGGATTCCTACCTTGGCTGAGATTGTTGGTGATTTCTCTGAAATTCTTAAAAATATTCATTTTTTTTCTTTTCTTCTTTTAAGTTAGATTCCTCTGTTTGTTGACATTCTTGATTAAGCTATCTTTTCTTGCCTTTTCTTGCTTGATGTTGAAAGTCTGCACTGATCTGTTATATGTCCTTCTTGTTGCCCAAGGCTTTCATTCTCCATATACCCTGATTATCATGATAAGTTGTTCTGAAAGCCATTTGGATCTTTTTCTCTTTGAAATTTTGGAAATACTTTTTTCTATATCAGTTTTCACAGTGTCTATTATCTCTTCCCATTTTTTCACAGGTTCTCTTCTAAATAGAAACATACTAAATCTGTTTCTTGTATTGTTCTTATATTCTGACAGTACATCTTCTGCATCAAATCTTGTTTGCATACCTACTCTTTAATTTTATAAGATTAACCTGTATATCTGTCATCAATAATAATTCATGGTCTGTTCCACAGTCTACACCTGGAACTGTTCTAGGTGAATGGATTGCACTTCTCCATCTTCCTCTTCCTGTTATATAATCTGTTAGGTTCTAGTCTTGTCCACTTGGTGATGGCCATATATAGAGCCAACATTTATGTTGGTTGAAGTTGGTGTTGGCAATGAACAAAGAATCTCTTTGTAAAATTCTATGAGCTCTGAGAACATAGACTTTATAAACAGCAGCTATTGAGGAGAGGATCTTTTCATTCTTCACAGCTGAGCACAAAACACGATATATTTTTCTAGTCACTCTTCTCTCTCTTTTGTCCCTTCCTTCCTTATGTGAAACTTCACTGGCAAATACCTGTTAACTCTCCTTGTTTCTTGGTTCAGTGACTATGTGTAGTCTTTAAATCCTAGGCTATATACCTTTGTTCTAAAGCATGAATAAGTAAGTTAATCAACACTGAGGGTCATGCCATAAATATATGAAAAATCAGACAAGTTGACCCTATGACTTCTTGCAAAGATGTGCTTAGATTAGGAAGCACTTTACCTAAAATATTTTGCTTATTTCAACATGTCTATGAAGGTTCTCAGTCATCCAGATGGAATTGTCTGTAGCTTGAATCATGTCAACTGGATTTCTATTTTCTCAGTGGAAACGTTTCGCTCCCTATCCAAGGAGCTTCTTCAGTCTTATTTCAACAGTATAACAAGCATCACAGGCACAAATGCACTGTTGCAAATCCATAGTTCCAGGATATTCAGAGTGAATCTTTAAAAGCTCAAGAAATAAAACATTATGATTTAGGGGTTAATGGTTAAAATCTGTTGCAATTACATTTCTAAAACTTCTAAAGTTCTTGAACGTATGAAAATGATGAATTTGATAGCCTGAAGCGTTCTCAATTTTACATGTATCAGAGAACTGTTAGGATTCTTTCACTTATCCTCCATAGATTAATTGGCCCTCCAGCAAGGCTGAAAAAAATCATCCCACTTGTTGAGTTTTGCACAACTTTCTGCTTTGGTTAATCCTCAATCCTGATAACGTCATATGTTGTTCCAGACAGCCCTCCATTTTAACAAAAGAACCATTATTTTAAATTCTTTTTTTTAAAGTAACTTCTACCAAATATTATTGTGATGTATTGCTACTTGTTATAATGACTGATGCTTAAATCAACACCTACTATTTTTTATTTCATATGATAATACTGGGTAAAGGGGAGGGGTTGAGAGAAAAAGATTCTATTTCACAATACACAAAATCATTAGCTTTATGACAGTCCTTTAGAAACTTGAATATTTAAAGTTCCTTTGGCTATTTAAAGTTCTTTTACTCTGCTAAAAACTTCCTTCTGACCTGAGGGAGTGGCATTTTTAAAAAATAATTTGGTGCAAAATTTTCTAATTGCAGGATAATTTTGACTCCCATTGTGAGTCTCTCTCATCTTTCTTTATGTACAGTATACTGTATGAAAACATTACAATCAGATGAACAATTAGTGCCTTTCAAGAGACCCTTACTTACTTACTTACTTACTTACTTACTTACTTACTTATTTATTTTCTATCCCGCCTTTATTATTTTTATAAATAACTCAAGGCGGCGAACATACCAAATACTCCTTCCTCCTCCTATTTTCCCCACAACAACTACCCTGTGAGGTGAGTTGGGCTGAGAGAGAGTGACTGGCCTAAGGTCACCCAGCCGGCTTTCATGCCTAAGGTGGGACTAGAATTCTCAGTCTCCTGGTTTCTAGCCCGTTGCCTTAACCACTAGACCAAACTGGTTCTTTAAGCCAATGTGTACAATCCAAAGCCATAAATATGGCCTAAAATTCTGCCTATGCTGTGATTCCCATCATTATATATTTATGATGTTGACTTAAGGATTAGAATAACCAATAACAGTGACTCTCCATAGCAAAATCAGGTCTAAATTTTATAAATATTATGGTTGTTTGGGGGAACAACAATCTTCAATGAGGAGGCCTTCATCCTGCACTGGATTGATTTTGGCTGATAATAATATTTACTTATTTATTTATTTATTTCTATATGTCTTTATTAATTATTGAATGCCTAGGCTACCCAACTCCAAAGTGACCCTGGGCGGTTTCACAATTTAAAAGAACAACAACAACATCCAAGGGACATCATAATCTCCAGCTGCATCATCTCCAGTTCTAGGGGCCCCCTGCAGCATGTTAACCCAGGAGTTGGAAAAACAACCAAGTTTTTAAAGATTGCTTAAGAGTGGGGGCATATGAATCTCTGGGGAGGCTATTCCAAAGGGCAGGTGCTATAACAGAGCAGGCCTGCTTCCTCGGTCCAGCTTGATGGCAGTAAAACCTGGAGCACAAGATGGACTGACACTACAGGAGACAGGCAGTCCCTCCAATATCCATGTCCTATGCCATGTAGGGCTTTCTAGGTAATGACCAATATGTTGAATTGCAACTGGAAGTCAACTGGCAACCAGTGCAGCTCACAAAGCAGGGATGTTACATATGCATAACAAGGCTTGCCCATCCTATGCTCAGGTTGCCGTATTCTGTACCACCTGTAGCTTTGGAGTGGTCTTCAAGGGTAGCCCCATGTATAGCACATTGCAATAATCCACCCGTGAGGTGACAAAGGCATTATATTTATATTTATTGCACTTGTAATTGTGTTGCATTTTAACTGTGTTTTTATTGTAAACCACCCAGAGTCCCTCCTCGGGGGGAGATGGGCGGTGATAAAAATTTGATAGATAGATAGATAGATAGATAGATAGATAGATAGATAGATAGATAGATAGATAGATGAGTGAGTGAGTGAGTGAGTGAGTGAGTGACATAAGAAGAGACTCCTGATCCAGGAACAGCTGTGCAAATGCCCTCCTGGCCTCAGCTGCCAGCTGTTTCTCAAGCAGGAGCTGAGAGTCCAGAAAGACCCTCAGATTGCGCACCAGTAAGGCGGCATTAAAATATCGCCTTAATCCAAGAGGATTTACAATGTTTTCTACAGTAAACAGGTTAAAATGCAACAACGATATGATAAAATGAGACAAAAGACTACTGTCAGGAAAAACTAGTGAAGAACCACACTCAGCCGGAGTTGCAGCTCTAGTTTCTTTATTGTTCCTACCATGTACAGAATCTTGCCAGACGAAAGGTACCTTAACTGATCTAAGGGGAAAAATACTCCTGGGACTCTAGGGCGGGGCCTAACTTTCTTAGCTGGTCTGTTGAGGCTCTCAACACTGTGAGAACGTTTATCTCCCTGATGGAATGTGCCTCCTTCTTCTGCTCTGAGCTCCATCACAACTACCAAGGACAAAGCATCCAACCTCAGGCTAGAGTATCCTAGAACCCCTCCTAGGGCTTTCTTTAAAAGCCAGGTTTTCACAGGTCTCCTGGAACGTGACAATAAAGCATAATAAAAATTGGAATGGTGACACTGATTGTAAAAGGGACAGGAATAGAACAGGGAAAGGAGAAAAAAGTCCAGCTCATTGAGATGTAGCCACAGGGAATATTAAGGTATCTTGAATCTCCTTCATTCAAATAAAATGAGTATGTACAATTTCTTTCAGTGCTGACTAAATAAATGTGGTACAAAAATTGATTTCTGTCATCAATAAATGTGAGGTATTTAGAGTAGTGTCATGTCTAATTGGTAGCATAATTTAGCCCAACCTATGAACTCTTCAAATGCATGGATCTCAGCTCCCAGTATTCCCCGCCACCATAATCATTGCTGAGAATTTGGGGAACTGAAATCTATAAGCTTGGAGGATGTCTAATCTGTGGAAGACTGAGATAACCTAAGATGGGAGCACCAAAGTCTAAAATTCTTATTTAAAAAATACTGGAACGCAGCCTAATCAAAAGGCAGAAGTGTTTCAACTAGAGATCTGTATCACTGCAATGACTCAATGTAGCTGCTAACCTTACAGCATGTAGAAAGCAATTGGCACATATTGCTATGTTTGTTTGTTTTAAATAATTACATTTCATCTATTTTGGAGAGCTATCTCCTCCCCTCTTCAAAACAACAACAAAACTCCCATCATGAATCAGCAATCTATAAAGTATTGTTTTTATATAAGATATTTCCAGATAATGTCACTAGGCATAAATTGAAAAGCAAAGATAATAAAAGAATGCTCAAGTAGAAATAAGTCTGCCTGCATTATTGTGATTGAATGTACGTCACTCTCCTTCAATAGAATAGAATATTACACATGAAAGGTTGAATCCAAATGTCTTGCCATGGAAGAAATAGAAGCAATCTATGTCACTTTTACCCCCAGGGCACCCCAAACATATTCCAAAAGTTTGGGGAACACTCCAGAGTAGACTGGAACATAGGACAGAGGAAAGAAAGGACAATTCCCATTGCATTATCAGAGGGCTGCTAGCATAGTGTTGGATATAACCCAGGTAGGAAAGCTGTCATATAAATGAACTTTAGAATGCGTTATGTTTTCTTTTTTTTACTAAGAATTTTATTAAATTTGAGACAAAGATAAAAACTACAAAAAAGAAAACAACTACAAAAAGGAAAAAGGAAAGAATAAAAGAGTGTAAAACACAAGAAAAAAGAATTTTAGAGATTACATAGAAAGGTGACTTCCGACTTTCAACAGCAAGAATATACAGCAATTTCCATAATCAATCCCTTACTCTAAATCAAACCAAGATCAATTTTTTTCTATAAATCCTTCCATTAGCACATATACAAATCACTAATGCAATTGCTCCTTCTCCTTATATGGAAAAAAGAATATAGATATATATGAGTTTCTAAATCAGCTTCCCTCCCCCATAAAATAACATTTATTTAATTATTTCCTTCCTACCACTATTCTATATATTTCTGTCCACTATAATAAAAATCAAATTATAAAAACATATAAATTGTCTGCTTTTATAATTAATAATACTACTACAGTCTTAAACCTATTAAACCTAAAAAATCAAGCAATTATTATTATATCTTATAGATATCCTGTAAATCTTACAAATCAAACAGACCTTAACAAAAATCCAGTAAATCTTAATCCAAATCATTAAAGAGAAATCAAATCATAATAACCTCATTATCCATCCAATTGCACATCCTTAATTTTTACCCCACTTCAAAATAAACCAGGACATTTACATATCTCCCTATTACACCCAAGGCATTTTTCTTGCGGAAATCAAACAGCCCAACTGCCCCCCTTAAAACCTCAGACTTCTCAGCAAAAAAACTCCCACAAAACAGGTTCTTTCCTCTCCCAAAACATTTTCTCAGAAACCCATAACATTCCCACAGATAAACAAGTCTCCTTGTGATCTGCAGTTCAGACTGTCGCTTTAACCCCTTCAGCACCAAAATATAGTCTTCATCTGGCATTGCTACAATCTTACTGTCAACAGAAAGATCTCCATCCCTGTCAAAATCTCCAACTTCTTCCATCACATCTTCAGCCAGATGACACACTTTAGAAATAATATCTTCCCCAATGTCCCGAATATTCTCCAGAATAGCTTGATGGGTATCATAAAAGATCTGTTTAAAATCAGAGTGAAGCTCACCATGGAATTCTGAGAGAATCTCCTTGAAATCTTCCATGCTTCAGGCAGTAGATTATGGTGCCCCCTAAATACTTGAACGGCGCAGATAGAAGTTAGTGAGTTAATGAAAGACCTCCGAGTGAAATTGAAACAGGAGAAAGTGTGCTAACAAGCAGCTCTCAGAGAAAGTGAACAGAGGGCTAGAGATTCAAAACAGCAAATTCAACGTGTAGGAAAATATTAAATCCTTCAAATTCAGTACAAATATAATAGCAGGGAGGCTGTAGAAAGCCTCTCTTAGGGTACAAATCTTAAAAATAAAAATAAATTTGGTCGTTTAAAAATGGGGTGGCTGGTTGTACTGTCCCTTTAAGGGCTGCAACACAGCTTGGAAATGGTGAAATCCCAGCATCCCAGCGAAATCTTACCCGTCGATCGTGCACGCTGTCCACAATCTCCTGGCTGCAACTCGCCGCCGGAGGACGAATGGGTCGATTCCCAGCATTTTTCTTGGTCCGGAAAAAAGTTCCGGGCTACAGGAGAAACCAGCTTGAGCCCGGAAAAAATAGTCATGATGCCAGTTCTTCCCGTGGAGCTCACAGGCACAGCTGCCCAGTCCGCCATATTCCCACCGGAAGTCAGAATGCTTTCATTGGATTGTTTTCATTGGATTATAGACACACCTTTTGGTGATCTGGACCGCTACTAAACAAAAATATGTAGAATTTTACTCTTTAGACTAATTCAGAAGAAGGCAATCTGGCTTCTGCATTTGTCTAAATAGTAAAAATTACATTAACTTGGAAGGTGCCTTATTACCTGTCCCTGAATTAAGGTAGCATAAAATACTACAGCAGGAACTCATATTACAAATTGATTACTTCAGGAAATTCTGGTGGGATCTAAGAGTCTCCCTGTGGTAATTTGAGGAATCTGAATTTCTTCATGTATTGATAGGTAAACAGGAATAAAACTCCATTGGCATCCTATCTACTACAGAGCCCCATTTTATTAAACATATACCTTAGAACATGTCCTTACCATCTTAACTGATACACAATTATTTTAAGTTACATAATCTTTGATTCAGTTTATCCTATTAATCTGATTTTATTCAATGTTTTTATTTAAACAACTGTGCATTAGTAAATGGAGAACAGGGTTATTAAATTGTATGTTTTTTAAGCACATTGTTTAAGAATAAATATATTTGTATTCTTAAGGAGGGACAAAAAAAATTTACATTCATAAAATGAATCTAATCTTTTAGTTATTTTGTTAACTACAAAATGGAGACCAGATGTAATACATTCCTTAACGAAAGTATTCTTCAAAATTCTTTGCTTTTTAAAATTTCTTAGGCAATGTTATTTCAGACATTTTAAAATGTCATCAGTCCAAGGAAAGATGCACTTTAGTTTTCTAATATTTTGCTGCAATAAATCTGGATGGTTATAATAAACATTGAATTAACTTCTTCTGTTGCACCACTTTATAATTCTCAGGAGAGATCACATTAGAATTAATTATCAAAGCCTGTTATATATTTTTTCCCAATTCCTCAAAAGTTTTCAAGTGAAATGAGTAACTAAATGGATGATGCAGCTACCTATTAATGCAGTTCAACACAATCGATATAATGCATTTCTAAAAACGTAACGGTAAAAGTTCCCCCCGCACATTTGTGCAGTCGTGTCCGACTCTAGGGGCCGGTGCTCATCTCCGTTTGTTAGCCGAAGAGCCAGCGTTGTCCGAAGACGCTTCCACGGTCATGTGGCCGCATGACGCGCGTGGAACGCTGTTACCTACCCACCAAAGTGGTACCTATTCATCTACTTGCATTTGCATGCTTTCGAATTGCTAGGTTGGCAAGAGCTGGGGCGAATGCAGGAGCTCACTCCGTCACGCAGGGCTAGGGATTCAAACCTCCGAACTTGCGATCATCCGATCGACAAGCCTGGCGTCTTACCTGCTGAGCCACCACGCCCCCTTCATGCATTTCTAAGGAGAGGGCTAATACCAGCTATTTTATCTATTCATTAGTCAACAATGGCTTGCTAAAATAGATTAGAATGGAATTCAGCAGATTCCAATCCCAAATCTTCTGATACTTTTTTCAAAATTTCAGAGAGAGGCTTTCTGTCTTACATAAGATCTTAGTAAAATATTTAAAAGGTTGGTTATAAATTAGGTGTATTTACATTTTTTCTGAAATATTGTTAATGTTCTAGATTAGTAAGAGCTCCTGAGTTTAAAAATAATTTATTGCATTTTTTCGTAAACCTGATAGATAGATCTTGTGTCTACCTATTAGACATAGGATTCATATCAATAATCAAGTCTCTAATTCTATAAACTCCATTCTTAATCTGATCTGATCATATTTATCCACATGTTTAAATTTTGGGTGAACAAGGAATGAGAGGACAGAAGAATCAAGGGCCAGAAATTGTTTCCACTTTTCCAAACTCCTAAGAGAAGTTGTATTGATTAACCTACCTTAGGAGTTTAGGATTTGGGAAAATATTTATTAATTTCTTAAGGGAAGAATGGTATTGCCCTAACAGTCTGAGAACCTGCTACTAAAACTACATGTTGAAATTTAAGATTCTAAATAATCTGAGAATATTTTTATGTGAAAACACTCAAAGTAGCACATCAGATTTTGGGTATCTAAGTATCCATCTTTTCCCTCCCTCCCTCCCTCCCTCCCTCCCTCCCTTCCCTGTGTGTTTTACCTAATCCTAGTTATTTTTTTCTTTTAATAAATATGCATAAGCAATGAAATAATTATTTGCCATGTATAAACCTAGTAATAGGCAGGGCACTATTCTCCAACAAGAATAGATGTTTAGGAGAAATAATCGTTTTAATGATAAGCAACAACAAAGACTGGATTTCAGTAAATGTCACTGTCCTCTGTTCAGTAATAGCCATACAGTCACTGAAGTTATATTAGTTCAATTGTCTATGAACTGTTTAAGTTTTCTAATCTGGGATATTTGTTTAATGAGATGAAAATTAGAGATAAAAGGATTTCATTTGAATCTATTCCAGCATTCTGCATAGTTTAGTATAATTAAAACCAAAATAAAACCCTACAATCATTACAAAATCACCGGTTTCCTAGGTACCAGAGAGTGATCTTCAACCTATTTGATCATTCTTGATTCTAGCTACCAGAGTGACCTTCACTATAATTTTGAAGCAGTTTAAGATGAAAAAGAAAAACAGAAGTTGAATTTGATTAAGGGTCAAAAGAATTCCACTGGCTATCTCTCCCACATATAGACACACAAACACCAACTCTGCTCTGATAACTTGTCCTGATATGCACACCTAGAAGCAGGCAAATCCACAAAGTGGATGGATCATGCTATCTCCTCATGCTATCCAGGAAGAAAAGGGAAAGAATGTTGACATTTGGGGTGGGCAAAGTAGGTAACACTTTCACTTGGACCACCACTGAAGCCAAGGGCTCTGCATGCATGCGCAGTTACAGCCAGTCAGAAATGCCCTTTGAAGCACTGGACTTTCGGTAGGAAACAGCGTTTTGAGGCTGCTTCACTCATGCTAAGATGCTTTGTGAAGCCTCTCTTTCAAATATTGTGAAGAGATGCAGTTTATGTAGCAATTTCAAAAAGCTGTATCGACACAAAATGGGTGGGATTGTTTATCTCTTAAAACTTCTTAGAAAAGGTTGCAGTACAGTGCGTGATTTAAGGAAGCTGTGAAAGACACCAGAAACTTTCGCAACCCTAGAATTTTTGCCAGATTTGGGAAAGCAAATCTCCCCCTCATTGACACAGCTATCCAGCTATGACTTGATCCAATCTCAACTCTTTAAAATCTCTGCTTTGCCTGAAACAAGTCTAAACTGGAGCCTGTGAAATTGCCCAGCCTTGTACATATGATATGATCAATCAGTGCTTCCTATCAGGGTCTAATCTGCACTTGATCCAGCAGATACATTCCCTTATTCTTTATTATGGGGGGGGGGCTAGGATCTATTTATTCGTAGTATATACAACAATCAGAATTAAAAAGTGTGTGCTTTGCTTGTTTATGCTTTAGTGGCCACGATCATCAAGAAAGCTGGAAATATTACCCCTCCTATGCATTATTCTCAGGCTGCTACCTGATACATGTTTACTTAGAAGTTACCTGCACTGAAGGTATAATCAAAGAAATATGCATTGAACTACACCCTTACCTTACTACATTAGAAATTATTACATTTTTTCAAATCATAAGCATAATCATTAAGAATGCTTTGCATACTGAAAACACAGTAAAAAACCTCAAGAAGTTAGCTTTCTAAATCAGACTGCTTTAACATGTCATCAGATGTCCACAATGTACACCTGAGGCTCTTAGGAATTTAGAGCCATCAGTAAGGCGCTAACAGCCTATGCAAAGAGACTGAAAATGTCCTGCATGTCATATATTTCTTTCACCCTACCTTGAATGTGGTTCTGCTTTGAACACTGTTTCACTTTAAATACTCATTCATCATATATTCTATGTTTCACAGACTTTCTGTGTTAGCAAAAAGAGATGTGTGGGAACGATTATATTTAAAGGGCCGGTGAGCAAAACTTCTACAAATGGCCACTGTTGGTGGAGATGCTGATGCAAATGTTAGAAATGGGGTGCTAATTAGTATGATATGATGACCTTTAATAAGGAACCAAATATTTTCACTATAATTAGATATTCTGATCTCGCCATGGGCAGGAAGTCAATCTTAGGCCAGAAAGTAGGAAGAACTCCAAGCCATCTCAGCTGCAATAGGATGCCCTTGGGCTTCTTTGGTTGTTCACAGGGTATAGTCAGGGCTCAGGTAATCAACCTGTATCTATCTGGGCCCTTTGATTTTCAGTCCTACATTCAACACTATCCAAATCCCAGCTTGAATACCCCTGAAGCATTTTAATAATGTGACATCAAATGTCCAGTTCCAAAATCTCAGACGTAACATACATACATACATACATTCATACATTCATTCAATCAATCAATTTATATTACCTCCCATCTCCCCCATCGGGGACCCTGGGCAGTTAGGATTAGCATTTACATAAATGCCTCTATTCTTCTTAAATGAGATGCATCCGCATTTATTTCTGTACTGTGTTAAATGATACTACTAGCTCTTCCCATGAAGACTGACTGATACAATGACTACCATTGTATTAATTAAGAACTGAGAAATAATTATTTTTGAACTAATCCCACAGCAAAAGAAATATTGTTATTGTAAGTGCACAAAGTGATTATTGGTACTGTTTTACATTTTACTTCCAAAATTACATTCAAAATTCAAGACAATCCATTATTTTCTGGAGTTCCCATCAGTAGAATAAACTATGAACAATGCTTAACTGAGCAAACGTTTAATAACCACCAGAGTTAATATGATCGAACAAAGATCTTATTCCAAACAGATTGCAGAAGGTGATAAAAGGCACTGGATATTTAGTTAACTACAGAACTTTTTAATGCATTAAACGTGACAGTTGGTCAACTCTTTAGATTTCTATGAAGGTTGCATACTTGAGAGTTGAATGCACTTTTTTTTTTATGCTTAACAGATGGGATCCAGATAGACCATAGTGTGTCTCTGAAATGAAATTACTTTTTGTTTTTGGCACAGCAGTTGCAGCTACCAATGAAACAAGGTACTGTTTAAGTGAGAAACACATGTTTGTTTAAATCCAGAGTATGCCTTCTATGAACAGAATGGTTCCTTTAGTTTATGTAAGTGACCAACATCTAGTAAAGGCTCTTACAGGAGGAAGGGTAAAACAATTGTCCTCAAATCTCCCACTGCAGTGAATTTCCTTCCCATTTCACCCCCTACATTTTCCTTTTTTTTTTTAGAACAGTTTTCGGGGGAGACAAGATGCTTCAAGGACAAAAAGACAGGAAAAAAATGTCCATGAGCTGGTATCTGCTCACAGGACCTTTGAATACAAGCCTTTGTTTTCTCAGAAATTATATTTCCTGAAGCAGATACAGACATCAAAGCTGCGTACTCAGTTTCCTCCACCTTCACATATATGGCTTTCCTAGTAATAGATTTCGTGTTCCTTTGAAAGTCAATGAGATTGTGAAATATTAGTTTTGGCTGAAATTCACATTTCTGGTGCTTGTATAAAGTAACAAATCAAAACTGCATAGAGCACCACAATTGGCAATAATATTTAGTGTGACAAATCTTGGATATTCCAGGCATGGTCACCAAAAATCTCATGCCCCCCACCCCATCCTTGATCCTAAATACACACATGCTAAAAATAAGAAAAAAATAAAACCTGCCCTGAAATATTAGAGGACACTGGAGAACCCCAAGAGAATTTATTAAATTAATGCCTAGAACCATATGGGATGTTAACTGAATTGCAGTTTATGCAATTGTAAAAATAATAAAGGTGGGATAAAAATTAAATAAATTGTTAATGCATGATCAGAACTGCAATTTTACTTTCCCTTCCTCTATGTGCTGGAGTTTATACATAGGCAATTAAGAGTAGATAATCTTTTGCAAGAATCATACCCTTCCCTAATGTACATTTTTTAAAAGAATGTTAAGAAATTTGAAAGTAGGTGCATTCTATTTCACATATAAATTTCAGGAGTGCAAACTGAGGAACTGTTAGTGAAAATCAGAACTGAATTAATTTCTATTATTTCTCTTTTTGAACTTTTTACCTCAGATTCAGTTGAATTGAACAGGTAGTTGGTTGTTGTGGGTCTTCCGGGCTGTGTGGCCGTGTTCTGGAAGTTGTGGTTCCACAACTTCCAGAACACAACTTCCAGAACACGGCCACACAGCCCGGAAGACCCACAAAAACCATCGAACTCCGGCTGTGAAAGCCTTCGACAATACATTGAACAAGTAGTGTTTAAACCAATCTGTCCATAGGACTAGCACCCCAGTCACACACTTTTATGTGAAAATACCTTCATTCTTCTTACCAGAACCATCTTCAGCTTAGCTTAACTAAGTCAGAGATGAAGAGTGAATCAAGTTTAATGGAAAATATTTGAATGATGTGATGCAATATCAGTAATAGAGCACCCAGTTTCCAATTTTTTTGGTTTTGATTCAAGCATTATTTCCAGATCCAATGTATGTTCTAATAAATAAATAAGTAAATATTCCATTATGTTTCTATTCAGAATTAGAAGGGATCCTAGAAAACACCTTTGTTCAGCTTTCCATCAAAGAATGTGGTGTGTTTTAAGAAAGCAGCAAAAGAAAACAAGGCAGAAGTCTGCTGCTACTGTAGGTGGATCAGTCACTGCATCTTCATCATCTATTCATTTTACCGTTTTATAAGTCTATGAAAGAAGATGGGGAAATGCATAAAAAGCATTTTAAACAACATTGTTCTTATGGGTTTTTCAAAAATTACAATACATACCTCCCAATCCTGGTCTCAGGCGGTTATCATAACCATCAAGTAAACGGTCCAGAATTCGAGTGAATATTGTTGTATTGTCCTTAATTTCATCTTGTAAGGAAGTTTGTCCATAGCTGGAAACAAAACCATAATGTTATATGCTGGTCAATGACCAAAATAAAGATACTCATTCATTCACTTACCAGTACTGTTAACTTAAGCCATTAATCCACCAACAAACCTATTCAATTATAATTCTGCAACTTACTTGATCTTTCTTCTACTGATTAGTAGATTTGAAAGCTCTTCCATCAGTCTGGATTATGCCAGCATTATATAATTTCTTCTCCTTTTCTTTTCAAGTATTCATATTCTTTGAAAACCTTATGTCAAACCTAGATAATAAATTACACTGGATTTTTTATTATTCAGCCCATCTTTCATGTATTTCTGTTTTATAAATGAGTGCTTTGCAAGTATAACAAAGCATCTTCCCATTATACACCCAATCCAAAAATAATGTAGTACCCCTGCCTGCAAAAAAAAATACACTAAATATGATAAGCACTTATAGCTCCATATTATGCAGCTTTATTTACATTCTGGTAAAGTCCACCGGCCCCATTGTAAAAAAAGATGTGAAGGTTTTGTTATTTTTATTAAGATGCACTTTCTGTTTAATCTAAATATTTTGGACTTCTTTGATACCTGAATTGGTTTTGGAAAGCAAAGCTAATTCATTTCCTAGTGAATAGAAAATTCCACTTTATGATGGCATAGATATTTTCCCCATTCTTCCCAGATTTTATAACTGTAGCCTATGGATTCACATCTGTATCCATGTTCCTCTTTCAGTAGTGCTATTATGTGATTTTTAGTGGTGGGCTGTTAACATTACTGAAAGTATATACTGCATGTGTGTGCATGTGTTTGTGTAGCAAAACATTTTCATACCTGTAGCAAATAGTTTCCAGGTATTTGTCATAGCCCCGAGCTAAGCTTTGGCCTCATCCTCAGATCTCTATTGTTCTTGTTATTAAGACCGTACTGTAGCTTCTTTTCTACTCTTTCAAATACAAGTTACACTATTTCTCCTAATCATCTATCATAGTTGTCTCAGAGCCAAATCCTGGAGTCCTTCTTCTGCCCTTTAACCAGGGAAGATCCTATTTGTAAAATGTGATGTTTGCCAGTGTATACTCAGCAGGACTTAGCCCTTGATCCCCCAGCTGCTTCCTTCTTCATCATCCTGTCACCTACATTATTACTGAATCAGCCTTCCTTGGGTATCTGATGTGATGTGATTAACAAACATAGTTTTGCAAAAATCTCTTCCAAGCTATGGAGCTTCATGAATGTTAATCCTGGGAATATCATTTTTAAGGAATGTATTATGCAATCTAAAAAGATCATTTACCTTCCCTAAATAAATATGTGAGCTGTTTTCTAGCCAGTAATCATAACAATAGAGAAAAGCAACTTTTTATTGTGTGTGTGTGTGTGTGTGTGTGTGTGTGTTATAAATTTGGACAACATGAAATCCCAGGTTAGAAAAGCCAATTTTGTTCGTAATTTTTTAATAATTTACATCCCTTTAGCCTAACCCTGCTATCTATCATTAACATTTACATTTAATTGATTCTTTATCAATAATACCTCATTTTTAGAGGACCAGACCTTAAATTTCTCTTTTAAGCATCCATTGGTAAACCAATGGATGCATCTCCTTTTGGCAGTAGAGAACCCTTTATATTTCTTTTAAATTCAGTCAGTAAGGAACGAGAATGAGCTACCTTGTGATATTTGGTTGAAAAGAAAGGGGGGCCTTCATACATCCACGGAAAGATGGAATCCAAGTCCCAGGTTGCGTCCCCTGTCAACTGTGCCCTTTTATGGGGGAGAGGGCAGCGTTTGAAAGTTATTTTCACTTCGGAAAACCAACCCCAAGCATGCCATTGCCAGCTAAGACTGGCACAAGGTACCAGGCTGGCAGTCCCCTTGCAGTTCCTTTTTTCTTTTCCCAGATGTATTAATTTTCCAAGTACAAAGAGAAAAACAAGAAAGGGATAAAAAGGACAAAAAAGCGGCTAAAACTAGATTGACAGACATTACAAAATTAACTTTAAAACTTTTGAAATGGCATTAATATAAACCTGCATATTAGCAGATCATCTCAGTTTGAAGTCCTTTGTCAATACGGAAGTCAATATTAAAACCATATTATTATAATTATCAACTATAATTCAATAAATTGTAAGACAAAATATTCCCTTGTATTTTCACTCATACATTCACTGAAATAAACTCTTGCAGAAATGTAATAAAATCCCACTCTTTTTTTAATGCATGAGATGGAATCATTTCCAATTCTGCCATGTATCCAACTTTAGTATAAGGTTTGCAGTCTCTAAAAGCAAGCTGGATTGTTTTCTGAGGCTACCATTATTTTCAATGGCAACACAATTCTTTGAAGATCAACCTGATTCTTAGAAGCCAAACTGAATTTAAGATGGGTTGAACTACGGATACCACTCCAAAAGCTACACACTTCATCATGTCCCAATAAAACCAATGGGAATTTCTCTGAACAGTGAAGGCCTTCAATAGCATTGAATTCAGTGGGCCATCCTATATTTTTTACAGATAAATATACAGGTTGAAAAGGCAAATGTAAAGCTGATATACCAGTGATAATCTAGAGATGCAATTAATTTTGGAACGGGATTTTTAAATACATTGTCATAATTTTCATTTTCTAGATAAATGTGCTACTATCCATTTCTTCATAAATGTAACTATACTCATATACCCACTTATTTTATGATATTGGGGCAAGGTGCTCATGTTCAGATATTTATGTATGCATGTGTGCATTCACATGTTCTGCTAGTATCTAGTACCTTAACATTAATATCCTGACCGAAATAATACAACATGAAAGACTGTCCCGGTTGTTCACTGTTAGTTAAGTTTTTAACAAGCGATTAGATAAGGAAGGAAGGAAAGGAGGAAGGGAGGAAGGAAACATCTCCTTGATACTCTGAACAGAACTGGTGGCCATTCAATCCTTGCAATTTTTTCTCCCTTTGGGTTATTGATTTGTTAGTAGCTACAAGCCACACTTGAGTAAAGATTGGGCAAATGTGTTATCTAAAAAGTGATTGTTTTACAATGTAGAGTTTGAGCAACTTCAAGAAAAATGTAATTTACCATGTTTGTGATTTCACACTAAAAAAGGTATAATAAAACACTGTGCACTGACTCCATCTACAGGTCATTATAATAGTGACACCTCATACAATTTTTCAAAAACAGGGAAATGCTTCTTGATTCTCTGATCCAAATCTGTAGTTCCGGTGAAACATGCAAGCCAGCACGTGACATGGAGAAAATGATAAAAGAATCCGCCTTTCTGTTCTCTCTTCTTGTATTTATTTTTCTTCTTTTCAGGAGATCAGCTTTTTCTTCTTTCATCACTGATCTGCTATATAAAGTATTTTATTTATATATGCTTTTATATTCTATTCTTTTAGAAGACACAGTGAAACTAAATTTGATTGTCTCTGACACTCAGATTCTTTTACAAATATATATTGTTTTTATAAGGTTAATTTAAATTACTTTCCTGAACAAAGGATAGGGAATAAGGCAATTACCAGTGCACAAATATTGGTCGCAATTTGTAATTTAAAGGAAAATATGTATTTTTCATTCTTTAATTCTATTGTTGATAGAAATGCAGTCTATATAGATGGATTTCAGCATAAGAAGACTTTCCACCTACCATTCAGGCAGGTGAAGTATATTTCATTCAACTGATGTTAGTGAGAATTTCCCCAATGATGTTACTGCATCCTTATTCTGCAAACTGTCTCCTGATATGAAATGTTCAATTCATGGGTATAATAGTTAGATACTATTCTTAGTATCTTTAACCCAATGTCTTTAATGAATTCCACTTTCATGGGGAAAAGTCAGTCTTAGAGTTTGCAGCCTAGTCTCACTCCTTTAGTGAAAGCACAGGATCATAGGAGCAGAATAATTCCTATCTAAAATGCTATATATGAAGCATAACTGCTGGCAAACTTTACCTGCAAAGTGGACTATTCTATTTGTAGCTACATTCAAATCATTAATCTAATCTTGGTCTGGGTTAAACAGTCCTTGCTGAACTCTTTCTCAACAGCAAGTGCACCAAATATGATTTGCAAACAAGCTTTAGTTTTCTTTCATTTTCCTCATATTTTGACTTAGATGGGACTTAAGCAGGATCAACTTCCCCCCCAAAACAGTATGTATGAGTCAACCCTTTTTCCACACTTGCTTACAAGCAATGATAAAAGAGTACCAAAATCATTTTTAAAAAAGCAAAATTCTTTTCCCACCTTTTTCCAGGTAATGTGCTCATAAGAAGAACCCAGGCCCAAAAGTGGTCATAAAGAAGATGCATCATTTTGCTAGTAGATTATGGAAGCTGAAAACAATAAAAAACCAGAAGTAAACATTCTTTGCTTTGACAGATTATTTGAAAATACAACAGGTTTAAAAGAACTTGAGATGCCTTTCCTTAAAAGCAAAGAGTTGTCTCACAATGGTATGACTTCTAAAGGGAAAGATCCCTTCCATGTATACTTCACTGTTTCATTTTCTTGAAAGTGGGTTCTTCTCTGAGTTAGCTCCATAGATAAAGGATAACTCACTTTATTTTTATTTTTCGAGAGCCTTGGAATTCAAGTGTCCTTATCATATATTTTTCCATCCCTAAGAAGGATTACTGTTAAGTTCAGGATTTGTACATCCATTTTACAATAACATAAAAGAAAACAGAAAGAACTTAGAACCTATTTTAGCTCTAATGAGTCAGATCCCACCACTTGATTATCTCAGGAAAAGAGAGGAAAGGTCTTCTCCTAAAGTCCTTGAAATCTATAGAAGGTCCTGAAAAGGACAGAACTTTCTTCTGGAGAGAGAGCCATTCCTATGCCCATTTACTGTAGCAAGCTAGTTGAACAACAGCATAACATTTAAAAAGCTGAGCGAGAGTGTAAGATAAAATTTCAGTGCCTTCTTTGGCTAGTACTAGTCCCATCAATCCCAAAAGCATATTCTGATTAAATAATGTACTGATTATTGCATCCACATTGCCCTTCCTTCCTTTCTTTTC
The DNA here is from genome assembly GCA_023362775.1 of Charina bottae. Taxonomy (NCBI): domain Eukaryota; kingdom Metazoa; phylum Chordata; class Lepidosauria; order Squamata; family Charinaidae; genus Charina; species Charina bottae. The sequence goes on from JALMGJ010000002.1 coordinate 110,235,618, forward strand.
TTGCTCTTAGAATACCCTGTTGCAAAATAATCCATATTGCACATTTTCACTTTATGACTAGGTCCAGTTTCAGTTAAGGTGTTTTCTAAAGGCAAACCTGCCCTACATTCCCCACCCCCACTTGCAAACTTAGATGGTATTTTTGCAAGGGAGCCTGACCATTGCAATTCTCCTGTTTAGCCAAGGCTTAGCTACTTGCCCCTTGCTCCATAGCCACAGCTGAAATCCACTTCGGTTGCTCTGTTTCTACCAGATATGTCCTTCCTCCTCCCCCCCCCAAATCTCCTGGCAGTCCTGAAACTGACTACAGTTTAAGAGAGAAGCAGAATTCCAGACAACATAACCACCATTGCAAAAGGGCAGAGAAGAAAACAACATGACAGGATGGTCCTTGTATAAAATGTCCGAAGGCTAAAGCTGAAGACAGGGTGAGGTGAACAAAATGATGACAGGTGTCCAGGTGGAGTGTAATAGAGGGACGTTCACAACACTGCTTCTCCTGAAAAAATACAGAGTGTTGCATCTCTAGGAGAGATGAAAAAAGCTCCACTTCATTTCAGCCTGAACTTTTGCACTGATCCTCCTCTAGCAAGCCATTTCATAGATACCGGCAGATGGCAAGGCGCTTTTTTCTTACTCTACAATTCTTCCATACCATCATCCTTAAAATAATTAACGGGGGTGGGGGGTGGGGGTGGGGGGTGGGGGTGAGAATCCATGGCTATAGTTGCCTGTAGATGAGAGGGGAAGGTGGGAAATCACCAAGTGCAAAAGCAAACCACAAACAAACAAACCGACAAACAAACGAATCCGCTTCTCATCTCTTCCTGCCTCCCCCATCTACCATCCTTATTTTTGAATAGTTTAAAATGAAAGAGCAAAAGGGAAATCCCAATCCCTCTCTCCCACCATAGGCACATCCGTCCAAACCTTGAGCCATCATTCAAGAGGCATTTCTGCCTTAAGTGATTTTGCCTGCTTCAGAGCCAGAGATGGAGAATTTGAGGGGGGAAAAAAAAAGGGGGGGGTAGTATTTATGGATTTGCAGCCAGCATAGCAACTTTGTTCCCATCTCCCTGAGAAAGTCATCCATTGCCCCCAATCCATCCAGCTCTCGTTGGAAACGTCTGAAATAATCCCTGCTAATCTCGAGCAGATCCGAGGGTCCCCGTCTCCCTCCGTCTCAGCCCCCCCCAACCCACTCCTCCTCCCCCGATTATGATCAATTGCCCATCGACCACTGCGGATTTTCACCCGGGGTCGGGGGATGGGGGAGGTAGGGGGAGAAAGCTGGGTCCAGCATTCCGACGAGGTACCTGCTGGGGAAGAAGGCAGCCGAAGGAGCCCCCTCCGTCCATAAACGCTCCGCCTGTGAAAAAGGGAGCGGGCAGGGAAAGGGAGAGGGAGAGGGGGGAGCCTGGAAAAGATGCTAGGGCGGTACTCACCTCGAGACCCTCTGGACACGACGTCGCCGATGCAGCGGGAAAGTCTGCCCGAGAGGCTCCGCCAAGAAGCCAGGGCGGCAAGGAGGGAATCGGCGCTTTAGAGCACTGAGTCTCCGCGGCTCTTCTCCGGCATTCAGGAGCTTTTGGCCATCATGGACTCTGCCGCCGCCGCCGCTGCTTCGCTCTTCGATTTTTTACACCCAGATTCCTTTTCCGCGGCGGGATTCGACTCGCAGCTCTACAACAAAAAGCTTTGCACTTTACCAAGACAGTAGTAGTACGTCCCGGGGTAAACCGGATGTGAAATAGGCTGTGACTTCATGCCAGAGAGATTTTATTTTAGAAAGGAAGGTGGTACCAAGCTCTCATCTAGAGACCAATCCGCCCATTTTTTTTCTCCAAATATGCAGCACAATTTAACTTCAGCGCTCTCGCCCTAATCTGTCTCTCTCTCTCTCTCTCTGGCTGCATGCTCAAATCCTTTCTACACTCTGCATCACGACGACTGTTGCTGTTGTGGTGGTTACTGTGGCAGAAAGGAAGGGAAATGTTTTGGAGACCAGATGAGGAGAGAAACTACTCTTACAATCTTCGAAGAGTTGCCACCGAAAACTGGTGCGGAATAATGATAACCGTCACTAACCACCACCCTCGCCACTCATCCGCCTCCCTTCTTACTGAGTCTTTGGGCAAATATTCACCCAGCTGATAAATATACAGGGAACCTAGGAGACGTTAGAGATGATTCTCTCTCTTTCCGTCTCCCTCTCTCCCTCTCTGGTTAGTACAAGCACCCATTCGGTATATTTTGTGGTTTCATGGAAAAGGTCTTGTGCAGCCAGAGAGGGTGGTTAACCGAGGCTTCAGGAAGATCTGCTCAAGGCAGAAAACACTTAAGCCTCTCTACACCTAAGGGAGGTGACATTTGTCTAAAGTGATCTTTACAATATTGTGGAGAAAGTGGGAAGGGGCTGTATTTTCACAGCGATGTGTGTGTGCCAGTTCTGTTTCTGAATGAACGGTTCACTTACTTTGCCAAATGGTGCAGGAAAATGATCCTTTAATATCACTTTGAATGAAAGCACCTTACCTGTTAAGCATCCTCTCAATGCCATTGCCTGTTCAAGGAAGCATCTATCCACAGTGCCATCAGAATAAGAAAATCAATTGGACAATCATAAACGGTTAGGCCTTAAATACTGGGCTTTCTCTAGGTGCACGCACACCTTCCTATAGCTATATTGCCCCATCCTCCTCCTTTCCCTTACTACTCATCTGTGGAATTCAGCTGCTCATTTTATGAATGGGTGCATTTCTAAAAGCAAAAAAACAGCTGATTAGCAATGGAGCTCTCCATGGTACTGGAAAGCTTGAAGGGAAGGGGGTTGTGTCTTCATGCAGCGCCTAACCCTAGTGAACAGAATGAGAAAATCCTCACATTTGGGAATACTGTTTGCATAGAATGTAAATCTCCTGAAAAGCTACTAATTGGGCATTCCTAAGAAAAATTGTTTTGCTGGATTAGGATTCCTTGACCTGTTATGGAAGGCATGGCCTTAATAGTTTATGGAAGGGTGGGGAGTGGAAAAGGGATGATAGAATTTTCCTGAGCTGAACATAAAAATCATTGGCAATAATTCATGTGAATAAGAAAGCAATATAACAAGAGAGAGAAAGAGAATGAGAGAGTTAAAATGGGGGCTTTGCTAAGACTCTGAAAGGTTTGGGGAAGTCATGTTCATTCCACTTCATTCTTTCTATGACACATAGAATACTATTGACACATTCATACTATGTGTCAATGTCATTTCTTCCCTCCCTAGAAAGAAAATTGCATCATTTTTTAAATAAAGCTCCTGTATTCTGCAAATATTCAGAACCTTCTCTGATGTTGAGATTTTGTAGTTCAATAATTTCTCAAGGCCATTATCAGGATCTATATCCATATGAAAAAGTTGGTGAAGATGCTCTATCAGCATTTAACCTCTTCGATGGGCTCTTTATTAGGTTTTAACTTAGTAATCTCCAAACTATCAGTGTATACCTAATTTTGGGAGGATGACACGATCAGAAATATAGAGTCTTCTCTTAACCATGAGATGAGGGTAGTAGTAAAATATAGAAGTTTGGGGTATTTCTTTATTGCTCTTTCTTGAAGTCAGTTGTTAACATTACACATAAGTTATTTACACCTAAGGAAGGGAAGAGGGAACCAACATGCTGCCTACACCTCTTCCCTTGCAGTTGTTATGAACCTCTGCATGTGAAGGCAACTGCTGTAGAAGAAAGCCTACTCAATCTACAAAGGCTTCTCCTGTGATTAAAAACTATTGAAAATTGGCATCCTAAACTCTAAGAGGATGCCTTTATAAAGGAGGGTGCATTCAACAGATAGTTGCCTCCTCAGGTAAAAGGCAAAAAGAATGGCAGTTGAGTTCATCCTTGTATCTCCTGCTGGCATGTAGAATTTACACCCCAAAAAAGAAAACAGAGGTCTTGGGAAAGAACAATGCACTTCTAACAATCTTGATACAGGAAACTCATGGAGCAATCTCATGCCCAAGTCAAAGCTCCAATATGGGGCCATTCTGACTAGTCCAGTGGCTTGCCAGATGTAAACCAAGAGGACAGAAGTGACATCAAAGAAACCTTTTCTGTCTATAAATTTGTCAGTTGTGTTTTTCTTCCTACTGAAAGTCATGGGAGTGAATAACTTTATATCCCTGATGTTTGAAGAAATGGCCTGCTAAATAAGGCCATTTCTGTCATTCAGTGCTGACCAAGTAAGTCTGGGAAACTCACAAGTAGGACAAAAAGGCAAAAGCCTCTTCCCATACCAAGTGGCATTTGCCTTTGATTTTGGTGGAAATACACAGGTCATCATGATTAAGAACCACTGATAGCTCTATCCTCCATTAATTTATTAGTTCTCTTTTGAAGCCATCTCAGTTGATAGCCATCATCAAATCTGATGGCAGCTAATTCCATTGTTAAACAATATGTTATATAAAGAAGCAATTTATTTTATTATCTCTGAATCTCCCCACAATTAGCTTTGATGAATGACTCAAATTTTAATAAACAGAATTTATTGAACTGGGAGATAAAAACTTACCTTTGTCCACATTTTTCATACTACATGACTTTATATTATGCTTTTTCTTACCCTTCTAAGCTAAAATCTGTCTCTCCATAAGGTACCTTCTCTTGTCCCATGTTCGTTGTGTTTGTTTTTTTCTGTATTTTTTCTAAGTGAACATTCTGAAGTGAAATGACCAGAAAAGTACTCATATAAAAGGAATTATTATAGTTTTATCTTCAATTCCTTTTGTAATAATTCAGTTTGATGGAGATGGAGATTTGGGGGATTTCTGATGAAGTCCTTTTGAATATGTAGTGGTGGATACCCAAGGAAAGATTTTCACTAGCTGTTCCCCAATGTTTTGATCTCTACCTACAGAGATATGAGCCTTAGCTTTAGTCTTTAGTGGCAGTAGATAAGACAGGAATCTTTGAAACACTCTATTTACCTTTTTCATATTTTGTTATGATATTTTGAATGCTAAGTATGATTTTAAAAGAAACTTACAGAGCTAGGTTTCCAATGAAATTATTTTGCCTCATATAAGGCTTTGTACAGTTTGAATTATTGATTGGTTTACTTGTTTTATACAGAAAATAGCCATATGGGCTGCAAACATATATGCAGTTGCTTGACAAGAAATTCTCCTGAACAAACAAACAACTACAAAAATGACTGCTGTTGCTAGTTCTATAAAAGGAAGGCTCCTCATTATTAGGTATTATTAGGTCCAATTCAATATTGGACATGAGAACTTAGGACACAATACTTTGGGAAAATATATAAGTGTAAGAACACAGCTTATTTTAACTCTTTTTAGGATATAAAAAGATCTGATCTTCTCCCCTGAATGTCCTTGGAAATCTTAGAGTGCAATCCTAATATATTAAAATCTCCTGCAATTGTGTTATAGATTTGAACAGCATATGACTAGTATACACAGTGAATGGCAAATTATAAGTGGCCTACGTCAAGCAAACACATAACCTCATTTCCCTTCTGTCCAGCCAAAATGCAATTTTCTGAAAAGCACTGTATCCCAGATTTAACTTGCCCCACATAAACACACATAGAGAGACATACACGTATTCTAAAGGCAGTTTCATATGTCACCTTGACCTTAAGTTCAAATACATTTAAGAGATTTTGACTGAATAATACTTTAGAATGTATTCCATCATCCTATTTTACAAATCAGTGAGAAAGATTCAATTTCATTTCTTCCCTGAAATACAGTAGGCACAAGGAAAAGAAATCTATAAAATAGAGAAGCATCCTGGGTATAAGTCAGTACACTGCATGTACTTTCTAGATGGTGGGCTGTGGGCAGCAGTATGTTGGCTTGCTAGGTACTTTCTAGATTGCACAGAATGGCATGAGCATATTTGGGATAAAACTGGACTTTGGTTGTGCTTGAAGCGTAGTGACCAAAATGTGCCCAAATTGACTAGTGCTGGCTTTACTACTAGCATGGAAGTCTTCATGTGGGATGGCAATGACTGAGGCTGGTAACCTAGTCTGCCCCTCCTCTATCTTACTAAAAAGCATTATGTGAAAGCCTCAGTTGATCCAAGCCGTGATGGGCATAGGAGGCCAATATTTATAGACTCAGCTTCTGACAACTGTGGCAGATGAAGATTGTGACTTGGAAAATATAGTAAGGAGCATGAATTAACAAATGGAATGAGAGGAAAAACATGTTCTGTGTCTGTGAAACTAAAAGAAACGGGAAGGAGATAATTGATTTGAATGAAGGTGGTCTGATCTTGTGGAGTAGAGTTGAACAATCTAGGCAGGAAAGTAAATTATGGGTTAAATTATGAATGAGAGGGCTAAAATGTAAGTCAGAAAGTATGAATTAGTGTCATCTAGGTTGATATGGGTATGTATGAAAATATGAATCTGTAGCTTGGAAAGAACTCATGTCATGCTCCAGTGAATGGTGATAATGAAAGACCCAGGGATGCTTTTAGGAAAAATTGGGCCACATTCTGAATGAAGGCAATCTGGGAAGGGCGAGGGAAAGAATTAGTGACATGAATTTATAGGTGGGTGGAAGTGTATGTATGGGTGAGAACAAAATGAGAGAGTAAAGGAAAAAGTGATTGGGCCATTCAGAAGCACAATAATGAAGCATATGGTGACCGGTGAATATCTGCTTAGTAAAAGGTATGTTTTGAGTATGTGGTTTAAGCATAATCTAGTCATGTGTACACATGTAAAAAGGAATGAATCAAAAAGCTTGATTGATTTCATTGACTGTGATGAAAGACAGAGAATTATTGGATGATATAAGAGCAATAAGAGATTCTGAATGTGGGACAGACCATTATCTGATAATGTCAAGATATTGAGAAAAAAAAGGGCATTGAAGAAAAGGGAAGTGAAACCAGTTGGAACTGAAACCAATTAGAGTGAAAAATACAGAGACTGCAGGAAGAGAAAATATGAGTCCTCTATTAAAACATATTACAGGGCAGATTCTCTCAACAGAATGAATAGAAAGTGGTGCTATCTGTATTATTGCGGGTCCACATGAAAGTAGGAGTCATAGATGGTGTAGTTGCATGTTATACTGCAATGAATGGTGATATTGGAAGAGCCAGAGATGAGTTTTGAGGAGAAATTGTTTGATATTCTGAACGAATGAGATCCAATGGAAAAAAAGTTATTTTGCTAGGTAGCATGAATGGATGGGTGGGAATGACATGAGAGAATATAGAAAAAGTGATTAGCCTATCCAGTGCAGGGTCCACTAGATTATCTCTAACAGATCAGCATGCAGCTTCTGTTTGAAGATTAGCAAAGGAGAATTCCTCCTTTCACAAAGCAGCATATTCCACTGACTGACAAGCTGTGCAATCGGAAAGTTCTTCCTGACATCTACTGTAGCCTGAAACTACTTTCTTGTTGTTGTTTATTTCTTCAGTCGCTTCCGACTCTTTGTGACTTCATGGACCAACCCACGCCAGAGCTTCCTGTCAGCCGTCGCCACCCCCAGCTCCCCCATGGTCGAGTCCATCACCTCCGGAATATCATCCATCCATCTTGCCCTTGGTCGGCCCCTCTTCCTTTTGCCTTCCACTTTCCCTAGCATCAGCATCTTCTCCAGGGTATCCTGCCTTCTCATTATGTGGCCAAAGTACTTCAGTTTTGCCTTTAATATCATTCCCTCAAGTGAGGAGTCTGGCTTTATTTCCTGGAGTATGGACTGGTTTGATTTTCTTGCAGTCCAAGGCACTCTCAGAATTTTCCTCCAACACCACAGTTCAAAAGCATCTATCTTCCTTTGCTCAGCCTTCCTTAGTGCAGACTTTCCCATGGGGGATTGAACTATTCTGCTATTACTGCACTCACAGGTTACCTAAAGTCACTTGAAAAACTCTAAGAATACTCAAACAAGTGTCAGCAGAATCACCAATGGGGTTGGGGGAAATACCATTGCTTTACCAACCAATGGGGTTGGGGAATACCATTGCTTTGACAATGTGGATCTTTGTTGTCAGTGTGATTTCTCTGCTCTTAACTATTTTATCAAGATTTGTCATTGCTCTCCTCCCAAGAAGTAGACATCTTCTGATTTCCTGGCTGCAGTCAGCGTCTGCAATAATCTTCGTGCCTAGAAATACAAAGTCTGTCACTGCCTCCACTTTTTTTTTTAACTTTCTTGTAGATTTAATGTAATTGATTGTTTTTAGTCCTGTCCCTGGGGCAACAGAAATTAAGTCCACTCCTTTTTCTATGTGACAACCTTTCAGATATTTAAAACAGCCATCATATCTTTCTTCAGTCATCTCTTCTGTAAGTTAAAGATCCTTTAACCCTTCCTTAGAGGGCTTGGTTTCAAGACCCTTCACCATCTTAGCAGCCCTCCTATGAACTTGTTACAGTTTGTCACTCTCCATTTATAACTGTGGTGCCCAAAACCAGGGGTTCAAGAAGGGCAGGGCAGATGAAACATCCAAATTTGAAACCATTCATTCTAGAAGCCAAAAGAAGTAGGAGGAATGTGAAGTAGAGGAACACTACTATAATACATTCATTCCTAGTTGTAAGGAATTTGTTTGGGAGATCTCATCTAATTGAAAAGCTACTAGGAGCTTCTGCAGCTGAGTAATACTGTCTTATATACCAAAAATTATAACTTAACATATTTTAAGCTAACAGCTGAAAAACAACACCTTTTCTTCAGTGCGTAGGCCAGGAGTGGGTGAAGTTGAAGATCTGCAGTTTTCAATCTGGTCCATTCTAGTCCATAAATACAGTGAAATCTCTATCAGACTTTTCTGGCTATTTCCCCTCTGGGGTTGGTTTCTCTTCCTTTTGTTTCCCAATACATTTGTTAATCTGTGTCTAATTCTATAGACTCATATTCATATTTGTCACAACTTTCCTTGGTTGACATTTGATACATTGACAGTGATTCATAGCCAGAGAAGCAGATGAGATATATTCTGTGACCCAGGAAACAGGGTCCCTGTAAGGTGGAGTAGGCAACCTCTCTCCACAATACTTTAAGATAATGAAGCATCAAAATGGTCAAATTGCAGAAAAATCTGCTTTTTCCCAAAATTTAGAATGGGAATAGAAGTGAGAGATTTAATCCTACTCATTCCCCCAATGACCTAATATTGCTGTTTTTAGACTGACTTTGGGAAGTTTTAAGGGAGGAATTTGAGCAGAAAGCCTTCTGAATTGCTCCTATTCCTACCCTTAAAACTCCACACCCCCTCCAAATGCCCCCAAATCATCCTGAAAATGGTGATTTCAGCCCTCCCCCAGTCAGTCCTTATGGTGACATAAGTACATCATTTGATGGCTTCCGATAATTCCATGGAAGAACAGGATGCTGAGTTGTGGCTTGTGACACACGCTTGCCCTAAGAAATCTAGCAGGTAGTACCTCGATGCTCCAACCACAAAAGAGTATGTTGGGATAGTCCTCAGGTAGGTGGCAAATAAAGTACTACACCAGCTTATGCAGTAACACAAACCTTGCCATTTCCAATGATACTTAGCTGTCAGACAAAGGAATATTCAGTCTTTCAGCAGAGAGGCTGTCCCAGAAGTAGATCTGTGTCCAGATCAACGGCATAAAACTAGTGAATGTAGGGAAGACGGCCACCTTGAAGCTCATAGAAACAGAGCTCCACCGCAGCTCTCCCTTCCTGCCCACTCTCTGCCCCATGCTTTCAACAAATGTGATTATGTGAGGTAGGGTTACCAGAACTGGGCTGCAAAATTCCAGCCGACCACTAGATGGGAGCAAAGAGTTAGAGTTATCAATATCTCTTTGCTGCTATGTCAGATGGTAGACATGGTAACTCAAGAACAAGGCCTCAACAGGCCTGATAGAAGAAGAATGACACGGAAGGAATTAGGGGACAGTTGAGGAGTGAGTGAGTGAGTGAGCAGAAGTGCTGCTGTTACCACTTCTCCTCCCCCTGCTGCTTCTGATTCAGGAATTGTTGCTGCTGCAGCAACAACTGCAATGGAAGTGGAAAACTTGGGAGTCCCTGGCAGCTGCCCTGGTGATCACTCTTCCTTTTCTCACCCTCTCCTCCTCCTTCCAGATTGTAAAGGAATAAGGGGAGAGAAAATAGGCATACCATACTGAGGGTGCCAAACTCTGGATTAAACGGTAGCAAAGAGATGCAGACAACTCTACCTCTTTTTGCAGCCCAGATGAGTTATTTGTCTTGAGGCCCAGAGCGCTCTGCTTATGTTCCTGAACCAAACTTTTGTAGCCGTTACTGATAAAGTTGTGGTGGAATTGCCCATCTTCTCAAGAAAGGGTTGAGGCTCTTCCATATGTGCCTTACTTTTGTTCCCTCCCCCACCCGGGCCTCACTGATGCTTCTGGTACAACCCAGGCTGCCAAAGGGAGGGGTAGCAACACCCTGTAAACCCTAGACAGATTGTGAGATTGTTACAAGCCAGTCACAGCCTGATCTGCAGTCATTAAATATATTGCAGATCTGTCTCTCAGCCACAACCAATCAACCACTATTCATTCCCACAAACATTATAAGCTGCTGTTTTTGCATCAGTGGACTTTAAAAAACATTTTGCACTAAATTAGAACTGAAATAGTAAGAGAAGGAAAATTGTTTGCAGCTACCTTTCTGGGATTTGGGGGACAAATACATACATAGGTTTGTCTCCATTAACATGTTGGATTTCTTCATTGATTCCTATGTGTATGTGGGGAAGAGGGATATTATCTCTTGTTTGTGTGTGTGCTTCCATGAATCTATAGATTCTTCCAAACCATATTCTGTTTTGACTACATTACATGCGTAGCCAAATGCACTGCCACAAAAAGTTACCAGTGTCAGTTGTTCCAGTGAGTCAACCATATTGACTTGTAAAATATTCCACCAAATTTCTTCTCCCTTCTGGTTTTGTGGGGATAGTTCAACATTTTATGGCCACTCAGTATACTCCTCCTTTTTGCCTGGTCTATTTTGAGGTTTCTCTTCTCCTTAGACATTTTTCTTGACAGTTGTTTGTACTTCTACTAAGTTTGATGGTCCTTCAAGCCCATATTATAAGTGTATGGTAATGATTTGAGTACATAAGCAATGACACTTTTTAGCCTGAATATCAGAAGGAAAGAACACACAAACACATATCCTTTATTACAATATAATCTAAACAGAACAACATTTCACTTGTGGAAGTGAAAGCTGAGGAATGTTGGTTCCCACAAAAGCATTTGGTACATCATTAATTTATTAGATAGATTTGTGTTCCATGATATACATTGATTTCTCAGGATTATGCCCATCCAGGCTGACTCCTGCCTACCTATAGTTGCACCAAGCTTGTTGTGTTATGTGTTTGGTGCCCCTCTTTGATAAATGTATCACAAGCCTTAACTGAAAAGTAGTATCCTGAAAATGTCACAAAATAGATATCTGTAATAGGCTCCCCACAATGGCTTTACCCATGTGTGCAAGTCATCATTTCAATACTACAGTTTACAATTGTCAGACTTCAAAATAATCAATATACATGTGCAACTGGATTAGAGCCAAATCAACAGAGATGCAAGTCCTGGATGTTTAATATAGTTTTACTCACATTTTGGACAGTAGAAATACAGCCAGAGAACTGTACCAGTTGCATACCTGGCATTTAGGGATCTCCCGGATTGTGATGGAAAATATACCATGTTTCCTCTTTTTTTGACCCAACAAAGTCTTTAATGCTAGTATAACGGGATATATAGTTGTAACAGATAACCAAACACTATGCACAATTACAGTGGTGCTATACAGTGGCAGGGTGAATTCAGAATCACAGAGTTGGAAGAGGCTATTGAGTCTAGTCCTTTGCTTAGGGTAGGAATCCAAATGAAACATGTTATTATGTGGGCATTTCTACGTTACATATAACAGTATCCTTTCCCCCATCCGGCTTTGCAGTGATGGAGAACCTACTGGTGTCAGGTGACACATTTAACATTTTTCATGGGATCAGTGAGTGGGATGATGAGGCAAAATATTTGGGAGAGATGGAGTTTTTCCTGTTTGTTATTTGATCACATGCATCTTAGTTTTCCAGGATTCTTCATTTCCACTAGTTGGGGAAATGTATTGCAATTCTTCAGCAAGCAAGCAGGGCCACCAAATGCAGCTTGGGGATTGCATGTAGTTTTGGAGCTGCTTGGTTACCCATCCCTGACATAACTACCCTATGCAATGCATAAATAGGTAGAGGAATGTGCATTAATAACAGTATCATTTGTATACTTGTCAGATTGGCATAATAACTAATTCAAGCACAAAGCAATTTAACATCAAGAAAAATTGGACATGGTCTATAATCTCATACCTTCATTATTTAGTCATTGCATAAAAATGCAAAGAAAAGGTCCTACAATCCTTTGCTAAAGTATTAACATTATTCTATTTTAATATGAAATGTGTGTGCCTTCTATCTGGATAGATATGTCCACAAGTATAATACAATGTGTGTTTTATGAATGCCAGAGCAGTTAGTTGTAGATCAAGTGCCCAAATGATGACATAAATCCCAGAGTAATTCTGCCTAATCTGTCGTAGCATGGCTGTCACAGTTGTTGGTGTGACTGGAGTGCTAAATGCTCCTAATCATAGCACACAGACAATATCTACATTATATTGTGGAGGCTTTGAGATTTCATATTTCCTTTCAAAGTCACCTTTCTGATGAAACGGTCCTTGAGGAATTCTGGGGCAAATGTAAGTTTGCTGACATAATTGCTGGGTTGTTTTATTGTTTTATTTTTTAATCTTAATCCATAAAAAGCCTCAAAAAGTCAATAATTAGTTAGCATCCCTCTGAATGATAGTGATGACATTTTGCATTTATATGTTGCTTTAAAAGCCCCTTCTATTCATTATCTTAGACATCCTGACTGAAACCACAGATTGATGGTAACTCTCTTCAAGCACTTCAAAAGTATTTGGCGATATAAGGAAGCACTTCAAAAGTATAAGTAGGAAGGATAGAAAGGACCATCTTAATTAGACTGCTGTGTCACATGCTTCAGGTGTGCTAACCCTGAAGTTGTCCAGAAGCTTCAGATGCTTCAGAATATGGCAGCTAGACTGTTAACCAAAGCATGACATCAGGAATTTATCAAGACTGGTTTGAAAGCTCTGTACTAGTTGTCAATTGTTTTATGAGCTCAGTCAAAATGGTTGGTTTTAACCTTTAAAGCCATAAATGGCTTAAGAGCTGAAAAATTACTTATCTCAGAATAAGACTGTCTGGGCATTAAGACTGGCAGGACAGGCACTTGTGAATATGTTTTCATGACAGATTGGAACACTTATTTCTCTGACATTGGCCACACATCATCATTTCATCAGTCTACTCTCATTGAAAGTTTCATCCCAATCAACTACAAAGTTGGTGTTGTTTTGTTTGGTTTTAAAGCAAATAATTTCAGGTTTCCTGTGCTATTCAGCAAAATATAAGTTGCGCTATTCTGATTTTAATCTGAGTCAAAACAGGGAGCTCTGATTCAGTAGAATCTCTTATTTTCTCAAATAGCAAAATCAGGTCCAAATTTAATCTTGTAGTCTATGTCTCCTTCCAAAAACAAACACAGAACAAAAGAATACAAAACATTTTTTCCAGCAGTTCTAGAGAACCAAATGCTTAACCACATTATAGAAAGAAGAGATCTCCAAACTTTTGCTCTGAATGGCCAGTTCCAATGGCTGTATGGTTGCATGATTGATACTACATACAATGAATAAAGGCAAATGACGTGATCCAAATGAAATGACATGATCTCTGAAATACAGCAAATTGGGTTTCTTTATATGCCAAAGCAGATACATACTGAAAACATCTCAGTAAGATGAGACCAATACAAATTACAGGTCATAGATTGGTGATCCACTATACGCAGATAAAGTATATTCATATATGAAATGACAACATCCAAACTTGTGAGGCTATGGCATTTTTTCCTAAAAATATGGCAGACAGTGATGAGAGATTTGCTCTCAGGCTTCCTTCTCTGAAAGTAAAGGAAAAGAGCAAGGGAAAAATGGCATTATTATTAAAGGATTTGATATTAACAATTTTTAATGGAAACCTTTACCGAATAGTCCATTGAATAAACCTTAATCTGCAAAGATTAGTTTTTTCCTATTACATCACAATGGATGGTTCCAATCAATTATGCACAACATGGATATATCTAAGATGAATATCAATAATGACCAGCTGGAATTGGCATTGTCTTACTCTGTGACAATGGGAAGTCTGGAAAGATTTGTAGCTTCTCACAAGACAGCTAAGGAATGGTGAAAGATGATAGCAGTGAAAGATCTCTATCACCCTACTTTCTGCACTGACAGGGGAAACTGCTGTTGCTATCAAGCCTATGATTAAATAGTGTTTACTTCTGAGGAAGTGAACATTCAGAGCACCATGCAAACCAAACCAAACAAAAAAGGTGAAACCTGGGATAGTGTGGGAAAGGGAGACATTAATTTTACATGTTAGTTTGTAGAGTAGACCGGAGGAGGAGGAGGAGGAGGAGAAAGAACTTGATATGGACTTTAGAGGAAGGGAAAGGGGGAAAGTTTCTCAAGATGAAATTTCCCAAATATCAGCAAAGGAGAGCATGGTGCCTGAAAAGATAAATAACTCTATAATTAAGACATATGCCCTGGAAATTGGACAAGAGGAAAACCATATTTTACAGTGAGACATAAGCAACAAAACATAATACAGTGGCAGTAAAAAAAAAAACCTTTCTGATCAAATAATATTGATTTGGGCTAGGGCAGTCTTAAACAACATTTGTTAAAGGTACAAAATAACATTATACGATGTTACTTCCATGGCTGAGAAAGCACCACCCATTTCTGCCATTATGTGAAATGGTACACAATGATGTTTGGCATATCACGTATTCCTGAGGAAAATCAAATGGGAGTTAAATTTATCAGGGATATCTCTGAAGCAAAAAGATTTACAATGTAGATTCTACTGATGTTTAATCAATCAACGTTAGATTAAACAACTGAGTCAATAGCGGGCAATTTATGATCCTCTAGAAATAATCAGTTCATACCCCTGATTAAATAATTTGTTGCCTCCAAGCAGCCCCACTTTGTGGGGGAAAAATGATGAGAAAAAAGAGAGGATATAGCAGAAAGAAAACATATAATAAAGTGAATAGGCTTGAAATACATAATGTTTTATACAAAATATGGAGTTGAAGCTTGGTTGCTGAAAGCAATAAGTGTCTACACAATGGAAATAAAGCAGGCACAAGAATTAATGGAAACATGAATGGTTCAACACTGAGCAGGATGTAATCAAGGTGTGACGTTCTCTTGATTGTTTTTTTTAAAAGAATTTTATTAAGTTTAGAGCATAGATAAAAACTACAATAAAAAAGAAAAAACTACAAAAAAGGGGGGGAAAAGAAAGTGAAAAACACAAGAAATTTTTTTTAAAGATTACATAAGAAGTGACTTCCAACTTTCAACAACAAGAATATATAGCAATTCCCATAATTAATCCCTTTCTCTAAATTTAACCAAAATCACATTATTTCTAAAATAATAATGGACATTATGTAAATGTCCATGGACATTATGTAAATCAATAAAAGCAAATGCTTCTTCCCCTTATATATATATTAAATAAACAAATATATAAACCTTCAAATCAACTTCTCCCCCACATAAAAAATCATTTATAACATGTTTCCCTCCTATCACTATTCTATATATTTCTGGCCACTATGTTAACAATCAAATTATTATAATCTTTTTAAAAAAACATTAAAATTATCTACTTTTATGCTTAATACTACAATCTTACTGTAGTGGCAACCTGCGGAAGACCTTTGTATCTCGAGGAGTTAGGTGGCATGTTTTGATTTTTCTTCCCCCACACCTAGGAGAGTTTATTTTGAATTATACTGATTTTTAATTGGGTTGTTTTTGTTTCTGCTTGGCATGGGAAGTGGGGGGAGAGAAAACCCCCAGCTTGTTAAGTTTAAGCATAAGTTCACTCCTCCAGCCACCCCTCTAGTGGCTTGGAATGCGGGGGGGATGATAAGAAATTGTTTATGCTTAGGCACTGGCTTATCTGATGGCTTCCCAGGCTCTGGGAATGATGTCATGGACAGGTGCCAGGCCTCAGAAGGAATCCCAGTCAAGGTCAGTCTGGGCTTGGTCATGGGGTTTGGGAGCCAGGCTTTGATAAAAACCTTAGGATTGTCTTTGGAGTTTGGGAACTTTGATAGAGGCTCAGGACGCTGGGTGCTGTGGGACTCAACAGACATTCCTTTTGGGGTTATTCTCTGCTATCTTAGCCAAGTTCCTGGTAGCAACAAGAGAATAAAGTTATCACCTTGTTTGGTATGTATGTATTTCTTTCTGTATGCTATGCTTGTTATGCTTTGTGTAATCTGTTTATTTTGTTTAAACTGTTTAAACTGTGTTTCTGTTTGACTTTGTTTGCTTAAGTTTATAATAAAGCTTTAAGTTTCTTTACCCACTGGTGTGCTCATTATCTCTGGATCTAAAAGAACCAATTGTTCGGGCCCCTGATCAAGGCTTGGACTCTTGGCAACACACTTACCCATATTAAACCTTAAAAAACAAACTTTAAATCATTAGAAAAAAATAGAATCATACAACTTTATAATCAATCCACATACTTATTCTTAATTTCTATATTATATTTCTATATTAACAATCAAATTTTAAAAGCATTTAAAAACATTTTAATTATCTACTTTTATGCTTAGTGGTTATTTCAATCTTACCCCTATTAAACCTTAAAAAACAAACTTTAAATCATTGCAAGAAACTTTGAATCATTACAAAAAAAATAAAATCATACAGCCTAATCCACATACTTGTTCTTAATTTTTATCCAACCTCAAAATAAATAAAGCCTTTAATCTCCATATAACAACAAACTTTTAAATCATTACTGAAAAATAACATCATAGAGCCTTGAAGTCAATCCACATATTTACTCTTAGTTTCTTATCCCACCTCAAAATAAACCAAAGCATTGCACTCCAAATCAGCTGGCAGCTCGACAACTCAGATTTTTCAGAGTGCTGAAGACCTGGCTAGCTTTTCCATGTTTGCGGTGGTCTATAGAAATTATAAGACCACTGAAGTTTTCTCCCTGGAGAGGGGAGAACCAGAAGATTACTCACAGGGTCGTTGGAATTGCCCCCTCCTGCTTTTTTTGTAGTTTTCTGCCATGGAAAGAGCAGGGGGCTGAAGACAGTGAAACGACCTGAGAAACATCAAGCTCTTCCAGGGAATCGTAAGTTAGAGCTAAAGCTGGCTTTTAGATCACTTTATTTTTTTTTAGATTAGATTGTTTTATCATCTAAGGTCTATCTTTGGACTTTGCACAAAATGTTGGCAAATTTTGTACTTTCTTTGCTATAACAATTATGGTGGAAATATAACAGATTTTATGTTTGAAGCATAGTAATGCTTGCATTTTTAACTTTTTCTTTTTTATCTTTCTAACCTATCAGAGGACTGTCTCAGTTGGAAGTATAAGAGTTTATATTAAATATCTTTTGAATATATTTTGCTGGATTAACTATTGAATTGGTTTTTTATTTTTCTTTCCTTTTTATAATGGTAGAAATTCGTCTTCTCTTTCTCCTTTTATAAACTGTTTGAAATACTGCCTTTTTGCTTATTTTTGCTTATTGAAATTTTTCTTCCTTTATTTTAAAAAAACTTTTTATTTAATGGACCCTGCCGGTAATTTTCCACTCGAACAGATCAGCTGACTATTTATTTGTTTTGGCTAGAACGGCCGCTGCTGCGGAGATTTGTGAAGCTCTCTCGGAAATTAAGAAATCACTGGAAATTTTATTTTTGCAAGATCAGGAACAAAAGGAACAAAAGATAGAAATGGAAGTAGAAGAAAAAAAAATTGAGATAGAGGAGAAACAAGAAAGGGGAATTTCAAACACATTGGTTCAAAAAACATTCTTACACTCTACACAAGACAGATAACAAAACAGGCTACACACTATAATTTTGGTACAAACATATTGGGGCAGTTGAGGCTAGGAGAAAGACTGAACATGCAATTTGATAGATATTGTGAAATAGGGGGAAAGGTCAAGAAAAGTATTTTGACATTCTACACGAGACACAGAACAAAACAGGCTACATATTATAATTTTGGCATAACTTGAATAGGAGACTTAACACTATGTGGGAAATAAAGGTATTGAAACCATGGATTTTAATTGGATACTGAGTTTGTAAATGTACTAAATAAATCAAGTTCTAACTAGTAATATAACTGTTGGGAATATTAAATGTTAAAAATTAATATGAGAAACTGTATGGATGTATAAAAATGTGATATTTTAATCGTAAGATAAAACGTTATAAAATTAGTGATATAAATATAAATTGATGTTATAGAGTATATGAAAACTAGAAAAAAATTTTAGGGAGATATATGAAGGATGGGATGTTGAGTTTGAATTAGAATTAATACTATTACAGGATGACTTATTTTTATAATTACTAGTATGAATATTATTGAGAATTGTTCTTAGGTTATGTATTAGGGGAATAGGTAGATATAAAAATTTGTTAAAGAGGTAAATATGTAGGAAGATGTAGATTATGGTATAATTATTGTCTAAATATAGACTAAGTTTATATTAGGGTTATTTTTATGGATATGTATGAATAGAATATATTTTATTTTATTAGAATTAAAATAAAATATAAATTACTGTTGATAACAAAATAAGGCCTTTACTTGTTATATATATATGTTTTAAGACTAATTGGATTCTATCAAGGATATAAATATGGATGTAAAAATGGAAATTGATGCAGTTAAGAACACTTAAATTGATATTACTTCAAGGAGTGGAAACTACAGATGGACTATTGGAGAACTGCTAGAAAGATGAAACCTACATGAAGATTAGAAGATTGGACTATAGAAATTGAAATGTACATGACAAAGAAAAGTTATTGTGTATTGTATGAAAGACCAACATTTAAAGCAAATATTGTACTTAAAGACCAAAGACAGATTGGAGGCCATCTATTTTCTATATTTCTTTTGTTTACTATTTTTCTTGACTTCACTTTTCTTTTACTTTTTTCTTACTTTGTATTTTTTTTTATTTCTTGTTCTAACTTTTAATATGTATTTCAAAATTCAATAAAATTTATAAAATAAATAAATAAATAAACCAATGACAATTTTTTTTTGAAAAAAATATGTAAACCAATGACAATTTTTTTTTGAAAAAAATCATTTTATTTACATTCAACATAAAACATAAAACAAAACACATAACACATAACAATGATCACATATAACACATAACAATGGTTACATTTATGTATATATATTTACATTTGATTTTACATAATCATTTTTATTATATTTAATATAATGTATCCTTCTTCCTTGTTTTTTTTTGTCTCTAATCTTTTCCCTCCTTTATCTTCCAATCTCTTCTAACCTATTATCTCTCTATCTTTTCCTTTCCCTTTCCTTCCCTTTTAACTCTTCCCTTAATTCCTTTTCTCTTTCATCCACTCTCTTCTTCCTTTTTTAACCCTCTCTTTCTCTCTCTAATCTCTTCCCTCACTTGCCTTACTCACTCTTTCTAACCCTCCCATCTCTCTCTATCTTTTCCTTTCCTTTATCTTCCATTTTCATTCTTCCTTTTGTCCCTTCATCCATTCCCTTTTTTTTGACCCTCTCATTCTCTCTAATATCTTCTCTCATATTCCCTCTTTCTCTCTTTAACCTCTTCTCTCCCTTCTCTTCTGTTCTATCTTCTCTCCCTATCTTTCTTTCCCTTTTCACCCTTTCTATCCTCTTTTTCTTTCTAACCTATTCCTTCCTTTCTCTTCTTACTTTATATATGTTTATCACTCTTTTTCTCCCTTTCCTTACATTATATTATTTATTTATTTATATATTTGTATTAAATTCAATCTTAACTTTTAGATCTTTGTTTTATAATACATAATACATACATACACTCCATTAAAATTCTTCCAGTTTTCTTAACAAAAATTCTTTTAAATACTTGATTTACATTTTTTTCTCTTCTTATACCTCTTTTTTTCTCCTCGCCCCTTCTTTATTTGTACTTTTTATTATTATTATTATTTATTATTATTATTTGTTCTCTACTTAATGTTATATTCTTTTTGAATATACTTTATGAAGGGGTCCCATGTTTCCTTGTACTTCCCCATTTCTTTTCCTTTTATTAAATTTGTTAATTTGTCTCTTTGCATTAAATCCATTACTTTTATAATCCATTCTTCTTTTGTTGGAATATTTTCTTGTTTCCAGTATTGGGCGTATTTTATCCTTGCAGCTGTACTTAAATACTGAAATAAAACCTTTTGTTTTTTATTTATATTGTCTTCAATTTTGCCCAATAAATATAATTCTGGTCTCATTCTTATTTCTTTATCGAATATTTTACATACATATTTGTGTATTTTGCCCCAATATTTTTTTGCTTTTTCACATAGCCACCATACATGGTAGAAAGATCCCCTTTTGTTTTTGCATTTCCAACATAAATTAGAATTACTCATTTTTGATTTAAATAACACCTCAGGAGACATGTACCATCTAAAAATCATTTTATACATATTTTCTCTTAGATCATTACTTAAAGTGAATTTTATATTTTTGACCCAGATTTCTTGCCAATCTTCATATGTAATTTCAATTCCTAAATTTTCCTCCCATTTTCTCATATATTTTTTAATTTTTATGTCCTTGGTTTTCATTTCCAGTAACGTTTTATATATTTTAGAAATTAAATGTTCTTCCTCTTTTTCTAGTATATTATCCCAATTATTTTCTATTTTTGTAAATTGATAGTTTTTTTTTTGTCTATTTTATATTGCTCTTTCAATTGGAAATATGTAAACCAATGACATACTATATTTTCATTTTCTAGTTCTTCCCTTGTTTTAAGTTTCTGATTATTTCCTTCAAATTTTAACAAATTTTTATATCTTATATATTCTTTTTTATTTTGACTCCCTAATCTGGTACATGCCTCCTGGGTTGACACCCATAATGGAAGATTTGGTAATAGTGTTTTTTTGTATTTGTTCCAAATTTTTAGCAAGGATTTTCTTATTATATGGTTATTAAATGCCTTATGTATTTTACTTTTATTATACCACATGTAACCATGCCAACCATACCTATTGTCGTGTCCTTTTAAATTCAGTAATTTTTCATTTTCTAGTTTTATCCAATCTTTAATCCATATTAGGCCGCATGTTTCATAATATAATTTAAGGTCTGGCATTGCTAATCCCCCTCTATCTTTTGTGTCTTGTAAATATTTTAATTTTATTCTAGGTTTTTTCTTTTGCCATATAAATTTGAATATTTCTTTTTGCCATTTTATAAAAATTTGGTCTTTAATCATAATCGGGATTGTTTGGAACAAATACAAAAATCTTGGTAGTATATTCATTTTTATTGTAGCAATCCTCCCCAGTAATGATAGCTGTAAATTTGCCCATTTTTCAAGATCTTTTTTAATTTCTTTCCATAAATTTTCATAGTTATTTTTATACAAATCTAAATTGTTATCTGTTAATTGTATTCCTAAATATTTTAATTTTCTAACGTTTTGAAATCCTGATATTTGTTCTAATTGACTTTTTTCTTCTTTTGTCATGTTTAAATTTATCATTTTGGTTTTCTGTATATTAATTTTAAATCCTGATAAATCGCCATATTCTTGTAATTTTAAAATTAATTTTTCTATTGTATTTCTTGGGTTTTGTATTGTTATTACGAGATCATCTGCGAAAGCCTTTAATTTATGATTATCCTGTTTTACCTTGATCCCTTCTATATTTTGATCTTTCCTGATTTCTTCCAGTAATACTTCTAGAACCAATATGAATAATAATGGTGAAATGGGACAACCTTGTCTTGTGCCTTTTGTTATTTTACATTCCTGGGTTTCTTCTTCGTTTACCATTATTCTTGCTTTTTGAATCTTGTATATTGCTCTTATTGCTTTTATAAATTTTTCCCCAAAATTTCTATTTTCTAGTACTTTAAACATGAATTCCCAATAAACGTTATCGAAAGCTTTCTCCGCATCTAGAAATAATAACATTATTGGTTTTTCATTATGAACATTTGCGTATTCAATTAGATTAATCACGTGTCTTATATTTTCTTTTATTTGTCTGTTTGGTAAGAAACCATTTTGATCCTGATTAATAATTTTCTGTAATATTTTTTTTAACCTTTCAGCAAGAATAATGGCAAATATTTTGTAATCATTGTTTAGTAAGGAGATTGGCCTATAATTCTTACATTCTGTTAAGTCTTGGTTTTCTTTTGGTATTAGCACAATATTTGCTTCTCTCCATGATAATGGTATGTCTGCACCCTGTAATATTGAATTGAATAGAATTTTTAATGGATTAATTAGATGTTCTTGAAATTTTTTATAATATTCGGCTATGAAACCATCATTTCCTGGTGTTTTCCCTGTTTTCAGTCTTTTGATTGCATCTTTGATTTCTTGTGTTGTAATGTTATTATTTGTAAAATCTTTATCTTCTTCTGTTAATTTTTCTAGTTTACATTTTTCAATATATTCATCTATTTTATTTTTTGATATTTGTTGTTTTTGATATAGTCTGGTATAGTAATCAAAGAAAGCCTTTTTGATATCTTCATTATATATCAATTCTTTATTCTTATCTCTAATTTTTGAAATGATTTTTTTTTCTTTTTCTTTCCTCAATTTGTATGCCAGCCATTTTCCTGGTTTGTTTGCCTGTTCAAAATTTCTTTGTTTGATAAATTTTAGTTTTCTATTCAATTCTTCTGTTAGTTCTATTTTGATTTGAAGTTGCAATAATTTTATTTGGTTTCTTAATTCCTCTTTTTCTTTTTTCCTTCTATTGTTCTTTTGCAATTCTAATTCTTTCTCTTTTATCTGTTCCATTATTGTTTCTATTTTTTTTTCTTGTTCTTTTTTTGATAATTATTAAGTGATATCAGTTGTCCTCTCATATATGCTTTACTTGTATCCCAAACTGTTTCTATTTTAACTCCCTTGTCAGTATTCCAAGTAAAAAATTCTTGTAATTTTTTTTCTAATTCTTCTATATATTTTTTATCTTTAAGAATATTTTCATTCATTCTCCATCTATATATTTTGGTATTGATGTTTAGGGTCATTTGAATTGGGCTGTGATCTGAGAGTGTTTTTGGTAGAATTGACATGTCTTTTATTTTATTTTCTAAGCTTTTAGATATCCAGATCATGTCTATTCTAGAAAATGAATTAAATCTATTCGAATAAAATGTATAATCTCTTTTATTTCCTTTATTGTGCCTCCAAGCATCTACTAACATTAAATTTTTAGCCATATTAAAAAAATATTTTGGTAGTTTTCCTTGGTTTTTGCTAATCTGGTTATCTGATTTCCTATCTATTTTAGGTTCTACAACCCCATTCAAATCTCCCATTAACACCCAATTTTTATTCGCATGTTCAGAGAGGACATCTGATAATTTTTTATAAAAAAAATTTTGATTGTTGTTTGGGGCATAAACCCCCACTATCCAAATTTTCATATTTTGGCTTTCAATTTCCACTATTAAAAATCTTCCCTCTTCATCTTTTAATATTATTTTAGGTTTAAGTGAAGGTTTTACATAGATTACTATACCATTTTTTTTCTTTTCATTAGCTGTTGAAAATGCTAGCCCTAGTTTTTTATTGTCCAAATATTTTGTATCCTTTTTTTTAATGTGGGTTTCTTGAAGACAAATGATATCTAGTTCTAATTTTTTTAAAATTTGAAATGTTCTATGTCTTTTCATTGGTGAGTTAAATCCATTGATATTCCATGTTAAATTTTTAACTTTACTCATCTTTCTTACTTCCCAGTTCTTTCTCTAATCTGTTGTGAAATTCCTTTGCTTTGTATATAGAACTTAGTCTATATTTTTGTCCCTTATACATTAAGTTAACTCCCTCAAAATTCTCCCATCTAAAATTTATTTCGTCTTTCTTTAATGTTTCTGTCAGAAATTTATATTCTTTTCTTTTTCTTAGTATTCCTCCAGGTATTTCTTTAAAGATAGTGATAGCATTACCTTCAATCTCAATTTTTTTGTTAAATGCTGATTGAATAACCATATCTCTATATATATTTTTTAGAAAATTATATCAATATGTCTCTAGGTTTTTTGTTAATCTTTGCATATTTAGAGTTAACTCTATATATTTTTTCAATTTCATCATCTATTTTCTCCTCCTCCCATTCTATCAAGTCAGCAATCATTTGAATGAGCAGTCCTTTAATATTTTCTTCTTTGTCTTCCTCCACCCCTCTTATTCTTATGTAATGTTCTTTTTCTTTCAATTACAGTAGTGCTAGACGTTCTTCCTCTTCTTCTCTTTTTTCTTCACATTTGTCCATTTGTTTTTTAATTTGTTGTATTTCAATATTAAATTTTTTTCCTATAATATCCATTTTTTGATCTATCCTTTTTTCCAAATCTTCAAATCTTTCTTCTAACACTTTTTTCACAGTATGTGTTATTGTTTCTGTGGTTTTTATTGTAAAGTCTTCAAATAAGGCTTTCAACCCTTCACCATCAGATCCTCTTCTTGGTTGTCGTTTTGTGGCCATGTTTTTTCCAACACCTTTCTATTTGTTATTTCCTCCTTTTTATAACAAAATCTATATTCTAACTTTTATATATATATATATATATATATATATATATATATATATATTCTAATTACTTAATATATCACAATATCTTATATCCTTATCCTTATATATATTTCCACTATTGTTTTATCTTATTTTATATTATATTATACACAAACATACAAACAATATAATGCAATACTATACTTATAGGTTTCCTTTATATATTCAATATATTCAATATTACTTTTTCAAAATGTCTTTAAGATGGCCACTCTTAATAATTAATTAATTGAGTTTCAGGGTTTTTTTTTGGGTTTTTTTTGAGAAGTACTTCTTCCTTTCAGTCTCTCTCGCTTATTTTTTTGTTAATAAATTTAGGCTTCTTTTAACTTTAATCCTCCCTTATAAAGTTGTGGCAGAAAAATCAACCTTCGTCAGACCGTTTGTCTGACTTAGCCCGTTGGAATTGCTTTTGTCCCTCTTACCACTCAGCGTTATGAGCCTCCATTTCCCTCCGACATTGACAATAATGAGACAGCAGACGAACAAACGAGGTAAACTTGTCCAGCTCGCGTCCCTTCATGGTGGCTGAGGTTCTTTTCCAGAGAGGTTTTTCTCCACCTCTCTGGCCGATCTCGTCCCTTCTCCTTCCGACGAAATCGTGCTTTCCAAACGGCTGCAGAAAAACTTTTTTCGCGGAGCTCTTCTTTACCGCGTCTAGTCGCGTTCTCTGCTCACCCAGAAGTCTAAACCAAAGAATTTTTTGTCTCCATATTATACACAGGAGTTTTTTTATAGACAGATCAAGAAACCCAGCTATCTCCGCTACAAAGTCAACAGAAAATTTCCCACATAACTGAGCTATCTCATTCTCAAAACACATCCTGTAATAAACAAACAATTTTTCTTCTTGAAAGTTGAATTGTAACTCCTTCATGTCTGTCGTTTCTTCACCATCTGGATTCTCCCAGTCAGAATGGATACTTCCTCCTTGATGAATCTCTTTCTCTCCCTTCAGAAAATCCTCAATCGATTGATACATTTTAAAAGCAATATCCCATACTTCTTGTAAAGTAGCTTGAACAATTTCATGGAAAATCTTGTTAAAGTCAGCAGACTGCTCAGCTCGGAGCTCTAAGGTTGTTTTCTTAAGGTCGTCTATAATTCAAACAGTAAAGTCTGGCACCTTCTGCTCATGTGTATAAACTAGTGGGTTAATAAAAGGCTTCCAGAGGCTAAAATACAGCATCCAGGGCAAGTGAACAGAAAACTAAAAACTAAGAACATCAAGTTAGATGTGTAGGAAAATATTAAATCCTTCAAACTAGATAGAAAAACAATAATGGAGAGATTATTATTTATTCTCAGTCCTCCTTAAATTTGAATGGAAAGCAAGCTAGCAGCTAGAAAAAAAATTTAAACCTCCTCCAGAAACAACGTTATGCAGCACCAAGAGATTCGTATCTTCTTGTTAAAAACCTCTCTTGGGTCCAAGAACTTAAAAATATACAAACTAGGTGATTTAGAAATAAGAAAGGCTCGACCTAGTGTCCCAAAGGGGCTGCAGTGTGGTCTGGAAATGGTGGCATCCCTGACTCCCATCTCCTCTTACCGGAAAAGTGCCAATGCTGTTGACGATCTTCAGGCTACAAGGTGACATTATGAAGTACAAATGGGATGATTCCGAGTGTTTTCTGTCCATGAAAACAATCTAGGGCAACAGGAGAAGCCTGCCTGTGCCTCCAAAAAGAATCCACGCTGTTGGGTTTGCCTGCTGATCTTGCGAGCAGGGTGTTCAGTCAGCCATCTTCTCACCAGAAGCCACTGACGTTCTCTTGATTATTTAATGTATTTATGGTTATATGCATAAGGAAAAATTGTAAAGAACTTACAGCAAGTACATTAATTTGTATAAAGATGGAAAAAATAGATGGAAAAAAGATGTGCAAATGCTGATAGAAATGTAGTGGGTAATAAGTGGTCTGTTGCACGCCTTTGGTTTGCAATGTTTGTAGCTGTTGGAGATTTCATTATCTCTTTGAATCTGTGAGTTGTTTTGACCACTCTCAGTCTCTAGATAAGGAGAATGGTCTTCACCCTCTCCTCCTCTGTTTATCTGTCACCTGGCATTGTTAGTTAAATGAGTTTCTCTTTAAGAGACAAAGGTAACTTCCTGTCACTCTCACTCTGCTGTGTTTCCATCTCTTCAAGATGTAGTTTAGCCACAGGTGGGCTTTTCTGACCTCATATATTTCTAAATAAATTTACTTTTTGCATCAAATATAATGAATGCCTGTTAACATTAATTAATAACGATGCTAAGGCTATATTCTGCATCCAGGCCAAGTATATTATGAACATTATTCTTGTTGATACTACATTCTCTGATTAATTTTTCAATATTCTTTCAGCATACCACATACATTCAGGCACACATCCCCTAACTATGGCTCCTGCTGAATTCAAATCTCCAACAACAGCACGGCCATATTTCCACTTGAAAAATAACTTGGCATATACTTAGTGCATATGCTTGCACTAGGCGTGAGCTTGTAGGAGTACCTGAAGAAAAATCAGAGGACTGGAGCAGGCAGTGGCCAGATTTTCAAATCAAACAAATGAAGTACTGTACTACAAAGGGATCTGACAGAGGGAGTAATTCTACATAAATTAGGGAATCAAATGTACAGTGGACTTTCTCACTTCCATGCATTTCTCAGTGACCTGCTGACCAGCAAAAATTGGGTCTGCACACTTCCTGCCCAGCATAAAGCTATACTGCACTTGCCAATTTTTTTTTTTCATTGTCACTTTCTGATCAGAATTGCCAGGCATTTCCCCAGGAATACTTCTTCTTCTTCTAGCCATAAATTCTATCCACAAATCCTCTGTTTACTTGCTTTGCAGGAAACAGTTACTCAGTCTATCATGCTTGTTGCAAGACATTTTGGAATAGTGAGGAAACCTCCTTTGTGAGTGGTTCTGCTCTAGATTGGACACTCATTTCCAGAGGGAAGTGCTGAGGTATTCATACTCAGCCCCTTAATATTCATGATCACAGAGTTCTACTCTTCCTCCACTGTGCTTTAACTGCTAAATCGAACTGTTGGGACTAAGTATGCAAAAATGTCTTCTGGGTTTAATGAATAAAAACACTGACAGTACAACAACCCAAAAGAGGTTAGCTCAGTGTGTCTCTTTGATTTTCTTTGATTTTCCTTCCACATGAAGGAAATATTCATGTTGGGATATTGACTGAGATGAATGCAGATGATACACAGGTTTGTCTTTCTTTTTCTTCCGATGTGGTTGAGATAATGTTTGTTCTCCTGAAGAGTCTTTAAAACCATCTCATTCTGGTTCAGATAATTTTAGATAGATTGCAGACATGGTGTGCTAAAAGATGAGGCTTACAGTTTGGGGGTGTTAAAAATCTGCTCTTTAGGACTGTGTTTCATTTTTTAAAATTATTTATGAAATTTGTATCCTGAATGTCATTGCTGAAAACAGCAGAAATAACAAACCAAGCATTTGATCACGTTATGCCAGTGCTTTATCACCTGTACTGGCTCAGGGACATTTGCACAAGGGGGTGGGGGGTCAAAACGGCAAGATGGTGGTCATGAATGTGTGATAAAGCCCTGCCCTTTATACTTTTAGGCAACATCAACACAAAAAGCGTGGGGCTTCAATCATGCAGTTGCAATTACCAACTTTATTTTTTTGACCCCTCTGCAATGGCTAAAAGTTGGTTTGGTCAGCAATTTCCCTTTGAATGATATGCCAAATGTCCTTAATCAGTTCATCAGCCTTTCTCACATGAAACTTGTCAGTTGCTGTCACAGGTTGTCCACTTCTTTCTTGATCACACAAATCAGCTCTTCCCAGATCACCATCTTTACTTTTTTTTGGCACAGTAATGCATCAACATAGTTATTATCACAAACAATCTGCATTGAGTAGGCCCCAAGTCACAAAAAGGAACTTGAGAGCTGCATGTGATCCTGGGACCTTGAGTTACAGAACTCTGATGTAAAGTAAGACATAGTTAATAAGCTAACTGTATATATCTATAGAACCTGCTAAGGTTTCTGCATAAGTGCATGCTTTCATATTTTTGGTTATTTGTCTTCTTGATTTATTTTTCAGGGAACAATTGTGTTATTTTTT
The DNA here is from genome assembly GCA_023362775.1 of Charina bottae. Taxonomy (NCBI): domain Eukaryota; kingdom Metazoa; phylum Chordata; class Lepidosauria; order Squamata; family Charinaidae; genus Charina; species Charina bottae. Next base: position 110,264,554 of record JALMGJ010000002.1, read on the forward strand.
TTAAATTAAAGATACAGAAGATCAGTTGCTAGATCACCCTGTATACTTCAGTATTAGTTTGTAATAATTGAACATGCTTAAATATTTATGGAAGATGTATAGCAAACTTAGTTTAAATTGGTTCATTACACCTTTTTCTTTTTTTGGGAAAAGCGATACAAGGAGGATTGAGAGTAAATAATTGTCTTCCTGTTATTATTTTTGTACTAAATTTGAAGATATTAGCATTTTCCTACATGTTGAATCGGCTATTTAAACTTTCAGTTTTCTGCTCCTACTTTCCCTGGGGAACTGTCTGCATATCTCACTTTCGCTTACGTAAACACATTCCGCAATTCTTTCATATCTTTGACTTTCGCTGGTTAAGCTCCTAGGGGGTGCCATAACCTACTGCTTGAGACATGAAAGATTTTAAACAGACTTTCTCTGACTTCCACCAAGATTTTAAACAGATTCTTTCTGATTCCTACCAAGTTTTTATGCAAGGCATTCAGGACATTGTGGAAGCTATCAGGTCTAAAATGTGTCATCTGGTTGCGGATGTCGTGGTTGAAACTGAGGAATTTAACAGCGATAGAAATGTCTCTTCTAAGATTGAGATCAGGACTTCTGTTGAAATGCTAGATGAAGATCGGATAGTCGAGTTAAAGAAATTAAAGGGAGAGATCAAGTTGCAAGCCATAAGTGAAATTGATCTTCTGATAGAACGCCATGGAAAAGGAGGGGTTATTATATATGGGAGGTCTCCTGAAGAGAAGTCATAGTTTTTGAGGGGGACAGTTGGGCTGTTCGATTTTTTAAAGAAAAAAGCTCTGTGCACATTGTGGGGATACTGTATGTAAATGCCCTGGTTTATTTTGAAGTGGGATAAGGGTTTAAGATTATTTATCTGGATTGCTTTTAGGGTTTGGCTGATTTTATTTATATTTAATGATTTGGTTTAAATATTATTAAGGTATAATAAAAAAATAAAAAAATGTCTGGTTTTGGGTTTAATATGACAATTATTAAAATTGTTGTATTTTCAAGTTGTCTTGACACAAGTACAATGGCAGACAATTTATATGTTTTATAGTTTGATCTTTATTATAGTAGACAGGAATGTATAGGATAGTAGTAGGAATAGTAGTAGGAAGGAAAATAATTAAATAAATGTTATCTTTTGGGGGGGAGTTGATTAGGAGTCTGTAGCTTGAATCATGTCAACTGGATTTCTATTAATAGAAATCCAGTTGACATGATTCAAGCTACAGACAATTCCACCTGGATGACTGAGAACCTTCATAGACATAGTTGATTAGGAGGTTTATATAAGGAGAGGGAACAACTGCATTTATTGATTTTTATAATGTGCCAATGGAATGATTGATATAAATAATGTGATTTTGGTTTAATATAGAGTAAGGGATTGATTATGGAAAATTGTTTTATATCCTTGCTGCTAAAAGTCAGAAATCACCTCTTTTTGCAATTTTGAAAAAAATTATCTTGTGTTTCTATGCTTTTTAATTTTTTTCTTTTTTTTTCTTTGTAGTTTTTTTGTTTTTTTGTAGCTTTTGTCTTTGCTTGAAACTTTAAGAAATTCTTATAAAAAATAGAAAATTGGCTCTTCATAGAGAGTCAGTGAATGTCATTCCCTTTCATATAGATATCAGATGGAGTATGCTGAAAAGTCATTCCACACAGTGGTATAATATGAAAAGAATTGCAATGTCTTGAAGCCTTTTACTGGTGTACCAACCCATGAGATTCAATATATCCTGTCTTCCATTAGAATGCATCAGCCACTCCTAAAGCAGATACTGTATTGGGAGTAAGGAATAAAAAATTGTGAGATGTTGAAGACTGAGTTGTGTGTACTCAGGTAAAGGGACAATGCTATTCTATTGCCAGTGTTGAAGAAAGGTGCAACCACAATGGATGGTATGAGACGGGTACCATCTCTTATATTTATTAATTAAATAAATGTATACAGCTGCCCATTTACCAAAAGAGAACTCTGGGTGGCAAACAAAATGAAAACACAATACAATAAAACAACTACTTAAAACAGTAAACTATGCTGGGGCTTGGTTAAAAGAAACAACAACAACAACTTGTCCCTTAGTTAGGCAACAAATTGTCTCCATGCCAGTCAGGAGAGCCCTGGCTGGGCTTTCAAATATGCTGTTGTATTTAAAGAGATAAAATAGGGCTGGATAGACCTAAATCCAAATCTAGCCTGAAACAAACTGAATGACTGGGCCTTTAACAATCTCTCAGCCTAATTTTAATTTATTTAATTAATTTTTATGCCGCCTTAATTATTTTTATAAATAACTGAAGGCGACGAACATACCTAATACTCTTTCCTCCTCCTATTTTCCCCACAACAACAACCCTGTGAGGTGAGTTGGGCTGAGAGGGAGGGACTGGCCCAAGGTCACCCAGCCGGCTTTCATGCCTAAGGCAGGACTAGAACTCACAGACTCCTGGTTTCTAGCCCAGTGCCTTAACCACTAGACCAAACTGGCGCTCTAATGCACTTTATAGAGTTGTTAAGAAAAAGGGGGAGATACAAATTGTTTATTCTACCCTGATACATCAATGCATTTTAAAGCAAGTCCATAAATGTTAGAATTAAAATATGAATTTCCTTTTTTCCCTTCCATAAACATGGTTTTCCACATTTTTTCTCACAGGTCTACTTTCATGGAATTTAGATGATGCTACTAAAAATACATAAACTTCCCTTGAGTTTCAAAATCAGTAATGGTTTGATCTTCTTCCAAAGTAAGAACACATTGACCCAATATTCTGACTTGGATAAAGTTACTGGTTTGTGTCATTGTCTTGGTTTATTTATATAAGATGATTATTGCTGCTTAATAATACATATATTTGAAGCTCTGTAGTGCTCAGCCAACAGTTTGTAAGGCCTTTTCTATCATTTGTTAAAAGAGGAAAATAGGAATTTAATTCCAAGCAGTTGTAATTTTGTGGAGTCCTTCGTGCTCTCTGAGCCTTGTTGTTTTCTTGCAGACGTTTCATTGCCAGGCTAGGCAACATCTTCAGTGCAAAAACAAAAGTTGTAATTTTGTCATCCATTTCCACCCTGGTCCATATTCTATTTTAAATTTAAGGCATACAATTCAGTTCATCCTTTCAGAGATCAATATAATTAGGGGGATATCTATGTATTAATATTCTTAAGTCCACTGCCACAGAAGTACACTACTCTCAGTCAAAAAACACCAAAGCCTTGAAAGTTCATATTGCTCTCTCATTTCTTGCAGACAAAAGTTATCAAATTTGGGATGAAAAAAGCCACTTCAGTCTTTAAAGTACATTGGCAAGGAGAGAATAGTAGTATTAGCAGCAGTATTAATAGTAATAGCACTTGTTGCAATTGTTTATGTTGAATTGTTGTTGTTCTTCCATCAGTGTGTTGGCACTTTACAGAATGCATGATTTGAATCCTAACTATATTCTCATTGGTGGACACTGAACAGAGCCCATGAAGGATGCACCTGTCACCGGAAAAGGGATAATACATTCCCTCAGCAGCTTTTTATTCCTTCTGAAACTATGCTCTGGATGGGTGAAAAAAAACTCTAGAACAGCGGTAGGAGGAGCCTTAGGAGGAAATCTGCAAAAGTCCCATCTCTTTCCAGTTCCACCAGTTGTATCAGATGCTGGGTTAAAAGCCAAGTACAGCTGGAAGGAATTCACAGATAACTAACTTGACAGAGAGGCAAGTTGATAGATTCTGGCTGCAAGGAAGTAATATAGCTCATGATAGTAATCCTTTGAAATCTGCACTATTGACATTCTTCCTGACATACAGCTATTAAAGACAATTCAGCTCCTGTCAGGCCTGGTCTTTTTCAAGAACAGATGTTTCTAGGGAATGTTGGCAGAATATATCAGAGTATAATCTGATCACTGCAAAAAGTACTGGATGATATTCCCTTTAAGTCCAGTTGAAAACACAATTTTATGACTGTATATCAGACTTTTCCCTGATCAGTCCTATGGAAGAAGAATACAACAATCCAACTCAGAAAAATAGGTTTAATATTTATTTAGTCTGGATTTAAGCCCATGTAGGATTAATTCATACCAACAACAATTGTTGTTGTTGTTCTTGTTTTTAAGTCAGCCCACAGCAACTAGGAATTTAAATTGTCAGCAGGCATTCCTATAGTGAATATTTAGTCCCATTTACAAAACTCATATATTTTACTATAATATTTAGATGAGGTGCAGGGGCATCCATAGGAGAGGGTCAAAAAAGTCAAGAGTTTTCAATCATGGTCAATATTTGACTTTTTTAATCGTTCTCCCAAGGATGCCCCTCATGAGGTTGGACAAGTTTCTACTAAACTTGGACTCATGGAATCAACAAATTCAAAATGTCTAAGTGATAGAAAATCAGTGAAGACAGCAAAGATACTAGCAAGGAATAGGCAGCAGTTCTTCTATAGCAAGAACCCCCTTTTTTACTAAGACCATCAAATGATTTCCCATGGTTGTTCAAATTAAGCCCCATGAATCACTCAAAATAATCTGTTTGACCAGTTATGAGTAGCTAATTTCTTATTCTTCTATTGTGCATCATATTATCTTTGTTGGATTCATGATGGAGAAGCCAGTAAAGAGAATAACAAATGTAAAATTCAAGAAGTTTGAATAATTACTTTAAATAATTCAGACTGCAACTAATATTACTATATAATGAACTTTGTGATTCATCCTGTTCAGTCCACTGAAACAGAGATTATACAGTCAAGAAGGTTGTTCAGCTCACCACTGGTATGAGGAATTTGATTCTTCTGTACTCTAAATATGGGTGTTAAAATAAAAACAAAGAGACCTATAGACTTAATGATAGCCTCTACATATTTTCTGCCTCTAACACAACACAGAATTATATGGGCACACAAGGTTTGTTTCCATTTGCTTTTCCTTACAGATCCATAGCATAGTGTACTGTACATCTGATATGACTTAAAACTGCTATTACCTCCTAGCCACATTATTTACCATTTTAATTTTTTTCTTTGATTTCAGTCTGATTATGCATGGTATGAACTATGCTCATCATCAGCATCTGTGCATGATAGAATGAGACCATAGTTTGCTAATGAACAGATGAGTGCGTGCAAATCAACTTGGGTGTGCAGAAAGAGCTACTGTTCTTTCCTGTGTGTTTCACAATAAATGATGGTATTCTTCGATAATATGATCTATAGATTTAAGTCTACTTGCAGCAAAGCTGGAGGATAGAAGGATAGCTATTGAATTGTTAAGGCCATGCTATTAAATTAACCTATATGGGAAGAGTCTATAATTTGTGCTCCATATAACTTCCTTGAGTGCTTTCCTCTCTGCCATTCCTCTATTTATTTATTTATTTATTTATTTATTTATTTATTTAGTTAGTTAGTTAGTTAGTTAGTTAGTTAGTTAGTTTGTATGCCATCAATTCACAAAGATGCCACCAATTCACAACCAATGTTCTATAGATGCATACAGGAGGCTCAGATGATCAGCAAGAGGTATGGCAAAAGGATCGGCTGTAAGGTTTTCTAAATTCTTCAGGGGAGGGGGTTGTGCTGGTGTATATTGTGCCACAGGCCACACTCACTGATAATTGTAACCTACATATATCAACACATACATATGGATATACAGCATATACCCTAATTAATAACATGATCTACTGTATATCTTTCTACATATGACTGATAACGTATTAACACTAGCGATATACTTGATGGATGTAACAGAACAAAAGTAGATGATATACAGTATACTGTAATACTCATGCTATTCCTTTCAGAGTAAACAAACTTATGCAAAACAGAGAAAAGGAATACAGAATAGGCCAAAATAATTAAAAGCATGAGATAAAAATAAGGAAAGGAAACACAAATAGAACTAGTTAACACCAAAACTATTCAATATATTCCTCCATATCTTTCTGTCCTTGCAACCCATTCTTGGTTCCGCCACATGCACTTCATACACTGCCTTTTGCACTTTAATCTTCTCATCTCTCTCTTTTTCAGGATTTCATTAACTTCCAACCATGACTTTCTCAGACTTCCCATTTAGAAGGGGAACCTCTCATCAGCCTTGTATCATTTACTAATTCTCTCAGTCTTTCATAAACAAATCAATTATTGTTTTAGATTTATATTCAAACTCTTGCCGTGTGTGCATATGGAAAGATTTATACTTAAATCTTGTAATTAAAACAAACAGGTCATATTCACCATTCTAATTCACCATTCTACTTCATTCTTGGGATTCTTCATGGTCCAATCATTTCTTTTGTATTCTGTTGTCTTATTCCAACTTATCTATTCATGTCACTTAACACAATACTTTTCTCTTCTGGATTGCATTCATTTAGAATGTTGCACAATTTTGCCAACACATCTATGGTTCTTCCATTATCATAATTCACTGGAGTATAGCATGCAACCATCAACAATCTATAGATTTGTATTTTCATATGCACTCATAACAATGATGATGCCAATTTATATTTTCTGACTTACAATTTAGCACTTTCATTCATGATTAACCCTATCCCTTCAATTTCCTGCATATATTCAACTCTGCTGCACAAGATCAAATCATCTTCATTCAGAAGTATAACATCCTTCCCTTTCTCTAGTTTCACAGACACAGGACATATATTTCATTTTATTTGTTAATTCATGTTCTTTATCAATTATTCCTCTTACCTTCCAAGTTGTACTGTAATCTTCCATATAGCATGGCTTTGGTTAATCAAGGTGTTTACATAAAACTGTTTAATAAGATAGAGAATGTGTAGACTAGGTTACCAGCCTTAGTTGTATCTGTGCAACATTCAGCATTCCCTGCTAAAGGTAAGGTCAATTTAGGCACATTTTGGACAATATGTCGTAAACATAAGGAAGGCCAGTTTTCCCCAGCATGCTCAAACTATTCTATGCAAGTTAAGATATCTAATCTGGAGACTATCTTGCAAGCCAATGTACTGTTGTCCACATCCTACCAACTAGGTGTCAGAACCCTGGCATGCCCCCAGGGTCCCGCCATTCCCCGAGCGCACCCAGTATCACAAGGGGATAAGAAAATGACAAAGGAAACAAAAGACGCAGAAACGGAAGGATAACCACCAACCACGCCTCCTAGATAAGGGGCGATAAAGAACTCAAGGACATTGACCCAACCTTGACACAAAGCGGACCAAAGGGAAGCCTTCAACAGGGAGGGGGCGGGCGCTCTGGCCGGAGGGTTTAAAAAGCCAAGCCAAGAACCCAGGAACCATCCGTGCCTTTTCGCTTGCTTACTCATGTACAGCAATAAATCGTTTACTACCCAATATCTGAGCTGAAGTCTTTCTTTGGGAGAAACGTTTGCGACACACCTGAGAAGCAGCTTACACTAGGTTGTACATGGAGTGTTGTGACACTCTCTTCAAGCCATGTATTGTATTGTTCCACTTTTAGATTTTATTAACTCTAAACATTAGAGGTGTGTATCAGATTCAGCCTAAATTGGAGCAGGTTAATATGAAATATTTTAATTTCCTTGGGGTGGAGCAGAATGGCTTGAATGTACAGTATTCCCTTTCAATTCTTCTGTGACTCCCTGAAGCTCCATTCCCAGTCTCTTTAGCCAGAATCTGGCACCTTGAAATGATGGCAACAAATGATGAGAGAAAACTATCAAGAATTTTCATCAGTTATGACATGGAGGGAGATGGAAGGACATCGTTCATCAATCAAAAGGTCTGCCATCAAATCAAAATCAACTGTGTAGCTGAACTGCTATTGATCAGCCCAATCATGATACCTTAGGCATAACTTTGAGATATTTGGGGGGAGGGGCAGTGAAGATAAATTTTTAGTTTTATCATTAACTCCCATTACAAGGCTTTGCCATATTGTAGTTTTAGTACTTGTTCTGAGTAGCTTTGTAATGGACTTTTCTAATCTGGCTCAGTGATGGTTTATGTTGTAGGAAAGACAAGTTCATTTCTTACTATTCTGTTGCAGTGCCAACAAATAGCTCCATTCCATTCAGGAAGCGTTATCATGCCTTATAAACCCCTCTTTGCTTTGCATGAACTTTGTCAATTTATGTTCCTGAAATATGGCATGTGTGTTCCTCATCATAAGATCTCCTATAGTTGCAAATATAATCATATTCAGCCCCAAATCACAACATTACTGAACACAGATTTTAAAGGTAAAGTTAAAATCTCTCAAGATGAGCTCAGCTCCTACTGGTCTCCTACAATGGACATCTGAGTCCATTGTAGGTTTTTTTTTTTGAACAATATAGAAGCCATTTGCCACTACCAGATCTTATCCTGAACAGTTTTTTTTCTTTTTTTTCTTCTTAATTTCATTCTGCATCTGGGCATCATTTGGATCAAACTACTTCTGGAGCAATATAGATTGGATTAAGCCCCTGCACCAGATCAGGTAATCTCTGCACAGCTCTACTAATTGATCCAATGCAAGGGGATTTTTTTAATGCTTTCCTCATGCCACATGTAGTAATCCTCACTCAGCTTTAATAACATTTAGAAATGGAGCAAAGCCGTTCAAAGTCTGTATTATGTTTAGTGCTGCACCAGTTAACATTGGACGAAATCTGGATGAAAACCCCTAACCACTTCCAACTCACAAACAAATTAATTGACTGGATTCACCCAAGGCAAATAGAGGGAGAAAAAGTGGAGGCAGTGACAGACTTTGTATTTCTAGGTGCAAAGATTACTGCAGATGCTGACTGCAGCCAGGAAATCAGAAGACGTCTACTTCTTGGGAGGAGAGCAATGGCAAATCTTGATAAAATAGTTAAGAGCAGAGACATCACACTGACAACAAAGATCCGCATAGTCAAAGCAATGGTATTCCCTGTAGTAACCTATGGCTGTGAGAGCTGGACCATAAGGAAGGCTGAGCGAAGGAAGATTTTGAACTGTGGTGTTGGAGGAAAATTCTGAGAGTTCCTTGGACTGCAAGAAGATCAAACCAGTCCATACTCCAGGAAATAAAGCCAGACTCCTCACTTGAGGGAACGATATTAAAGGCAAAATTGAAGTACTTTGGCCACATAATGAGAAGGCAGGATACCCTGGAGAAGTTGCTGATGCTAGGGAAAGTGGAAGGCAAAAGGAAGAGGGGCCGACCAAGGGCAAGATGGATGGATGATATTCTGGAGGTGACGGACTCGACCGTGGGGGAGCTGGGGATGGTGACGGCCAGCAGGAAGATCTGGCATGGGCTGGTCCATGAAGTCATGAAGAGTCGGAAGCGACTGAACTAAACAACAACAAAATTAATTAAACAGGGCTGGGTAGTTTGTGGTTTAACACATGATGGGAACCCAGCCATTGCCTTAGCATAATTGAGGGAAGCAAGCCAACATGCTGCTTCGTGGTACAATTAATTTGTTTAGGCCTCATGACTGTTTGGCTAACCTGGGTTTAAGGTTTAACATTATGTGTGAACCCAAGTGTGTTTTGTCTAATATTTGCAGCCTGCTTGCAAGGGGAAAAGTCGTGGAGAACAACAAACACATCCAGTAACCAAGATCAATATTTTTTTGCAGTAAGATGCACATCTAAAGGTGCACCCAATTCAGGATACTGTAATAGTAAGAATAAAAACTGCATTTGGACTTGCCTCTGCATGTAAATGTTGGCTCCTTTGCTGTGCTTTTCACTGAGATGTATATTTGTAACACACATCCAGATATGAGGGACTGTCTAATCTGTTGCCTCAACAACAAGGATGCAAATCCTTTCGCACTGACTGCAGAAATACCGTTCTTGCAAAGGGGAGGGGGATGAAGATTGCATTTTTGCAATGAGTGAAAACATTCAGAAAATGTATTCTCTCCCTCTCCCACATTCAGCAGCTGATGAGGTGGGGTGTGGGGTGGCGGATTGTGATCTGGTATAAAGATACATGAAAGAGTGGACATTTTCTTTTCCAGGAACAATTTTCATGCTACCCAAAGCAGCAGTTTTCACACTGACAGTCAACCCTTACAAAAACTGGGTGAAATAGGAGAGTTAATAAACAGGAGTTGCTAATCTCAGCTTTCTGAACAGTATAGTACCGTTTATAGTGGGACTGGAAATTGATCAAAGAGAGGAAGAGAATGGCTTCTAGGCATTTTCAATGCCTATCCTATGAGATGTGCCAAATGTATTATCCAAAATAATGAACTGAAATAAAGAAGACATCCAATAGGCTCAGTGAGGCTCACTTTGATGTAAGATTAGGCAAACCATCCAAAAGAGAGTAAGGGCTGATCAGCAATACACTTACATGAAAAAATTATCTTCCAAAATTACTCCTCCATTTTCTTAGAAAGCTGTGCTTACCCTGGAACCATCATCTGAAAGCCTTGACATTTGCAGCCCTTCCCATAAGAGGCAGGCTTGCAAGATCCAATGGGAAGTGGACCTGACACAAAGGAAGGGGCATGAAAGAGTTTCTGGACGAACATGGCTTCAACCCCAGCACTGTTCAGTTGCACCCCCCCCCCCACATAAGCCTATATAGAATTAGAACATCCACACCCAGATAGATAGATAGATAGATAGATAGATAGATAGATAGATAGATAGATAGATAGATAGATAGATAGATAGAGGGGGCCTGTGTTTGCATCTCTCCCCCCCTCTCTGGATTGGTTCAAGAACTCATATAAATTTAAATAATAAATAAACTCAGTTTTTGCCCTCCTATTGTTTTACTTGTAGGTGGTGTGAAAAGGCTGGTCACAGTTGGCAGGCCAGTCTCAGGGAATGGAAAGTCCTATAACCTTCCAGAAAGGATGGTGGGATCTGGCTTCAGGAAAAGGAACCAAGCCTGCATGTTTATTTAGGGTCTTTCTCCATTTGCACCTAAGCATGGCACAAACAGATATCCTTTTTCAGCCACATCCTAACATGTGAGTTTTCTACTTTCATCTCATCCCCTGCCTATGTGTGAGACAATCTTAAGTTTAGCCTGACACCATCTAAGAACAGCTTTAGGGTCTATTGAACCTGTTAGGCTTTGTCAGCCACCAACTTGGAGAGAAGTCAGGTGACAGCAGTGATGTGAAACAGACAATGGAGGCAGGACAGGGAGGGGCAGCAAATTTCCTGTTGGTCTAGTTCCAGCAGCATCAAAGTGCTCTCCAACCAGAGTGAGAACATGGCTGGAGGATGGGGACAGGCAAGCTGCTGACTCATCCTCATCTTTTAATGTAACTAGCCTTGTACAGCATAAAGGATTACAGGTTTCTTTGATCCATGCAAATTAAATGGCATACCTAGTTTTACCCAGCGTTCATACCTGCTTCTGTTTTCCAGGGTGGCAGATATGGAACTAGGGTCTGTGTCACCCGGGGCAAACATGGATTCCGCGCCCCCCCATGGGTTATTTTTATTAATTTTTATTTTGAGTTAAGAGATTTAGAAGCTTGCAGATAATGCTAAATGAATGCAGGCTTGGTTGCCTTCATAAACAGTTACTGGCTGATGTAATTCTATTGCCAAAGTATTTGAGCTTCAGCTTCAGTATCTGTCCTTCCAATGAGCAGTCTGGGTTGATTTCCTTTAGGATTGACTGGTTTGACCTCCTTGCAGTCCAAGGGACTCTCAAGAGTCTTCTCCAGCACCACAGCTGAAAAGCATCAATTCTTCGGTGCTCAGCCTTCCTTATGGTCCAACTCTCATAGCCATACATTACTACTGGGAAAACCATAGCTTTAACTATGCAGACCTTTGTCGGCATGGCGATGTCTCTGCTTTTTAATATGCTGTCTAGGTTTGCCATAGCTTTCCTCCCAAGGAGCAAGCGTCTTTTAATTTCATGGCTGCAGTCATCGTCTGCGGTGATCTTGGAGCCCAAGAAAATAAAATCTGTCACTGCTTCCATTTCTTCCCCTTCTATTTGCCAGGAAGTGATGGGACCAGATGCCATGATCTGAGTTTTTTTTAATGTTGAGTTTCAAGCCAGCTTTTGCACTCTCCTCTTTCACCCTCATCAAGTGGCTCTTTAGTTCCTCTTCACTTTCTGCCATTAGGGTGGTATCGGCTGCATATCTGAGGTTGTTGATATTTCTCCCAGCAATCTTAACTCCGGCTTGTGATTCATCCAGCCCGGCATTTCTCATGATGTACTCTACATATAAGTTAAATAAGCAGGGTAATAATATACAGCCTTGTCGTACTCCTTTACCAATTTTGAACCAATCAGTTGTTCCATGTCCGGTTCTAACTGTTGCTTCTTGACCCGCATACAGGTTTCTCAGGAGACAGGTAAGGTGGTCTGGTACTCCCATCTCTTTAAGAATTTGCCACAGTTTGTTGTGATCCACACAATCAAAGGCTTTAGCATAGTCAATGAAGCAGAAGTAGATGTTTTCCTGGAACTCTCTTGCTTTTTCCATGATCCAGCGAATGTTGGCAATCTGATCTCTAGTTCCTCTGCCTCTTCGAAACCCAGCTTGCACTTCTGGTAGTTCTCGGTTCACATACTGCTGAAGCCTAGCTTGTAGGATTTTGCGCATAACCTTGCTAGCATGTGAAATGAGCGCAATTGTACGGTAGTTTGAACATTCTTTGGCATTGCCCTTCTTTGGAATTGGAACGTAAACTGACCTTTTCCAATCCTGTGGCCACTGTTGAGTTTTCCAAATTTGTTGGCATATTGAGTGCAGCACTTTAACAGCATCATCTTTTAGGATTTTAAATAGCTCAGCTGGGATACTGTCTTCTCTGCTAGCTTTTTTGTTAGTAATGCTTCCTAAGGCCCACTTGACTTCACTCTCTAGGATGTCTGGCTCAAGGTCAGTGACCACACCATCGTATTTATCAGGGACATTAAGATCTTTCTTGTATAGTTCTTCTGTGTATTCTTTCCACCTCTTCTTAATATCTTCTGTTTCTGTTAGGTCCCTGCCTTTTTTGTCCTTTATCATGCCCATCTTTGCACAAAACGTTCCCTTGATATCTCCGATTTTCTTGAAGAGATCTCTAGTCTTCCCCATTCTATTGTTTTCCTCAATTTCTTTGCATTGTTCATTTAAGAAGGCCTTCTTATCTCTCCTTGCTATTCTCTGGAAATCTGCATTCAGTTGGTTATATCTTTCCCTTTCTCCCTTGCCTTTTGCTTTCCTTCTTTCCTCAGCTATTTGTAAAGCCTCATCAGAGAGCCACTTTGCTTTCTTGCATTTCTTTTTCTTTGGGATGGTTTTAGTTGCTGCCTCCTGTACAATGTTACGAACCTCCATCCATAGTTCTTCAGGCACTCTGTCTACCAGATCTAATCCTTTAAATCTATTCCTCACCTCCACTGTATATTCATAAGGGATATGATTTAGGTCATACCTGAGTGGTCTAGTGGTTTTCCCTACTTTCTTCAATTTAAGCGTAAATTTTGCGATAAGAAGCTCATGATCTGAGCCACAGTCAGCTCCAGGTCTTGTTTTTGCTGATTGTATAGAGCTTCTCCATCTTTGGCTGCAAAGTACGTAATCAATCTGATTTCGGTATTGACCATCTGGTGATGTCCATGTGTAGAGTCGTCTCTTGTTGGAAAAGATTGTTTGCTATGACCAGCTTGTTCTCTCGACAAAACTCTATTAGCCTTTGCCCTGCTTCATTTTGTACTCCAAGGCCGAACTTGCCTGTTATTCTGGTTATTTTTTGACTTCCTACTTTAGCATTCCTGTCCCCTATGATGAAAAGGACATCTTTTTTGGTGTTAGTTCTAGAAGGTGTTGTAGGTCTTCATAGAACTGGTCGACTTCAGATTCTTCAGCATCAGTGGTTGGCGCATAGACTTGGATTACTGTGATGTTGAATGGTTTGCCTTGGATTCGAACTGAGATCATTCTGTCGTTTTTGAGGTTGTACCCCAGTACTGCCTTTCCCACTCTTTTATTGACTGTGAGGGCTACTCCATTTCTTCTAAGGGATTCTTTCCCACAGTAGTATATATAATGGTCACCTGAATTAAATTCACCCATTCCTGTCCATTTTAGTTCGCTGATTCCCAAGATGTCGATGTTCAATCTTGTCATCTCATGCTTGACCACATCCAGCTTACCTTGATTCATAGATCTTACATTCCAAGTTCCTATGCAATATTGTTCTTTACAGCATTGGACTTTCCTTCCACTTCCAGACACATCCACAACTGAGCGTCCTTTCGGGTTTTGCCCAGCCGCTTCACTCTTTCTGGAGCTACTCAGAATTGCCCTCTGCTCTTCCCCAGTAGCATATTGGACACCTTCCGACCTGAGGGGCTCATCTTCCGGCATCATATCTTTTAGCCTTTTGATACTGTCCATGGGGTTTTCTTGGCAAGGATACTGGAGTGAGTTGCCATTTCCTCCTCCAGTGGACCACGTTTTGTCAGAACTCTCCGTCATGACCTGTCCTTCTTGACCTGACTTCATTGAGTTATGCAAGCCCCTTCGCCACGACAAGGCAGTGATCTATGAAGGGGAACTAACACATACTCATATTTAAAGGGAGAATTAAGGGACAATAATACTGCATCTGTTATCTAGCGTGTTGTTGTTTATTCGTTCAGTTGCTTCCGACTCTTCGTGACTTCATGGACCAGCCCACGCCAGAGCTTCCTGTCGGCCGTCACCATCCCCAGCTCCCCCATGGTTGAGTCTGTCACCTCCAGAATATGTTATCTAGCATATGTTCACATATTACAGAGCATTACCTGTTTTTAAGGCTTGTTTTCTTTGCACACATTACAATCTAGATATTTATCACAAGATTTCAATTTTAAATCAGCACGTATGTTTGGCATTTGTGATATGTATTTAAAATTAGCATGAGCAAACCTCCTATGAAGCAAATGAAGACACTGGTAATGCATTGGAGTATTATCAAACACAGCCTTTGCTGTTTGATTCCCAGAAGCTTTCTGGACGATGGTGAATCCTTTTGAACACAAGTTGCACACAATTTACCATTCTTCCTAATTTCACAGCTATCTTTCTTAAAATTATTGCATATCCAGTTGCTACTAACTGAGCTACAGACAAAGGATTAGATTGAAAACTTGGTGCAAATAAAACATTTTAACAGTTTCCCCTAAACAAGATATATACATATCACGTTGAACCATGATCTTAGACAGAGACCCATCGGCCAAGGAAACACTTCGTTTGTTAGTTTTAGACAAAGTTACAAAAGAACTTTTACAATTACAAATATGACAATCTACCCCACTATCCAACACCCAGATATCTTTATCATTACAGTTTTCAACAACCTGTGCAATATGAGAAGTCTGCAGAGCTTTCTTTCTAGTTGTTTCTTTATTCTTCTGTACAATCTTCTTACCTTTGAACAACTGGTTACAGTCCTTGTGTAGATGCCCAAGAGAACCACAGTGAAAGCAATGCTTACTTGCAAATGCAGAAGCTTGAACCTCGAGGCTTTTTAGTTCTATTGGCTTTTCATGATCTCTCTTTCATTTTTATATAATTTTGCTTCTAGCTACTCTGCTGGGCCCATAACCTATTAATTTTTATTTTGAGTTCAGAGATTTAGAAGCTTGCATTGAGAGATCAGAAATAAACTAATCCTTTGCAGTAAAAAATAAAGTTGCATTTATTCAAAAAACAAAAAAACATATCTACAACCTGGTTAAACCTGCAAGAGGTGCAGGCAGGAAAACATCTTCATTTGAATAGCAAAATAAACAAGAGAAGTGGCAGCAGGCTTAACAAAGAATGTTACCTTTATACCTTTAACTTTTTGTTCACTGGCAATAAATCACCATAGTAACCAATTAGCATGTGACTTCTCAACACTCAGCCCACTCAAACAAGAATACCATATATGGTAACAACACACCTTGAGAGTACAACGAGATTCCTTATTTGGTAACAGTAATCTGAATTCCAGAAGACTTTGTGACTCCAGTGAGTGAGAGAGAGAAAAATACCTTAGCATGTCTTTTTAAACAGAATCTTGTGACACAGAGTCTTTTAGATCACAAAATAAAAATATATAACAATTTTGTCATTTTGGCGCCCCCTGGGCATCATGTTGGCACCCTCTCCAGTGCAGCACCTGGGGCATATGCCCTGCTTGCCCCCTCCTAGTTGCAGCCCTGCAGGGTGGCTCACAACTATGGCCTGTTTTAGGGATCCAGGTAGGAATTTGGATATTCCTAAAGATCTGCGATAGGGGAGCGATGGCTCAGTGGTTAAGACGCCAGGCTTGTCGATCAGAATGTCGGCGGTTCGCAACCCGAGCGCCGCATGATGGAGTGAGCTCCCGCACTCGCCCCAGCCCTTGCCAACCTAGCAATTTGAAAGCATGCAAATGCAAGTAGATTAATAGGTACCAATTCGGTGGGTAGGTAACAGCATTCCGCACGCGTCATGCTGGCCACATGACCACAGAAGCATCTTCGGACAGCGCTGGCTCTTCGGCTAACAAACGGAGATGAGCACCGCCCCCTAGAGTCAGACACGACTGTGCAGGGGAAAACCTTTACTTACCTTAAAGAGCTGCTATGACATATTTCCAAAAGAGACTGAGTTAGGAATTGGGAAGTCCCAGTTTGAATCTTGACTGCCATAAACTCATGTGGTGATGATGAGTGAGTCAGTTTCTCCCTCCTCCCAGTGTGCCCTGGGGAAATGCTAAGGACAAAAAAAAAAAGCAAGTGAAGGGCAAAGCACACTTGAAACACCAGGCCAGGGTAAGGATCCATCTTATTTCTTCTTCACATATTCAGCAGTGAATCAGGAGGAAAAAAGGAGCTTTTCTTCCAATCCTCCCTTCGCCTGCCAATAGCAGCACTTGGCAGATGAGAGATTTGGTGGACAAAAGGACTGGAGAACAACAGGGAAGGGAGAGGCTGTAACAGCATTTCAATGCAGCCCTAGGGGAAGGAAGGGGGTGCAGGGCAATGCCTTCTTCAGCACAGAAAACCTCAGGGGAAGAGGGCGTGCTGAAAGCAAATCCCGGCTCTTATAAACATCCACAAAAGGACATCTTTGAGAAAGGGGCAGAAGGAATCTCTGATTAAACTGATTTAGACACACAGAAATCGAGAGTGTGCCATTCAGTGCAAAAATTCCCTTTCTCTATTTCCAGTTGCCAGTTTTATGGAAGGTCTTTTGGGAGCTCCCAAGATGACACTGTAGGATGCTGTAATGTGTGCCGTGTGTGTGTGTGTGTGTGTGTGTGTACATGCAAAAATGCACACTTCTATAGAGCTTACCTGCAAGCCCAAACTGGTTGTGTTACCATCTACATCTAGAGGAACATGGATACTGATGATTCTAGAACCCATTCCCTCATGCTACTACCAGCATATTGAAATTCACTTGGCAGTCCAAACCCATAAGCTTATATATGGGGAAAGTTTTATTGGTGAAGGTTACCATGCACTCCTTCAGTAACCATACATCTGCTGGTTGTTAAAGCCTATGGACAGTAAACTGGAGGCAAATTTGATGGGCATGGTCCACTGGAAATTATAAAAGATGGTTTGCAGGTTTGTTTGTTTTTAATGAAAAATATTAACTGAAAGTGGCTGTTATAGATTTGTTAATGTAGTTGTTGCAGAAGATAACTTTTATAATTCTGCAGTCCTCTTCTCCCCTACCTCGCCCCCCATTTTCCTTTCTCCTCACCAGCAACGTCTTTCAACCTTTGACCAAGCACAAAACTGCATTGTAGCTGTTTCAATTTTCTGACTCTTATAGGAGAACATCAAATAAGTTCGGCTATGAAAACAATGTTTGATATTTTTAACAAATGCCATGAGAAGGGATTTGCTGGAGATAAAACGCAGCTGCTTCTGGCAATATAATCAAGCTGATCTTGCATCTACCCAAAAGGTATTTCTACAGAAAAACAATAGAAATTAGGGAATTGTGTATTTCTCTGTATGTGTTGCTTTCCTTTTGGGAACTGTGGATTTATTTTTTTAGACAAAAGCCTGATTCCCAAGTCAGTTAAAACAATGCATTTTAAACTGACATACAATAGTCTAATCTTAAACACATTACATGGCTCTTTGATTTCAGTGACACTCATTTTCAAATCATATTGGATTAAAGCTGCTGTTTTCAGTATTCTACATTCAAGGGACCTTCAGGCTTCTAGAGAATCTGGGGAGATAAACAGTCCAAGCACTAGCCAGGTCTATTGAGCCTCATAATTACTTAGGTGATTACAGAGCACATCCCAACATATCCACAGGCCTCCTTACCCTTTTGCAGAGAGTAAATTAATAGCCATATAAAAATTCTCCTTCAAAGAAGCATGCTTGGGCATGGGTTTTCTTACTGCTAAGTCCTTGATGATAAGGGTCCAGGAACCACAGAGCCGCTTCAAACACAGTTGGAAATGACTAGATTAGGATGTCATTTAAATAGATTTTAAAGCGTAGGAAAAATGCAATCACATATTTGACATCCAGGAACTTTGGCTTAACATTCTTCTGGATCAAATCTGCAAAGATGATATGGCCCAGTTCTATGAGTTCCTCTGCAGATAGAGGAATTTATAAAGCCTTCCTTAAGGAACTTATCTGATGGGTCACTGTTAGAGATGGTATCAAGTCTCAGCTAGTATCATTAGCTCAACACTGTTTTTGTTATCCATACAAAGATCATTATTAATAGAAAGTATAGATCTGGTCATAAATTACAAAGCTGGATTCAAAAGGAATCAGAATTCTGAAAGTTTAGCTCCTTATACTCAGACTGAAGCTTTATAAGGCAATGGTCTGAATTCAGCAGATGTTAAGCAAATCAGTTCAATTCCAAAGGAGGTCAGTAAAACAAGCAGCTCAGAATGTTTCAAAATGTTCAGTTTTTTAATACATTGAATTGTTAGCAAAATCAATCTGAATAGGATTCTTGACTATTTGGCATTCCTTTGAGGAAATTTCCAAAAAATAGAGAATGTCATCTTGTCTTTGTTCCCCTTATTGAAAAGTAAAGATATTGCCAGAGAACAAACACTACCAATATCTTTTCCTGCCAGGAGGATAACTCAAAATCCATAATCCCCAAAGAGGTTGCCTGTTTTACTGTTTGGAATCATCTTCATTCTTTCAAGAGAACCTGAAAGCCTAGATCAGTGTTTCTCAATCCCTTTTTGTAATTTTGCAGTGCTCTGTTGAAAAGTCTTATTTTGCTCCATTGAAAAACCTTATATATTTTGCTCTCATTACCTGTCTGTCCATATTTTTGTTTGTTTCCTTAGATTAATAACTGCTACTATACAATGCTCAGCCTCATGTAACTTGATGCAGCTGGCCTATTTTTTCACAACCTTTCTTTGTAGCCTTTATTAAACGAAAAATCTTTTTTTTTTTAACTACAGCAGTTTGGGTTTGTAAGTAGCACCAAGCACTCTACAACCACTTGGGCAACTCTGGTTAGAGTTGAGTGGAGCTATTTATTTAAAACTTCCTCCTAGAGAAGATGGGATCTATTGTTCTGACCCATCCTGATTCCAGGTGATGGTGGCCGACTTTCATCAGAAACACGCAGAGCTCAAGCAGAGGGGGTAACAAAATGGAGATCCCCAGAAGGGGCCTGGCAGGCTCATGTTGCGATTTGTGACAGCCACACATCATGGTCCCTGATCAGCATCTTTTAGGCACCTGTTGAAAACTTACCTCTTTACCCAGGACTTCCCAGTATGAATTTTGGAAGAATGCTTTCCTCTCCCACCCCACCCCCATTTTTTAGTGAATATGTTCCATTTCATGTTGTTTTATATTATATTAATGTATTGTTTTAATATGTAGTTTATTTTTTTTTTACTATAAATGGCTTCAAGATACTTCCGCACAGGGAACAATATACAATATTTTCTTTGGAAGAATGCTCTTCTTTTTGACTGTTTCTGTGGAAGGAGAGAGGAGACTATGTCTAAGGATTTGCATATGT
Source organism: Charina bottae (assembly GCA_023362775.1). Taxonomy (NCBI): domain Eukaryota; kingdom Metazoa; phylum Chordata; class Lepidosauria; order Squamata; family Charinaidae; genus Charina; species Charina bottae. The sequence continues at coordinate 110,284,510 of JALMGJ010000002.1, forward strand.
GTGTGAAAGAGAGAATAGTTAGTATATGTTGATGGGGATCAGTTAAGGTTGTAAATTGGATACCTTATTTTAGAGTCAATTAACTTAAATTAGTTATTAATTATTTTAATATACTTATTTGTTATCATAGGCCTGCCCTTTTAATGAAGTGTGGCTTCTGGCAAATACAGTATATATCCACATATATGCAGATATGTGTACCAGAGATTCATCTGGATATTTTGGGGGGTGGGCACCATCACTTGTATTGATTTTAGTTGGAGTTGGCAGCCCTAAATGTCAAAATGGGGAAGCTGGGCATAATATTGATTGATTTTTTTTCTGTATACTTTCATTTCAAGGCAGGAAATTATTTCATATTCAGGGTTGTCTTATTTTTTTTTCTATGTATGACAACAAGAACTTATGTGTCTGTATAGATAGTGAGTTCTTGCTAGCGTAAGTGTTCTGATTAACTTCCAATCCCCACCCACCCACTCTTCCTTATGTTTTCCCCCTAGGAAAATGGCCACCTTTCCAAATCAGATGCTGTGTCACACTTACCCATAATTTTGAGTTGCTAAGAATGCCAGTTGGCCCCTGTAGGGTTAAGAAGCATTCTGGGAAATAAAGATGATGCAGATGCTGGTACTTTGCTTTATACCATACCAACTTGTTATTTTATTTTATTTTATTTTATTTTATTTTATTTTATTTTATTTTATTTTATTTTATTTTATTTTATTTTATTTTATTATTTTATTTATTTTATTTTATTTATTTTATTTTATTTTATTTTATTTTATTTTATTTTTTTATTTATTTTATTTTTTTTATTTTATTTTTTTATTATTTTATTTTATTTTATTTTATTTTATTTTATATTTTATTATTTATTTTATTTTATTTTATTTTATTTTATTTTATTTTATTTTATTTTATTTTATTTTATTTTATTTTATTTTACTTTATTATTTTATTTTATTATTTATTTTATTTTATTTTATTTTATTTTATTTTATTTTATTTATTTTATTTTATTTTATTTTATTTTATTTTATTTTATTTTATTTTATTTTATTTTTTATTTATTTTATTTATTTTATTTTATTTTATTTTTTTATTATTTTATTTTATTTTATTTTATTTTATTTTATATTTTATTATTTATTTTATTTTATTTTATTTTATTTTATTTTATTTTATTATTTATTTTATTTTATTATTTATTTTATTTTATTTTATTTTATTTTATTTATTATTTTTTCACGTTAAAATAAATTTGTCAGGAGGGAGCCTGACAGGTACCAAGAAAGTTGATGTCCGTAGGTGCCACGTTGCCTATTACAAAGGAAAAAAAACACCTGCTACTTTAATGGCCAAAAGGTCTTATTCCTATGACTTATTATTATTATTATTATTATTATTATTATTACTATTATCCCATTAATTATATTATATTATTAAGAATTAATATGATTGTATTGTCGAAGGCTTTCACGGCCGGAGTTCAATGGCTGTTGTGGGTCTTCCGGGCTGTGTGGCCGTGTTCTGGAAGTTGTGGTTCCTAACGTTTCGCCAGCATCTGTGGCCAGCATCTTCAGAGGGCAGGAGCACAGATAGAAGCAAAATCTCTGTGCCCAGGTAGAGTGGCAATGTTCTATTTATAGAGCTAAATTATAGGAGATTAGGTGGGGTTTTTTGTTGTGTTGTTGTTGTGTTAACGAGTGGCTTATGAGCGTGATTAGCATGTTCATTGTGAGAAGTATTCCCATGTCCTGGTGGTTGGACTGAGTTCGTTGACCTTTTGCAGGCTGTGTTTTTCAGGACTGGTAGCCAGGTTTTGCTAATTTTTAAACTTTCTTCTTTTTTATTGTAACTGTGCTGGTGTTTGTGAATTTCAATGGCTTCTCTGTATAATCTGGTGTAGTGGCTTTTGGTGTTGTCCAGTATTTCTGTGTTTTCAAATAGGATTTTGTGTCCCGTTTGCTTGAGAGCATGTTCAGCTACTGAAGATTTTTCCGGTTGCTGTAGTCTGCAGTGTCTTTCATGTTCTTTTATCCTGGTGTGAATGCTTCGTTTTGTGGTTCCGATGTATACTTGTCCACAGCTGCATGGTATGCGGTATACTCCTGCAGCGGTGCGGGGGTCCCTTTTGTCTTTTGCTGATTTTAGCATTTGTTGTATTTTTCTGGTGGGTCTGAAGACTGTTTGAAAGTTGTGTTTTTCCATCAGTTTTCCCATGCGGTCAGTGACTCCTTTGATGTAGGGCAGGAATACTTTGTTTGTGGGGGGCTGTTTTTCTTCAGTTGGATGTTGTTTTCTTGGTTTAATGGCTCTTTTTATTTCATTCTTGGAATAGCCATTTGCCTGTAGGACCCAATTCAGATGGTTAAGTTCATTGTTGAGAAATTGGGTTTCACAGTTTCGATTAGGATTCGATTGTGGTTCGTTAGGAACCACAACTTCCAGAACACGGCCACACAGCCCGGAAGACCCACAACAGCCAATTAATATGATTATTTATTTATATTATTTATTATTAATATGTATTATTCCTATTAATATTATATACTATTACTCCTATTTTTATAAGGCCAAAAGGTTGTATTCCTATCCATCTGAGTCAAATTTATTTACTTGCAATATTTATCATAACCCTGAGAAAGGATTACATTTTTTTTCTTTTGCTGTACATCTTACAGCTGCCTAGGTCCCTTGTGGGTTTTGACCATGTTTCTTACCCCTATTCTAAATTATGTTGAGAGCCCCTGAAAGTAAACCTTCATCCTGTGTGAAGGTGATTAAACTGGATTAAATTGGAACATGATGAAAGGAGTGGTGTGCTTCTACTAAGCCCCTCCCCCACTTGTAATGATACATATTGATTCCTATAATATGTAAATATAATCAAGTCTATTCAGTCTATGAAACAGGAATACCTTGGAAGAGAATGATGGGGAAGAAACGCTTTGTGTTTCAGCTGAGGACCTCCTGCCACAAAGGAATATGTCATAGGATATAAAGGGTAAAAAAAATCTTTTGAAAATTAATAGGAGACACACTGGATTGTTTTTCTCTTTTCTCTACTCCCCCATATGCTCTGGATTCCAAACCACATGGGGTTGATTCTCATCAATAATATATGCATAATGCCACAAAAATTATCAAATTATGATGAGAGGCATAGTGATGCGCAGATAATAGATTATTATTAATGCAGTGCTAAGATACAAGAAGAGCATGATAGTACAAATTAAAATAGGCCTGTTTTTTTCTAGAAGCCAGCTGTCATTCTGGTCTTTTGAGCTTCTGAAATCAAACTGAGCTTCAGACCTGACCAGGAAGATATATGAAAAATCCTCTTCATTTCATATGTAAGGACTTTATGCAAGATCCAGGTTCAGAATACTAATCCTTTTGCTGAGTTAAAAAAAAATCATAATTATGAATCAATTTGGCCAATCACTGCAGACGTAGCTCCTATACTTCTTTGCAGTGCCACATAAAACATACATATCTCATATTACATTTCTTTATTGATTTATAAATGTAACTTGCATTACCTGTTATGTGGTCTAGTGTAATATTGTGGTTTTACTAGGACTGAGGTGACCTAGGTTCAAGACTACTTTCAATCATGAAAAGTTTACTGAATAATTTTGGACTGGTCAACACAACCTACCTCACAGGGTCAATATTGGGGGGGGAAATGATTCCCTCCCCCCCACCACACTCACTCCTGTTTGTTGGCTTGAGTTTTATTTCAGATAATGTTACCTTGAAATTCTGGAAGTAAGTCAGGAAAATCATAATCATAATCATCATAATTAGGTTGACCATATTTCCTTGAGAGGAAAACGGAACACTAACCTACCCATGGCTCGCCGGACAAAGTGGGCGTGTGCGTGTGCGGGCACGCGGGCGGACGGGCGCGGGCGAGTGGGCGTGCGGGCGCGGGCGAGTGGGCGGGCGCGCGTTGCCACAGGAACTTTCAAAAATGGGACAAAATTGATGTGTTTTTTTTTAAACGACGGGACGGTCGGGAATTGTTTAGAAAACGGGACTGTCCCGTTCAAAATGGAACGTATGGTCAGCCTAATCATAATAAACCACAATGCAATGCGTTTTATATTATGAAGCTGGAGACACATTTAGAGGGAGATATTGCTCAGGCCCAGTTCATAAAAAAGCTGCAAATATTGACATAGTGAGTTGGACAGTTTTCTGTTCTAAACCAGGTAATTATGAATCTCAGCAACATTACTAACTACAAGATCACAGTCCAATACACAATGAAGCATGTAAAAAATCTTCAAGATCAATCAATAAGTGCATTTAATCCAGTATTAAATTGCAGCCAGAAATGTCAACATGTACCAGGAAATGAAAAAGAGTTTTCAAGTTAGAGAATAGCATTACCAGAGAGACTTAAACCCCAACTTTTCTTTTTTCTTCTACAAATTAAGCACTACTGATAACCTTTCAGCCCAAAGTCAGGTATTTTCTTTAAAAAGAAACTGTATATCTAATTCCTTTCTGCTCACTGTCTTACTTGCCCATAACTGTTCCTCAACACTAAAGATTTGTTTACATTCTGTCATTTGATGGGCAATGAAGGCCATTTTCTTACCATGTTGCATTCTTTGCCAAGGATGGATGGATGGATGGATGGATGGATGGATGGATGGATGGATGGATGGAAGGAAGGAAGGAAGGAAGGAAGGAAGGAAGGAAGGAAGGAAGGAGGAAGGGACTTTTCTGCTTGCCAAATATGTTTTTTAAAAAAGGAATTAATTTCCAAAGGCCTAAAAGGCCATCACAATCTTAAATCTAGATTATAATTGCAGTTGTGTGTCATTAATAAGAGCCCCTTCTGTGTTGTTGTGAAACAGTTGTTGTCCTCAGACCTGGAAGTCAAGGGCCAGCTGAATGTGAAGGATTCTGTCATCATAGGCTGCAGTTCTCAAATTCCACATACTACTTTCCAGTTGATAGTAATACAGTATTGCAGCTTGAAGGTTCATGCTGTTAACATCTGCAAAACATTTAATCCAGAAGTATGTTTTGTTCCACTGATAGACATATTTAAAATTAAGTCTCTTAAAATCAAGGAAATCCGGAAAAAAAATCTTGTTTGTTTTTGTACTAGATGGCCAACCTTTCTATTTATTTTTAAATGAGCATTCATAAACAAATTCTATAAAGACTAGGGACTGAATTAAGTACTACAACGTAACAAAAATTTATAACACTATATAATATTCCTGAAATATGATAGACTGATTTGAGGTTCTACTCATACAACCACAGTAGAAATCAGGTTACTCTAGCAAGATTCCATGACGTGGTAAGCTAAAGTACTGTATGAGTCTTCCAAAACGTCTTTTCTGAAGTGATGTGGCCCCTGAAAAAGTTGCAGAAAGGTAAATAGTGTACCAGATTGTCTTGGGGTGGTTAACCTAATATATCTTTAACTATCAGGTGAGGAGAAGAGGACAGGAGAACTGATGACTCCTAATTATACGGAACAATTTAGTATGGAATCTCCAAAGATAGTACTTGGGAGGGTGGGGTAGTGATGCTGATCTTAAATAATATTTCCTCTTTGCATATTCTCTCTCTTCTGAATAGGAGCAATTGAAAAGGTTTGATGGCATCAATCAATCAGCCACAAAGAATTCCTGCCCCTGCTCCAGGACTGAACACACCACCCCACAGTTAAGGAGACTGATGTCAAAATGATTTGCAGGGAGAAAAGGACTAACTCTGTTAGTTTGTTCATTAATCAAGCCCTCTTTATAGCCAAGGGAGACAAGGATCAAGAATAGAGGTCACCTCCCTTAGAACTACATTCAAGATGGAGCCAAGGTTAGTGAGTTTATCCTCAAAGAAAGAAGGCCTAATTCTAATAATCTATTCATCACCAGAAAAGTCATGAAGTACCTAATTCTTCCATGCATAAATTCCCCTCCCCACTCGTAATAATATTTTTGTTGTTGCTGTTGTTCAGTCGTTTAGTCGTGTCCGACTCTTCGTGACCTCATGGACCATAGCACGCCAGGCCTTCCTGTCCTCCACTGTCTCCTGGAGTTTACTCAAATTCATGTTCATTACATCGGTGATGCTATCTAACCATCTCATCCCCTGCTGTCCCCTTCTCCTTTTGCCTTTAGTCTTTCCCAGCATCAGGGTCTTTTCCAGTGAGTCCTCTCTTTGCATTAGGTGGCCAAAGTATTTGAGCTTCATAATAATATAACACTCAGGAAAATGCTGCATTTGACAGAACTGCAGAGAGCCATTGGAAGAAATGCTTTTTCATCACTACCTGCAATCACATGAAAAGTAGGATATTGAGTTTGCTTGCTCATCCAGTCTTTGAGAAAAGCAAATAGTTTAATGTTAGGTTGCTAAAACCAGCATAATGTAGACTTTCAAAATTGTTTAAATGTGCAGATTTTTAAAAAATCATCAGATATACAAGAAGCTATCTCTGAATATTTTTGCATAGCAACTGTTGCTAAGAAAGATCTGCAAGCCTAAGCCAAAATTCAGAAGAACTTGAATCCCATCAGCATTTCAAGCAGCTGGAGAAGACTAAATATACATAGTCAAATGACTGCCTTCCTTCAGTGTTTCTACTTTTAGATATTTCAAAGGAAAAAAAAGATAATTAGAAAAATATCCATTCTATGTTACCAAGGTAGAAATTATGGGATGGCTAGATTGAGATACCATCACACAGCTAGTTTCATTTTGATCAATTGTTTTCTATTCATTAAAGAAAACCCACTTTTGTAGTTTTGATTGGGTGTATCTAGAGACACATGGATCCCTCCCCCAGCTCATAGCCAGGAAATAGTGTGAGTTGTAGAATTTCATCTCTAGCATCATGTAGGATATTCTAGCACCATTCGTATGATATTCTGACCGATAAGAAAATGTTACATTCACTTACAATGTTGTTGCAAGTCAGGAGTACACAGCTTGAGTTCATGGACCACATACAACACCTTAGGTACAGTCCTCAGAATATAGAGAGAATAAGGAAGATGACCTTGATGGCGATATTGAGGAGCCGTTACCTAGGCAAATGGGGCTGAAAAACTTTTTTTTAATTCCAGAGTAACGGGATAACATTTGGAAGCAGCTGAGACAGACACCTCCCTGATTCACTGCAGTATAAGAAGGGGGAGGAAGGGCAGCACAATCCGACTTGCCAGATTCTGTTATTATAGCCACTCTGAATAAAAGTAGTTTTAGCCTTCCTGTGTAGTTGATGTCCTGTTCTGGTCTACCTAGTGGAGCTGACAGAATGCTCCAAATTGCCCTAAACTGCACATTTTAATGTGACAGAAGAGGGGGTTATTAAATACACAGAATATAAACATGTTAATCATATTTAATTCATGAAATTAAAATTAAATTAAATTTAGTCTTGGTCCTGATCCTCACCACCTTTTGGAATATGGCCCTTGTACCTGCAAATGTGGCCTTTGGCACAAAAAGTCTTGCACACATCGTTTATAGTGTCTCCCTGACCCCTTTCTAGCTTTGGATTGGCTGGCTGATTTCTCATTTGTATTGGGTTAAAAATACCATTTTTCCCATCTGTTCTCATTGAACGTACTGGAAAAGAAATGGCTTCCTTTTCTGTTTTTCAAAAAAGAATAAATCTTTGGCTAAATTTTCATGAGCAGAATGTGGAGTTCTTGCTTTCACCTTATTACTTTACAAGGTGGCTACAAGGTGTGTATAACGGCCATGCGCTTCACTGCAGTAGTCTGCAGCTTCCCATATTTCAATTGGGAGAGGCTGGGAAGCCAGGGAGGCTGCAGAGTGAATAAACCCCATCCAGATATTTATTTATTTTGAAATGAACATAGCAAACATATACTGTATGTATGTATGTGTATGTGTATGTGTATGTGTATGTGTATGTGTATGTGTATGTGTATGTGTATATGTATATGTATATGTATATGTATATGTATATGTATATGTATATGTATATGTATATGTATATGTATGTGTATATATATGTGTATATATATGTGTATATATATGTGTGTGTATATATATATATATATATATATATATATATATACACACACAGAGAGAGAGAGAGAGAGAGAGAGAGAGAGAGAGAGAGAGAGAGAGAGCGCCAATGCCAACAGCTTTGGCTGCCAAAAGGTTAGACAATATATTATTAATAATATAGTCCCATATATATACTGTATCTTCAGGAAGTTGGTAAATCCCCATTAGCAACTTCATGGAGAGAAGAAGCTATGAGCCATGGAATCAAATGGGTCTTGAAACTCCCACCTTTATTGCTGATAAGTCATAAACATGGGTTCTTTGATTCATTCATGTGCATTTCCCCATATCTGAGCTGCAAACTCTACAAAGAGAAAATATCAGAAGATCTAGAACTTAGGTAAAAGGATCAAACATGGTTCCCCAAGGCCTTGAGGGCAATCCTCCAAAAGTTCCTGCAAACTATTGCTTCTAATGTGATAAAAGGGGAAATGTAAAGAAATATATGGAAAGGAATCAATTGATGGCATTCCGTTAACTCATAAACTCATTAGAATGAATTTATTTAGGTAAATTTAATTATTTATAATTGTGGTTGTCAAACACCAAATCAAATCAAGTGTAGTGTTTGCTTTGGTCCCATCACTTCTCTCCCTGAGCTCTGCCTGACTTTTTAGAGGGGGTCCCTGAACACAGATGAATGCTTGCAATTCATTTCAAAACCTGGAATGACTTTAAAAAGATCGGTGCTGTTTCTGTGTTTCACAGCAATGGAACAATACAGAGAAAATATGAATCTGAGCCATTTTTATTGCAAGCACTTGAAATGTTAATAACCTGTATTCATTAATCAGCTTTCCTGAAAGAAAGAAAAAAAAGGGGGGGTTGCTGTGTTTGAACTAGTTCAAGGCAGACTGCCAAATTGTAATGACCGTGATGGACCAGAACAGAAATGTTATCCCCCAGTGCTAAGACAACCTTTTTGTTACTGCATACGGTCAGATCATTTATATAGTAAAACACTTGGGCTTTGTTTAACATATTACTTATCATTTAGTTGTCCACCCCAGATAAGCTATGAAACAGCTTGCATTTGGCTATTTGCCTTTCTAACAACATTATTCTGTTCCGTATTTCCATAAAAACGTTAAAGCAATGTTCCTAGGATAATAACAGCAGCATCCATATAGCATGAATAAAAACTGAAAAGTGTTTATGTTCCTGTGGGAATTCTATCCCTTAAGCCAGGAATTTTGAAGGAATGAAAATTGGGCTCCTTTACTGGGCTACTTTTTCTTTATGTATTTGTTAATTAGCTAAGGAATCTATTATTTCAGATGATGAAACATCCATGCAAACAAAATAAAATAGCATATGCATACTCAGCTGACAGCATGTATATGGATTTTCTTTTCAAAGAAGACATGTATGACATTGCACAGTTAGTATTTTACTATCTTAAAATCTCACTTTGTGAATCCATAACAATTGTAGTATAATACTAGAAGTGCCATAAGACACTGTAGCACACAGGAAGAGGAATGACTTGGGACTTTTACAGGGCAGGGCCGGGCAATTGGTAACAAAGGTGGGCTCTTGGAACATTACATTAGCATGGGTGCCTCTGGTCTTGATGCTCCCCAGCCTCTGAACATGAATGCAGATGGCCTGTATCCAGAGTACAAGCTGTGAATGAACACGTTTGCATTCCATGAAGTTGCTACGTAGCTGGGCAAGGAAGAGAAAGTCATTTGAAGGACTACACTACTGCACTGCTTGGGAGCTCCCGTGCAATGGGAGTTTTCAAGCTTACCAGGAGAAAAAGATACATTTGGAGTATGGAGACTCCAAAGAGAGGATACAGTGGTGGCCTTCACAAAACACTGTGTGATAAATATCTGCAGCAGGAAGATTTGACATTGGATAAAGCAGTCACCATGGCCAGATGATACAAAAATCTCAAAAAGAAAATTGCCTAATGGCAGCAGTGAGTAGCATCTTTTTAGACACATCTGTTAATCATGTTCATCAGCAGAAGGTGCTGAAAAGGCTGGCAAAAGATGGGCAAAAGGTGACTTGGGAGACCGTGTTCTCGGACAAGCAGTCTGTGAGAAGAAAACCAGGGATGCATCTCATAACCATTAAATGATCACATGCAAAGACCAGGTTTCTAAAAGTGGTTAGGATAACAGAAAGTGAAGATAATAAGATGAACTTGTTTTCTGAATTCTGAACAAAAAGAAATTGTGAATGCTAAGTTAGACAGAATGCAGGAGAATGGTATCATACAAGAAGTATATGAACATACAAATTGGATATTCAACATGTTGATTATATCAAAAAGATATCTTCGTGCGAGACGGGCGGTGACGAAATTTGAAATATAAATAAATAAATAAATAAGATGATGAAAATGTGTCTTTGTATCAGTCTGAAGGTCTATGGTGCAGGAACATCATCTTGCCAATAATAGATAACATTTGGCCTGTTATTAAAACTGCATTGATTTTTGATGAATTAGATGCCACCAAAGATTTTTGGCAAATAGAACTGGCACCAGAATTTCACGATCTGATATACTATGGCTGTTTTAGGTTCTTTTTTTGGCGGGGGACTCTCAAATGATTCTGAGAATTATCAAGAGGCAAAGGACTCTGTCCTGCAGGGTCCTCCAGGTATTATCTGGTATATGATGTTTTTGTCTATACAGTAACTGTTGAACTTATGGTAGATTGACAGCAGTTTTTGAGAGATTTCATAAAAAAGGACTTAAACCAGTGTTTCTCAACCTTGGCAACTTTAAGACGTCTGGACTTCAACTCCAAGAATTCCCCCAGCCAGCTTTCTGGCTGGGGAATTCTGGGAGTTGAAGTCCACACGTCTTAAAGTTGCCAAGGTTGAGAAACACTGACTTAAACTAAACAAAAGCAAATGCCAGTTTGGTCTTGAAAAGGCTGCCATATTACAACACGTTGCCTTACCTGATGGAACTAAACCTGATCCAAAGAAAGTAAAAACTATCCTGCAAGCCCCAACTGCTGAGAATCTGGATTTGAAGCATTCTTTTCTAGCTACCTATGGCTACTTTATGAAATCTATTCCTAATTATGTGGACATTTTGGAACCTCTGTGCCCGCTGACTGGAAAAGGAACTTCTTTGGCTTTGGTCTGCAGCAACTGATTCTGCACTTCAGCAACTGAAAGATGCCTTAACTAAGGAACCTTTTCTGGTTTATTATAAGCTGAATGCATCAATTTCCCTGGTGACTAATGCCAGATCTGTGGAACTTGGTGCCATCTTGCTGCAATTCGGGAAGATTGATCTAAGAAGCCTGTTGCATATGCCAACCATTTACTTTCTTTTCAGGAATGGAGATATTCAGACTGAGTGAAACTTTGAGATGTGTGTGAACTATAGAATACTTTTATATTTATCTGTGAGGTCATCAATTTGTGCTGTTAGCAAATCACAATTCACTCATGCACACAACTCAACCACATAAAACTACCACTTTGCCACCTTGCATCCAGCATCTTAGTTGGACATTGCAACCTTATGATTTTGCAGTTCAATGCATTTCTGAAAAAAAATGTAGCTAATTCCTTATTACATCTTCCATTACCTGATTCAGGATTAAACACTTTGATGGAATAGAGTAGTCACTGGGTTGTTGATTTATGAATTTGAGGCATTATTTTTTTTAAAAAGAAACATTGTCTTTGCTTCTCTGAAAGAAGTGTTATTCACAACACTTAGACATATTGTTTGATATAACATATGGGTTGGAAGAATTAAATTAAAATATTGTCCAATCCAACAAATGGCCACAAATACTTTCTAGTTCACTGCAACTGTTTTAGCATGTTGCTGCCAAATTTTCTGTACATTGTAAACTTTTATTGCAGGCTAAACAGCCTTAATACTTGAATCTACGGTCCAGAAGTCATTAAAGTTATCACATGAGATGCACCAAGGTGTGGTGCAAATGAAACAAGTTCTGTGTGCTTAATTTTACTGGAAAAATATGGACTCAGATCTTGTTGGACCCCCACAATATGTGCTTACAATCACTGATTACTCTTCTTACCTGAAGGCAATTGCATTGCCACATATTTCAGCTGTTGCAATTATCAGTGCACTGCAGGATATTTTTATTTCTATTGGATATCCTTATGAAGCTGTCCCTGGAAATGCCCAGCCATTTGCAGGTCACCTTGCTTTAACATCTAAAACTTTTGTTTATATATTTGTTCAATTGTTTATTTATTTTGTGTGTTTATCTTAAGAACCCTCTAAGAAAGAATATATCAACAATTGCTGAATGCATTAGTTAGGCAATAAAATGTGTTCTGTACAAAAGAAAAACAGTTTTGTTGTTCTCTGTTGGGTTAGAGAAGCTGTAGTTTAACATCCTTTACCATTCACCAGGATAATTAAGTGTTGTTTAGCAACATCTGGAGGATTAAAGATGCCAGATTTCTGATCTGCATTATGCTCAGTTTGCTTAGCTACCAAAGCCATCCACTTGTACCGGATCCTCTACCATCTATGATTCACTTCAGGATATCACCGTTAACTATACTGTTATCAGTGAATGCCACTGAAGCGAGTGGCACTTATTTCTCAGGATACATGTACAGTATCTTGGAATAGGCATATAATCAACTGTAATTCTTGATTCCCAAACTCAATGCGCTCATCCACACTCCAGTTCTTGCACCTTTCTCATTTGCTATCTTTTCCTCCCCAAACATGTACCTACAGCTTTCCCCATATTTACTGATTTGCAGAACACAATATACGTAGTATGCAGAATGACTGGAAAAATGGGTGGATATGTGAGCAATGTTGCACCTTGAAATGGAAGCACATATGCACTACAAAAGAACTTTTGAGAAAAGTCAAACTTTTTCCAAAAAAATTCAAAATTTGAACCTTCAAGGCTAATCCTGGAAAAAAACAAGCCAAATTCACCCATCCCTAGAAATGATCTATTTGGATTTTTTAAAGTATAATAAAATAAATTTTACCAATTATTTCTTCAGAACTCTGAAAGTGTGAGGCTATCATTTTGCATAAAACAAACACACACAAACATTTTCTGTTCCATAAACACAATCTAACAAAAAAATTTGATGCTCCAAAAACAAGCAAAACCTCTTTGAGTCAAGAACCTGGTAGGAAAAAAAATGAAATTGTGTATCATAGGAAATAACGTCTACCTCATACAGCCTCAAACCTCTGAGATACATTTATTTATAGATAGCCAAAGATGCCTTAAAATAGGAATGGGAAGTCTGTGGCCTTATCGAGCTTGCTGAAGTAAAGCTGCCCTTCAGTCCATCGGGAATTGGATGGAAAATGGCGATATGGTACAATATTCAAATTCTCCACAAGCTTTGTAGATTATATAATTAGAACATTTTTTAAAAATCTTAACTCTTCTTGGAAGTAGGCTTGTTGATGAAAGACAGCAGATTAACACTCAGGGTTTCATTTTTCTATTTGTACACAATATTTGTTAAGTTTTGTTTATGACTTAAACTTAAATTCACATTGAAAAAGTAAACTTTGGTCTTTGGGACTGATCCCTTTGAAGCATCTACTCCTGCTCATTTGCTAAAGTCTTGGCCTAAGATTCCCTAAGCTCTTAAGTGAATATTGTAAATAGCAATTGTACATTTTGACATTTGCACTGCTTTGTTTTGTAAGGTTGACTGCAATTACCACCAGAGGATTATTTATTAAATAACTTCTTAGAGTGCTAATTTCCAGATAGAAAGTGGGCTGGAAGTAGCGATTGTGTAATTATTAAGCATAGCTTCCCCATTGCCCATTGTTAAGGCAGCAGATGGCCATCATTGTCCTTCCAGGTGGAAGAGCAGATGTTTCTCCCCGTTGGTATCACCACTAGGTTTCAGCCAATTGGCAGTGAAGGCCAGAGACTCTCTCCCTTCTGAGAGCACAGATGGCAGTTTTGTGAAGAATATGACTGAACTGTGAGAAATTGGATACCACCATTACATTTAATAAGTGATGTTCTGCTAAATTAATATATTAGTTTGATATGTTTGTATTTCTAGGTGTGAACACACATCATTTATACGTGCCAATAAAAGTCAGCAGTACAAGCTTGGAATGTACCGTATTTTCCGGCGTATAAGACGACTTTTTAACCCAGGAAAATCTTCTCAAAAGTCGGGGGTCGTCTTATACGCTGGGTGTCGTCTTATAGGGCGGGTCACTTTCCCGGCGCACAGCTGATCCCCGGCGCACAGCTGATTGGCACCGAGATTTTCCACCCGGGCCCTCCCCCCCCCAAATACATCTCCAAGCTTTAGCAGAACAAACCATGAAGGAGGAGGAGGAGGAGGGTGGTGGTGATGATGGTGGGAGGTTTGAAAAAGCAGATCCAAGCGCAAAAGTTACTGAGTCATTTCAGCCTCCCTCCCTCTCGCTCTCTTTCCCTGGTGATGGATCAGTGCGGGGGGGGGGGTCGGGAGGGAAGGGAGGAAACGGCAAGGGAGGGAGGGAGCGGAGGGTGGGACCCCCCTGCACTGATCCATCACCAGGGAAAGAGAGCGAGAGGGAGGGAGGCTGAAATGACTCACTAACAGCCCGGAAGACCCACAACAGCCATTGACACAGTAACTTACAGTATGTTTCTACCCAGGTGTAAGGTCACACAGCTACCTAGAAACATATTTAGGATTCCCTTACCAACTTTGCTCAGACTGAAGAAGCTCCTTGGATAAGGAGCGAAACATTTCCACTGAGAAAATAGAAATCCAGTTGACATGATTCAAGCTACAGACAATTCCACCTGGATGACTGAGAACCTTCATAGAAGAGGGGTAGTCTTATACGGCGAGTATATCCCAAACTCTATATTTTAAGTGGAAAAGTTGGGGGTCGTCTTATACGCCCAGTCGTCTTATACGCCGGAAAATACGGTATTGTTCTAACTGATTCAAATACAAGGAACCTGCCTCAAAATAATGTTTTCAGATACAGGTAGTCCTTCACGTACAATCACAATTGGGACTGGAACTACTGTTGCTAAGCAAGGTGGTTGTTAAGTGAGTCATACCAGATATTATGACCATTTTTGCCACAGTCATTAAGCGAATCACCACAGCTGTTAAGTGAATCACTGCAGTTGTTAAGCGAATCCAGCTTCCCCCATTGAATTTGTTTGTTGGAAGCCAGCTGAGAAGGTTGCAAATAGCGATCATGCAACCCTGGAATGCTGCAACCATAGTAAGTGTGAGCCAGTTGAGAAGTGCCTGAATTTTTATCATGTGACCGCAGGGATGCTGTGACAGCCATAAGTGCGAGGACTGGTTGTAAGTCATTTTTTTTCAGTGCTGTCATAACTTCGAATGGTCACTAAACGAATGGACATAAATCGAGGACTACCTGTATTAGTATATTTTAATGTGTACTAGACTAGATTGCTCATCATTACATGGGACTGGATTTCAATTTATAGGTCACTCTTCTGGATCTAAAACATAAGCAGTGCCTTCCTGGAAGGGAGTCCTGGCCCATCTAGTCCAGCAGTCAGTTCTCACTGTGGCCAACCAACTGCCCAAAGAAGCCCACTAGTCTCCCAGCAGATGGTCTTCAGAGCCAGGCCCACTGCCATCAAGGCTAATAGCCATTGATCCCCATTATCCCATGGATTGGTTTAACCCTTTTTTGAAGCCAGCCAAGCTAGTAGACAGCACCAGACCTTGTGGTCGTGAATTCCAAAGTTGAATTATATGTTGGATAAAAAAATTCCTTTTGTCTGCTCTGATTCTTCCAGGACTCAATTCCATTGAGTGACCTCCAGTTCCAGTATTTTGTGAAGGGAAAAATAGCTTCTCCTTGTCCTCTTTATCCACACCTGGCATCATTTTGTATACCTCAACCATGTCCCCTCTCATTTGCCTCCTTTTTAGACTAGGTTAGTACAAGGTTGGAGAACCTTGGCCCTTTAGATCAGGCCTGCACAACTGGCAGAGTTGTGGCCATGTTGGTAAATGAAAAATAAACCTGGAGGATTGGCAGAAGCACCGGAGCTGGCAGTGGCAGTGAGCCTCGGAGGCACTGGGGGTGCTCAGCAGGGTGTTCCTGGGGGTGACGGTGGTGAATGTATTGGTTTTTTGAAAAATGCTGGCAGCCCATGGGCTCTATGTTGTGCAGGCCTGCTTTAGATGGGGCTGAACTGTGGCTCCAAGCAGCACAGCCAGCATAGCCAATGAGGAAGGATGCTAGTTCAGGAACACCTGGAGGGCCTCTGATTTCCCTTCCTGGCTCTACTTGCAAGAGGACTCTGGAGTGTGTGAAACAAAAAGGAAGAAACTAGTATCTGCTGGTAGATTGCAAAGAAATATGTCAATTAACCTGCTTGCTAGTTGCGATATAAAAAATTCCTCAATCACCTAACATTAAAATTGATTTTCTCCTATCAAATGTAAGGAGTATAATCGATAATAACTTGCTAAAATCGTTTCATCTTCTTCTCTGAGGTTTCTATCCCAGGTCTTCTGAGTTAACACTATATACGTATCTTGTCAAAAGGATGACCCGTATGGAGATAAATGCAAGCTATGTTCTTTCTCTACGTTTTGTATATGGAATAACTTTTAAAACCCCAATGCGGTACAAAGAATTAATAGAACTCATGTTGGCAAAATTGGAGCTAGGTAACAGAGCTGCTGTAACTTAGAAAGATATCTTCCTTTTTAATACAGTATGTATTGCCCCAAAAAGGCTGGAATATCTGCAAAATGGGTCCCTCATGGTAGGCTGACTGATGCAAATGGGAGGAAAAACAGGCAGGCTTAACGCTGTGAAGTTTGTGGCTTTTCAGAGAAAAATATTTCTATATGCAAGACTGAAATTAAGGTTAAATTCACTGCTCATTACATTAATGCCCCAAAGCTGCTTTTTCTAAACCCCTCTCTCTCCAATCATCATCTTCCAGACTTTCCTCATCTCCCATTAGCCACCTTATTTCCCCTTCCCACTACCTGGTTGTTGGTATTCTGCAGAAAGGGGACAGATCTCTCTCTCATTTCACCCACATTTGGTCATTTCAGGAACTAAAAGTTCTGGGAAAATTATATTTCTCTTGAGTCACAAACTGCTGCTTTGTTCCATATTTTGTTCCAGCACTTTCCTAAAGCAGCAGCATGAAGAGGTATTGAAGATTGGGGAGTAGAAGGGAGGGTTCAAGGAGTTAGGCTCCTTTTTATTATATTTTATTATATTTATCTAGACTCAAATTATATATGTTATATCCAAGGTCCATTAATGGAGATCCATTAAATCAAGATTTTACTGTATAGGCATTCTGTTCATGCTGTTGTGCACTGTTGGAATCAGCAATCCATCCTGGATTTGCTGGTGATACACTGTTGGTATCACCAAGCAATCCATGGTGCATTTTGCTTCAGAGACATGTCTCAATTTGCTGGTTTGACCTATTTGCTGACATTCTTCTCTCCCTCGGTACTTCAATTGTCTGTGTATGTGCATGTGTAAGGATGCATACATGAATCAGGATTGCTCCTTTTTTGTTCTTTGCTGCTGAGTGTTTTAGGATGTAAAAAAAGGGCATGGATTTTTTTGGTAGTAAATTTAATTAGATTTCAAGAAAAGAATAAAAACTACAAAGAACAAAAAACTACAAAGAACGGAAAAAAAACTTTAAAAGTGCAGAAACACAAGATAATTTTTTAAAAAATATATTACAAAAGATGTGGCTTGGTAAATTAATGAACTTAGAGCTATTACTTGGAACATATTTTTTAATCTTATTTATACCCCGCCTATCCCCTCCCTAATGGAGGGCTCTAGGCGGCTTACAATCATGTACATTCATATATTATACATCATATATTATTACAATTTAACCGCGCGATAGGGAGGAGGTGAAGGAACCGGCTCTTCAGCTGCAGGCATCGGACTACATGCCCCAGAATGCCTTGCTCCGAGCTGGCTGCTGACGTCCAGGAAGTTGTTGTTCCAGATCCATCGTCCTCCGCCGCCATTGTCGGGATTTTCCAGATCTTCTTGGATTCGAGGACGACCTTCCGACGGACGCCAGCAAATTGACCCACGTGAGTGGTACCCAATTTATCTACTCGCATTCAGCTTTCGACCTGTTGGGTGGACAGAAGCCGGGGTGAATGGCGAGAGCTCACCTCGCCACGCGGTTTCGAACTGCCAACCTTGTGGTCGGCAGTCTAACGGCTCAGCGGTTTAACCTGCTGAGCCACCGCGCCCCTCTAACTCTCCTGTTAAAAGAAAACGTATATTTCAAATAATACTAAATAAACTAAAACTTGACATTGCATGCCTCCAGGAAACTCACATTAAAAAAACAGATACAAAATACTTAATTAATAAAAAAATTAGGATTAGAATTTACTGCATCAAATGAAAAAAAATGGAGTAGTAATATATATAAAATCATATTTAAAACCTAAATTAATTCAAAAAGATGAAAATGGGAGATATATTATTATTGAAATCGAAATTCAAAATTCTAAAATGCTACTAATTGGCATATATGCTCCAAATAAAAATCAAAAATTTTTTTATAAAGAATTATCAAACAGTTGTGTACAGTACACACAAAATAATTGGATAGTGATGGGGGATTTAAACGGAGTAGTTGACCCAAAATTAGATAAGAAATCACAATGTCAAATTAACAAATATCAAGGTAAATTGCCAAAAGAATTTTTTGATATGGCTAAAAATTTATCCCTAACAGATGCATGGAGAAGCATAAATGGAAATGCAAGAGAATTTACGTTTTATTCAAACAGACATAAATCATTTTCAAGAATAGACATGATATGGCTATCAAAAAACTTGGAAAATAAAATTAAAGAATCTACAATTTTGGCAAAAACTCTATTGGATCACAACCTAGTGCAAGTGATTTTGAAAATAAATTCTAGAAATTTCAGATGGAGACTAAATGAAAATATTTTGAAAAATAAGCAAAATTTAGAGGATCTTAAAAAAAATTGCAAGAATTTTTCCTTTGGAATTCAGGCACAGAAGTAAAATTAGAAACAATATGGGATGCGAGTAAGGCCTACATGAGAGGACATTTTATATCAGTGAACAGCCATCAAAAAAAAAATACCAAAAAATTACAGATAATTATGGATCAAATTAAAGAAAAAGAAAGAGAATTGCAAAACAATAATAATAAAGAGGAAACTTTAAATCAGATTAAATTACTACAACTTCAAGTCCAAATTTTGATGACAGAAGATATAGATAAAAAATTGAAATATATTAGAAAAACTTTGAACACGCAAATAAGCCAGGCAGATGGTTGGCATACAAATTAAGAAAAGAAAGAGAAAAAAGAATAATTCCTAAAATTAGAGAAAATGATGTGGACTTAATTCAAAATGACAAAATTAAAAATGCCTTTCACGCATACTATACAGAACTATATAAAACACAGAAAATACCATTGGAAAAAATTGAACAATATATACAGGAATGTAATCTAAAAAAATTAACCAATGAACAAAGGGATATAACAAATAATTTGATCACAACTCAAGAAATTATAGACACAATTAATAGATTGAAAATAGGTAAAACTCCAGGACCTGATATGTCTATGAAGGTTCTCAGTCATCCAGGTGGAATTGTCTGTAGCTTGAATCATGTCAACTGGATTTCTATTTTCTTAATGGAAACGTTTCGCTCCTTATCCAAGGGGCTTCTTCAGTCTGAGCAAAGTTGGTAAGGGAATCCTAAATATGTTCCTAGGTAGCTGATACCTAGGTACCTAGGTAGCTAGGTAGCTACCTAGGAACATATTTAGGATTCCCTTACCAACTTTGCTCAGACTGAAGAAGCCCCTTGGATAAGGAGCGAAACGTTTCCATTAAGAAAATAGAAATCCAGTTGACATGATTCAAGCTCCAGGACCTGATGGACTCTCGGCGGGATATTATAAACATTTCAAAGAACAATTGATAGAACCACTCAAAATACTTTTTAATTCGATTCTGGAAGGAAACAAGATACCACAAACATGGACAGAGGCTAAGATTGCCTTAATTCCAAAGGAAAACCAGGACTTAACAAAATGCCAAAATTATAGACCGATCTCTTTACTAAACAATGATTATAAATTATTCACTATTATATTGGCTGAAAGATTAAAAATTTTTTTACAAAATTTGATAAATTGTGACCAAAATGGATTTATGCCAAACAGACAAATTAAAGAAAATTTGCGGACAATAATAAACTTAATAGAATACGCAAACGTACACAATGAAAAACCTATAATGTTATTATTCTTAGATGCTGAAAAAGCATTTGATAATGTAAATTGGGATTATATAATTAAAACTTTAGAATATAGAAACTTTGGAGATAATTTTATAAAAGCAATTCAAGCTATTTACAAAGTACAGAAAGCCAATATTATAGTGAACGAAGAAGAAACGCAAGAAATTAACATAGAAAAAGGTACACGTCAGGGATGCCCACTGTCTCCATTAATATTTATATTAGTGCTGGAAGGTTTATTGGAAAAAATTAGAAAAGATGACAATATTGAAGGAATAAAAATTTAAAAAGAAACATACAAATTAAAAGCATTTGCTGATGATTTGGTGATAATAGTACAAAACCCATTAGACTCAATAGAAAACTTAAACAAAATGTTACAAGAATTTGGAGATTTGGCAGGTTTCAAAATAAATAAACAAAAGACTAAAATGATAAATCTAAATATGATAAAAGAAGAGAGAATGAAACTGGAATATAAAACAGGATTTCAAAATGTGAAACAAATTAAATACCTAGGAGTACAGATAACAGCCAAAAATATAGATTTATTTAAAAATAATTATATCAAAGTATGGAAAGAAATAAAAAAAGATTTAGAAAAGTGGGAATCTCTACAAATATCATTATTAGGTAGGATTGCAACAATAAAAATGAATGTACTACCTAGAATTTTGTATCTGTTCCAGACGATACCCATAGAAATAACGGACCAAACCTTTTCAAATTGGCAAAGAGATATAACAAAATTTATATGGCAAGGGAAAAAACCCAGAATAAAATTAAGATATTTACAAGATATTAAAGAAAGAGGAGGATTGGGATTACCAAATTTAAAATTATATTATGAAACTTGCGGTTTGGTCTGGTTGAAAGAATGGATAAAATTGGAAAATACAAATATACTAAATTTAGAAGGTCATGATAATAGATTTGGATGGCATGGGTATATGTGGTACAACAAAAGTAAAATCAATAAGGCATTTAGTAATCATATAATTAGGAAATCAATACTAAAAATATGGAACAGATACAAAAATTCTTTACTACCTGCACTTCCATTGTGGACATCTCCTCAGGAGGCAAATGTTAGAATAGAGAATCCAAAAGATAAAAAATGGTTAAGATACAAAACCCTACTTAAATTCAATGGAAACAATTATGAATTCAAAACAAGGGAAGAACTAGAAAGGGAGGGTTTTGAATGTCATTGGTTTAAATATCTACAATTAAAAGAACAATTTAAATTAGACAGAAAGACATTTAAATTTGTGAATTTAACAGATAAATGGGACAATATATTATGGAATGAGAATGACCATCTAATATCCAAATTGTATAAAAAATTATTAGATTTAAAAACTAGCGATATAAAAACCAAAAATTACATGACAAAATGGGAAGAAAATTTGGGTAGAGAGATCGGTTATGAGGATTGGCAAACTATCTGGATGAAAAATATTAAATTCTCCTTAAGTAATAATTTAAGAGAAAATAGTTATAAAATGATTTTTAGATGGTATTTGCCTCCAGAGAGATTGTATAAAATGAAGTGTTTAAGATCAAATGTATGTTGGAAATGTAATATAAAGGTGGGTTCTTTTTACCATTTATGGTGGACTTGCAAAAAAACTAAAAAATACTGGGGAAAAATTCATGGTAGTATTTGTAAAATAATAAAAATCAATATGGAAAAAAAACCAGAACTATACCTATTGGGCCTCATGGACACAAAGATAAATAAAGATCACAAAAAATTACTACACCATCTGATTACAGCAGCAAGGATAACATTTGCAAAACACTGGAAAGAAGAATACATCCCATCAACGGAAGAATGGACGATTAAAGCAATGGAAATAGCAAAGATGGATAGATTAACAATTTTAATAAAAAGCAAAGAAATTGGAGATTATGAACTAATATGGAATCCCTTTCTAGAATTTATACAAAAGGACTACAATATAAAATTACCATTGTAAAACTGGGAAAATCAAAAGGAAAAATATTATAAAAAAAAACAAATGTTAAATATGTATGAACAAGCTTAAAAGGAATATTAGAAATGTAATAAATAAACTACATGTGGAAGGGAAAAAAAGTGAACTATGCAAAAAGATAAAGTATAAATACAATAAAGAAACAATAAAGGGATGGAGAAATATAATAGAAATATAGTAAATATTAAATAAATGTTAAAAGGTTTCTTCGTAAAAGAAACAGGAAGTCTTTTTTAAATTAATTGTTCTATGTGTAACTTTGTTTGTTGTTATATGTGTTGTAAATCTTTGTAAATGTACCTATCTTTGTGTTGTGTATTTTAAACAATAAAATAAAAATTTTATAAAAAAAAAAAGATGTGGCTTCTGACTTTTAACAGCAAGGATATACAAAATTTCCATAATCAATCTCTTACTCTATATTAAACCAAAACAACACATTATTTCTGTAAGTCATTCCACTTTATCCCATAATAAAAATCACTAGATATAGTTACTCCTCCCCCTTATATTAAAATAAAGAAAAAAAATTCATATCAACCTCCTAAACATCTTTCTCCCCTCCAAAAGATAACACATATTTAATTATTCCCTTCCTACACTATTCTATACATTTCTGTCTACTATAATAAGAATCAAATTAAGAAGCAAATAAGTTGTCTGCTATTATATTTAATAGTACAACAATTTTAATAATCCCAATCTTAATAAACCCAAAAAACAAAGACAATTCAAAACAGTAATTCCATATCTTTAAAAGGGAATAACATCAATCAAATCCTTAAAGCAAACCAAATAAACGTTCTTTGAGTGTGTGTTACTGCTGGTGTCTGGGAAACACAGCCCAGAGTCTACCATGGTGGAGATGGGCGGGGATAAATCCAATAAATAAATAAATAAATAAATAAATAAATAAATAAATAAATAAATAAATAAATAAATCAGTTTTAATAATTTTAATCTTAATAACCCCCCCAAAAAACCCAAAGCCAATTCAAAACAGTGAATCCCAATCTTTAAAGGCAAATAGCAGCAATCAAATCCTTAAAGCAAACCAGATGAACATTCTTCAGCCCTTATCCCACTTCAAAATAAACCAGAGCAGTTACATATCCCCACAATGTACACAGAGCTTTCCTCTTAAAAAAACAGCCTAACTGTCCCCCTCAAAGATTCCAAGTTCTTTTCATGGCATTCCACCAGGAGCTTGATTTTACTTATGGCTTGCAGATCACTCTCTCCCTTAGATTTCTCCAACTCCATTATCAAATCTTCATCCAGCATCTCAATAAAAATCCCAATCTCAGTCTTAAAGAAAATCTTTCTATTGCTCTTAAATTCCTTACTTCCATCCACCACATCTCCAACCTGATGGCACATTTTAGATCTCATATTTTCCACAATCTCCTAGATATCTTGCATAAAAGTTTTATAAAAGTCAGAAGAAATCTGTTTAAAATCCTGGTGAAGGTCAGAAAAAATCAGTTTGAAATAGTAGATTATGGCGCCCCCTAGGAGCTCAACGAGTGAAAGTCGAAGATATGGAAGAGTTCCAAAGTGTGTTTACACAAAGAGAGAGTGAGATAGCAGACAGCTCTCAAGGGAAAGTGAGAACAGAAAACTGAAGGCTTAAAGTGAAAACAGAAACCTGAAGGTTCAAATCAGCCAATTCAACGTGTAGAAAAATGCTAATATCTTCAAATTAAATACAAAAATAATAAGAGGAAGACGATTGTTTACTCTCAATCTTTGGAATTTCCATTGGAAGGAAAACGAAATCCAAAACTTAAAAGATTTTTTTAAAAAAAAGTAATTCCAAAAATAACACTAAACACCAAGAGAACCAGCTTCTCCTCACTGTAGAAAGCCTCTCTTGGGGTACATATACTTGGGGGGAAAAAACAAATTGGTGATTTAGAAATGGGGTGGCCAGTCTTAGTGTCCCTTTAAGGCTACAGCACGGCTTGGAAATGATGACATCCCAGCCTCCCAGCTGCTCTTACCAGTCGAGCGCGAAACACTGTTTGCGATCTTCTGGCTGCAAGCGGCCGTCCGGAGGACAGATGGGATGATTCCAAGTATTCTCATTAATCTGGAGAATGTTTCTGGGCTTCAGGAAAACCTTCCTGAGCCAAAAAAAAGGTTACCGTGTTGTCAGCTCTGCCCGCTGAACCAGCGGACACAACTGTTCAGTCCACCATTCCCACCAGAAGCCAAAACAGGCATGGTTTTTAATGTTTCCTCTCCATTGAATAAGGCACCAATGTGACTTTTAGTTTTTCTTTCTTTTGCTAACATTCTCAGTCCAGCAAGCAGAGGCTGCAACCATTTTTTTTTTGAGGGTGGAGGAGCTAGTGATTTCCAGTCTGCTAAAAGCAATATGCTGTATCTACTGGGGTGTTGGGCAGTCCATATGGCTAACTATCTGCAAGGCAACCTACATTAAACCAAGGAAAGGAAGGTTATTTTGGGAAGAAATCTCCTTTGTGTGGCTTGAGTAGAATTATTTTTTACCTAGCTGTTTGACCTTCAGGTAGCCTACTCTGGAGGTAATTGAGAAATTAGGCTTTGTGCCCTTCTTAAAAGGACACACTGATGCTTTCAAATATATTTCAAAATTAACCTCTGTGGCTGATTTTTTTAAAAATTGGCTGGCTGGTAGCCCTGGAATAAAAAGGAACTTGTTCTGCATTCCCATTGTTTTCTTTGGCTGGAACAGTTAAGTATTTCAAATTTTGTTCTAACAGAATTTGAGCTGTTTTGAGTTTTGCTTCATCAGAATGCAGCTAATTTGGAATGTTCCAATAGAATGTTCAGATGGAGCTCTTTTGTTTTGCTGTGAGCTGAAAGATGTGATCTCCATGTTGTACAGTACATGTCCCTAATCGCTCTTTCTCATTTCATCAAGGATACTGTTCAACGTTTTTAAAATACAGGGATTGTCTGCTCCTATGCCAAACATGACTTCAATATTTATATAAATATTCATATAAATTTAACTAATAAATATTTCCTTTCTGGTTTTGCACACTGAAATTTGTAGCTCAAATACACATGCAATTTTTCAGGAAATGTATTCAAAATGTGTATTTCATGGAATAAAATATCAGATTTCTCATATGATATTGGTAAATTGGGTTTCTCTACAAAGCAAAAGTGTCTTGGCAAATTGCATTCCTGTACAAAGCACAGTGTTCTCATGATGACGTGAATGCCAGGTGGCTGGATAACAGAGAAGCCTTGGCTTTGTTTACATCCTCATGAGATAGGGAGCGAGAAGGTACCATGTTATGTCTAGCAATGGACATCTTCCCATGGGAACAAAGTCTCCTGATTTCCTTCTGTGGGAAGCCTTGCCCAGGCCCCCTGAGCAAGGAGGGGGGGAACTCAGTGCGTAGATGCAGCACTGCCACCCAATGCTGTGTGCTTTGAGGCCCAGTGTGTGTAACAGCTAACATCCAGCCAATCAGAAAGCTAGAAGAACTGAATATACAACCATGCAAAATGGTGTTCTATGCTTCTTGATTTCTAGTGTCTTTTAGCTATGTAGTTCTTCACGTGTTCACTTCCCGTGGACTGGGCAGAGTGAGCTATGCCTGGCTTTGGTATAGGCCGTGGCAGGAACTCTGGCCCTGGGATCAATACACGGAACTCTGCTTATAAGTTTGTTTTTGTTTTCCTTTTACAATGCTGTATCATGTATATTCATCTTTTGCATTTTTGCGATAATGTGATTGTATATACATTATTGCCTTATGCTACCAGTAAAACACTGTTAGCCCTAACAAGCTGCATTCTTGTCTGTTTATTCTCAAGCCTCGGTTTTTCCCCTTTAAGCCAGTGTATATCCCATCAAGGAGTACGGCAGGTCTGTATACTCTCACCCTACCTATTCAACCTGTACACAGAACACATCATGCGATGTGCTGGGCTTGAGGAATCCGAGGCTGGAGTTAAAATCGCTGGAAGAAACATTAACAATCTTAGATATGCAGATGATACCACTTTGATGGCTGAAAGCGAGGAGGAGTTGAGGAGCCTTATGACGAAGGTGAAAGAAGAAAGTGCAAAAGTTGGGTTGCAGTTAAACCTCAAAAAAACCAAGATTATGGCAACCAGCTTGATTGATAACTGGCAAATAGAGGGAGAAAAAGTGGAGGCAGTGACAGACTTTGTATTTCTAGGCGCAAAGATTACTGCAGATGCTGACTGCAGCCAAGAAATCAGAAGACGTCTACTTCTTGGGAGGAGAGCAATGGCAAATCTTGATAAAATAGTTAAGAGCAGAGACATCACACTGACAACAAAGGTCCGCATAGTTAAAGCAATGGTATTCCCTGTAGTAACCTATGGCTGTGAGAGCTGGACCATAAGGAAGGCTGAGCGAAGGAAGATAGATGCTTTTGAACTGTGGTGTTGGAGGAAAATTCTGAGAGTGCCTTGGACTGCAAGAAGATCAAACTAGTCCATACTCCAGGAAATAAAGCCAGACTGCTCACTTGAGGGAATGATATTAAAGGCAAAACTGAAGTACTTTGGCCACATAATGAGAAGACAGGATACCCTGGAGAAGAAGCTGATGCTAGGGAAAGTGGAAGGCAAAAGGAAGAGGGGCCGACCAAGGGCAAGATGGATGGATGATATTCTGGAGGTGACAGACTCAACCATGAGGGAGCTGGGGATGGTGACGGCCGACAGGAAGCTCTGGCGTGGGCTGGTCCACGAAGTCACGAAGAGTCGGAAGCGACTGAACGAATAAACAACAAAACAATATCCCATCATAAAAAGCTTATTTATGAATGTTGTGTTTACTCCTAATATGCTACAAACTGGATTTATGATGAGAGTTTTATGAAAATGACATGGATTGGACATAAATTGATCCATTCAGCCCTATTTATACATTGTATTGGCTATAAAAGAACTGTATAAGCATTTCAACTTGGGCATTTCCAACTAGCAAGATCCAGATCTAGGATTGTGGACACAATAAAAACCTATTATAATGTAGATGCCCAAGCAACAGTAAATGTTTCTCAACTGATTTGAGTAAATAGACTTGGTCATTCTGTTTAATAATTCTGAAGTTAGTATTTCCCAAGAAGATTCCAAATATATGGAACAATCATAACTTATGTAATACTACTTGTACAAAGTGTCTTTTTTATGTATAGTAACATAGACACTTTAAATATGAAGGCCAAACTGTTATTAGTGCACAAATAACACCTGTTCAGGGTTTAGAATTTGCATTTTCTACTCTATCTGCACTACAGATATAATAATTTTCAACAAAACTTTCAGATAAATTATACCAGTACATTCAAAATCAAAGGCCAAAAGTAGACCATGTTATTTAGGAAGGGGTTGACCTTTTAGAATAGTAGAAAGCCATGGAAATTGGACAAGACATAGTTAATTCATTTGTATACCATGTTTTTCACAAACACACTGTACTCAAAGCAGTTCATACTATAGATCATTTAAGTATAAAACAAAAATATCTCAAATTTAAGTTAAATCTAATGTATTTAAAAGATATCAAAATTATACTGAAGAGAAAATAACCTATAGGTCAGCTGACAATATCCAGTACCAATAATGTCAACAATATTAAAAGCAATACTGTGAGAAGATGCCATGGCTAGCAGGGTCCTAGTGAGTGCCACAGTAGGCTAGAGAAGATGGTCTGTCATGAGATATATCAGCTGGTGGTTCCTTCATCTGCCATGGAAATGAGGACATTGGTAGAGTGCCACATCATGGACTAATATCTTAGTTCTACTACAACAAAATGAAGGCTGTTGCCCAGTTTATGCTACAGTCAATACTGATTTATCACAAATTTACTTAAGATATTTTTTTTTATTAAAAACTTAACTATATACCACTGTCCTATTCAGTTAGACAGTCAAATGTCTAGCTTACATCAAGGCAGTAAAACTGTGCCTCTATTGCAGATTCCTCACATGGACTTGTTTGAGCTGATACTTATCCATTATACTTCATCCATTGTTCTATCAGAAAGGTCGCTAAGATAGAACCTTTTTTGAGAAGTAGGATGTATGTGCATTGTATATGTAGAGGACCATTTAGTCATTCACACTGTAACTCTTATCTTGGTTGGAACAGCCTAGGCATGCACTTATTAATTTCATTCCTTTTTTTTTTCTGCTCCTTCCAATAATTTGTCATGATAATGTAGTTAAATTGAAAACTTACAATAAAAGGTAAGAATAACACAATGGCCAAAACCAAAACCAAAAAACAGCAGCAGCAGCAAACAATTTTCCCATCAATGAAAATGTGGTCTCATAGTATTGTTATATTACTATAATTTCTTTACGTATATGGACTGTTATATATCCCTGCCTTAGAGTGAGATCCCATTTTATTCACTCTTGTCCATCTTGGCTGAATACAAGAACTGAAGAAAACGTGTTAAGATATTTGGTGATAATGAGTTTTAAATTGATGCATAAAGAGTGTTTAATTATATGTATTGATGCAACAGATTAATAAAAGCCATGTAAAGCATCAACAGCTAAACTATCTTAATAATTCCCACTGTAATATTATAACATATGTGGGCAGAAAGCAGGATAGTTCCTAAAGTTTTGTTGTTTTTCAATAATCATAGCTGCACTTAAGGATTATAAATATGACTTGTTAAAATTAGGTTTCTTCTCACTTGCCTTGTTAATGTGAGAACTGAACTGTGCCTAGACACAACACAGTGACTTATGTGTGAATTCTGAAGTGATTTATATTTTAAAGTTTAAAAATTCTGGTTTTTAACACTGCCCTTATTTGTCCTCTGTGGTGTCATCATCCATCCACTGTGTCACACTCTACCCTCCATCCAGAAGA
The DNA here is from genome assembly GCA_023362775.1 of Charina bottae. Classification (NCBI taxonomy): domain Eukaryota; kingdom Metazoa; phylum Chordata; class Lepidosauria; order Squamata; family Charinaidae; genus Charina; species Charina bottae. Next base: position 110,313,727 of record JALMGJ010000002.1, read on the forward strand.
CATCTTTTCAGGGTCAGTGGCTTGGCAGTGCGACAAGTTGAAAGCAGTTGGTAAGAAATGAGTCCTTGCCTGAGTGTCAGCTTCTTCAGACAGAGGAGCCAAGTGAGAAACAGCAGCATTGTGGGACCAGGAAAAATCCTTTGGGCTTGAAATAGACGTATATAGCTAAGACTTCAAGGCAGAGATGTGGATGCAGCTCATACAGCCTGTCGAAACATTGCCACTAAATTACAATGAATTTTTGTTCTGGTCCCACCTATTATTTTACAAGATGCCTTCATTTGGGAGTGGAGCCCTCCTGTCACCCTAGTGCAGCTCTTCTTCCCCCACCCCCAAAGTTATAGAGATTCTATTTGATTGACTCTTGGTTGATGTGAGAGAACTGAAGAAAACTTGTCAAGAAATTTGAGGGAATGTTGATATTCATTTGAAGGAGGGTTAAATTCAACAGTATAACTTCAAAACAAAGGTCTTCTTTGCAAAGAATGTGGATTTTATTTACAGTGAATATAAATACCCACTCTTCCAGAGATGCTTATTTACCTTTTTATGTTTCAAGTGCCCTGATGATGTTACCTAGTTGGGTAATGAAACATCTGCAAGCAAACAATGAAGCCCAGAGAGCACCAAGGCTCCACAGTTCAACCCTGAGCTACAGATATCCTATAGTTTCCCTTATTTTTCAGGACTTAGTTGCCATTCACTTTCTCATAACTTTCTTTTACTTTCTCTTTATCAAGGTTACTTCCATATTCCTCTACAGACAGATACAAAATAAAAATTCTCTCATTGTTAGATATACTATATACTGTATCTGCACATGCATTTCCTAGGAGACTATTGCTCTCTTACTCTCCAAAATGTATTCTTCCTTCTGACAGTCTTGAATTGGATGAGAATCGACAAGAGCAAGTTATGCTAAGGAGTATTTGAATATATAGTTGAAGGCTTTCACGGCCAGAATCCAATGGTTCTTGGGGGTTTTCCAGGCTGTGTGGCTGTGTTCTGGCAGTTTTGATTCCTAACGTTTCGCCAGTAACTGTGGCTGACATCTTCAGAGGACAGGAGCACAGCTAGAAGATTCTCTCTGTGCCCAAGTGGAGGGTGTGTGTTCCTGCTGGTGTTTATAGCTGCTGGGTGTGTGTCTTCTGTGGGTCATTTACAAGAGATTAGGAGAGGGTTGTTTGTGGTGATTAGGGGGTGTGGTGCTGTCGTGTGTGGGATTAGCACATCTATTGTGTGAGTTGTTTGTATATTTCTGTGGTTGAGTAGGTCAATGAACTCTACTCAACCACAGAAATATACAAACAACTGACAACTTTCCTGTAATCCAGGCAAGCTATGGAAATAGTTACCAAGGTTATCCTAATGGCAACTGGGAACCTAGCCCCAAATATTTGTCTACTTGAATCAGTGTGAGGTTTCGGGGACTTACCTGGCTGCCGGCCAACATGCTGGACTCGGAGGAGGAGGAGGAGCCAATAACAGGAGGCAGCAGGTTTGGCGCGAAACCGACTGGAGACCCGGAAACACTGCTTGGCAGAGGCTCGGAAAGAAAGACGCCTCCTCCAATCAGCGCGCACCAAAGGAGAGCAGAAAGGTGGGCCGAGCAACGTGAAGCCCGGTTGGCCCCTGCTCTCCCAAGGTGCGAAAAATGAAATAAAAGGCTGGTGCGACTTAGCTGCTGGAGACATCCGTTATACCTGTTCCACGCCAAAGCCACCAGACTCTGCGCTGGACCCTGCTCCCGAGCCTTGCCTTGCTGCCGCCCTGAACCTCACTCTAGAGCCTTGCCTTGTCACCGCCCCAGACCTCGTTGACGAGCCCAGCCCTGCTGCCGCACCGGACCCTGATTCCGCGCCTTGCCCCACCGCCGCGCCAAGCCTTGAATCCAAGCCTTACCTTGCTGCCGTGCCAAGCCTCGTGCCCAAACCTCCTCCGGTCACCACGCCTCCGTCCTTGTTCCCTGCGGAAGAAGCCAGTGTCGGGGTAAGTGCCGTCGCCTTGCCTGCTCCTCCCCCGACTGCCCGAACCACTGATTCTCCGTTGCTCTCCACTCCGGAGCCTACCGATGCCAGCCACCAGTCGGCTGCCCTCGTCAGGCCCCAGTCTACCCAGGCGGCCACCAGCCCAGATCAGCGGCCACCAGCCCAGATCAGCAGCCAAGCCCAGCCGACGCCGGCCACCAGTGGGTTGCCTTCGTTGGGTCCTGGTCTACCCAGGTGGGCACCAGCCCAGATCAGCAGCCAAGCCCAGCCGACGCCGGTCACCAGTGGGTTGCCTTTGTCGGGCCCCGGTCTACCCCCAGCCCCGACAGCCAAGCTAACTCCACGCCCGCGGTCACCTTGCCTGTCGCCTCCGGTTCACCGCTGGCTGAAGCACCTTCCACCGCGCCTGCACCCTCTCTGGTCCTTCCGGTCTGGCCAGGGGTATCCAATGGACTCGTTGCTATCCAGCCTGTAGAAGAAGAGGACTGTGTAAACTGGGCGGCTTGTGTATCCATGTAAATAAAGTTATTTCAGTAACACTTCTGTGTCAGTCGGAACAGGACAATCAGTTGTTTTAGTCTTCACAGTTTAGTCCCTGAAACATTTTCAGATTGTTATTGTATTTTATATTGTGCATTTAACATTAGTAGTGATTGTATTTTATGATGAAATTTTTATGGCACCTAGGAAAAAATATGGTGTTCAATAAATTCAATAAGAACAGCTTTTAAAACATTTTAGATCAGTTTGATGATTCAGATAAGAACTTCTTGAATATTAGCATCTGTCTCTGCAACCTATTACTGTCCTTCCAGTGGAAAATATAATTCCAATACCATTTTTCTTTAGTAGTATTCTGCCTCAGCCTGAATTTGAATACTAGAAATTTTACTCTACTGTGAAATTCTCTCAAATTCTTTGTTTTTGTGGTTCTTTCCTGTGAAGTGCTCTTTTGGGACTGAGTTTCAGGGTTCTAGATCTACCATGAACATGAGATCACTTCTTTCAATGTCAGTATAAACCAAACTATATTTCTGAAATTCTCCTTATTCTCATTTTTATGTCTCTCTGAGCTTCTTATGTGTTTTATGCTCTTACATTTCAGTTAGCCTTCTGACATTTTTATGTTCATGCCCAACCGTAACTTTCTGTGTATTACTGACAATTTTGAAGGCCGTGGGATCTTGGCATATTCTTGTAACTCATTTCACAGCAGCAGATGTAAAAAAACAAAATTACATCCTGAAAACAGAAAGCCCTTTACTGGGAAAAAATGTAGCAAATTTAAACCATGGAAGCAAAGAAATTACAGGTTTAAAATAAATGTGGGGTGTTGAGATAATGGGCCTTAATGCTAGAACAATAGTGATAACATTAAATTGTTAGGCTTTATTTTAGCTCCAGTGCTTTTTATTAATAAGATATTACTCTTACTCTTTTTTTATTTATTTTATTTCTTTATTTTTATCCCGCCTTTATTATTTTTTATAAATAACTCAAGGCGGCGAACATACCTAATACTCTTTACTCCTCCTTTTTCCCCCACAATAACAACCCCGTGAGGTGAGTTGGACTGAGAGAGAGGGACTGGCCCAAGGTCACCCAGCCGGCTTTCATGCCTAAGGCGGGACTAGAACTCACAGCCTCCTGGTTTCTAGCCCAGCACCTTAACCATTAGATCAAATAGCTGCATTTAATTTCTTTAAAAAGCATAAATGCTCAGCATGAAGCTACTAAGGACTATGGTTCAGATGCCTAACCATGATCTGTTATAAGGATTTTCTTTCTCCATTAAAAGAAAATATCAATCAGTAGATTCATCATGTTATAAAATGAACTTGCTATGGTCTTCACTTACTGTTTTCTCAAAGGTGGCTTTTATTTTTTTTATTTTTACAACTATGTAACTCTTGTTTGTGGTATGAAATATCCTGCATTTATTTTAATCCCAGTTATTTTATTTTTTTGTATTGTGTTTGTATTTTATTGTAACAGGTGGCAGTTTTTGAAGAAAACCTGCATTTATTATAATAGCAAGCACTTCCTTTCACATTCTTTTTTCCCTGTTGGTCAAAAGTTCAAAACAGTCTTTACAAGGTTATTTTACTTAGGAAAAGAAAGGAATCAAAACCTCTTTGTAATAATCTCTTCAGGCTGAGCAGTTGCTATGAAAGTACAAGGCAACTGGGCTAATCTGGGAAACAAACAAACGATTATCCTGAAATCTAGGCTGACCATATTTCCTTGAGACAAAAACGGGACATTGGGATGGCAAAACGGGACAGGGTTAAACTTATGTAATAAAAATGGGCAGAACTTCCATCGTCCCCTTGTGGCCGCCATTTTGACTTTTTTGACCACACCCTGAAGGCACCCCTGAACATGGATGTGCCCTTGGAGTCGCCAGGAGCTAGGCTTGACCAGAGAGTGCTGTGTCTCCTAGCCTTTGAAGGATCATTCCATGCTGGGTAGCTGGGACTTCGCTTTCTCCAAGGCTGCATCTCTCCAGACCAGTGTTTCTCAACCTTGGCAACTCTAAGATGGGTGGACTTCAACTCCCAGAATTTCCCAGCCACCATGGGAATTCCCCAGCCAGCAAGGACGGGAAAGCTGGGTGCTCCGCTTTCCTGTCTTTCCCGACTTTCCTGTCCTTGGCAGAGCCAATGCTGGTGAGGGGGCAGCACGCACGCGTGCTGCAACACCCCCTCCCTCGCCGTCCCTTGCCCGCATCACAAGTTCCCTACAAGAATGGGGACGGGGTCTATTTAAGAATAGGATTTTTTTAAAGGGTGGAGCACACCACCAATGGGACTGCCAACCCTTTCCTGAAAAGTGACCATGTGTCCCAAACTCCAACACACACCTAGCTGCTGAGTGAGAAGGGGGAGAAGGAGAGAGAGGAGGGAGGGGGTGGGGAGGAGAGAAGAGTTTGAGGGAGGAAAACAATGGGTGTGACGGTTCCAAGGGACCCTGCTTACCGATCTCCAGTACAATAAAGACAACATTTACATTTTTAAGTCCCGGCTTTATGTCTTTTATGATTAAGAGGTACGTTTCATTTGCCATGCTCATGCTGCTTGCTCAAGAGGAAGAAACGGGTGTTGCAGGGGCAGATTGAGCAAGACAAACCACCCCTTCCCAGAGGAGTGCTCGGTACAAGAGGGTGTCTGGGGACCGGGGGTGGGGTGAGTTTGACCAGCTCTTCAAAAAAGAAGTGACGTGTACAGCCCGGGGCGGGAGGGGAGGCACTTTTTAAAGAGATGACAAGGCATGCACAGCAACCCCCCTTTCCTGTAACTCAAACTGGTTGCTCTCCCAGTAGGGGAGAAAACCTGATCGCAGACAAATCTAAAGCTGGGCTGGGGTTGGAAGCCTGGGCGCTGTGATTACACAGGCAAGGCATTTGGCCGGCTTCATCTACTACTTCGACCCCTGTTGGTGGAAGGGAAAAACCAGTCCAGCATTCTTTGCCTCCCTGCTTCTCACAGCGCTAGCTCCTCTGAAAAAAGAGGGAAGGAGAAGAGAAAGTGGAGTGCTTCTCTTGTTCCTTATTATTTTACAACGACTAAGGTGCTTTTCTGCTTATCTTGCTCGTTCACCCCCTCGTGAGCACGCTGCCCCCCAGAAAGGTAACTGCTCTGCTTTCAAATGCTCCCCTTTATGGAAGGAAAGCATCTGCCGCACCACGGCTGATCCATTTGCACCTCATGAGGGGAAGGGAGAAAAGAAAGTTAAGGATGCCATAAGAAAAGCAGAGAGCCCAGCGGATTCCAGGCGGGAGGGCTTCCTCTTCCAGGCTGCCTCCAAAAACGGGACAATATTGAGATTTATATCAAAAAGACGGTACGGTTCAAAAATGTTTAAAAAACGGGGCTGTCCCGTTCAAAACGGGACGTATGGTCAACCTACTGAAATCTTAAGTAAACTTTCCAACCAAATCCAGTTTCAGCTTCATTCACTTTTACCAGACTTAGACAAAACTGTCTTTTCATATTGACCCAAGCAAGAATGTGGCAATCCCTGAAATTTTAAATAGACAACAAACCATCATGGCCTATTAATCAGACACCTATTATTTGGATGCACCTAATATATTTATATATGGTGGGGTTGAGAGGTACAAGGATATTTTTTCCATGTCAGGTAACACTAGATTTCCATAGGGAGGTTTATAATGCACAACTCCTTTGCAAATAATTATTCATGATCATCATCATCATTGGCGATCACTCGTAGCCGAGTAAGATTGTCTTCCAAAGGTAAAATTTTAACGGTGGATCCGTAAGTGGCTATAAAGGCCAATTCTGGATCCGCACAACCTCCCACAATGAGGGCATAGGTTTCCGGGTGGGAGACGGTCATGATGAGGGTTTGCCTGACGTGCCTTCCTTTTAGCTCTTTTCTCCTTTTCGCCCTGTACTCGTGCTTCTTCAAAGTCCATAGCACCATTAATAAAGGATGACCTCCAATTGAAACGCTCATGAGTTAGGGCTTCCCAGTTCTCAATGCTGATATTACATTTTTTTAAATTAGCTTTGAGAGTGTCTTTGAATCTCTTTTGCTGTCCACCAATATTCCGTTTTCCATTCTTAAGTTGGGAGTAAAGTAGCTGCTTTGGAAGACGATGGTCAGGCATTCGAGCAACATGACCGGTCCAGCGAAGTTGATGTTGGATGATCATTGTTTCAATGCTGGTGGTTTTCGCTTCTTCTAATACGCTAACATTAGTCCACCTATCTTCCCAAGTAATTTGCAAAATTTTTTGGAGGCAGCATTGATGGAATCTTTCAAGAAGTTGGAGATGGCGTTTGTAGAGGGTCCATGTTTCACAGGCGTACAGAAAGGTTGGTAGTACAATGGCTTTGTAAACAAGCATTTTGGTCTCCCTGCGAATGTCCCGATCCTCAAACACTCTACGCTTTATTTGGGAGAAAGCTACACTCGCAGAGCTCAGGCGATGCTGAATTTCAGCGTCGATGTCGGCTTTTGTAGATAGATGGCTGCCGAGATAAGAAAAGTGATCGACTTTTCTTTTCTGTTATAGAACTTCAATATGCTGATGATAACGTAGTCTGTGCACACTCCGAGGAAGATCTTCAAACTATCCTAAACATCTTTGCAGAAGCATATGAAAAGCTCGGCCTCTCAATTAACGTTTTAAAAAAATTATTCATGAAATGGTATTACAACTAAACAATCTAGGTATCACTTTCTATAAGCACAAATTCGGGTGATGAGTGCCAAAGCAACAGAGCCAAAATGGAGCCCAGGAGAAACAAGATGAAGTAACAGCATATTAGGGCAGAACACTGGAAGTTTACAAGAGTACATTAAACAGAAAAAATAAAACTCAGCTTAAAAAATACCTTCAAACATTCAGTGAGGAGTGAACATGCATATTAATTATAAGCTGGTAAGTATCAGCTGGAAAAATGAAATGGAAAACTGATGTAGGAAGGAGTGATTTTCTATAGCTCTGAACAGAAGAAGGAAGGAAGGAAGGAAGGAAGGAAGGAAGGAAGGAAGGAAGGAAGGAAGGAAGGAAGGAAGGAAGGAAGGAAGGAGGAAGGAAGGATTCATTTTCACTTTACGTATCTAATAAGTACCTTATTCCAACTTAAATGTTTTAAATTTAAATTTAAAGGCAATTCTATTTGAAAGGCTCAGGTTGATACAACACAGAAAAGAAAAAAACTGATTATAGTCTAAACTTTCATTTACTACTGTCAAAGACCAGCTGCCAGTTACACATTACACATAACGTTGGGGGTGTGGCAAGTCCTGGCATTGTAGTGGACAGAGTCTGGTGAGGACCTGGCAGAGCCTGGCGCGACGAGCCGGAGTTTTTTTTCCCCAGGCTGTTTTCTCGACGCTGCGTTGGAGCTGCGTTGGATTCCAGCCTGTGGACTGAAGTTTGCACTACCCCAATGGGCCCCGGTGAAGTCCAGGAGGCCCAGAAAGATTACTGGCATGGCTGGCCCATTGCAGGAGGGGCTGGAAAAACACTTGGGACCCCCCCCCACCTGGCGAAACAACAGAGCAGACTTACCAGCGAGCCTGTATAGACCGGAGTCTCACTCGCTGGATCGTCACCTTGTTGTGGTGAGTGGGCTTGTGTGTTCCCAATGAACCCTGTGAGCGAAGCCGTCGGGAGTCATGTACTCCTGGCAGGGTCACCCATGGCGGTAAGGTCCAGGGGGAGGAACCAGACAAAGAACGATCCAAGAAAGTCCTCAACGGCAGAACAGGCGGAAGATAACAAGGTGTATTGTTACAACGGCTGTGAAGGCGGATGAAGGCTGCAGCAGACAAAAGGTCACCAATCCTCATGGTATCCATGCCATTGGATTGGAGCCTTTTTCTGTGAAGGTTGTGTGCTGATCGTTGTGCACCGATCTCCACACATAAAACAAATTCACGCACAGGCGTCTTCCAACCACACCAAACCCAAAACAACCAAAAGTCCCATGGCGACTGACGAATGGCAATGGGGGCAGGACTGTGAAATCCGGAAGCTCCTAGTCATGGACCAGCACATGGGCGGTGGATACGGATTCAGTTGCCCTGACTCAAGGATCGAGGCAGTTGAGTAGTTCGGCAGCTGTATCCACGACTGAGCAGCCCTATTTAGGATCCACTCTGCTCACCCCATATGGGGAGGGGGCTAGAAAAGGTGCCCTAAACATAGTCTGCCTCATTTTCTCCCTGACTGGATTACTGCGACCAGTGGGGTCACCATCTAGCAGTCGTAAAAAACACATGAATTTTGGAACATGGAACATACGGACACTGCAAGACAATATGGATAGTGAACAACCTGAACGTAGGGCTGCCATTATTGCAAGGGAGCTGAGACGTTTTAATATTGATATAGCAGCACTCCAAGAAACTCGAAGAGCAGAAGAAGGACAGTTGAAGGAAGAAAAAGGAGGTTATACCTTCTTTTGGAAAGGACTGCCTGAACAAGAACGACGAATACATGGGGTAGGCTTTGCTATCAAAAACGACCTTGTGAAGCTCTTGTCAGAAGTTCCCACTGGGATTAACGAACGACTCTCAACTCTGCGAATAAAACTTGCCAAAAACCAACAGGCAACTATCCTAAGTGCTTACGCACCAACACTAGATGCAGATGAGGATATCAAGGAAAAATTTTATACCCAGCTGGACACCATCTTATCAGAGATACCAAAGGAGGATAAAATTATCCTCCTGGGCGATTTCAATGCAAGAGTTGGGCGGGATTTTGATTTGTGGCCAGGGATCATTGGGAAAGAAGGAGTTGACAACAGCAACACGAATGGAATCTTACTTCTGACTAAATGTGCAGAGAATAACCTTGTCATTACTAACACACTCTTTTGCCAGAAAAATAAATTTAAAACATCATGGAAGCACCCACGGTCGAAGCACTGGCATCTTTTAGATTATGTAATTGTCCGTGCTAGAGATCGCCGTGATGTACTTCTCACCAGAGCCATGACGAGCGCCAATGACTGCTGGACAGACCATCGATTAATTCGATCCATGATGGCCATAAAGATTGTCCCTCATCGTAGGCTCCAAGGAAGAAAACCAAGGCGTAAAATGAATACACTGGCCCTTCAAGATCCTATTAAACGAGCTTGCTTTCAATCAACTCTCAAGGAACATCTGCCTATGGAACTTCCTGAAAATGTTGAGGAACACTGGACTAAATTGAAGACTTCTATTATTTCAGCCTGTGAACAAACTATCGGATACCAGACTAAGAGACATCAGGACTGGTTTGATGAGAACGATAGTGAGATTGAACATATTATTGACAAGAAAAGGAAAGCCTTCCAGATATGGCAAAAAGATATTAACTGTGCCATTAAGAAAAAAAAATCTACGCCAGTGCAAAGGCAGAAGTCCAAGGAAGAACTAGAGAACTTAAGAACATATGGTGGATAAAAAAAGCCCAAGAAACCCAACATTTTGCAGATGCTCATGATGCACGGGGCTTTTTTAATGCCATAAAGACCATATATGGACCAACAAACCATGGTACAAATCCCTTACGCTCAGTAGATGGTGCTAAACTTCTAAAGGACAAAGAGTCTATTGCACTGCACTGGAAAGAGCATTACTACAATCTCCTTAATCGTCACTCTACTGTGGCTGATGAAGTCTTCTTGCAAATCCTGCAAAAACAAATAAGAAATGAGCTTGCAGTACCCCCTAGTTTGGAGGAAGTCAGCATAGCCACTAAACAAATGAAAAATAACAAAGCTAGTGGACCTGATGGGATTCCTGCTGAAGTCTTTAAAGAAGGCGGGCCTGAACTTACACAACAACTTCATAAGCTCATCGAAAAAATCTGGATGAGGGAGGAGATTCCAGCAGACTTTAGGGATGTCATAATTTTCACTCTCTTTAAAAAGGGTGATAGAACAGACTGTGGAAACTATCGAGGCATCTCCCTTCTAGCCACAGCAGGCAAAATCCTGGTGGTCGGGGCCTTGGACAGGATCGTGCCTATGTGACCTCTCTTGCCTCGTTCAACCCGTCACTCCCCGTGGTTCATGGAGGAGTTGAGGGTTTTGAAGAGGGTTAAGAGAGGTCTGAAGTGCCGCTGGAGGAAGACAAGGATTGAATCTGGCCGGATACAATCTAGAGCTGCTATTAGGGCCTACCTTGTGGTGGTAAGAGCGGCAAAACGTGATTATTTCTCCGCTCTTATTGCGTCCACAGAATGCCGCCCAACGGCCCTGTTTAAGATTACTAGATCCCTTTTGGGTCAGATGGACTTGGTGACCCATTTACAGGGCCGGTCGGAAGAGTTTGCTGAGCATCTGCAGGACAAAATTGCTCAGATTCATTCCCAGTTAAACTCTAAGCGTGAGGCACAATCTGGGGAGATGCCAGAGGCTCGTACTTACCCTGTTATCTGGGAACAGTTTGATCCTGTTGGGCCTGATGAAGTAGACAGAATCCTCCAGATTGTAAATGCCACCACTTGCCATCTAGACCCGTGTCCCTCCTGGCTGGTTAAGTCAGCCCGGGAGGTCACATGTGGTTGGGTCCAGACAATGATTAATACATCTTTGGGGGAGGGGGTGTTTCCAGTGGTCTTTAAGAAGGCGTTGGTGCATCCCCTCCTCAAGAAGCCTTCCCTGGACCCTACTGTTTTAAACAACTTTCGTCCTGTCTCCCACATTCCCTTTTTGGGAAAGGTGGTTGAGAAGGTGGTGGCGCTGCAACTCCAGAGGATTCTGGATGAAACAGATTATCTAGACCCCTTTCAGTCAGATTTCAGGCTGGGATATGGGACAGAGACTGCATTGGTCGTGCTTATGGATGATCTCTGGCGGGAGCGAGATGGAGGGAGTGCATCCATTCTTGCTCCCTTGGATCTCTCAGCGGCTTTTGATACCGTCGACCACGGTATCCTTTTGGGGTGGCTCAGGGAGTTGGGGGTGGGCGGTTTTTTTTTTACGCTGGTTCGCCTCCTTCCTCTGGGACCGCTCCCAATCGGTGGTAATAGGAGAGGAGAGATCTGACCCTCAGCCCCTGTTATGTGGGGTGCCGCAGGGTTTCGTTCTCTCTCCTCTCCTGTTTAACATCTACATGCAGCCGCTGGGCAAGATCATCCGTCACCATGGGATGAGGTATCACCAGTAGGCTGATGATACCCAGTTGTACATTTCCGTCCCGGGTGAAGTAAGTGTTGCAGTCGACACCCTTTCTCAGTGTCTGGAGGCTGTAGGGGCCTGGATGGGGCACAATAGGCTTCAGCTGATCCCTGGTAAGATGGAGTAGCTGTGGATTGATGGCCTCTTGATTTCTAGTATGTTGTCATCTTTAACTCTAGATGGGGTGGCACTGCCTCGTTCAGATTCAGTGCGAAACTTGGGGGTCCTCCTGGTCTCACGACTCCTGCTCGAGGAGCAGGTGGCAGTCATGGCCAGGAGGGCCTTTGTACAGCTTCGGGTTGTGCGCCAGTTGCGCGCCTTCCTGGATCAGGAGGCCCTCCAAACAGTCACTCATGCCCTTGTCATCTCCCATATAGATTACTGCAATGCGCTCTACATGGGGCTACCCTTGAAGAGTATCCGGAAGCTTCAGCTGGTCCAGAATGCGGCTGCACGGGTAGTTCTGGGTGCTATAAGATCAGCACATGTAACACTGCTACTCCGTGAGCTGCATTGGGTACAAGTTTGCTTCTGGGTCCAATTCAAGGTGTTGGTAATCACTTTTAAAGCCCTACATGGCATGGGGCCAGGTTACCTGAGGGACCGTCTTATCCCGATCACATCCACCCGCCCCACCCGATCATGCAGGGAGGGGCATGCTTCGGATCCCATCACTAAAAGAATTCCATCTAGCGGGGTCCAGGAGGCGTGCCTTCTCTGCGATAGCACCTACCCTGTGGAATATCTTGCCCCCTGAGGCAAGATGGGCACCCTCGCTCCTGGCCTTCAGGAAGTTGTTAAAGACCTGGTTCTGCCACCTTGCCTGGAACGAAAGAGATAATATTTCCTCCTGGGGGTGGTTAGCGTAATAATATCCTCCTTTTAACAACATACCATCTTTTGGATTCTTATTTTTTATTTTTATGGCAGTTTTTAAATGTATAGTCTTTTAACTTTTATATTGTGATTGTAAACCGCCCAGAGTCTACCATGGTAGAGATGGGCGGGGATAAATCCAAATAATAAATAAATAAAATAAATAAATAATTAGGATGACAATTAAAAGGAAGTAAAGAGAAAAAGAACATTTTCAAACAATCCCTTGTAGATTGCAGCAGGAGATGATAGAGATGGAGAGATAGAGAGATAGAGAGATAGAGAGATAGAGAGATAGAGAGATAGAGAGATAGAGAGATAGAGAGATAGAGAGATAGAGATCGTTAACAAAACTTAAAATCAATCTCTGTAGAGAAGTTGGGGGGAACTATATAAAAAGAAACCATGTGTAGCAATATCTATAGAACAGAATTTTGCAACTCTTCTAGAGATTTCTGGAGACAAATCAGCTAATAAGGGAAGAATGTTCTCCTCATCCTTCCTGCCATGCAATCTGATAAAAGGGGAATTATTAAATTATTAAATCTGAGGGCCAGGTTTTAGAGAATGGGCAACAGAGTAAGAGATGTGGATCTATTCCAATTTTCCTCACAAGGCTTAGGCATAAATGCTATGCGTTATTATATCTCTCTTCCACTAACATAGATGGCCGAGCATTAAAGACTCTGAGGAAGGCAGACATGGAGTATTAACTAAATCACTGCTTGGAGTGAAAGGTCTTCCAGATAGACTGCCCCCATAACAGGTGGAAGTTGTACTGTGATCATGATCATGATCAGTGTCACATACATCTTGCCTCAGCTCCATTTTAGCACTCCCAAAGCTAGATCAAGCCAAATATTGGGCTGAGAGTCCACAGTCTCTTTGATTCAGTTCAGTCCCTTTTTTCCAGGATGATAGAAAGCTATAAAAAAGGATCAAGAATGATAGCAGGCTTGTGCCTGACTCTGTAAAACCAGGAATGAAAAGGTGAGGCTGCTTGCACAAAAACGATACAAATGATAAAAATGGGTGTACATAAATGCAAAGAAAATTACTTATAAAAAACTGGAATTGGAAAAAGTTCTTGAAACATTTGGGAGAAAACAGCTTTCTAAAAAAACCAAGAATAATAAATTAAATCAAAGGTTTAAATCAGACAGCTGAAAATAGAAATAGAATTTTGCAAATAAATTCTGACAGCTACCTTGAAGAGTAAGGTAAAAATGGCTTAGAAGATGGGAAGTTTACAGATGATTAAAGAAGTGGAATGGAAAATAAATAGCAAAACCTGCATGAGAAAACATGTAAAAGAGAGATGACCAGTGATTAGACTGCAAAGAGCCCTGAAAACAAGGACAGTAAGATAAAGCAAATGGAAGAAGTAAGAAAAATTGAAAGGAACCAACATATAATTGAATTTAGGAAAACCAAATTTGGGTGGAAGAAGAAGTGGGTGAAATGCAAGATGGAGAAAAGAAAACTCAAGGAAAAGGATAAGCAAGTAGGGGGAAAACTAAAGCATTGGTCATGTGTTTAATGTTGGAGGAATGCACAGCTAACTGAAAATAGTGGATAGGTGCATATATGTTGTTGTAATGATGCCAAGATAACAAAATACGTGTTACAAAGTTTTAAAAGATGTCTGTCTTTTCATACTTACATCATTACCCATCAAATACATAAAGGGTAGAGTTTGCAACATGATGTGACACATATTTTGTCACTTGCAGATGGCTATGCATAGGTGAGTTAATAATAGATGGATTAATGCTATGCTGCATCCTACCTCTGCTCATCTTAGGGTGGGTCTAACTCAGTGAAGAACCTTAGTGTTGTGGCAATTAGATCCCACTGGAATCAGTGTATCAGAAATTCATTAGGACTTGCATCAGCCTTGCAAAAGTGGGTGATTGGGTGCATCTTTGGATTGCCTTCCCTGATCCTTTTGCTACTCTTCAGTCAGTGCTTGTTATCCAACAGGAAACTCCTACTGGCAGAAGACTTTGCTGGCAGAGGATGAAGGGCATTTCAGTTAGCGTGATTTCAGTGATCTCTGCCTCAACCTAATCTCTTCCAACCATGGTTGAGTTCCAGTTGAATTGTTGGAAAGGCACAGTTTTTGACAGTGTTATGACTGAGTCAGAAAGTTCTAATAATACAATAAACCATTAGAGTTATAAAGACAACAGGCGAGTGCCTAACACATTAAAAGAAACCTGCAGCCAGCCGGTTCACTTCATAGGATTAAATATTAAGATAGTGAATTGGAGCTGATTCAGTTACAACATTCTAAGGGTTACAATTTGGACTAACTTGGATATATGATTCAATTTTTTTTTGACAGATCAAATTGTCACAGCCTTGTTGAACTAAATTTACATGGGAAAGATTTGCCTTGCCTTATAAAAATACTGGAAATAATGAGGGCACCCGCACACCAAAACTGGATACTTTCAACAGTCATGTGATACCTCAAGTCATGGGATGCTATCATTGTCCAAGGATATATTAATAGAAGGGAAAAAGGAAGAAAATGGCTGATATCATTAAGGGACTGAAATAGAGGAAGCACCATAGAAAAAAGTTTGGTGAATGACCTGAGTTCATCATCCACGCTAGTACAAGAAATGTTTTGAATCAGTGTGACCCCTTTTCAGACGAAAGCTCCCCAAACATAGAAAGAAAATTTATCTGGCATTCTTCCATATATGTCAAAAGGCACAACACTGTTCCAGACAAGCTAAAGTATCCCACCATATTTCTTCCATTCATTCTTTTCTTGCCAAGGGAACACAATCCTGGCCTCTCTAGTATCTGTATTCCAGGAGGATTTGTATGATGTGAAGATTGCATCATATAATTGATACCAGCCCCAGATAGTTCCTGCTCAATTAACTCCAGAAGTACACACAACAGGGTATATTTAAAGACCCCTCTCCAAATGGAAGATCAGGTGCCACCTCCATCCAAGCAAGGCCACCACTATCAAGGCCAGAACAGCTGAGCTCCAGATGATGTACAGATCTGTTTTTATCTCTTGACTTTGGTGTGGCAAGGGCTAACTCACCTCCTTCCTGCTTTTCCTTCTTATAAGTTTCTTCTGTTTTAAGCTTTCAAACCTTAGTGAGGATCTCCTTAGTTGATTGATGAGAATTCTCTGGGTAACAATGATTGTCAGAAAACTGGGATTAAAATGATAATAATAAAACAGCAGGTCTCCATGATACAGTGAGAAGATTATTGGGGCCTGAAGAGTATATCTGGGGATTTTTGTTTTGCCATTCAAACTTCCCTAGACTTTGAGGGATTTTTTTTCAATGTTGAAGTATGGGAGTGTAAACCCAAACAATCTTCCTTCTTAGAAATACTTCATTTCATTCAAATCTACATACATACATAGCCATCACACTATCCCCTTTCAAGGTAAAGCAACATTATACAAAGCAGTAAGTCAAAGAGGAAGAAAAGGAAATATAATGAAATCTAGTTTATACGAACACAATTTACTATATCTATCCATATCTTTCTATTTTTGCAAACCTCCCTTGCTTCCATCATGTCCATATACTACTACAGGTAGTCCTCACTTAACGGCCACAATTGGGACCGGAATTTCAGTTGCTAAGCGAAGAAGTCATTAAGCAATGACTGCTGATTTCATGACCTTTTTTGTGGTGGCCATTAAGGGAATCACCACAGTCGTTAAGTGAACCATGTGGTTAAGTGAATCATGCAGATCCCCATTGATTTTGCTTGCCAGAAGCTGGATAAGAAGGTAAAAAATAGTGATCATGTGACCATGGGACACTGCAACAGTCATAAATGTGAACCAGTTGCCAAGCACCCAAATCGTGATCACATGACCATGAGGATGCTGCGATGGTCATAAGTATGAGAACCAGTTGTAAGTCGTTTTTTTTCAAACAGCATTGTATGTCCGAACTGTCACTAAACAAGTGGTTGTTAAGTGAGGACAACCTGTACGTACATTGCCTCTTGTCCTTTATTCATCTAAATCTCTTCTCAGATTTTGGAGTTCTGAATTATCTGGTCTTATTCTCAAACTAAACCAAATATAGTGCAAGTATTTCCTAGTATTCCATTAAAAAACATCCAAAAGTCCAGTTTGGTGCTGGGCTGCCATGGTTTGCATTAGCTGCCTATTTCCTGGGTGCCAGAACTCCCCACCCTTTGAGGGCTAGAACAGCCAAAGCCAGGAGCAAAGAGACTGAGGCCAGACAGGATCAGGCAGGACCAAAGCACAGCCAAGGCCAAGAAACAAACAGTAAGAGACTCATTTACCAAATCCAGATGAGGAGAAAGATACACAAGATACACTAATTCCTGTAGCTATATATAGCTATTCCTATATAGCTATATATAGTGACTGGATTGCTAGTTTCCACAGTAGCTGCTCTTCATCATTAGGGCTACTTGTGTCTGCAATAGAAGCAACTTATCTATCCAAGCCTTGTCCTTGACTTTTCTGCTGCTAACTCCTGAGTGCTGGTTGAGTTTCTAGAGAGTTTAATTGCTTTAATGAATCAAAGACCAAGGCAGCTGTATTTGACAGGAAAAAAAATGGAGAGAATAATTTCAAATTATACATGAATGGTAAACTTCTGCTAAGATGGCAACATGCTAAGATACACTTTCTGTCTCTGCCGCCAGTTGCAAAAATAAAATTTGTAGACTGAGTTTATAGACAGCTGCTAAGCTAAACATTTAATCAAATTGCTCCAGCCACTTCTGATATTGTGGGAATATAATAATATCAGCTTGTAAACCTAGGAACCAGCCTCTTCCTTCTCTCCCTTCTTCTCCTACAGCACCAGCATCTCTTGTATGGACCCCTCCCCTGCCAGCCTCAGATTCTGTAGAGGCTGTTGTGAAGCTAGAAAGTGAAGTTCCAGCTGGAAATTATTTACCCTTCTTTGCCAGGTGGGACCCTTGGCTGACACCCCAAGTCAGTGGTTTACACCAGGAAATTCCATCTGATATTATTCCTTTGAGTTTTGATATTCTTGTCATGCTCAAAATTACTAAATTGGTGACTTTCAGAATTAGAAGCTTAATAGAAGCTATCAAAAGTTGGACCGTTCAGATAGATTGTACTGAATCTATAGAGAAGAGCTTTCCAAACTTTTCATGTTGGTGACACACTTTTTAGACATGCATCATTTCGCAACACACTCTTACAGCAGGGCACAAAGCAGGCACTACGACCTGTGTGGAATCACAGCAGGTTTGGAGGCAGCAGCAGCTGCGACACACCCAGACACTGCAGCCGACACACTAACGTGTCCTGACACACAGTTTGGAAAGCTCTGTTATAGAG
This sequence comes from Charina bottae, assembly GCA_023362775.1. Taxonomy (NCBI): domain Eukaryota; kingdom Metazoa; phylum Chordata; class Lepidosauria; order Squamata; family Charinaidae; genus Charina; species Charina bottae. Next base: position 110,331,588 of record JALMGJ010000002.1, read on the forward strand.
AGAGCCTTTTGTGCGTCATCTACATACAGGACTTCACAATCTTCTGATCGTGTTATTAGCTAATTTCTTTGGAGAGCTAACTAAGAAAAATATTTGTTGCTAGAATGGCAACAAATGTGCAGTATGAAGAAAGGAAGCTCATGTTGCTTCAGAATGGTACAGAAATGCAGTGAATTTTACGAAGCTTGTCATGTGGCCAGACAACACAGGATAAAGACTATGTTTCTATATCCTGCAATATTTGGCTTATCTTTGGCATTAGGAAATTTTATGATCCTAAAAAGGCTGTTAATTATCTCAAACAACAGATGGCTACCCATCTACAAACAGAAATGTCACACCAGTCCACTCAGAAATTCTGATAATGAAATTGATAGGCCCATTGATTCTCCAAACCAATAATTTCATTATCAGATATTCTTTCTGTCTCCATTTTTAATTTATCTTAAGGAAAATGCTATATTCAAGTCTATTAATAAAACAGACCAAACCCTAAATCGCCAAGTAAAAACTTTTAAAATGAAAAGAAAATCCAAGCATTTTTTTTAACCTGTGGTTGTCAAGACTCCCAGTGGGAATATGCCATAACTCCGATTTTTCTTTCTGAGTCTGTCTGTCTCTCCTGAGTTATGTCTGTGCTCCTGCCCTCTGAAGATGCCAGCCACAGATGCTGGCGAAACGTTAGGAACCACAACTTCCAGAACACGGCCACACAGCCCGGAAGACCCACAACAGCCATAGACCTAATGGTTTATTCAATTGTTTTACAATACAGGTAGTCCTCGCTTACCAACTGCCTCATTTAGTGACTGTTCAAAGTTGTGATGGTGTTAAAAAAGATAGCTTTGTGACCAATCTTTGCATTTATGACTGTCACAGCCTCCCACGGTCACATGATCACCACTTGTGTGCTTTCCAACCAGCTTGTGACAAGCAGAGTTAATGGAAAATGTGGAAAAATCATGTCACGGTCACGTGATGTTTCACAATCAAATTGGAAGTGACATCATAAGTCCATCATGGTCATGTGATTTTCCACTTAGCAACCACAGCCCTTAGCAACGGAGTTTCAGGTCTCAATTGTGGTCGCTAAATGAGGACTACCTTTATCCAAATTGGTCGGAGATGGTACTTAAACACTTCCTTGTTGGAAGATTCACATTTTGTAGAACAAAATAAACAAATACATTCAAATAAATAGAGGTTCAACTAATTGGGAGATAGTCTGGGATACACTTAAAATATTAATTTGTAGTAAAATAATAGCCTTTGCTTCCTGGTGGAAAGAGATGTCTGAATCATAACTTGAATTAAAAGTAAAAGAAGCATTGAAAGAACAAGCTATAAAATGACTCAAGGAGCATATGGTTTTAGATCTAATAAATTGGAGTGGAATCAATCATATGCTTTGAGTACAGAATATCTTTTGAAACAAATAAAACAAGTGTATTGGGAACAGAGAAAAAAAAACCTTGAAAATTATTGGCTTCTCATTTGAAACTTCTGCACCACAGTAAAATAATATCCTTAATAAAAGATTGTAGGGAACAAATTACCCCAATTATAACAAAATCAATTTTCCTTTAACAATTATTATAGGTTATATCAAAAATCTACTTTACACATGTAGATATAGCTAGTTAGCATATAGATGCTTTCTGAAATTTTTGAAGTACAGTCAAGCAATCTGATTGCACCCTAACCTTACAGGAAATATATGGATCCTATTGATGAAATCTGGAAAGAGCCTTTGACCACATGAAATAACCATAAATTGGTATTAAAAATCAAGGAGAAAGTTGTTCCTACAGTATTTTTCTGGAGGCCTTTCAGATATTTTATGAAAATAAACTCCTGCCAGGAAGAGTGTTTGCAAGCAGGGTCAAAAAAGTGAATATGAGGACTGTAACTAGAGAAAGGAAAATATTTTTTATATGCATTGTGATTGGGTGTCTGGTTGCAACCACCATCTTGACTTTTCTCATCCACCTGAATGCCCCTACCTGTCAGTTTCATACTATGAAGCTTAAATTACTGTAATTTTCAAAGATGGTAAGGATCCTACTTAGTGAGCAAATTATTGCCCAATATCTATGTTAAATATTGATGCTAAGATTTTAACAGCTACATTGGCAAGAAGATTACAGAAGATATTACACACAATAATTCTTCTTGAACAATCTGGTTTCATGAAAGGGCATCAAGCTCCAGATATTACAAGACTTCTTTACAGAAGAATCTGTGGTATTAGCTTTGTTGGATGCAAAAAAAGGTTGTGATATAGTTCAAGTCATGGTTTTGGTTTCAAGTGTTTCAGAAGTTTAAGTTTCCTATATAATTTATTTCTTGGATTTATTATCTTAATCTTTCTGCTTGTATAACTACCAAAGGGATTATTTCACCAAGAGCTAAAATCCAACATGGAATTCATCAGGGATGTTCCTTAATTCCTCTAATTCTTAATTTGGTGTTGAAACCCCTGGTCACTCATGCCCTTGTCATCTCTCATATAGATTATTGCAATGCGCTCTACATGGGGCTACCCTTGAAGAGTATCCAGAAGCTTCAACTGGTCCAAATGCAGCCGCTCGAGCAGTTACGGGTGCTATAAGTTCAGCACATGTAACACTGCTGCTCCGCGAGCTGCATTGGGTACCAGTTTGCTTCCGGGTCCAATTCAAAGTGTTCGTCATCACCTTTAAAGCCCTAAATGGTATGGGACCAGGGTAGCTGAGGGACCGTCTCATCCCGATTACATCTACCCGCCCCACCCGGTCATGTAGGGAGGGCATGCTATGGACCCCATCAATAAAAGAATTCCATCTAGCGGGGTCCAGGAGGCGTGCCTTCTCTGTGATAGCACCCGCCCTGTGGAATATCTTGCCCCTGGAGGTGAGGCAGGCACCCTCCCTCCTGGCCTTTCGGAGGTCTTTAAAGACCTGGTTCTGCCACCTTGCGTGGGACAAAGGAAGTGATAGTTCCTCCTGGGGGAGGTTAGCTTAGTAATAACCTCCTTTTAAGATCTTACCATCCTCTGGATTTTTTCTATTTCTATTTATTATGATATTGTATTTTAATGATTTATAGGTTTTTTAATTTTAACATTTTATTGTAAACCGCCCAGAGTCTACTGCGGTAGAGATGGGCGGTGATAAATTTGATTATTAAATAAATAAATAAATAAATATATCTAATAAGACAAACTAGTGAAATTAAAAGAATTTGTTTGACCGAATTTAAATCTAAGATGTGATACATAGAAGATATTTGGGAGCGTTTTTTCATGATTATCAACAATCTTTTCTTAAATTTATAGACATGCCACAGTTGTAGAGTTGTAAATATAAATTGGAGTAAGTCAAATATTATGCTAATTGGCAAGTTTTGTAGGTGAGAAATTTAGATTTTATATGTTGTCCATAAACAATTAAATACTAGGTATTATTATGGTTGGTCGCACAGTCAGCCAGATGTTTAGACTGGATTTGGCATTTTTGTCTACCTATTGAATCCTTTCAAAGGACCTGGGATAGGCAGATGTTGTTGTTTAATAATATCAAAGGTATTATTGCAGGATGTAAGCTTTTCCAAGTAAATCTGCCGTCTGCAATTGACTGATGGTGATTTTGTATTGCACCCAAGGCACCTATTACTATTGCTACTAACTTTGCTTCCGGTGCAGGTTAATGGCGAGCGGACGTGCGGTTTAACAGCTTGTCAAACTTTCGATCTTTAATCTTTAAACGGGGAAAAGTAAGTCGGTTCCGCGGAGCCTACGTGCTATGCAGACCACAGCAGGAAAGCTAGGATAAGAGCAGACCTGCAAAAGAAGAAACCAGCGGCTTCTGGACGGCGGCGGCGAGACAAGTAGCTGTCACTTTCACTTTCTTCGTCTGTTTCCAGCCCAGCAGTGAAAGCAGCGAAAGCAGCCGGGAAGCCGGTTATACACTTACCTCGTTAGACACCTAAATATTTAGGTTATGCAGCCATTTTTCCTGCACTGAATTTGAGATAAAAGTTTAACTTAAAGAGAAGAAAAATATTTACTTTACCATCTAAAGAAAACTCAAAGGTTTTGATGAGACTCCGGAACTACAACTGATTTGGAAAGACAAGACTCTTTATTTAATTAATTAAGGACGCCATTTTCACTTTGTAAGGTTTTTTGTTAATTTGTTAACTTTAGAAATTGTACTCTACTTGGATGATATTATAGATATACTTATATACATATTTATATTATTTACTAATTTATATTAATCATATATTCTTATAGTTATATTCTATATATTCTATAGTTAAAACAGATAAGTTTAGGAAATTTTAGTGAAATATATATTGTTAATTGATTAAAACTAAATACTGAAAGATGAATACTAGAAAAATACAGAGAAGGAGATCTGACTCAGAGGATGATAGAGGGGAATGGATGAAATCACTCTTTGAAGATTTCACAAAGAAAGCAATTCAAAGCATAACCTCTAATGTGACTACTTTATTAGAAGAAAAAATTAAAGGGTTTGAAAAAAGTTTGGATAAGAAATTAGATAGCATGGAGCAGAAATTTCAGACAGAAATTAAAGGAGTAAAAGAAAGTACAAAAAATGGAAAAGCAAAATGAAGAAGAGTCAGACAAGCTTACATTATTAGAATTCAAACAAAAGGAAAAATGTATAAGAATAACAGGACTTGTAGAAGGGAAAGAATTAGAAATTAAAAACACAGTAACTCAAATGTTGGCAAATTTGTTTGACTGGGAAACAGAGCAATTAGAAGAGGAAATTGAAGGGATTTACAGGGTAAATTCAAAATATGCCAGAGATCACAAGCTTCCAAGAGACATGGTTATGGAGTTCAGTAGAAGGAAACTTGGGGACTTGATAATGCAAAATGCCTATGATAAGAAAATAAATATTGAAGGAAAAGACATAAAAATCTTTAAGGAGATTCCAAACACAATCCTGAAAAAAAGAAAAGACTATTTTTTCCTAACCGAGATTTTGAAAAAGAATAAAATTATGTATAGATGGGAAACTTTAGAAGGGATATCTGTTATCTATAAAGAACAGAGATACAAATTAAATTCAATAGAAAACGCCAAGGACTTTCTCAGAAAACTTGAAAAAGATAATCAGCAAATGAGAAGTAATAATGGGAAAAAAGAAGGGAAAAAAGAAAATGTTAGAATAGACTCTCAAGCTTCTGGTTCTAAGGATATTAGCAGTCATTTAAACAATGAGTAACTTGAAATGCCTAACATGGAATGTCAATGGGTTAAATGCCCCAGCAAAAAAAAAAAAAAAAATTCACACTGTTAATAAATTAAATTTAGATATCATATGTCTTCAGGAAACTCATATTAAAATTAGAGACATAAAATTACTGACATGTAAAAAACTAGGTTTGGACATCAGCAAATGAAAATAAAAAAAATGGAATTGTTTGTTATATAAAACCCTATTTAAAACCGAAACTTTTACTAACAGATATTAAAGGAAGATTCATGCTCACTGGCCTTCAATATCACTGATCTTAGTTTCCTTTTGGACCAATTGCAGATATTATGAGTGGGACATATGGTGCTGTGCTAGTTCTCCTTTCTCCATAGTCAGTTCTAATTGGTGTTGATGGGATAGGAGAAGTCAGGCTTAAGGCTCCTGACTTGTGATAGCATAACATAGTTTTGCTCAACTAGACCCATTGAAAATAAGCTGGGCTACATCATCTGTCTCTTCTATGGTACTCTACTTCAAGCAGGGAACATACAGTAGATCAGTATTTGAACTGTTATCTACAACTTGGAGCCAAATTGGTTTTGTCTTTTCTACAATCATTTTATTCTGCAGTCTATTTTATTTTCAGTTGGATGACCTAGACATTGTGTTTGACTTCTTGGTATGATTTGTGCTTGCTTAGAATATTTAATGCTTTCAGGACACTAAAATGTATGTTGATGCATGCAGATAAGTAGTCCTTCCATGATATTTGTCAGCCAGAAACAGTCAGTTGTGAAAATGAAAGATTCTACCTCAACAGTATGACACATTCTTGAGCATGAATTTTGCTATTTTTATTGCAAAGACAATAGTTTAGTATATCACTCCTTTCCCTATTATAATGAAAATAATAATTCATTTATCAACAAGATTATTGGGAATGATCATAAGGAACAAGGAGATAAAATGCTAACTATTGTATGACCTACTCTGCTGGGTGTTCAAGATTTTAGATGAAGACTTGCCAAGGCAAATTTCACACTTGTATTAACTGAAGCTAATCTAATTAAAATATAGCACCTTTATTTTGCTGTACTTTGCCTTCTGACAAACTAAGCAGATTTGTGTGGTTGTAAAATAGTCCATTTTTACAGATAATTTTCACAGTTTAAGACAAAATTGGCCTGGTTTATCTTTAAGAGGAAAGCAACCCTTTTCTATATTGAGTATATCTTCTAATGATGGGAGGTTATTTGCTCCATGATCAATTCATAATCTCATAGTTTAACTGCACATTATCCATACTTACTTTAATTTTTATTTCCCATATTGTGTTCTATTTTATTCAACAAAACATGCTTAATGCTTAATATTGTTAAAACATTATCAGATCATCAAACATTAAAATATATTCTAAATATAAAACAAGCAGAAGCTATTCATTTAAATAGCTGCAAAAGTGGAAAATCTGGGCGTTTTAAAAAGAGAATGATGGAGAGCTCCAAGGAGACAGTACCACAAACTTTGGTCATCTAATCTTCTCCATTGAATTGAATTCATTGAATTCAAAATCAATTTCTCCAAGCTGTTTATTTCAAAAAACAGATCCTAAGGAAATCATCTTAAAATTTAACCTTTGAACAAACAGCAGGAAGGAAAATTATCATCTTTAACTTACTATCCCATTTCAGCTCTTGGGGGAGTGGGGGAAACTACATCGAAATTAGACCAAGAAATATAAACAAAGTTTAGGATCAACCACTGGGAATAGGAATTTTTGGAAAAACAGATTATACACTGAACAACCACTAATATTCAAAGTAAGCATCTTACTGTCAATTCATGAGCAGATAAATATAAAATTCTTCATTCATGACAAAGGTTTATTAATTTTCCCACTATGGCTATGATAACAGTTTTTATGCAATGACTTTAGTTATAAATATTTGATTTCTTTAATGTTTCCATCCTTAAGAATATTTAATATACAATTTTACCAATTCTAACCATCGGTTTCAGTTTATCTTGCTGATGCCGTAAGGATTAGACTATGGTTCATAGTATTTAGAAAAATTAATGAATAATAATTAACTACTTTTCATATGAAATTTGTGTTTTTGCAAGTTCATAAAAGTACCAAAGAAGATGGATTTTGTCTGAAAAAAAATTGGTTATATGACATATGGTATATGCTCAGGAGCTCATAGTAAATTATTTCCCTTTAAATGTGGTATGATTTATTGTTTCTGTATGTTGTCCATCTTCCAAGAGATTCAAAGCAACTTGCATTGTTATCCATAATGTAAAAAATTACATTATGTCGAACTATTTTCCCTCCCACCAAAAAAGAGACGCTTTAATTAAATACCTACCAGTGTGATTGTTTTAGCTAGGAACTTTATTGCAACATTCAGAGAAATGTTAAATCTGAAATATAATGATGTTTCAATCAATGTATCTGTTAAAAAAGTAGAAATCAGGTTGGTTCATTTAAAATGTGAACTGAATTAAATGCTTGAATCTCATGACCAGAGCTTTCCAAACTGTGTGTGGCGACACAAAAGTGTGTCGCCACACACAGTCTGATGTGTTGTCACACAACCCGGAAGCGCTGATAATCATCAGCGCTTCCGGGTTTTCCCACGGTGACACACCAACGGCGGCGCACAAAAACCCGAAAGCGGCAGCAGCGCTTCCGAGTTTTTGCGCGCTGCTACAACGGCGGCACTTCCGGGTTTTCCCGCGGCGACACACCAACAGCGGTTGGTGTGTCGCCGCAGGAAAACTTTGGAAAGCCCTGCTCATGACTTTTAATATATTACTTTGTTTACAGCTCCAGGTTAGATTGCACTCAGTAAATGTAATGTTTCATATAAAATGAAAGTCATAAGAAATACATTTGTATAAAGCATGTTATAACCAAAGTAAATAGTCCTTTCTATATGAAAAGATACCTCACTGAATGTTATTTCTTTACCCATTAAGTGTTGGAAATTCTGGCAAATCCAGCATGCCTCATCAGCATATGGTTGGCTGCTCTAGGGTGCAAGCTCTCCATGCTTTTGAGGAAGATGTTTGTGGCCACTCCCACTTCCTCTTCTCTCTTTCTGATTCTTCCATCGAGGAGGAAGCAGCACGTGGCTGATTCTCTCCATGGATAATCTCTTGCAGCAAGCAGGGCAAGAGGTATTAAGTTTAGGGAACAGGAAGAAGAAACGGAACATCATTTATCTACCAAAAATGCTGTACCTGCAATAAATAAACGTAAGGACTCTTTTGTACTTACTTTTCATATCTGCCATGTCTAAGCGTGCATTTCTTTATGCTTGGGTGGGCTAAGGGTGTAAGATTAACCTGGATCTCTCTAATATGCTCATGGGCTCTGTTTTTAAACAATATTCTTTTTCTGTACACGAACTCAGCAGCTCTGCTCCATTTCAGTAGTTCTAACAAACTGCTGAATGGGCTTCATTAAGAAGATCAAAGAAGTCATCTGAGCAATTCCAGATTTCTGATGGTTCACATTGGATGAAACGAAAGATACTTCCCCATGTATTGAAATAATAATTCCTAGAATTCAAAGCCAGCATAGTTGTTGAATAATGCTATATTAATTATATTTTGGGATTAAAGTTACCACAGATCACACAGATAAACTGTAGAGTTATAATACAAGTTTTGCACATAAGGTTAGACAGTTGTGTGCAGTACATTTAAAAATGTGCTACCATTTTTTTTATTCAGTATGATAGAAACTTTCCTTTCCTAGTAGTAATTGTTCTATCATCATCTTTAATTATGTATATTATTTATTTGTGAATTTATTATAACATTTATAAACCATCTTATTTCTTTATATATTCTTTATATACTGCCATAGGCAGCATATAAAATATGATTCCAATGCCATACAGCAATAGTTTTGCAAGTGTATTCATTCTCATACATGTTTACAAAAGTGTATTATGTTCAGTTATATTTTATTATAGCAAGACATATTGAACAATTTTAAAACTATGTGGCATATTAACAGATGTGTACCTATAATACTCATTTTTTTATTTAAAGAAATAAATCCAATTACTAAGGCTAGATGGCATTAAAATTGTGTTCTTATTTATTGATTTCCAAAAGGAAAAAAAAATAAACATACGATGATTGTTCCCTTAAGTTTCCTGCATCCGCTATAATATACAATAATGCAGTATGTACAAATCTTCAGGATAAGATGCCCAAGATTACTTCTTTTTCAAATGCATTTCTGTGAAGGGTTGTATGAGAGTCCTCTCCTGCCTCTCATGAAAAAAGGAAGCAAGAGCCATCTATACATCTTTTCTCAGTGCTTCCGGTAATGTGTAAAGGAGCATTCAACGATACTCTATTTTGGAAGTAGTAGGTAGTGAGTCATATATGCTTCTGTGCTGTAGACTCACAATCTAGTATTTGCTGGAAGGAAAAACAGATTGGGAACTAATTTGATTAACCAAGTGAGCTGTTGCTATCTTATAAAACAATATCATTTTATAATATAGGCTGTAGGGGCCTGGATGGGGAACAACAGGCTTCAGCTGAACCATGGTAAGACGAGTGGCTGTGGATTGATGGCCTCTTGGCTTCCAGGAAGTTGTCATCTTTAACTCTGGATGGGGTGGCACTGCCCCATTCAGACTCAGTGCGGAATTGGGGGTCCTCCTGGACTCACGACTCCTGCTCGAAGAGCAGGTGGCAGTCGTGGCTAGGAGGGCCTTTGCACAACTTCGGGTTGTGCGGCAGTTACGCCCCTTCCTGGATCGAGAGGCCCTCCGAACAGTCACTCATGCCCTTGTCATCTCCCATATAGATTTTTGCAATGCGCTCTACATGGGGCTACACTTGAAGAGTATCCAGGAGCTTCAGCTGGTCCAGAAAGCGGCTGCGCGGGCAGTTATGGGTATGTTAAGATCAGCACATGTAACACCACTGCTGCACGAGCTGCATTGGGTACCAGTTTGCTTCCAGGTCCAATTCAAGGTGTTGGTTATCACCTTTAAAGCCCTACATGGCATGGGGCCAGGGTACCTGAGAGACCGTCTCATCCCAATTACATCTGCCCACCCTACCCGGTCATAAAGAGAGGGGCATGCTTCGGACCCCTTCAATGAAGGAATTTCATCTGGCGAGGTCCAGGAGGTGTTCCTTCTCTGTGATAGCACCCGCCCTATGGAATATCTTGCCCCAGGAGGTGATACAGGCGCCCTTGCTCCTGGCCTTCCAGAAGTCTTTAAAGACCTGGTTCTGCCGTCTTGCTTGGGACGAAGGAGTTAATAGTTCCTCCTGGAGGTGGTTAGCCCTGTAATACGCTCCTTTTTAAGATCTTCCCATCCTCTGGATTCTTATCTATTTATTATTATTACGATATTGTATTTTAATGATTTATAGGTTTTTTAATTTTAACATTTTATTGTAAACCGCCCAGAGTCTACTGCGGTAGAGATGGGTGGTGATAAATTTGAATAATAAATAAATAATATAATATAATATTATAATAGTTATACTGCAATAATCCTAATGTAATTATGAAACATTATAAAAAGAAGAAGTTGTAGCAAACAACTACTACTGTGATGGAAGGTAATACTTCAATGTAAAATATGATGAGAAAGAAAGAGACTTTAGATTTGCTCTTAATACCTTAATAGACTAGCTTTAACTAGTTAGAGGAGAGAGAAAGAGAGATGATAGATAGATGGATGATAGATAGATAGATAGATAGATAGATAGATAGATAGATAGATAGATAGAATAGAATAGAATAGAATAGAATAGAATAGAATAGAATAGAATAGAATAGAATAGAATAATAACTTTATTGTCATCCCACTATACACTATACAAGTGCACAATAGAATGAAATTTCGTTGCAGTTGGCTCACAAATTCACTCAAGCAATAAAATACTAATGATAATAATAAAAAACCATAATTACTATAAAATACCCATTCTTATAAAATATAAATTCTTAAAAAATATACATTCTTTAACTCACAAAAGAACCTATTTGGCATTCAAGAATCCAATAGCCTGGGGGACAAAGCTGTTTCCCAATCTGGCTGTTCTACATCGGATACAGCGGAACCTCTTCCCAGAGGGTAACAAAGAAAACAAACCATGATGAGGATGGGAGGCATCACTGATGATCTTTCGAGCTCTGGACAGACAGCGTGCATGTGCTAAATCTTGGATGAGGGGCAGAGATATCCCAATTATCTTTTCTGCTGCCCTTACCACTCGCTGCACAGACTTTCTATCTGAGGCCCTACAGCCTCCAAACCAGATGGAAATACAGCTTGTAAGTACACTCTCTATAGTGCCTCTGTAGAAAGTAAGGAGAATGGAAGATGGGAGATGTACTTTCTTCATCCGACGCAAAAAGTGCAAACGTTGCTGTGCTCGCTTTACCAAAAATGTGGTATTAAGGGACCAGGACAGACTATTTGTTAACTGCACCCCCAAGAATCTAATGCTACTGACTGACTCCACAGCTATGTTATTGATAAAAAGTGGAGTGTGACTGCACCGGTTCTTCCTGAAGTCTATAATAATCTCCTTAGTTTTTTCCACATTTAAAACCAAGCTGTTTTTATTGCACCACTCCACCAAACCCTTTACCTCCTCCCTATGAGCCCACTCATCCTCACCCCTGATAAGACCCACTACAGTTGTATCGTCCGCATATTTCACAATGGAATTGGTGGTATACTTGGCACAACAGTCATGTGTCATCAGGGTGAACAACAATGGGCTCAAGACACAGCCCTGTGGGGAGCCGATGCTTAGGGAGATAGAGCTAGAAGTATTATATCCAACTCGCACCGACTGAGACCTCTCAGTAAGGAAGTCAAGTAGCCAATTACACAAGGGAGTACTAAAACCTAGAGAACCCATTTTGTCCACAAAATGCTGGGGAACAATCGTATTGAACGCTGAGCTGAAATCTATAAACAGCAATCGCACATAACTGTTCTTCTCCTCAAGATGTATCAGACTCGAATGAAGAACAGAAGAGATAGCATCCTCTATGGAGCGATTCTGCCAATAAGCAAACTGAAGTGGATCAAACGAAGGGGGGAGTCTGGAAACAATATAATCTTTCATCAGTCTCTCAAAACATTTCATCAGAATGGGAGTGAGAGCTATCGGGCGATAGTCATTGAGACACGTGATCGTAGATTTTTTAGGCACAGGTATAATAGTCGCAGTCTTAAAGCTCACCGGGACTACAGTCTGGTGCAAGGAAATATTAAATATGTCTGTAAAGACACTGGCCAGCTGTTCAACACAGTCCCTCAGTACCCGCCCTGGGATATTATCTGGGCCCGCTGCTTTCCGAATATTAATTTTCCTCAGGGTCCTCCTGACATCAATTATATCAAGGGTAGGTGCCTGCTCGTCGGGGTGGGATTCAACCTTCCTCACAGGAGTATTATTAGATGCTTCAAACCTACCAAAAAACCTATTGAGTTCATTCAGAAAATCTATATTCTTCTCACATGATATATTCTTCTCACATGATAGAAAGATAGAAAGATTAAAAACACAAGAAAGTTGAGCTAGCTTGGATGTGACATTTAACTACAGCTTGGCATTATAAGAGTGGGTCATCTCCCTCCAGCTTGTCCATTTCCCCCTTCTTCACTCCAACACGACCACACACTTTTGTTGTCCTGATCTGGCACAATTACAAGGAACAATCTTGTAGAGCAGCAGTTCTCAACTAGGGGCCATATAGGATATTTCAAGGAGGCACCAAGTGAAAAACATGCAACTGGGGGCCACAGCATGTGCCACGGGGGGCACAGAAAAGCTAAGTGTATTATATTGCAAATACTGTCTTGTTAATGCCAGAAAATGTAGCAGCTACAGTCCCATGTCCATATCCAGTAATGGGGCCTGGATGTGGGGCTACAGGAGAAAAACAAGTTTGGAGGGAGTCACAGGAGAAAAAAGATTGACACTGTTGTAGAGGAGCACAGAGATGACAGATGACTTGGAGAAGGTAACTGTTGATAAAACATGAGCTTAGCCTGGGAAAGCAAAGTGCAAGAAAGAAACTTGACTCTTATTGGTATAACAGGGATGGAAAAGAAATTATGTCAGGCTTTCAAGATGCTATTATTATAGCCTACATCAGAGCTTTCCAAACTTTTCATGTTGGTGACACACTTTTTAGACATGCATCATTTCGTGACACACTTTTACAGCAGGGCACAAGGCAGGCACTAGGACCTGTGCGGAATCACAGCAGGTTTGCAGGCAGCAAGGCACAAGGCAGGCACCAGGACCTGCGTGGAATCCTGGCAGGGCTCGGAGGCAGCAGCAGCCGCGACACACCCAGACACTGCAGCCGACACACTAACATGTCCCGATACACAGTTTGGAAAGCTCTGGCCTACATCAATAAAGCAGAGTTACAGTATTTCTTGTGGTGACTGGTTCTTGACCTGGCCTACTCCAAAGGGCTGATAAATCTTGAAGCTCACACCCTTATTTCTGATTATGCCATTCTCCATCTTGGAAAAATACTGATTATGGTTTGTTTGAAACAAACCAAACTTGAATAAGGTGTTATAAAACCTCTTTCACAGGAAGGACATGGCCTCTGAAGGGCATACTAAGCTCCAGTTACTTTAAAATGAAAGGATGTGGGATATAGGGAAAATATGATGTTTTCTGTTGCTCAATTTAGTAACAAATTGCTAGAGTCTACTGTTGTAGAGATGGGCGGTGATAAATTTGAATAATAAATAATAAATAAATAAATGCCAGTATTTTATCAGTTTTAAGCTAAATCTTCGCCTGGCATTTATCAACAGCCCCATTAATTTAAGTAGAATTGCAGACTACATCACTTGGGTTTGTAACTTACCTCTTTGTTATCTTTAATAATAGAGGTCCAAATTCATAACTCAGTTGAGGTTAAATAGAGCTTACATAGATCTAGTTCTCTTGATTTGGGTAAAATGCTGCATTAAAAAAATCTTGGTCCAATCAATCTTCTGCATCTTGCTTTCTGCTATATTCCATCAATGCAAATACCTGCATCTGTAACATTAAAAGAAAGAAAATGTGAATAAATTAAAAGAAGCCTAAGCTACAGCAAGCTATACACTCCAGTTTTGTGAAATAATTCTAGAAATAATTCAAGCCTAGCTGTTGCCTAATCCAGACATCATTCCTTCTCTCAAGGGGATGTTTCTTCTCCCATTCACCTTTATATGTAGCATTACCATTTTGTCCCCAAAGGGCCTCACGGTATTTACAATTTTAGAAAAGTAAACTCCCTTTGAAGTAATGCCGTCTACAAAACAGAAAAAAATATTTTGCAAATAGTGAATATAATTACATTTGAAATAATCCAAAATCTGAAGACAATTGGGTTTTGCATGCTTCAGAAATAATTTGGAAGAACTGGTTCAGAGCTCGAGCACGGCACCTCTGTCTTCTTCATTCAAGGAGGCCAACATTTTTCAGTCTTCCACATGTGCCTGATTAAAAGTCGGTGCTGCATTTTCAAGATTGTGCAGAAGCCTGAGAAAGATCAAGTTCTTTTAATGAGGAGCAGAAGGGGACTACGCTTGTGCAAGGCCCAAGGATTTCTTCCAAATCATTTTCAAAGCATGAGGTCCAAGCACTTTCATGTTTTAATTAAGTAAGGCTCTCCTTAGAGAAAGAATTCAAAAACTGAGATTGGGTCCTCAGAGGGAGAGAAGATACAAGCAGGTCTTCCAAGCCGATTTTAAAGTAGAATTTAGCCTTCAGCCCAACTTCAAGGGTCCTTTGCAGGCAAGCAACTCAGACTTTGGCAAAATCAATTTAGCCCTTCCCTGGCACACAACAAAAAAGAAAAGGTTGCCATCTTTATGTTGAATATGTGCAAGTTCATATAGGAGGGAACAGTTATTGCCAAACTAAGATTTTAAGGACCACTATGTTTTCTTCCTAGCAACTACCCCCCTCCCCCATTATTACCTTGATTAATGTCAGATTGGAGATCAAGATTTTGGTGAAACAGTCCAGTTCGACCATGAACTGTATATTGTGCTATTCATTGCTTTAAAAAGACACTGCAACCAACGTTTGTTTTCAAACAAAATATTCATAATATTACATTATCCATGGTTGTTAGGAACAGTATGTACATGAAAGTCTAGTGTCATAACTCCTTTTCATTCCACAGTATTGTAATCTGAAATTACAATACTGTACCTAAGCTATCACTGTCTATATACCTATGTTGAAAAAAGGCCAACTAATATAGCATTTCTGGAAAGAAATGAACAGGATTGCACTGTTGTGCTTAAATTGGATTGATGTAAATGCTACTTTTTATCACCTTGACTGTAATTAAGCAAGGCTGGATAAAACATGGAGTAGGGTTAATCAATGTTTGGCTGGATAAAGGCTTTACTATAAAACACATCTGACACTTAAATATTTAAATGAAGTGCTGGCTCAAGTGTAATCTAGTTGTCCCATTTAATTTGGTTGGATTAAAGTTGTAGTCCTATGCACAATTACCAGTGAGTCAGTATCATGGAATTCATCATCTTTGAGTAAGAATTCATAGAATCAAACTGTATATCAGATTTCAGGTTTGAAACTATCTCAAGCAGTGACATACCAGCAGAATATTTTTGGCAAAATGCATAAAATTGGAATTTGTACTTGCCTAAGGCAACACTTCATAGGGGGAAATATCCTGCTTGAACAAACTGGCCATGCCTTAGCCATAAGCTTTTTAGGAAACCAGCCAAAACATCAGGGAACTAGCAGAAGAATCTGTTCTAATGATCATCCTTTGTAAAGGATGGATTGGATCTTTCATGTACCATATGATGTCCTAAAATATAAAAACCATTTACCCATTTCCAGTGTGACACACTTGAGTTTGTAGTCACCAGCTGAGTAGGGGGACATTCTGAAGATGTATTGCAGTAGATTAAAAAAAAACTAAATTCAATGGAAAAAATCATCAAGCATTGCCTACAGGGTAGTCAATCAGCATCACAGCTACTATTGATTTTCATTTGTCTCCAAAAGCCTAAATCAGCAACATATTTTATGGAAGAATCATAGCTGATCTGAGTCAATAAGGAGTCACTAAGTATGCATGACAAACATGTTCTGGCCATTTCTTTTAAATGCATTTTCTTTCTCTAGTAATAGCAATGCAATTTAATGAGAGTTTGCAATCTTTCAGGGTAATGATTTAGCAGTTAGCATTAAAACCAAAACAAAACTTTTTAAAAGTTCAACTTTTTTAAAAAAAGTTTTACTTTTTCAACTGAGATTTGAAACGTTCAAATGAGGCTTTGAGAATATTGCGATTATATTATGCAGTTGTAGATATCAAAGGTCTGTTTCAATCCTCTGATAATTCTGACCTGACCTAGCAAACAGCAGTAGGCATTTTGAGTCTTTTTTAAAATTTTCCACAGGGCTCACAACCCTGCTGGCCTTTGTGATAAACCCAGGGCAGCTGTATCCAGTCTCCAAGTGCTGTTTGTAACACTGCTACTACAGCCACATAGATCCTTGGGGTTCACTGATAGACAATCGGGTTCCCAAGATGACACTTTATTTATTTATTTATTTATTTATTTATTTATTTATTATTTTTTATTTTATTAAATTTATATTACCGCCCATCTCCCCAATCGGGGACCCTGGGCGGCGCACAATAAAACAAAATTAAAATGAATATAAAATTACAACAATACATAATAAAGCATCCAAGAATAAAATGTTAAAAATGGAGTACTGGGAGGCTTCATGGGACCAGTCATCCCCAGGAGGAACTATTGGAACTTTACTCAGAACCTACTCAAACCTGGAGTCATTCAAGGGTCATTCAAAAAGAGCATTGACATAGCTATGCCACACCTTAAAATGGGGCAAGAGAGCACCCCCAAGCATATTCTGGACCCATTGTGGCAAATGCAATAACCAGCCTCATAATTTCTAGAATGTGCAAGCTGAAGGGGAATAAGAAAGATAAAGGCCATCCAAAGTAAGCATCCATTAATCTTGTTTGCAGTGGAAGAGTTAAGCCTGTCTGTAAAATCTCTCCCACTGAAATTAAATGTATGTCATTTTTATTATCCCTTTTCCAATATCACTCAGACATCTTTTGTCTTTCTTTCCAATTTGATCCTTCTATAATGGTTACTGATACTTTCCCAAATAGATTTGGAGATACATAGTTCAGAAGCAATTATGTTCTAATCACTCTTATATGAAGTACATTTGATTTTTTTTTAAAAAAATAACTTTATGTCTGCAAAATACAAGAATTCCACTAAGTCATCAGGCACCATGTTGTCAGCACAGATGAGCAACTATTGTATCCAATCATCACTGCTTGTTGAGGAATTAAGAGATAACCTTGACAAAGGAATGCAGGAGCCATTAAGAGAAATGACAACTGAGTCCTAGGAAAGGGAAAGTGTGAGAAAGAAATTCAAAATAACCCTGCCTTGATTCTGTTTGGTATAAGAGGGGAGAGAGGGAAACTTTCAAGGCAGGCTTTCAAGATTCTCTTATATTATACAACAATAAAGTAACATTTCTCAAATCCTTGTGGTATCTGCTTCCTGACCTGGCCTACCTCAAATGGCTGACACTGCTTCAACACTGGGAAATACAAGCATCCATTTGTGGATTTCCAAAATGCTATTTTTACAGCCAAAGGCATGGGGGTCATTTGAAATCAATTTCCAAAATTCAATTTCCCTCTATTCATGCCTCATTTGTTATCCTGCCTCAGTGGATTTCCTAACCTACAGGGTCTCAGTTCTTTCACTCTCAGGCTTCCTGTTCTTTATCCTACCCAGTTAAGAAAAACCTTGTATGGTCTTTACTCCTTCCCTTCTACATTTTCCTTGGATTCTTCATACCTGTGTGTAACCATAACCCACCCTTTCTTCAACCTTTTTCCTCTTCCATTCATCCTACATCAGGTTTCTTCAGCCTCTTCTTACCTTTCTAATCACATGGCCTTTTGAATTCTGGTCCCTATCAGCAACTCACATTTCAGCTCTGCCTCCTTAATCTCCTGGTGAACCATATATTGTGAGGTTTATTCTAGCACAAATGACATTACACCTTTCATTGAGAAACTGTGCTGCCTGATAATAGACCATTATATCCACCCAATTCTATGATTTCATAACAGCTCATCCAAAGACTTTGGGTGAAGGATATCTTGAAGATTAAAATATTCATCTGAATATTAAAATGTTAATGATGAGTTAAAATTAGGTTCACAATTTATGTTTGCACATCTAATTAATGAGAAAAAATGGTCCATTCACAGAGGCAAAAGTTTTTAACTGAAAGCAAAGGGGAATTTTTTTTCCCAATGGTCTATCTGGTTTGTGACTACCTGTACTAATTTGTAAAGTGGTAAATCCCACTGTGAGTTTGCATTAGATAAACTATGACATATATGGCATTAGTCCAATTTCATAAGCCTATGATAAGGGGCCATGCACAGATATATGCTGCCTACATTAATTACAAATTGATCTTGTGTAGAAAAGGTTATCTGTCCTCTTACAGCAATGAGTTTAATATGTTGACTTTGCAAACTGTAAACATCACTATGCATGCTTCTGCAATTAAGCATCTGTCAGATTTTCAACAGCCAACCCACATTTCTCTAGGGCCAAGAACATGACTGTCACAAAACACTGTGCTCAGAATACTGCCATTTATAGTTTCTGCTTCAAAACCATGTTTTGGACTTATCACGTGGCCAAGATAAATTAAACCGGAGATAACACTAAGCAGATTTTGAAATAAAGCAACAGATCATGAAGGTTTCAAATGGAAATTTTGCTATTGCACCTGAGGATTTCATACTATCTTGGTATAAGGACTGAATTAATTTAACTGAAATATGATTTTCAGATTTAGATTTTGTAATCCAATAAATAATAATAATAATAATAATAATAATAATAATAATAATAATAAATTTCTGCTTCATCTGAATTGGAATAATGCAAACCCAAAAACTAGTAACTCTTCTTAGAGGTGTATTCAGATGCTTCATAATGATCAAGATTGAAGTGATAAACACGCCCAGCATTTTGTCTGTTCAGTAGTCTCAGTGGTTGCAGCAGGGAGGAGGAGCCCTGGCACTTTCCCCCAAGAAAATCCCTTTCGTTGGCTTGTGTGAGGATTGATGTTGCTTTCTCTGTCTTTCTGTGTGCTGCACCCCACAAGCTGTCCAGTCACATGATTTATCTTTTCATGATTGGGTTTCTTCATTCATCAAAATAAATATGGAAAAAAATCCCCCCCAAATGTCTTTGAATCATTAAAACCCTATAAATACCTCTTCGTTATAACTTTAAGATACAGCTATATATGTTATTCTCATTACCAAGGTTAGTTGAATGTTACTTTAGTGGTAAATACAAGAGCAGTTAAATACTTAGAATCACAGAGTGTAAAGATTGGAAGGGACCGTGAACATCATCCAGTTCAACCCCCTGCCCAGTGCAGAAATTTTGTAATGATTCACCTTCAGTTGGCTACCTCTTATTGATTACTACCTCGATGAGCACTGATGATGTTACCTAGTCGGGCAATGAAACATCTGCAAGCAAACAACCAAGCTCAGAGAGCACCGAGGGCTCCACAGTTCAACCCTGAGCTACAGATATGCTCTTCTATTGGTTACTACCTCAATAACTAATCTAGCCTCTTTGTTGCTTCATCTGATTCTGATGGATAACAGAGTCAGAGTCAGGTGTCATTAACATACTAATGGCACCTTTTTTCAAATCCCAAAATAGTTTAATATAAATAAAGATCATCTACTCTGGGGGACGTGGTGGCTCAGTGGTTAAGGCACAAGGCTTGTCGTTCGGAAGATCGCAAGTTTGGAGGTTCGAATCCCTAGCCCCGCGTGACGGAGTGAGCTCCCGCACTTGCCCCAGCTCTTGCCAACCCAGCAATTCGAAAGCATGCAAATGCAAGTAGATCAATAGGTACCACTTCGGTGGGAAGGTAACAGTGTTCCACGCGCGTCATGCCAGCCACATGACCACGGAAGCATCTTCGGACAACGCTGGCTCTTCGGCTAACAAACGGAGATGAGCACCGGCCCCTAGAGTCGGACACGACTGCACAAAAATGTGCAGGGGGAACCTTTGGGTTCTGTGGGACAAAATACATTTCTGTGGGCTCCTCACCCCAATTGTCAGTGTGCTAAGAAGCATCCCCATATCATTTCCCTCTGGAACCACCCTTGATTTAAAAATGAAGAATTAAAATATTTCCCTCTTTCAAAGCATGGCTCCACTAAGGAGGATATTGTGCTTGCGGTTATCTAAAAGCTGCTGAAAGGTCACAAACATCCAGCAGAGTCACTGCATTTACCAGTGTATGCATATACATCAGTAATAATAAAGATGCCAATGAGTTGAAGGAACTAAAGCTCAGAAGATTATGCATGTTTCAATCCTGGAATTAATTTGAAAAATTATATTTGTTAAACCCTAATTCAGGAGGAGTGGGATGTAGGAAAAAGAAAAATTGTAAGGAAACTAAAGAGAAGGATAGATGAGAGGATAACGTGAACACACTGGAAAGTCTGCCTGAATCTGTGCTATTGTAAACTTGGTGCTCCTTAGCATGTTCTCACCTCAATTATATAAAGAAGTTTTGGCTTTGGCTCAGAATGGAAGTCTGGGCTTGGGGAGAGTTGTATCCCACCAAGTGTTTTTAACTTTCAGCTATCTTCGCTTGTTAAACCAGATTAAAACAGCATGGATTACTGAGGCAGTAAATTCTGTTTCTCTATAGAAGGAAAGAATTCCAACATCTCTGAGGGAAGAAGTCGCTAAATGTACAGAAAGCAAACCAAAATGCTGTCTAGTCCAAAAAGTTTTGATTTTTGAATGTATCACCTGGATGTACATGCATCCATTCATCTTTATTTACAAAGACGAAACACACATTTGTAAAACACTGTTAAACTGTAATGAGAACCCATCCCATCCAAGACATAATATTGAATGAGTTGTTGTTGTACATTGATAACAGCTACACAGAAGTTGGCTACCCTGAGATATGGGATACTTTACATCTGAAAGGAGCAGAATGATATAAAATTGTCTGACCTGCTTGGATAATCCTGCAGTATTGGGCTAATGTATTTTGAATGCAAGTGCTTGTATAATAGGGCAGTATAATAAAACATGATTTATTATTTCAGTTGCCTCAGATTCACATGGACAGGCTCGCTTGTCCAAAGGAAATTTAGAGTATTTACCTTTTAAAAAATACATAGGGAGAACACCGTATCTAGCCCTAAAAACATTCTTCATAGCTTTGGGAACCTGAGTGGAGTGAAATAGTTCACCACTTTTCAGATAAAATTTTTAACCCAAAACTTGTTGTTCTGTGATGTCTTTTCATTTCATCTGGATGTTTCAAACTGTTGACTCTTTGCAGGAGAATCTGATTAACCTGGTCATAACCATAAAGAACTCTGTCAAAAGCCTGTGTGATAGCAACTTTTTAACAGTTTGGGCCTCTCACCATGATAAATGTTTATCTGCTGAAATTAAAGGGACAAAACCTGAAAGAAAAAAACTGGAACTTAAGTAACTAATTATCTGTTTCCAAGCCTTCACTTCTATTTTAGGTGTTTGGTCTCTGGTATAAGTGCAACACTGGGTTGCACTTACATCTAGGGGAAGAAAGACTAGCCCTTAAAAACTCAGTCTGCATCCTCTGAATTTCCTGTTTATGTAGATACTTACTTGGATCCCATAAGGAAATTGAATCAAAGAGTTTTAAGGGTTCTGGGATCACTTTTCCTCCTTAGGAGAATATTTTTATAGCCATTTAAGAACTTAGCATTCTTTGCTTGCCAGACTCAGCATGGGCCTTCAGTATCCGCATCTGGTGAAAAACTATTCCCTGATATTTCTTCACTATTATTCCCCTTAGTTATCCATCTCTGTGGTTTTGTCTTCTTGGTAGATACCATATATAGCATATATACATACCATATATACCATATATACATACCGTATATACCATATATACATACCGTATATACCATATATACATACCGTATATGCCATATATACATACCGTATGTCGATGAAGGTTCTCAGTCATCCAGGTGGAACAGTCTGTGGCTTGAATCATGTCAACTGGATTTCAATTTTCTCAGTAGAAACGTTTCACTCTTTATCCAAGGAGCTTCTTCAGTCTTAAGAAGAAGACTGAAGAAGCTCCTTGGATAAGGAGTGAAACGTTTCTACTGAGAAAATTGAAATCCAGTTGACATGATTCAAGCCACATACATACCGTATATACATACATACATTTATTTATTTATTTATTTATTTATTTATTTATTTATTTATAACTCGATTTATATTCACCGCTCCATCTCCCCCTAGGGGGACTCTAGTATATACCACATATATTATTATTATTATTATTATTATTATTATTATTATTATTATTTTAATTTATATGACCGCCCATCTCCCCCAACTCTGGGCGGTTCACAATAAAATAGGTTAAAATAAAATACAAAATATAAAAACATCAATAATATAATAAATAGGTATAAAATCCAGATGGAGATGGTATTAATAACAGCAGGACATGATAGAATTAGGGGATTAACCACCCCCATGAGGAACTATCGTTTCCTCCTTCCCATGCCAGGTGGCAGAACCAGGTCTTCAATTCTTTCCTAAAGGTCGGGAGGGAGGGAATCTGTCTCAACTCTGGGGGCAAGGTGTTCCATAATGTAGGTGCCGCCACAGAGAAGGCCTGTCTCCTAGACCCCATCAGATGACACTCTCTTATTGATGGGGTTCGTAGCAGGCCCTCTCTGAATGATCGGGTGGGGCGGGTCGATAATATGGGGATAAGACGGTCCCTCAGGTATTCTGGCCCCATGCCATGTAGGGCTTTAAAGGTGATAACCAACACCTTGAATTGTACCTGGAAACAAACCGGCACCCAATGCAGCTCGCGGAGCAAAGGTGTTATATGTGCAGATCTTAGTGCACCCAAAATTGCTTGCGTGGCCGCATTCTGCACCAGCTGTAGCTTCCAGATAGTCTTCAAGGGTAGCCCCATGTAGAGCGCATTGCAATAATCTACATGGGAGATGATGAGAGCATGAGTGACTGTTCGGAGGGCGTCGCGATCTAGGAATGGGCGTAACTGGCGCACCAGACAAAGCTGAGCAAAATATATATACATACACCATAAATATCATATATACAGTATATACCGTATATACCACATATATATACACCATATATATCATATATACATACCATATATACCATATATAGACACCATATATACCATATGGACTTTAAATCATTTTAACATCTAATCTAACATCTGATCTGCTTGACGGATAAAGTGGAGGACCGACCACCCCCAGTCTATTAGGGCGGCAGAAGGCTGTGGGGTCCCTTGGTGTGAGTGTGGTGCCCCCCTTTTAAGTGAGAGTGACGAGGGGGGACTAGGACTGTATGAGTTGTGAGAGAGTACCTATCCCTGTGTGAGAGGCAGGGTAGGTAGGAGTGTTTGGGTCCCCTGCTGTGGCTAGTGAGAAAGGCCACAGGAGGGAACAGTGAGAGTGTGTGAGTTGTGTGCGGTGGTTGGGGCTTGCCAGCGCCAAGAGTGTCAGCTGGTGCGCTGGGGCCCTGCGATTTACCCAGGAGAGATCGAGTTGAGAGGATGTATGTATGGAGAAGGGGACCTTTGCCCAAATCCAGACTTTCTGGGGGCTCAGGAGTGGAGGCGCCTGGGTCAGGAGACTCTGGGGGCTGCAGGGCGGGGAATTCGATTGAGGTGGTGACGGGTAAGGGATGCTACGATGGGAGCTGGAGGGCAGGCCATCGTTGGGGAAGGCGCCCCTGGTGTTTATTACCGGTGGTGTGTTCCGGCCCTCCAAGCTCATACCCAGGCCCTGGTAAGCAGATCTTTGAGGGCCCTGATGTCCGGCTGCTACTCGTTAATGCCAGGTCGGTGAATAACAAGGCTCCCCTCATTTGCAATTTACTCGTGGAGGAGGGGGCAGACCTGGCATGTATAACAGAGACCTGGCTGGGCCCAGAAGGAGGGGTTGCCCTTTCGGAAATGTGTCCAGCCGGGTTTCGAGTCTGGCATCAGCCAAGACAACAGGGCAGGGGAGGAGGGGTGGCAGTTGTCATCTGAGAGTCTCTTATGACCTCCAGGGGTGCTGCTCCACAAGTGACCGGCTGTGAGACCCTGTTTTTCAGGTTGGGTTCCCAAGCACAGTTGGGAGTGTTGCTACTGTACCAGCCTCCCTGCTGCGTAGCAACCTCTCTAACCGAGCTGCTAGAGGCCATCTCGGGGTTGGCAGTGGAGTTCCCCAGACTTATGGTTTTGGGGGATTTCAATCTGCCGCCCCTGGGACAGGCCTCAGAGTTGGCTCAGGAGTTCATGACTACCATGGCAGCCATGGGCCTGTCGCAGATTATTCAGGAACCGACTCAAGACAGTGGTCTCACGCCGGATTTAGTTTTCTTGTCAGAGCAGTGGCAATGTGATCTGGGGGGAGAGTTAGATCTGTCCCCATTGTCATTTTCAGACCAAGCGCTGGTGACCCTGAGGCTCTCTTGTGCTAACCCACTCTGCAGGGAGGCTGGACCTATTAGATTGGTCCACCCCCGGCGACTTATGGACCCAATGAGGTTTCAGAGGGAGTTGGGGGTTATACCTGAAGATCTGCTGCATGGTCCAGTGGAGGTCTTAGCTGCAGCTTGGAATAAAGAGGCAGCCGGGGCCTTGGACAGGATCGCGCCTATGTGACCTCTCTTGCCTCATTCAACCCGTCACTCCCCGTGGTTCACAGAGGAGTTAAGGATTTTGAAGAGGTTAAGAGACATCTGGAGCACCGCTGGAGGAAGACGAGGACTGAATCTGACCGGACACAATCTAGAGCCACTATTAGGGCCTATCTTGTGGTGGTAAGAGTGGCAAAACGTGATTATTTCTCTGCTCTTATTGCGTCCGCAGAATGCTGCCCAATGGCCCTGTTTAAGATTACTAGATCCCTTTTGGGTCGGACGGACTTGATGACCCATTTACAGGGCCGGTCGGAAGAGTTTGCTGAGCATCTGCAGGACAAAATCGCTCAGATTCATTCCAAGTTAAACTCTAAGCGTGAGGCACAATCTGGGGAGATGCCAGAAGCATGTACTTACTCTGTTATCTGGGAACAGTTTGATCCTGTTGGGCCTGATGGAGTAGACAGAATCCTCCGGATTGTAAACGCCACCACTTGCCATCTAGACCCGTGTCCCTCCTGGCTGGTTAAGTCAGCCCGGGAGGTCACATGTGGTTGGGTCCAGGCAATGATTAATACATCTTTGGGGGAGGGGGTGTTTCCAGCAGTCTTTAAGAAGGCGTTGGTGCATCCTCTCCTCAAGAAGCCTTCCCTGGACCCTACTGTTTTAAACAACTTTCGTCCTGTCTCCCACCTTCCCTTTGTGGGAAAGGTGGTTGAGAAGGTGGTGGCGCTGCAACTCCAGAGGATTCTGGATGAAACGGATTATCTAGACCCCTTTCAGTCAGGTTTCAGGCCGGGATATGGGACAGAGACTGCATTGGTCGTGCTTATGGATGATCTCTGGCGGGAGCGAGATGGAGGGAGTGCATCCATTCTTGCTCCCTTGGATCTCTCAGTGGCTTTTGATACCGTTGACCACGGTATCCTTTTGGGGCGGCTAAGGGAGTTGGGGGTGGGCGGCGTTGTTTTACGCTGGTTTGCCTCCTTCCTCCGGGACCGCTTCCAATCGGAGGTAATAGGAGAGGAGAGATCTGACCCTCGGCCCCTCTTGTGTGGGGTGCAGCAGGTTTCGGTTCTCTCTCCTCTCCTATTTAACATCTACATGGAGCCGCTGGGCAAGATCATCCATCACCATGGGTTGAGGTATCACCAGTGCGCTGATGATACCCAGTTGTACATCTCTGTCCCGGGTGAAGTAAGTGTTGCAGTCGACACCCTTTCTCAGTGTCTGGAGGCTGTAGGGGCCTGGATGGGGCACAATAGGCTTCAGCTGAACCCTGGTAAGATGGAGTGGCTGTGGATTGATGGCCTCTCGATTTCCAGGAAGTTGTAATCTTTAACTCTGGATGGGGTGGCACTGCCCCGTGTTTTATATATATATATAAAATAAATAACTCAAGGCGGCGAACATACCTAATACTACTTCCTCCTCCTATCTTCCCCACAACAGCAACCCTGTGAGGTGAGTTGGGCTAAGAGAGAGTGACTGGCCCAAGGTCAACCAGCCGGCTTTCATATCAAGGCAGGACTAGAACTCTCAGCCTCCTGGTTTCTAGCCCGTTGCCTTAACCACTAGACCAAACTGGCTCATATTTATGTTTTTGTGTTTGTATGTGTGTTTGTGTTTGTGTGTATAAAAAGTTAATATGTTCTCCTTGCAGTATTGGAGTATAGCTTTTATGGCTATATGGTTCCATGACCAATGTACGGCCAATACAATTTGATATGAGAGTGTGTTCTTAGAGGACAGATGTGAATATTAAACATCAAAATTTCAATCTCTTTCAACTGTATTGGGGTATCAGTATCAGTGATTCCAGAGGTTGAACACAAATAATATTAACTCATCATTGGCGATCACTCGTAGCCGAGTAAGATTGTCTTCCAAAGGTAAAATTTTAACAGTGGATCCGTAAGTGGCTATAAAGGCCAATTCTGGATCCACACAACCTCCCACAGTGAGGGCATAGGTTTCCGGGTGGGAGACGGTCATGATGAGGGTTTGCCTGATGTGCCTTCCTTTTAGCTCTTTTCTCCCTTTCGCCCTGTACTCGTGCTTCTTCAAAGTCCATAGTGCCATTAATAAAGGATGACCTCCAATTGAAACACTCATGAGTTAGGGCTTCCCAGTTCTCAATGCTGATATTACATTTTTTAAAATTACCTTTGAGAGTGTCTTTGAATCTCTTTTGCTGTCCACCAATATTCCGTTTTCCATTCTTAAGTTGGGAGTAAAGTAGCTGCTTTGGAAGATGATGGTCAGGCATTCGAACAACATGGCCGGTCCAGCGAAGTTGATGTTGGAATGATCATTGTTTCAATGCTGGTGGTTTTCGCTTCTTCTAATACGCTAACATTAGTCCGCCTATCTTCCCAAGTAATTTGCAGAATTTTTCGGAGGCAGCGTTGATAGAATCTTTCAAGAAGTTGGAGGTGGCGTTTGTAGAGGGTCCATGTTTCACAGGCGTACAGAAGGGTTGGTAGTACAATGGCTTTGTAAACAAGCATTTTGGTCTCCCTGCGAATGTCCCGATCCTCAAACACTCTACGCTTCATTCGGGAGAAAGCTACACTCGCAGAGCTCAGGCGATGCTGAATTTCAGCGTCGATGTCGGCTTTTGTAGATAGATGGCTGCCGAGATAAGAAAAGTGGTTGACATTTTCTAGTGACACACCTTTAAGCTGGATTGATGGCGCTGCGGAGGGATTGGTTCAAACTTGCTGGTAAAGCACTTTGGTTTTTTTAATGTTAATCGAGAGGCCGAGCTTTTCATATGCTTTTGCAAAGGTCAGTATTCACTAGGATACCCAAGCCCCCCCCCCCAGGTCTACCATTTTTCACAAGGACAAAATTCTGGATTTGTTTGTTTTAATATATACAGTTGTTTATGCTGGGGACGGAAGAGAGGTTAATCTGCAGCATCACCCTTGGATGTTTCAGTTTTCAGCAAGTTTTAATAATTTCCTTTTGATATCTGGAGCAAACAGATTATGGTAAAACATAAAGGCACACAGACTATTTTAAGATAATCAATATCTGGCTTGCAACAGTTGACCCCAGTTAATCCTCCCCTATCTTCCTATTCTATTGGCTATGAGATTGATGATGTAGTAGAAACAAACTGACTTGCAGATTTTCCACAGGACAAAATTATCACTTGAACCTTTTAGTTGAATTAAATATAACCTGCCTTTCAATTATGTGGACTCATGCAAATAAAAAAAAATCTGAGTTGAGACCAAATTAAACAAAACAATTGGCTCAATGTAGTAGGCAGATAAAATATGGGTCTATTCAAAGATCGTTCCCTTACTTTCCTTAGCAACTAGACATGTCTGCGGAGGGTAGCCTCAGATCCTACTTGAGAGCTGTACTTGCAAGTATATTTATTTGGCTATATTATGTATGTAATATTGCTCTGTTGTGTGTCATTGTTTTTATACTGCTGTCTTCACCATATGGATGCTCTAGTTGTAAAGATCCCACTGGAGGAATCTTCATCCAAGAATCAGGCTGAAACCACAAAACCCTCAGAGCCAGGGAACAGTGAGGAGGCTGTGTCAAAAACATCTTCTGCAATACTCAGTGTCATAACCCGGAAAAGCCCTCATAAATGCATCAGAAACAAAGGCTGAATGATGGAGGAGGATTATAAGAGAAGGTTTCTCAGGAAAAAGCCTACTGAAGAGTTGGATCTTAGTTCCAAGTTATTTGGTTTCAAGTAGATTTGAATATGCAACAGCTGAATCTGGATGGAAGTTGTGGGGTTGGGGCCTAAAGGCTCTCATTTGAAAGCAGACCAATTTAAGATAATGCCTATATTACTTGTGTCTTCCTCAGGCACTCTATCACCTGTTCTTGAACTCTGTTCCTCCTGTATTATAATCTGCATGCACTAGCTTCACTGATAGATGACCTCTAAACTGAAAATTGTTGGTATATTATTCTTTGAGGAGTAAGTCTCAGCAATAAAGCCTTATTAGGTAAGCACCTGCAAACTTTAAAAGGTCAGGCAGCATGTGATCCAGGTTGGAGTATAAAAGAACATGCCTGCCCCGCTCTGCCTTCCTCCTTCTGCTTCTACTCCTGCTTGCTTCCTACTACTGTTATTTTTTCTGGTGAGTGATGAAAGAATTGTAACACTTCCATGGACCTGGAAGAAAACTGTAAATATCTGTTTGAATGAGTAACTAATACAACTGATTTACTACAATGACTGGCATCATTTATTGGTCTCTGAAGCTAAATACTTTCTGATACTCTCCGTGTGCAAGAAAACACTCACACCAACAAAAATGTCGACTTTCAATTGCTTCATCCTTCACAATATTACTTGGTAAATTAACCAATGTTTGGATTCAGTTTACGAATAAAGCAGTCTCCACTAGGGTAATCTCTCTTTTCCAGTGATGTCTGGGGGAGAAAAGCTTGCGTACGCTAAGATGGTTATTGTTATTGATTTGATGGTTGTTTTCTTAATCCTAGGAGAATGCTGCAAAGATTATAGAGCTAATCTCTGCTTTAGAATAGGGACAGAGGTTGATCTTCGGTTACAACTTGAACATGTCTCTTTAATATTTGTAACAATTTATTCCCCCAGGTTTTTATTCACATCAGCCTCCTCCCTGTGATTAAGACCAATGCTTGGGTATATAATTTTCCTAAGATCATATCTCTGTTAGTAGTTCCTAGGAAACCAGCTGAGAGACCACAGTGAATCCACTATGCTGCTAGTTAAATATTTCTATTGTCCTGTTTCTGAGTACTAGGACAAACATTTCATATCCTTCACATGTAAATAAACAGCATAAAGAAAACCCAATATGTAGATGCTTCCCAATTAGTTAATACCATGTGTTCTTCTCAAACTTAATTTTCAGAAGTTTGTGGTGACCGACCTTTTTTATAGACCAAATCAGCCATTATGCATCCTGCCCCCTATCCCTCCCCATTCTAAAAATGCATTCTTTACATCTCTATCTCTGCCACCACCCAGCCAATTACAGTATATTAACCCAAATAACTAGCATGGATTTGCAGATGGTTCTCAGGACTTTACAAATAGATGATGGGACTACTATAAGAAACAGATGTCTTCTTTTTTCTTTTTCCTCTTATACAGCAGGCTGGAGACAAATTAAAAGAAAAAATC
Source organism: Charina bottae (assembly GCA_023362775.1). Lineage (NCBI taxonomy): Eukaryota > Metazoa > Chordata > Lepidosauria > Squamata > Charinaidae > Charina > Charina bottae. The sequence goes on from JALMGJ010000002.1 coordinate 110,361,812, forward strand.
AGCCACAGATGTATCACAGAAGCATTTGCCTTATATCATTATAATAATCCTGCTCTTCAAACAGTCTTTTGAACCGTAGCATTCGCTTACAGTCAATATCAAGTTGGGGGGAAGGGAGGTCTTCCTTCTTTCCTTGACAAACTTCCTCTAAAGCTTCTGCCATTTTATTAGTAGAAATGGTGTCCCTTTCACTTATGGACAGAATTAACACATGTTTAGGGTGTTAGGATTCTAAAACTGTTCCAGGCTTTTCTGTATTTTTCTCCCATTTTCTTTAGGAATATAGGGAAGGAGAGGCATTAAATATTTAAGCAAAAGTTCTTTGGCCTAATGTAGGTCTTTCACCTTCTAGCACACCATGTGTAACACCTTTGATTTCAGATTGTATTTTCCTCTTTCCTGGCAGATATGAACAGGCAGGAAGTAAACTCTATTGCACACCCATCACCTGAAGTGACAAACATCATGGATGAATACTTAAAATGGTGTTTCCTGAAGAGTGAGTCGTAAAAGAGGTTGGGTTTTACTCTTTCTTGCTTTCAATCATATGCAATACTTTTAAAAAAAAACTTTTATTCCCCTTGAATAGCAAACAATATAAATACAGCACTGATTTCTGTAATTAGTCCTAGTTAAGTAGATTCAAGGTTACAGTCTCAAAATGGTAGCCAAAACTACCCAAGCTGGAAAGCAAAGTTCTCAAAAGCTGACAGCCAAACCAAATCATCCAATGCAACACCAAGAAAATTTAACATTTGATAATTAGGATTTTTTTTTTGGGGGGGGGGGGTTGGTCCCTGACATTCTTTTCTGTGTATAAAGAATTATCCCAATTCCAGTAAAGTGAAACTAGCCAGGAGTCATGTGTGCCTGCACAAGGTACAAGCCAATCATATAAGGCAGAGGAGAGTTACTAGCCATTCACAACGATGAAAGCCTTGCCTCTCATCTAGGTAGCCATTCTTTTCCTCCTGAGTTTGATTGTCAAAGTAGCCCAAGCCTGGGCCAATGTATGAGGGATGGATATGCAGGTTCTCATTTTCTCCCATCCCCATTTCAGTTTGCTATTTGTACCTTACAAGCCTTAAAAGAATTGGTTGAAACTCAGCCCATGCTTGTTAGGGCTGAAAACAAGAGCCCCACCACAAAACTGAGTGTTTGCCAATTTCCATTGGCTGGTAGAGACACCAGTTTTTAGTTGAATTTATACCAATTGGTTAACTGTGGGGAGCTAATGCTTTCTGATGTCTGTGTGCCAGGGAAGGCCTGAAAAGGCTTTTTTTTAAAAAAAAAATTGTTTTGAGTATATATACAAAGAAAAGAAAAACATATACAAATACATAAGCTAAAAAAATAAAAATAATGGACAGAAGAAAAAAGAAAAAAAGTATTGAAACAGATGTATATGAAACAAAAAACCCAGTTCTTAACCAGCAAATTAAACCTTGACCACACAGAGAAAAGTTGTTCATGCTAACTGCAGCATTAGTAAATAACCAATTTATATTTATAAAGTGAACACATGTCTTCCAACCAGTATTTTAAATCAGGTATAAAACTCTTTCCACCAGACTGAAACAATCTTTTTAGCTGCAGACCACACACAATAAATTCAGAGTTCTTCATACTTCAATAGGTTCCAATTTTTTGGTATATAATTTAACATTGCATTTGCATCTTTAATCCTTATTTCTCTTCTTAGCATTGTATTAAACCAAAATGCTTAAGGGGCATGGTGGCTCAGTGGGTAAGATGCCAGGCTTGTCGATCAGAAGATTGCAAGTTCGGAGGTTCGAATCCCTAGCCCCGCATGACGGAGTGAGCTCCCGCACTCGCCCCAGCTCTTGCCAACCTAGCAATTCAAAAGCATGCAAATGCAAGTAGATGAATAGGTACCACTTCTGTGGGAAGGTAACAGCATTCTGTGTGCGTCATGCCGGCCACATGACTGCGGAAGCGTCTTCGGACAGCGCTGGCTCTTCGGCTAACAAACGGAGATGAGCACCGGCCCCTAGGGTCAGACACGACTGCACAAATGTGCAGGGGGAAACTTTACCTTTTAAACCAAAATGCTGCACCCACAGAACAAGCACAACATATATGAGGTAGGGTCTCTTCCCCCTTACACTTCCAAGAATAAGAGATGAAAACCCAACCTTTTCTAAATACCCTCTGGGGTGTCCAATAAACACACAGTATTTTTATTGCTGTTGTTGCTTGAATTGCATCTTAAGATTTTAGGATACTAATGTTCTTTAAAACTCTGGCCCATTATTTTTGATTAAACAAGTATTCCTATACTTTGTTCCAAGTTACCTGCACATTTCCTATATTGATTTTGATACTTTTCAATTGCACATTAAAAAATCATGTAGATTTAGGAACCTCCAAAATCTTTTCCAACGATATTAATAGTTTAGGTGTTTCAGATGCTGCCAATGTGTCTGGTAAAATCAAGTGATGTTTTCATAGAATACACTTGTCATATATAGATTGATCCTTTGTGTATTTATTTGATCCAGAGCCACCCAACTCCATAAGACTCTGTTTTTCATATTCTTTTTACAATACATATGTTTTAAAAGCCTAACATTAATAGAATTTTCTGCCCACGAAACCCTGAAGAAAGATATAGCAACAATTTGCAGACTGGGATGTTCCCACAGTGTCAATTTCTAATGAGAATTAGGATTGAGTTTAAGTTTCCTTCCCACCATTGTCTATGTATGCCTTGCAGAAATTTTCCAGAGAATATTGCTGCTTTTCTCAAACTCCACTCCCTTTGTACATGCATGCAACATCAGAATGTATGTGGGGAAATGGAAAGGCTCGCAGTTTCATTTTGCCCCTCCTTTGACCTCCAATTGAGGTGCCACTGCTCTTGCAGCCTTTAATGTAGGAAAAAAACAATTGAGTTATAACTAAAAAAGGAACCAAGTCCTGCGAAGATATCAAGGAGGTCAAAGAATAACTTTCCAGTTGTACTCATAATAGTTTTTGAGGTAAATCACATACATACCATCAAGAAATAGCAATGAAAATATAAGCCCAATGAAAAATCTAGAAATTAGGAAAATTGAAACCCTCCACCCTTATATAAAAATTGTAATTTAGATTATGGAAATCGCATCCTATAAGATTGAAATGGTATGTGGGAATGACCTTGGGGGACAGGGGAAAGAGCTGCAGCCAGGGCAATGGTCAGATAAGTCGCAGTTTAGCTTGCAGACGGAATGGGGGTGTGGCAAATGTCTCGGAAGGGACTCCCTAATTTCTTGGATTGTAAGGACGACTGGGGAGAGATGTACTTTCAGACTTGCAAGATTCTGTAAATGTAACCTTACTATAAAGTAGAGCTAGTACTTCTGGGTGTGCTTCTTGTTTGGACTACCTTGCAAGGCTGACATCAAACTTGCTGCTTATCCATCATAGTGTTTACAATTCTTAGGAGGAACGAACATAGGAATTCCTCTGAACGTATATATCATTTTAACTACATTTATTCTTTCCTGTAAACCATCCATTTCAATTAATATAAATCTGAGATAAACAGTTAAAATTATTAACATCTAACAATGAAGAAATCATTGTAGTTTCTGTCTCCACTTTGTATTTAGGCTCTAGTGAGAAAATTTAATGCAGGGATTTTTCCATATGCAGCACCACAGATCAATGCAGTTTAGCACTATAGGGAATATTCAGAAAATGTAGACTGTTTCTACTATCAACCCCCATAAATCGAATTGAATACCTTTATTCCCTTTCAGCAGCCCTTCAAAATATTTTATGTGGTCTTTATTCAAGTTGATTTATTTATTTTCATCTGAAGCAGTAACTATCTCTTTGAGCTTCATCATGTTCTTATCAAGGGAATAAAATTGTGGTGTTATTCCTTCAGTGGGTATTTGTAGAGCCTCTACAGATTGTTTAATTGCTGAAACTCTGTAGTTCTATAATAGTTAAAATGACAAAAAAGAGCTTTTAACATTGGAAACAATTCAAGATTAGACTGTCTCCAGAATCCAAGATGGGTCAGGAATTAATAGAACCCTTTGGAGTGCTTCAGAGATGAGAGGGACTTCCTTAATTACCCCCTGTTCTTCATCACTAGTCAAGATGCAGACTGGACAGTGGGAGATTATTTCCTTCTTCTTTAGTAATCAAATTGCTGTAACTTAAGAAGAGAAAACAGATAAAAGTTAACTTCTTACCAATTAAATTATAGAGCAAGCTAAAATTATCCAAAGTTGATGGGGAAACCAAGATTATAGATCAAGCAGTCACTAGGCCTGAAAAAGCTAGACAGACTAGCTAGATTTTGAATCCTCCCCGCCCCCCCGCCACCATTTTTGGATCACCTCAAAATCCCAGACCAAGTAGACTTTTCTGGGCAGCTGGTAGACCTAATTTAGACTGTAGTGGAAAACCACAATATGGGCTAGTTGTACAGCAATTATAATAAGTGATAACATTTATGCTTTAACAAAATACCATCACCTAATCTGTGTGCTTACAACAAAAGGTACTGTATGATACACGATTTTTGCTCCTCCTGCATTTCTTATTCAAAATGCTGGATCTAACCATTGAAGATTTAACAAGTTTATTTGAAGAGCTCCTTTCACCTACACCAGTCTGCCCACCAAGATTGTCTTTGGAGAGCCGTTAAGCTTGTCTCCAGAAGAGAGAGCAGCTTTGTGCAGCAGCTAAGGAAGAGACTGTCATCTGGCTGTGTCACAACCCATCACTGCCAACCTTAAAAAAAGCATTCAAGACTTGTTCTCTCAAGTCTTCTTCTGAATGGAGTTTACCTGGGTAGTGGCTGTAGCTGAGTCTTATATTAGTATTGAGAGCTGGGGAAAATTCTTGGTGGGGTTTTTTGGAGAGCGAATCACTGCTTTATGCTTTTACTGTTACATATTTTTCACGGATTCATAGGGTTGACTTCAAAGGTCATCTAGTACAGCTGCATGTTTGGTGCAAGATCTTCTGAAACATTTTGGATATTCAGCTCCTATTTGAAGTGCTTCCCCAGGGAAGGAGAGTGTACCACTTCATGAGGCAACCTATTCCACTGATTGAGAGTTCTTACTGTCAAGAAATTCCTCCTAATATCTAAGTTAAATTGACTTCCTGAAGTTTCAACCCATTGGTTCTGGTCCTGCCCACCAGATGAGAAAGAACAACTCCACTCTCTCCTCTACAAGACAACCCTATAGATATCTGAAAACTGCTTGTGATTACTAAGTATTAGAACTCTCACTCAAAGAATGGTAACATAAGCCAATACTTCCCAATTTAAAGTCCAGGAGGTAGAGGAATTTTGAAGATGTGGGTAGAAGTATGGATCTGAGATAATCTAATTGTCAGAGTGATAGTTTTGGGAATAGATATTTATTGCCAGGGAAGGCAAAGACTACTAGCCTACACATACACTGCAAGTTACTAGGAGTCATTTTACTGTGAAAGTTAAGATAATGCTCTAAAGAAGTTGAACTAAGCTGTAATCTTAAGGGATCCCACTTGTAAGTTATAGAATAAAAATTAATTTGATTCTTTGCTCAACCTTATTTAAAAAAGAAAGAAAAAAGTGACTGTGTTGTTCTATATTTTCTCCATATGTCACCAAGTTATGTTACCTCATGGTGTGGGGGGGGGGAGGAGAAAACCAAAGAAATGTCCAAATCCAGAAAGGATTTGGTAGTGGCAGCAAAACTAATGAGTTTCTTGGAGATCTCCCTATATTCTGAAGAAAAAGGCGGGGGTGGGGGTGGGGAAGAACACCAGAAAGTTAAGATGTGCCACACTGCTCTATGTCCCTTCAGTCTTCTCTCCTGTAGGCTAAATATATCCAGTTCCTTTAACTGCTCATTAGACTTTGTTTCCAGCCCCCTTACTCTCTTGCCTTACTCTGAAGTTTGTCAATTATCTTTTTAGACTGATGCCCAGAACTGAACATAGTATTCCCATTTTTATATAAGAATTTTATTAAGTTTGAAACAAAGATAAAAACTACAAAAAGAAAAAAACTAAAAAAGTGTGAAACACAAGAAAAAAGAATTTTAAAGATTACATAAAGAAGTGACTTCCGACTTTCAACAACAAGAATATACAGCAATTTCCATAATCAATCCCTTGCTCTCTATCAAACCAAGATCACATTATTTCTATAAATCATTCCATTAGCACATTATAAAAATCACTAAATACAATTGCTCCTTCCCCTAATATTAAAAGAAAACCAGAAAAAAAATATAAACCTCCAAATCAACTCCCCACCCAAAAAAAAAAAACATTTAATTATTTCCTTCCTACCACTATTCTATATATTTCTGTCCACTATAATAAAAATATTATGAAAACATGTAAATTATCTACATTTATAATTAATAATACTATAACAATCTTAACCCTATTAAACCCAAAATCAAGCAATTATTATTATACCTTATAAATCTTAAAAATAAAACAAATCTTAAAAACAATCCAGTAAATCTTAATCCAGATCATTAAAGAAAAATGGAATCATACAAGCTTTAATATCAATCCAGATAAACATTCTCAAATCTTTACCCCACTTCAAAATATACTAAAGCATTAACATATCTCCATGTTACACACAGGGCATTTTTCATACAGAATTCAAACAGCCCAACTGCCCCCCTTAGGAACTCAGACTCCTCAGTAAAAGACCTCCTACAGAACAGAGCCTCTTGTTTCCCACAACATTTCATCAGAAAAACAACTCAATTTGTAATTTGCAACTCTGACTGTAACCCCTTCAACACCAGAATGTAATAGTTGCCTGGAATTTCAGCAAACGCTTCAATCTCGCTGTCAGTAGACACATCTCTATCTTTGTTAAAATCTTCAACTTCTTCCACAATGTCCTCATTCAGATGACACATTTTAAAACTAGTATTTTCCACAATGTCCCAAATATCTTGCAAAAAAACTTGGCAGAAGTAACGAAACTCTGAGAAAGTCTCCTTAAATTCCTCCATGTTTCAAGCAGTAGATTATGGCACCCCCTAGATACTTGACTGGTGAATGTAGGAGTTAATGAGTTAATAGAAGATCTCCGAAAGTTGTTGACATAAGAGGAAGTATGTTAACAAGCAGCTCCCAGGGAAAGTGAGCAGAAAACTGAAGATTCGAAATAGCAGATTCAACATGTGGGAAAATATTAAATCCTTCAAATTCAATACAAAAAAATATTAGCAGGGAGGCAATTATTTATTCTCAGTCCTCCTTAGTATTTAAATGGGAAAACAAGCCAAAGCTTTAAAAAATATTAAAAATTAATCCAGAAATAATGATAGGCACCAAGAGAGATCACTTCTCCTTGCTGTAGAAAGCCTCTCTTGGGGTACATAACTTTAAAAAATATATAAATTGGGTGATTTAGAAATGGGGTGGCTCAACTTAGTATCTCTTTAAGGCTATAGCGCAGCTTGGAAATGGTGATGTCCCGGTCTCCCGGCAGCTCTTACCCGATCATTGTGAACACTGCGATTCCTGGGCTGCAAGTCGCCATTCTGGAGAATAGATGGGATGATTCCGAGCAGTTTCTTTGCCATGAAAGCACTCCAGGGATTCAGGAAAAAGCCTGCCTGAGCCCAAAAAATAACTGTGTTGTCAGAACTGGACATAGTATTCCAAGTGGATTCCACGATCTGACTCTATGCTCCTATTGCCTATTTAGTAGCTGCATCACACTGTTGGCTCATACTCTACTTGTGATCTACTCGAGCACCCAAAACCTTTTCACATGTTCTACCACCAAGCCAGGTCTTACACTGGCTTGTATGTAATTTTATCTTTATAAGCTACCTTGTGAAGGCTTTTGACCTTAAAGGTTACTTTGAAGTATTCTTAAATAAATAAAGGTGAATCTCTCCCATCTTTAATTATCAGTGGTTGTAGCATGACTATCCCATTATTCTCCTATTCCACGTGGTCCCTGAACATAGATGTTGCCTTGCAAGAAAAGCAGAAGCACTCTTCATGCCACAATGGTACTGTATTATTCCATCATTTCCTCCAGATATAAGCAAGCACATATGCAAATATGGACTGCACTATTACAACAAACCTTTATATTGGTCATAGACCAGTATATATGAACTATTATGATCAGGAGGTCGAGGAGGAACAGTATGGTTTGGGGAAAGGCAAAGTCCCACCACAACAAGAGTCCTGAGGAAATAGTACAGAGGAACTACAAGTGAGGTGGTTATGAGATGTGGATGTAATCTGTTTTGTAATTTTTTTCCTATTAAAAAATGTTGCCTGATCCAGCAGAAGCTTATATGAATCCCATCTTCAATCTGTTTATGATCATTGCTTTCTGAAATTTTTAAATTCTGGCTCTAACTATGCCATTAGTAAGGCTGATAGTAGATTGGTTTATTCTTGCTTTCATTTTTAATTGCATTTACCTACCTTTGCTGTAATATATTATACTTACTCTTAATCCGTTGTACTTGTCCTGAGTTTGCTGTAAACATGAATACATTTGTCTGTGAAATGGAGACTTGAGGCCTTAAAATGAAACTGCTTAATTTTACTGCATTGCATCCTGTTGACACTTGTGTCTATTTTAGCTGTATTATTTATTCACATTGCACTTTAAAGAGACAGTTTATACCTACAATCATATTTTTCATGGAATATTTTCCAGGAGGATTCAAATTAATATATCCAAATTGCCTTTGATTTGTGCTGCAGGTGTTTGATTTTGCTGTCAGTATGGCTTTGAGTAAAGCAATAACATAAAACGAAGACTTCCCTTTGGTCCTATATACAATAAAAACTTCAGATCAAGAAAAATACATTTATTGTCAATTCTACTTTTGCTATATCCATAGAATTATGTACCCTTGTGGCAACTAGTGGAAGCAAAAGAATCAATCTCAGTAACATCAGACGATCAGGAAATGAAACACTCGTACTTCCTTTGAAATGTATTTAGCTCTGGACAGATGTCCTTGCCAGGGTAATGCCATTGTGGGAAAAATCAGATGATTTTCTAAGTTAAATAAACAACTGAAATATGAAGAAAACAAATATATCACTGGAAGAAGCTGGAGGCATAATTGTCACAGATTACTAGTAGAATTCCTGCTAAATTTGATATAAGTGATATAAGTTAGAAATATAAATAAATAAATAAATTTCTCGCAGTCACCTTATTTTTTTTAATTGGATTTGCTACTTCTTAAGTCATTGCATTCCTTTATAGGAAGAACAAATTCCTCATCCCACAAATGTGAAGAACAATAGCCAGCAAAGATTTGCTCAACTTCCAACTGAATACTGACTACAAAGCCAGCTATTTTTTTGAGATATGAATATCTGTATGTAATCTCCAGCATCTGCAAAATTTAATCTTATAAAGAATTCCTTACAATGACCATAGTCCATACATTAGGTAACGATGGCTGCAGTAAATTCAGGAGAAGGAGGTGCATTATGTTGCATGCTGCCACTTATATCATCATTGTCACAACAGACTCTGATAATATAGATTGGGCACCACATGGAGTATTGCATTATGCCATGGAATTTGGGGTGGGATGGGGTGAAACCATCAGAAATTTTGGGTATCTTACAAAACAAGATAGGGAAGGCATGCAGAACAAAGCTTCTTGAACTTTTGCAGTTGTGGCCATAGGAGACATTTGTATTTTCTTCTGTGATACATGTGTATCTGTGTTTTACATCTATGCACTTCTAAACCCTTAATAGCATCTCTTGTCATCACATGTCCAAGAAAGAGGGGAGCTTAAGAATGGAACTATCAGCAGCAATCTGAGGTATTCCTCAATTGACTCTCAAAGACACATTGAGACATTTGGCTTTTTGGTGGTGGTGATGGGTTTCACAGGCCTCCAGCCATATTCAGCCAATTTTTAAACTTGATTTTTCTTTGGCCATCTTTTCCCATCACACCAAATTTGGTCCCATTCCATTCTGTCTTCAGAGAGGTGTTATGAGGCCTTTGGCAGCTGCCTGATCTGAACATACAATAACTGTTTCCCAAGTGCAAATTCACAGAGTTCTCTTTAGCACGATTAAAATGAAATAGTAGTGGTAGAAGAACTTCAGCAAGTAAACTCATTTTTGATTTAAGACCAATATATCTCAATGTACAATGCACCAGAGGGGAGGCAGCTCTCTTCACCGATGATGGGAAAGTTTTTAGATGGTTCTTTACATAACAGTTGCCTGAACTTTAATCAGTCTGAAAAAAAGCTCTTACAGTTATCCTGCTAACAAATAGACAGACTGGGTGATGGACTAAGTCCTGAGCACTTTTATTTATTTATTATTTGGATTTATCACCGCCCATCTCTACCATGGTAGACTCTGGGCGGTTTACAATAATAAATCATCACTTTTACATAATTTCTTTCCAACTTCCTGTTAGGTTGCAAAGAATTAAAATAAAATCCCACTACCTGGATTTATGTTGATATGCTTGAACAGACCTAGTTCATACATTCAGTAGCTATCACAACTGTATCCTATTGTTTTAACTGTAGCCCACTGAGAGATTTTGGAAATTGGCAGTATAAAAATCTAGTATGACTCAAATCATGAATAAGGCAATTAGTAAGCCACAAAGTGTTGAAATATATTCCGTTCTCTCACAAGTGGGATTCATGACAGAAAATGAAAAAGTGTTAACCTTGAGTCTGAATGTATTTTCAGTGGGAAACAAAAAGCCAATCTCTTAATCTAATAGTGCTGAGCAAAAACTGCTTTCTCAAAAGTCCCAAAAGCATGGTATTCAAAACTGATATTATTCAGATCCCACTATACTGAAGTCACTGCAGTTACCCAGATCACATATGCTAACCCAAAGGATGATTTCTGTAACATCAATAGAATTATAAAAACACAATCTAATCAAACATGAACATGAGGACAGCAGGATGCTTCTGGAAGCTCACAAGCAGGGAATGATGGAGAGGACCATCTGCTTTTGTTTGTTCCCAGAATTTCATGAACAGAAATATTCTGTCACTATAGGCATGGAAGTTTTTCTTTCAGATGGGATGTCAATTATCATGGACAGATATGTCCTTCACAATATTTCCTAATACATTTCCAAATAGCTGCTATCATAAACTATGTAGCTGAAATCTGGGAAATAGTAGTCTGAGCTATTAGATCCATCATCAGCGCTGAAGCAGCCATCACAGTATAAATTAGATATCACAGAGAACCCTTTGAAAGTTATCCTTTACCATCATTAATAAAAAAATGGGGTTTTACAATACTGCCATTTTAAAAAACTATTTGCAATTGTAGCTTACGATGATGATGATGATGATAGTCTGTCTATCTTGATTCTAGGATTCTATTAAAATCTTTACATTAAAGTATTAAAGGCTAGCCTGTATTCATTTGTTCTAGGTTTGACAAAGGAGTATGGAGAATTCATTTTCTCAATGCTAGTAACATTAATAACACTACCAGCAAGACAGCATGTTGAGATTTATGGGAAATAGGCAGATGAATTTTTTTCTCCTCTCCTTCTAAATATTTTTCTATGTCACAGCACACGGATGAAAGCAATTGATCAACATTGCAGAGACACTATCCAGACTCATACATCACTTGGTTAAGTTAGGTTTCTTTCTACTGATTGTTTATCGTTATGCTCCCTTCATTATTTCAGACCAAATACTGCTTTTAAATTCTGGTTTACATCCAAAATAAAATCCAGTAAATTAAAAATAAAATACATCACTATAGATTTTGCACTATTAATAGTGATTAGTAACATTCCTCCAGTACTATTTTAGTCACAGTTCTATCTTTATATGTTCTGCTATAATGTAAAATACATATTGCCATCTAATTTTAACTTGAAATCTCTTCTGTTCAAATGCTTTGGGTATCAATTTCCATCATCATCTACCATCTCCATCTGCTTGGTATAGCTGATGTTTGATGGTCTTTGTGGGAAAAGTGACCATCCCTAACCATCCCCCAACAGCAAATTCATCAGCCTAATCTAGCACTGCAATACTTGGATTTGAGATTAATTGGTCTCCTAGATTTGTAGACTAAGATGACTTAACTGTAATTATCATGGTGGTAAATAGGTCAAGAACTGGTCTTACATAACGATAAAATCATTGACCCTATCAACAATAGCCTCATTAACAGAAACTTTCCAGTAGTCTAAAAAACTCCCAGCTTAGCAGACATGTTACTTTTATTTTGCCCTAAGGCACCAAAGTTAACAGGCATAAGATGCTTAAGAAGGATGAGGGTCCCCTAATAATTAACTCCCATCTTGCAGCCAGAGAGCTCCTCATACATAATAGGACTGTGCAGAGATTTGAAGAAAAGGTATTTCCCTTTGCAGAGAGAAAATACATAAATCTGTTAGCATTTCCTGAAATCAAACACACTGAAGGAGTTGCTGACAAGTACAATAGGTGTGTCCACACATTCCATGAATCATCTTTCCCCCCTTGAATTTAGATTGCTCCATGGTCTTAATACGTAATAAACATGGGGTGGATAGTAAGTGCTATACTGTTCTTTTATATAATTTATAAAAGATTATCCCACCTTTCTAATTATACAACTCTCAAGGCAGCTTTGGGTTTTGTTTTGTTTTTGTTCCTTTGAGCCAGTATTGACTCCTGGTGACTGCCTAGACTAGTCTCTGCAATCTTCTTGGCAAGATTTTCAGAAGTGGTTTCCCATTGACTGCCTGGACAAGTCCCTGCATTTTTCCTGGCAAGATTTTTGGAACTGGTTTGCCACTGCCTTCTTCCTAGGGCTCAGAAAGAGTGACTGGCCCAAGGTCACCCAGCTGGCTTCATGCCTAAGGCAGGACTAGAACTCTCAGTCTCCCAGTTTTTAGCCTGGTGCCTTAACCACTACACCAAACTGGCTCTCTTATGGCAGTTAAATATACAAATTATAAAACATGAATGAAATCAATATCCTTTTAAAAAATTAAAATCAAAGTCAGTTCAAGTAACATTTAGCAGTTTGTGAAAGAGATGGATTTCTATCATTTCCCTAAATGCTAGGAGGGCTGGGACCAGGCGTACTTCCTTGAGAATTGCATTCTATAGCCCAGGTGCCACAGAACACCAGGTCTGGATGGACAGCACACTAAAATATCCCTACAGTGTCTCAGCTATTAAGACATGTGACAAAATTCCTACCATATGGCCAAACCTCCTCTCTACCCACAAACCTGAGCCTGCTGTATTACAGAATAATTTGGTGGACAGAGCTGGGAGAAATTAACTCCCCTCTCTGTAAAACATACCAAGTTAGCATTTTCATCCAGTGTTAAATCCTTTGTAGTAGATTTTTGTCGGAAACCAACCTGTCATTTATTTTTTTTTAAAAAGGACGTTTAGACTGAAGGGCTCAGTGTCATTTGACTTCCTTCATCAGGCTGCAGCCTGAAATTAAAGAAGACTAGACTCCAGGCCTGCAGTTCCCTGCAACGGCCAGATTGAAGTCTTCCACTATATTTCCCCTCCTGGCTACTAAGGAAAGAGGCGTCAGTAAGATAGAAGGATGTCCTTAAATGTGAACTGCATGAGCAGTGGTAGCTCAGAATCACCACAATCATTTAATTACATTTTTAATCCAGCCCCAAACAATGCACTGGTGGATTACACAAAATAATTAAAAGACAGTAAACATACAGTAATCCATCAATAAAATCTAATGCCAGCCAGCACGGGGGAAAATGAGTTATACTGTACATTCATTCCACACAGGGCACTAAATTCTCTCCATAATTTCTATGGTCCATTTCCTGAAATGCTAAGATCCTAAAACTCCTGGGAGAAGAGGAATGTCTTGTCCTATTACCAAAAAGATAACAAGATGAGGACAAGATGATCCTCCAAGGCATGGGCATTCAACAGAGTTACCAATATATGTGGGAAGAAACCATCTTTCAGATACGTCAGGGGACGACTCACAACAACTTCCTATTACGCAGCATTTCCCTCCAACCCATAGCAAGCACAGGTTGCTTGAACTGAGCACTTTGAACTGGGAATTCTTATAGACTTATTTATAAATTTATGTAAAAAGTAACGGCCTGTACACAGTGACCTATCCCAATAACCACACACATAAGCCCCATCTCAACTCTTCCTGTTTACATCAATTCCACACCAAGATCTTTCTGTCACCAACCCTGCTATACAGACTTGCAGGGAAGTTCCGTCCAGGTTCCTTCAAATGTAAGTAGAAACTTTATGTGACAGAATTATACTAAAGAAAATATAGCGTGAAGGCAGTCCTTCTAAATCAGGGGTGGGCAATGTCAGGCCCGCAGGCCGTATAAGGCCAGCGGGGCTCCCGCCTAAGGCCTGCGGGGCTCCCGCCCACAAACCCCACCCCTTCCACATGATTGGCTCCCGCCCGCAAACCCCGCCCTCCAGTGCTTGTGATTGGCTCCCGCCCACAAATTCTGGCCCCCGGTCCGCAGAAATCCCAGAAACCCCAGCCCCCACCCCCCGGTCCCCAGTTATAAGTATCCAAATGGCCCTTGGCAGAAAAAAGGTTCCCCAGCCCTGTTCTAAATTAAAAATGGGCAAGCACAGAGATAGTATATATGACTATCCTTTACACATGTTCCTGAAACCTGTCAAGAACAACACTTGAACAGGTAGTCCATACGGCAAACAGAACCACATCATCCATATCTGAAGAATAAAGGAAAGAGTTGCCTTACTTTTCAGGTAGCTTGTCTCAGAGCCTGACACAGATTTGGGCTGAGAGGGAGTGACTTGCTCAGTTTCACCCAACTGGCTTCTGTTCTTTGGGAGGACTGGAAACTGGGTCCCCGCCTAGTCCAACTACTGCAGCATATTTGCTTTCAATTAGAATATAATATAATGTGAAAAAAAGGAGGAAGCAGAACAGAAAGGGGAGGAACGGAAATATAAGTTAAAAGAAGATAAACAATAAATCAGTTTTCTCAAGAAAAAACACCACACATTCAAACCAGCCTTAGCAATAATGAGGTGTGATTCCATTATGTGTGTAATGTATGTATCTACAATCTACTCCTAAGGCTCACTCCCAAGTAAATGTGCCAAAAATCCAGCTTTAGTCATAAAAATGGTACTCCCAACATTTGTGTATTGCTAGGAAACTGTGTTGCTTCTGTAGACTTCTTTTGCTCTAACAAGGTTTACATAATGGGCAGCACAATATCAACAAATCAAATGATATTTCAGTCATATCTTTAGAGTCCTTTTCAAATGTCATGACATTTTTTAAAAAGCCATATAGCATTTCTCAACATTAACAAATATGTATGCTTCTTCTTATAAATTTCCATAAGGTGCTCCTTAAGCTTATCACAGCCTTTTCCAACCTAGTACCCTCCAAGTCCCACAGTTCTCAGCCAACATGAAGCTGTAGTAAGAGCCTGGCAGTAATGGTGGATAATAACTAGGTATGTGAAGAAATTATCTGATCCAGTCCAGGGCTCTGGAAATGGCCCAACACAGTCCAAGTTGGTCTGGAAGAAGTCCAATATAATTTGATACCTGGAATCAGATCAAAATTTGGGAAACAATGTTATCTCATAATCCAACCAGAGAAAATACAGGTGGCTGTTACTTTTTTGGTGTTCAGCAAAATGGGATGAAGAGTGTTTTGAAGGTTAATAAAAGAACTCCAAGCAGCTAACAACAATCTTGCAGAGTAGAAGCGTGAACCAGCAGGGAACTTGTACTTTAAGCTTAATTGTTCAGAAACAAATTCAGTCTTCAAACATTAGTTACAGTTGCAATCAAAATTATTCAACCCCCATTGCAAATCAGGGTTATTGTCAACATTTACAGACTTTCAGCTGTTTGCAATGAACAGATCAAACAAAAGCAATTGAAATAGCTCAACACAATGAATGCTTCAAGGGGTTTCCCCAAATTCTACTGAAAATGCATCTTATAATGACTTCTCTAGTCTCAAAATTATTCAACCCCCTGAATAGAATCTGTCACAACAGCACACATACAGTACAGAAGGGGTCCCCAACCTTTTTGGTGCCAGGGACCGGTTTCAAAAGACGATTTTTCCGCAGACTGGGGGGGTGGGGTTTCCAGGATTTCCATGGACTGGGGGGTGGGGTTTCTGGGATTTCCGCAGACTGGGGGGTGGGGTTTGCAGGCAGGAGCCAATCACAAGCACTGGGGCAGGGCTTGTGGGCAGGAGCCAATCGCGGAGAAGGGGGAAGAGTTTGCAGGCGGGAGCCCTGCGGCCCAGTTACTAACAGGCCATGGCCCACAGGTTGGGGACCCCTGCAGTACAGTATGCAAAACAGGTGTTGTCTCAAGCACACCTGATGCAACTAATCAAGGGCTTCATTAGTTGCACCAGGTGTGCTTGAGCTGGAACACATGAAATACCTGAACTGGCTAGGGGTTTGTTGAGTGTCACGTTTGACTGCATGTTAGAAATATGGATAACTCAAAAGAATGGTCCAAAAAGGTAAGAGAAGAGATCATCGCCCTTCACAAACAAGGAACAGGATACAAAAAGATAGCGAAGACACTGAATGTTCCTAGAGACACCATTGGAAGCATAGTTCGCAAGTTCAAAGTTAAAGGAACAGTGGTTACACTACCTGGACGGGGCAGAAAAAGAAAGCTGTCAATGGCAGCAACCAGATTTCTTTAGAAGGCAGGTTGAGAGAAACCCTCGAGTGACTGCAAAAGACCTGCAGCAAGACTTGGTGGCAATAGGCACTAAGGTTTCAGTGAGCACAGTAAGATGCGTACTAAACACAGAAGGAGTCCATGCCAGAACACCAAGACGTACACCACTACTGACCCAAAAGCACAAGAAAAGTTGGCTCCAATATGCTCACAATCAATTTTTATTTATTTTATTTATTTATAGTGCTATTTATACCCCGCCTATCCCCTCCCTAGTGGAGGACTCTAGGCGGCTTACAATCATATATATACAGTTCAATTATACATCAGTTCCAAATATATACAATTCACCACTCGTGAAGGGAGAGGGATAAAGGAACCGACTCTATTAGGCTCTGGACTACAATTCCCAGGATGCCTTGAGCCGGCTGCTGACGTCCTGTAGCTGTCATATCCGGGTCCATTGTCACCACAGCTGTTTGATCTTCCTCCGATCCTTTGATCCTCTCCTCTCTGGTGGAGCTGACTTCCCGACAGGACGCCAGCAAATTAGCCCACTTTAAGGTGGTACCCATTTATCTACTTGCAAGGCTTTCAAACTGCTGGGTTGACAGGAGCTAGGACTTAAGGACGAGAGCTCACCTCATCCGCGGGGTTCGAACTGCCAACCTTTTGATCGGCAGCCTACAGCTCAGCTGTTTAACCAGCTGAGCTACCGCATCCCTACAATTAAATAAGCCACAGAAGTTTTAGGATTCTGTTCTGTGGAGCGATGAAACAAAACTGGATCTTTTCGGCCCGATGGATCAGCGGTATGTCTGGAGGAAGAAGAATGAAACATATGTTGAAAAGAACATTCAGCCTACAGTTAAGCATGGTGGTGGCTCGGTGATGCTCTGGGGCAGCTTTGCATCCTCTGGCACTGGAAACCTGCAGCGTGTGGAAGGCAAGATGGATTCATTGAAGTATTAGGAAATCCTAATGTCATGACATTTTTTAAAAAGCTATATAGCATTTTCTCAACATTAACAAATATGTATGCTTCTTCTTATAAATTTCCATAAGGTGCTCCTTAAGCTTATCGCAGCCTTCTCCAACCTAGTACCCTCCAAGTCCCACAGTTCTCAGCCAACATGAAGCTGTAGTAAGAGCCTGGCAGTAATGGTGGATAATAACTAGGTATGTGAAGAAATTATCTGATCCAGTCCAGGGCTCTGGAAATGGCCCAACACAGTCCAAGTTGGTCTGGAAGGAGTCCAATATAATTTGATACCTGGAATCAGATCAAAATTTGGGAAACAATGTTATCTCATAATCCAACAAGAGAAAATACAGGTGGCTGTTTCTTTTTTGGTGTTCAGAAAAATGGGATGAAGAACAGAATTTAGCAGCCCGGCTAAATATTTATGAAAAGATGAAGCACGTTAAATTTCATAGAAATCTGTGTGAAAGTGTTAAAAAGACACCCCTTTAACATCCAACTTTAAAAAATGTTATTAAATTTGCAGAAATAGTACTTACCATGATGGGAACCCTCCCTGTAAAACTTCAGATTGATAAATTGAGTGTAGTGAGTGTTGTGTAGAACAGGAGTTTTTATAAGGGATAATACCCTTTTCTAATTGTAACAGAGCCAATTTGGTGGGGAGGATGCGTTAGAAGGAAGTATAAAAGTAATCAGTCTTTTCCATTAAATAAATTGTTTAGTAGGCCAGGTCAGGTAGCTAATGCAGCTCATACAGTAAAATACTGTCACATGACCTGCAGGATGACATGTACATTACAGTAAGTTGCAAATGGAAAAATTAAGCAACTCTTAACTCTGAGATCTCTCCAAAAGTGACTTGCGGTTATTAGAGTTACTCTGATTTAGGGCTACCAGATGCAAAAGTCTGGAGAACCACTAGACAACAGCAAAGAGAGCATTTCGAATCCCTTTATTGCCATCCTGTAATTATCTGGGCTTTTGCAGTCCAAAAGAAGTAGCCCTACTCTGATTAGAGCATCTGTTGAACACTGAAACCAATATTCCCTTCCTCCCTTCCCATCCATATTTTATATAAATGATACGTTATGCTTGTCCCCTTTGGTGCGGATGGTGCAATTCCATCTTTCACAGAATGCTGGAGATCCAGAGAAACAGATCAGGATCAGAGTTGCATGAAGGCTGAGAAACGGAACACAGGAAGTTCAGGTGTTTCCGCTCCATCCTTAAATGAATTAAAATTTGTTCCATTTTACTTTATCTTATCTCATGATGCTGCCATTAGCATGCCATTATTGATAATACTATTGAAAATGCTTGGAAGGTGGGGTGATAATATTTAGTAAAAGGATGGGTAGAGTCCTTGTTGCTTTTGTTTTATTGAATGTACATCTAGTTGGTGTGACTCTATCTAGGCCTGATGGTTCGGTCTGTGTATGAGATTGATTTGGCTTCAGTGATGGAGTATAATTGTTTGTCTTGCATGGATCTCAGAGAAGAATGAGGCATGGCTATCTGCACACTATTCCTCCTAAACTTATTTTCAAGATAATTTGTTCTTTGCCTGGCAAGGCATTTGATCTAATACTGCTATCTAACAACACCTAATAACACAAGGCAATGCCAGATTGGTTCACAGTAAAATCAAACTCATCTATGACTTGTTCAAGAATGGACTTGGAAGGACAAGCATGCTGATGCCAATTTAATTCAACTTTAGCCATGAAGGTACTCAATGTAACACATATCCATATTAGTGAGATGCAAGGGGAGGAAGTTTGGATGCTACAGGGATGGTTTTGAGGACCAACAATTGTTGTCACAGACAAAAAGATAGCAATTGCTGCCCAAAAGCTTCCCTACCTGAGTAGAATTTACTGTATATTACATTTGGAAGTCAGCTATGGTCTCAACAGTCCTAGGTGCAACCTAAAACCTGAACAGTTCTTGGCCTTATTTATATGTTAAGACCTCTAGTCTTGAAAGAAATTGTGTATAGACACAAGTGCCAGCAACAGCCCAGTTCTACCCCTGGTTTAGAATAGTCTGAAGGGAAATTTTAAATGTGTCTATGAACAGGCTATGTAGTCTTCCTATAAGCAGAAACATGCAGGTTGCTAAGCTGGTTTAACCAAGCTTTTAGAATTTCCCATTAGACTTTTGTACTAACTATATACAATGGTAAGATGTAAAAGCAGAAAATCTTACATGTGCAATGAAAACCTGAAGAGAGCTCCCAGTAATGGCTGATCCACACTCCATTTTAAGACTGTGACTAAAAGCAGAGTTTCTCACTTAAACACACAACCATATCTTGTAAACCGCCCAGAGTCCCCTTCGGGGGAGATGGAGCAGTAATAGAAATTGAAAAATAAATAAATAAATATAAAAAAAAATTTTTTGTTTCTCTCCACACACCCCACCCTATCTCCTCTCCACACTCATTCCACCCATTCCATCTTTGGTTTAACATTTAGCCCAATGAAGAATTCTGCACAGCTTAAAACCTCCCTCACTATTTTGCCCAGTTCTAAATTGTTTTTCTTAAACACTTACATGGCTTCCTCAGTTGTTTGCATTCCTTTAACAGTGACTCAACAGCTAGTAACCTCCCCTTGCTCAGGGTAGTGATGCAATGCTAGACTAAGACATTTTGCTCCTTGAACTAGAAGAGCAAATAGAATTTCTCTCCAGTTGTGTCCTGTCTTTTAAAGTGAGGAAAGCAATGGAGAGCAGGCAGTAGAAGAAGATCATGGAGGAGGAGCAGCCATGGCTGCTGGCATCATACCCATTGCTATAGGGAATGGAGGAGGTTGTGTGCCACTCACTAATGACCTCATCATCCATTATGGCAGACAAAGTCACTGGTTGCATACTACACACTGTGTTGACCTCTGTCCTGCCATGGCATCAGGACAGAGGACTGGTAGTTACAACCTATTCCCCCCACACATTCCAATGTTGAATCAATTGTGGTTCCTGAGGCAGAAAACCACAAATATACCTCTCCAAGACAATATAGATTCCATCCTAATCCCTTCACTGATGCACTATTTGCTTCCATTTTGCAACAACCAAAAGCAGCTGCTTGTAGAGGCCACAGAGCATTTATTGAGAAATAAATAGAATAACAACCTATAGTGAAAACTATAAGAAGCTGCTCACTCTTCACCTTCTCCACAGCAACCAAATATGACTTTAACAACATCACTTTAATAAAACCTATGCAGCTTGTTCATCAGAGAGATAGCTGATCTCCTACACTTCAGTAGTCCTATATAATGAAAAATTTATATACAAACTAACAGCAGAACATAAAGAAAGAAAAATACCAGGGTGGGAGGTAGTAGCTATAGCCTAAGCACTCTCGTTACAAATGTACTGACTCATCTTGAATGGAATCATTCAATCATTCAAATCATCCAAACTCCAAACCACAGGCATAACTTTCATGCACTAAATCCTGTGTTATCCATTTTTTTCTGGGAGGAATCCTAGACAGAGCATTGGTGAAGATGTCCCATGCTTCACTTAACCTATTATTTTAAAAAACTGGTTATTAATATTAGTGGCCTTAAAGGCTTTCTAGGTAGAAAGGTAAGAGAA
Organism: Charina bottae; assembly: GCA_023362775.1. Lineage (NCBI taxonomy): Eukaryota > Metazoa > Chordata > Lepidosauria > Squamata > Charinaidae > Charina > Charina bottae. Next base: position 110,383,076 of record JALMGJ010000002.1, read on the forward strand.
ATTATAAATATGGATGAGGGAGAAGAGAGGAGGAAATGCTTTAATTTTTGCTGCAATACTGCAGCAAACTAAAATAAGATTAGAGGACATATTGAGCAAATGACTACTCCAAAATAATGAATCTAAAATCTGAATTTTAGGAGGATGCACATAATCAAAGATTCACTTTGAATCACATGTTAAGTTTGATCAGTCAATCTGAATTGTTGATTTGATTCAGTCAGGTCAGTTCCCTCTGAACTATCAATCTGAATAATTAAATTGATTCTATTCAATGCATCAGGTTGATAAAAAGTATGTATGAATATGTGCAAAAATCCATCAAATCACTAAACCAATTTGAAGGGACCTGATTCAGTTAAATGCATTGAATCAATTTGGCAAAGATTCAATTCAAAAGGGCATTTTGATCCAATCAAAGCTTCACAGAAGCCTACTTTCATTTTACAGTGTAACCATAGCATAACTAGAAAAAGGTACATTATGTTTTTTCTCTCAGATAAAAAGGGAATTCAAAAGAGATCAAGAGAGACTGAGAATATAAAAGAGTAATACAAGGATGCAAATAGCTTATCTAATTTGCATTAAATGATCCTGAGTGTGTATCCTGAGGGGAAATGTAAACTTTAGTATTGTACAATATTAAATCTTTTAACTGTGGGCTAATTAACCAAGAAGAGCCCATTCCTGTCTCAGTTCTATATTCAAACTTGCAAATGTGGAAGAGAGTGCGAAGTTGCTTATATCACCCACTTATATATTTACAAGTTGGCAAAGCTTTGCCCCATAACTCCAATATAACAACAGGGATCTTTGGGCTTGATTCATTTATCAAAATCCCTTTAAAGCCACCTAAACTCTCCCACAGTTTACAGCATAAATACCACAATTATGCACTATGTGAAGAAATACTTTCTATTACTTGTCTATAGATATTAAGGTATTTTAATAAGCATGAGTATTATACATTGTATTATAAGTATTATGCATTCTCCTTTGGTCATATGTTTAAATAAGAATGCCCATTTTATCCTTTGCTTGCTTCATTCCTTTGTTTTATCTTTCTAAACATCCTTTCCAGCTCCATGATATCTATTTCATGAGAACAACCAACTAGGAATGTGATTGAATCACATACAGATCTAAATTCCTGTGTATGAAATATGCAGGGGGACTGAGAAATGTTCTAGAACTAATGTGATCTAAGAAATGAGGGACTAAACCAGATTCTATCCTTAAAGGATTACTCTCCAGACCCCTTTACTTGAGGGCTCTGTACCATCTTCCATAAATTGCTACAGGAAGTAAATTGGCTATTCGCAAAAGTGGATCCCTATCCTCTTCTGCATTTAGTGATTTCACTCAGCCTCCATCTGTTTTAATACTGATATAATGAGGAAAATTCTGAAGGTACAGGAACACTCCATCCTTTTGAATCTGATCTTCCCAGGTGAAAGAAAAATGTGATGAGGTGACAGAATGGTTAGAAAATGTTAGGAGAAGCTTTCAGAGAAAATGGTTATGATTTCAGATGAGTCAGGCATCATGAGCTTCCAGTTGTTTGTCTTAATCTGGACTGCCTCCAATATAACGAACCTTACCTTAAGACAGAGCTTTCCAAACTGTGTGTCACGACACGTTAGTGTGTCGGCTGCAGTGTCTGGGTGTGTCGCGGCTGCTGCTGCCTCCGAGCCCTGCCAGGATTCCGCGCAGGTCCTAGTGCCTGCCTTGTGCCTGGCTGCCTCCAAACCTGCTGTGATTCCGTGCAGGTCCTAGTGCCTGCCTTGTGCTCTGCTGTAAGAGAGTGTCGCGAAATGATGCCCTGCTGTAACAGTGTGTCGCGAAATGATGCACGTCTAAAAAGTGTGTCACCAACATGAAAAGTTTGGAAAGCTCTGCCTTAAGATATCAAGTTTATGTAAAGACTAATGTCTTTTTTCTTCTCCTCCAATGACCCACTTGCAGAATGCCAGCTACAAACCAATCCAAGAATATCTGGCTAGCACACACATATCCCCTTCAACCACACCCTGCATTTATTTCATGACTGTAACACAGATAAAATTGTTCAGCAATATGCCCATGAAGAAGATAAGCTTATAAAATAAATCTAAAGTCTGAAAAATAAGATTTCAAATCAAATCAATCAGACCTTTACTGACCGTTTCTTTTTTTAAAACTCCAATCACTTTCACTTGCAGCAATTTATTCAATTCCTACATTGATGATATGCTTTGGTTACCTAATCTACCTAATCTCTTCCAGATTAGAATCAGTGTAATAATATCCAACTGCTTGGCACTCTCTACTTTGCTTGTCTTCTGTACAATGCTTATTATCAGAAATGTGAACCATTACCAAGGCAATCTCATCCTCTGCTAGTATTATAGCCGCTGAGAAGGTGGCTGTCCTGGTTGTCTTTCTTATTAATCTTGAAGATTGGTAAAGCATTTGACAGCCGCAAAGTCAGTAAACGCAACTAGACAAAGATATAGGATGAACTGATATGTGGTAGAAACATAAGACATCTTAGACAAAGAGTGGTGAGGCAATGATACTCAGAGTAGGTATTAGTGAAGACAATGGTGGTCCTCCTGCAAAATAAGAATAATATGGAAGAAGCTAGGACAATATATCTTTTCAAGGTCATAAGTATTTTGAATACTTGTATTAACTCGTCCAAGTTTTGGTAACTGTCATGCTTCTTTTCAAATAACTAAGTAATTTTCAAACCCAAATGATTCAGGTTTTTTCAAAGGAAACCTTATTCATTTCAATGGGTACTTTTAGAGAAATGTCCTTAGGGCTACAATTATGCCTGTTTTATTAAGAAGTGAATCCCACTCAGTTCAACTGCATTAACTTTGAAATAAATGTGCATAGAACTGTTGCTTACTGATGTGACCCATACTCATGTATGCTAATGAAAAGCTGCCCCACCCAAAAGTTATTTAATTACTTGATACCTCAATAGGTTAATTTAGTCCAGTTATTTCTAAAAAAGAGCATTCATTTACACAATTGGACTCCATAGGTGTTCATTGATTCTTTTGTGGCTGTCTTTAAAACCACAACACTAATCCCAGTCCCAGTACAGCAGCAAGCCCAATGCACTGAGCAAACAGAAAAATGAATGAAGATCACGAGAGACAAAGCATGAATACCAGCTACAGTTCTCATGGGAAGAAAAAACTTGAGACCTGTATACCTGAATGAGACAGTAGCCTATTTCCCTTTGCAGAATATCTGAAGTGAATATTCATCTAAAAGAAACACAAAGAAAAATAGTGGAATAATGGAATAATACAGGCACGGGAGGGAAGAGTGGGTGAATGATGACACATGCGTTATGACATCACACAAATGATGCAACTTCTGTACTTTCACCAGGTATCATTATGTAATTATGTCACAAGTTGTAGTCCACAAAAACTGATTCCACAATAAAACTGCAAATCTCTGCAGAGTTTCTTGGAAGCAAATCCTAATGAATTCAGTGGGGCAGACCTAATATTCTATAGGGTTTTAAAGGTGCACCTCAAGCCATTCTTGGTTTTGCTGCATGCTCTGGATGTTTCAAAGGAGGTGACATTTTAGAAATGACCATATCACCGCTCTAACAAAATGTTCTACATTATTGGCTTAACCATTCTTTGTAGACTATCTATTTCAACAATGCACAATAAGAAGAAAGGATTGAGGATAACAGCACTTACCCAGAAGCCACTGCATTTTCTTTTTTTTTCTTTTTTTATAAAAGTATCTTTATTATTTACAATACATTATATAAAAAACAGACAAACAATACATAACAGAATATAATATGACATAACATAAACACAGCGTTACGTAACATAGCATTCTATAACCTTACATACATAGACTTAACTTAATCTAATCTAACCTAATCTAACCTGACAAGGACAAAACAAAACAAAACAAAATAACCGGGGGGGGGGGGGGGGGGGGGGGGGGGGGGGGAAGGAAAGGAAATCAGTTAAACTAATTAGTTTAAAACCCTATCTAACTAAACAATCTTCCCTCTTTCCTCTAACCATCTTCCCTCTTTCTTCTTCTCATTCTTTCTTTCTCTCCTTCCTTTCTCTTCCCCTCTCTGTCCTTTTAACTCCACTTCCTTACTCCCTCTATTCTACTTTACTTTACCTCCTCACCCCTTACCACCAAAACTTAAAGAAAAGAAAAAAAACCCACAAAAAGGACTTCTTACTTCCCGTTTAAATTTCCATTACATATTTATATACTAATTTGATTCTATTATTTTACTTACATTTATAATGTTAATTTTCTAATTGAATATCTTGCGTTTTTTGAATAAATTTATAAAAAGGACTCCAAACTATATTAAATTCATCCATGTTTCTATCGTTGATTTGGTCAGTCAATTTAGCCATTTGCATCAAGTCCATTATTTTTATAATCCATTCTTCAGTCATAGGTATATATTTTTCTTTCCAGTATTTGGCAAAGATTATTCTAGCTGCAGTTATTATGTAGAATAGTAGTTTTCCATATTTTTTATGTAGATCTGGTTTTATAAATCCCAATAAATAAAGTTCTGGTTCTTTAATAATGTCTTCTTGTGTAATTTCACAAACAATCTTATGAATTTTATCCCAATAATTCTTTGTTTTCCGACAAGTCCACCAAAGATGAAAAAAAGTACCTGTTTCTTTTTTACATTTCCAGCAGTGGTTTGGTATTATTGGATTCATTTTAGACAATATATTTGGGGTGAGGTACCATCTATACATCATCTTGAAGAAGTTTTCTCTCATATTGTAAATTAAAGTAAAATTCAAATCTTTCAGCCAAATTTTCTCCCAATTTTCGCTTTGAATATTATGGCCCAAATTTTGTTCCCATTTAATTATGGGATTCTTTATAGATAATTTAGAAAATTTATTTTGAATTAATTTTTTGTAAATTTTTGCAATTAGGTGTTCCTCCTCTCTCCACAATATATTGTCCCAATTAACATAACAATTGTGAATGCCACTGCATTTTCTGATTTATTGTGTTTTTCGGTGGCTAAAGTGGTGGAGGAGGAGGCACTGGCCTGGTTCACACAATGTGCTGAACCACAATTTGGTCTGCTTGGCGTTGCGTAGCATCTGTGGAAAACCAGACATTATGATTTAGCAGCAAAACTGTTACCATAATTTTTGAACAGATTTTACCAACCTAAGAAACAAAAAACACTTTAAACTTTCATTAAATGAATAAACTATTCAAAAATAGTTCCAGATAAACATAGCTTTTGGGCATTTAGTAAATATAATGTGGAATATAATGTGGAGAACTATAAGAATGCAATGCAATGAGTAGTAAACAGAGGGAAATTCCATTCCAAGACAATCAAAGGGTAAAGGAAAACCAGACCGGCCAATTCAGGTACATGTGCAGAGACAACCAAAGGCCATGAAAATCAAACACTGGGAAGCTACTCAGGAGTGGAAGTTTTCACTCTCTCAGGTGGGCTTTTAAATGAGAAGGATCTGACTCCATTTTCCCTTGGCCTTCTAGTTTCTTCTACAATCTTGCCATGGGAAGATAGGAAGAATATAGAAGCTTAAGATTCCTTAATAAAATGTTAAACTTAAATGCCCCACTTTCTGTCCCCTTTGATAGTAAATAAATACATTGGCTATTATCAAAAGCTTCATTTTAGTGGCTTCCACATCTTTCACCATCCAACAGTCCAATCAAGTTTTATGATATTATTTTTAAAGTAAAAAGCTGATGTCATATCCATAAGATTATGTTTCAAATCCTTTCTGAGTGCATACTTTTTGCAAGAGTTTTTAAAAATCCTTTAAAGCTAAAATGGCCTTTGTGGGCTGGCTAGGAAAAGGAAAGCCAACTTCTAGATTCCCTTTAGCAACGTGATTTTGATATTATACTCAACAGTAATAGCACATTCTTATTCTGTATATAAACCAGAGTTTCATTGATTTCAGTGGAAACTATGGGACTGATTGCAATCTTAATACTGCTGACTATTTATTGAAGAGCAAAATCAAGTCAATTTTAATTAGACAGAGTCCCAGATCTGGACTGAAATCTGATCTAATGACACTTAGAAAAAAAATCAATTTTTTTAGTATCTCTTAGAAATACCCATTGTTGATGACTGAAGCCATAATGAAGTGCATTAACCAAGGAAACACCCCACTTTTCTCTGATGAACATTTGCCTGTTATTTCTTCAGTTCTAAGCTCTGATGTGTTGTTCTTCTCACTGTGATGCCAATATCTGCAATCTTCTTATTGTACTTATGTCATCTTCAGGGAGAAACCTGCCTTTGCAACCAGCAGGAATTGTTGCCTTGTATGGGGGTGGGGAGAGACTGTCACATTATGACAAATATTTGGAAGTGTCCTTTAAGGCAGACGTAGCTTCTCCCTGCAGCCCTGATAGGAAATGTATTGTTGAATCCCTGCAAGGCAGAGATTATCTTGAAGATTAAAGGGCATAATCTCCTCTAATGACAATCCACTCAGATACACCACATTGAATCCTAGAAAACAGGGACAATGCAGAGTACTAGTGGGTGAATGGGAAAGAGAAGAATAAAACAATCCTTGAGGACTCACTGTTGCAACAGTGGGGACTCTTACCTTTTCATGTTAGATACAGGACCAAAGCTAGTCACATTGTTATCCAGCTTCACTTGTGTCAGGGTTTCAGTAAATATGCAAACTTCTTGGGGAGACATTTTCACAAGAAACGCAGGCGAGAGGCAGTTGTATGCAGCTGGGGCAAGTGGGAGTTGCAATACATCTACTATTATTCACTCTCACTTGCTCCAACCAATGGCAGAACCACTGTTTGCACAAAGTTAGTGAAAGTGGCTCGATTTGAAGGCCTGGGCAGCAACTTTGCAAGCGATACGGGGGGCAGGGGAGGGCTAATCGTGAGTTAGCAATTCACCACAAGGCAGCTGATAGTAGGAACCCAGAGATCATCTGAAGGCAAATTTGTAAAATATAGCTGCATTTGCTTTGTGTTGAAAGGATAAGGCTGCCTTTGGCTTAGGGGCTTGATCCTCGCTTACACAAAACCACACCGCCTGCCGAGGTCCTTTCGACAGCCATCTTTTCTCCTCGGACAATGATCTACAGTCAGGGGTTGCTGTAGCTTTGAAAGCAGAGGAAAGGCCAAGACCGCGTCCATCACCAGTGGGAGGAAATGAGGTGGGGGTGGTGATGAAAAAGAAGCGAAGCACCTGAATTGCTTTTGCCTCCAAAGCTTGGTCGGAACCCTCCAAGACCTGGGTGAGTGTGCAGGAGTTGTTCTCGGAATAAAAGGCCATCATCCTTAGAGTGACCATACGTCCCGTTTTGAACGGGACAGTCCCGTTATTTTAGCATTTTTCAACCGTCCCGTCGTTTTGATCAAAATCTCAATTTTGTCCCTTTTTTAAACCTGGCGGGAAGGAGGACAGGAAGACAGGAAGGAGGACTAGAGCTGGACTTGCCATTGGAGGCAGCCCGGAAGAGGGCCTATCAGCGCGGCAACTGGAAGCCCAGTTGCCACGTGCGAGCCCAGCAGCAGACACAGCACCACAGTCCAGGTTCCTGCATCCTTACCTGATCCTGAGATTGTCTGCCCAGCAGTGGTGAGGCCAGGGAAAGCAGGCATGGGAAGGTTGTGGGAAGAGGGTGCACGTGTGTGTGCACGTGCGCAGATTACTTGCTCAGCGTAATCGCACGCGCACACACACACACCCCACACCCTCTTTCTCCAGCCTCCCCATGACCAAATGCACCTGCACCTGTTGCAGGGAGTCTGGAGAAAGAGGGTGTGGGGTGCGTGTGTGCGCGTGTGTGCATGGATTACTTGCTCAGCGTAATCGCGCGCACACACACACACACGCACGAACCCCACACCCTCTTTCTCCAGCCTCCCTGCAACAGGTGCGGGTGCATTTGGTCATGGGGAGGCTGGAGAAAGAGGGTGTGGGGTGCATGTGTGTGTATGTGTGTGTGTACGCGTGCATCTGATCGGGCTTGGCCGAGGGAGGAGAGTTGTCGGGCCGCTGAGCAGGAGAAGCAGGAGCCGGCCACCCTGGGGAGCTTCTGCGGGCAGCAAGGGGCAGAGTGGTCGACAACTCTCCTCCCTTGGCCAAGCCCGATCAGATGCACACACACACACTCACTCACAGGACAGACTGCCCTGGCAGGAGCTGGCCATGCTGAGGGGCTTCAGCGGGTGGCGAGGGGCGGAGTGGTGTGGCTGAAGCCTCCCAGCATGGCCGAGGGCAGTCTGTCCTGTGAGTGTGTGAGTGTGTGTATGTGCATCTGATCGGGTTTGGCCGAGGGAGGAGAGTTGTCAGGCCGCCGAGCAGGAGAAGCAGGAGCTGGCCACCCTGGGGAGCTTCAGCGGGCAGCAAGGGGCGGAGTGGTGTGGCTGAAGCAGCCGAGCACAGCCGGCTCCTCCTGCTTCTCCTGCTCTGCGGCGGTGGCAGCAGCAGCGACTCTCCTCCCTCCCTCGGTAAAGCCCGAGGGAGATGGGGCAGTGGTGGGCCTCCATCCCCTCCATCCCTGCCCCTTGTTCCCCGGCCGATGATGGTGCTGTGTGCACAGTGTGTGTACTCCGGCCTCCCCCAAACACACGAGCTCTGCTGCACCATTTACTGCTAGCAGAAAAAAAAACCTTTAAAAATCAGGAAAAAAAATTAAAATCCAAGCCAATCACACTGATGGGGGCGGGGTTTGCAGGTGGGAGCCAATCGTGTGGGGCGGGGGCGGGGTTTGCAGGTGGGAGCCAATTGCGTGGACTGGGGGTGGGGTTTGGAGGCCGGCATGGTGGCATAAGACCCTGTCCCGTTTTGCCATCCCAAAAATCCTATTTTTGTCTGAAGGAAATATGGTCAGCCTAATCATCCTCTACCTTCACCCTACACTAGCAGGAGCAGCGCCTACCTCAACCCCTCCATTCTTAACAAGTCCTACAAAAAGTTGCTTCTCTTTTGATCCATCCACAGCCATTTCCCTGGGCTTGTCTGTCTGTTGCTCGTGCTCTTCCCCCCACCCCCCTCTCTGGTCAACCAGAAAGCAATCCCGCCTCAGTCTAAGGAATCTCCCGTTTTATATACCAGCGAGTGAGACGTATCCTCGAGACGGCAAGGCGCTCCTGCGGTTTGCACAAGACCCTGACTCCCACGAGATCCACTGGAGCCAGTCTCAGCACCCATCTTCCTTCTGGAATGTGTCCACATCTTCTAAGCATTCCTTCCTACTAGGAGTAAACCTGCCGGCAGAAAGCCCTTTGATGACTGGACGGACTCACAGCTGACACTTCCTCGATCTCCTCTCCACGTGGGCTGCGTGATATTTCCCCACCGTCCTGCAGTCTCAATCTGAGGGCTTCCGATAAAAGAATTTGGGTTTGAAGGAATGGGATGAAGTTGGGGAGCAGTGACAACAGTCAAATAAAGGGTTGGGGAGATTATTTTTTTAAAAATCCCCGGCTGCTGTAGTTTAGCATGGAAGTAAACAAACCTGTTGCGTAACTTGCGTAACTCAATGAAGTCAGGTCAAGAAGAACAGGTCATGATGGAGAGTTCTGACAAAATGTGGTCCACTGGAGGAGGGAATGGCAAACCACTCCAGTATTCTTGCCAAGAAAACCCATGGACAGTATCAAAAGTCTAAAAGATATGACGCCGGAAGATGAGCCCCTCAGGCCAGAAGGTGTCCAAAATGTTACTGGGGAAGAGCGGAGGGCAATTCCGAGTAGCTTCAGAAAGAGTGAAGAGGCTGGGCCAAAGCTGAAAGGACGCTCAGCTGTGGATGTGTCTGGAAGTGGAAGGAAAGTCCGATGCTGCAAAGAACAATATTGCATAGGAACCTGGAATGTAAGATCTATGAATCAAGGTAAGCTGGACGTGGTCAAACATGAGATGACAAGATTGAACATCGACATCTTGGGAATCAGTGAACTAAAATGGACAGGAATGGGTGAATTTAATTCAGGAGACCATTATATATACTACTGTGGGCAAGAATCCCTTAGAAGAAATGGAGTAGCTCTCATAGTCAGTAAAAGAGTGGGAAAGGCAGTACTGGGGTACAACCTCAAAAATGACAGAATGCTTTCAGTTCGAATACAAGGCAAACCATTCAACATCACAGTGATCCAAGTCTATGCCCCAACCACTGATGCCAAAGAAGCTGAAGTTGACCGGTTCTATGAAGACCTACAACACCTTCCAGAACTAACACCAAAAAAAGATGTCCTTTTCATCATAGGGGACTGGAATGCTAAAGTAGGAAGTGAAAAAATAACCGGAATAACAGGCAAGTTCGGCCTCGGAGTACAAAATGAAGCAGGGCAAAGGCTAATAGAGTTTTGTCAAGAGAACAGGCTGGTCATAGCAAACACTCTTTTCCAACAACACAAGAGACGACTCTACACATGGACATCACCAGATGGTCAATACCGAAATCAGATTGATTACGTACTTTGCAGCCAAAGATGGAGAAGCTCTATACAATCAGCAAAAACAAGACCTGGAGCTGACTGTGGCTCAGATCATGAGCTTCTTATCGCAAAATTTAGGCTTAAATTGAAGAACGTAGGGAAAACCACTAGACCACTCAGGTATGACCTAAATCATATCCCTTATGAATATACAGTGGAGGTGAGGAATAGATTTAAAGGATTAGATCTGGTAGACAGAGTGCCTGAAGAACTGTGGATGGAGGTTCGTAACATTGTACAGGAGGCAGCAACTAAAACCATCCCAAAGAAAAAGAAATGCAAGAAAGCAAAGTGGCTGACTGATGAGGCTTTACAAATAGCTGAGGAAAGAAGGGAAGCAAAAGGCAAGGGAGAAAGGGAAAGATATAACCAACTGAATGCAGATTTCCAGAGAACAGCAAGGAGAGATAAGGCGGCCTTCTTAAATGAACAGTGCAAAGAAATCGAGGAAAACAATAGAATGGGGAAGACTAGAGATCTCTTCAGGAAAATCGGAGATATCAAGGGAACGTTTTGTGCAAAGATGGGCATGATAAAGGACAAAAAAGGCAGGGACCTAACAGAAGCAGAAGAGATTAAGAAGAGGTGGCAAGAATACACAGAAGAACTATACAAGAAAGATCTTAATATCCCTGATAAATACGATGGTGTGGTCACTGACCTTGAGCCAGACATCCTAGAGAGTGAAGTCAAGTGGACCTTAGGAAGCATTACTAACAACAAAGCTAGCGGAGAAGACAGTATCCCAGCTGAGCTATTTAAAATCCTAAAAGATGATGCTGTTAAAGTGCTGCACTCAATATGCCAACAAATTTGGAAAACTCAACAGTGGTCACAGGATTGGAAAAGGTCAGTTTATGTTCCAATTCCAAAGAAAGGCAATGCCAAAGAATGTTCAAACTACCGTACAGTTGCGCTCATTTCACATGCTAGCAAGGTTATGCTCAAAATCCTACAAGCTAGGCTTCAGCAGTATGTGAACCGAGAACTACCAGAAGTGCAAGCTGGGTTTCGAAGAGGCAGAGGAACTAGAGATCAGATTGCCAACATTCGCTGGATCATGGAAAAAGCAAGAGAGTTCCAGAAAAACATCTACTTCTGCTTCATTGACTACGCTAAAGCCTTTGATTGTGTGGATCACAACAAACTGTGGCAAAGTCTTAAAGAGATGGGAGTACCAGACCACCTTACCTGTCTCCTGAGAAACCTGTATGCGGGTCAAGAAGCAACAGTTATAACCGGACATGGAACAACCGACTTGTTCAAAATTGGGAAAGGAGTACGACAAGGCTGTATATTATCACCCTGCTTATTTAACTTATATGCAGAGTACATCATGAGAAATGCCGGGCTGGATGAATCACAAGCTGGAGTTAAGATTGCCGGGAGAAATATCAACAACCTCAGATATACAGACGATACCACCCTAATGGCAGAAAGTGAAGAGGAACTAAAGAGACTCTTGATGAGGGTGAAAGAGGAGAGTGCAAAAGCTGGCTTGAAACTCAACATTAAAAAAACCCAGATCATGGCATCTGGTCCCATCACTTCCTGGCAAATAGAAGGGGAAGAAATGGAAGCAGTGACAGATTTTATTTTCTTGGGCTCCAAGATCACCGCAGACGGTGACTGCAGCCATGAACTTAAAAGACGCTTGCTCCTTGGGAGGAAAGCTATGGCAAACCTAGACAGCATATTAAAAAGCAGAGACATCACCTTGCCGACAAAGGTCTGTATAGTTAAAGCTATGGTTTTCCCAGTAGTAATGTATGGCTGTGAGAGTTGGACCATAAGGAAGGCTGAGCGCAGAAGAATTGACGCTTTCGAACTGTGGTGCTGGAGAAGACTCTTGAGAGTCCCTTGGACTGCAAGGAGGTCAAACCAGTCAATCCTAAAGGAAATCAACCCTGACTGCTCATTGGAAGGACAGATACTGAAGCTGAAGCTCAAATACTTTGGCCACCTAATGCGAAGAGAGGACTCACTGGAAAAGACCCTGATGCTGGGAAAGACTGAAGGCAAAAGGAGAAGGGGATGGCAGAGGATGAGATGGTTAGATAGCATCACCGATGTAACGAACATGAATTTGAGTAAACTCCGAGAGACAGTGGAGGACAGGAAGGCCTGGCGTGCTATGGTCCATGAGGTCACGAAGAGTCGGACACAACTGAACGACTGAACAACAACAACAACAAAAATATATTTGGCAATCATGTAACTGAATTTTACAAGCTCTGTATAGTGTAAGGAGGAGCTTTCCCAACTTTGTACCCTCCAAATACATTAAACTTCAACTCCCAAAATTTGCAGTAAGCATAGACATTAAAATTTCAGAGGTTCAAGTCCAATATCTCTCAAGAGAACCAAGATATAGAAGACTCTTTTACAAGAACTTGAAATCAAATGCCTTGCCTGAATGATTAGTCGGAGCAATCTGATGGCCATATTAGGGCTGTGAACATCACCTACTGTGGATCATCATTGTGCAGACCTGGATTATGCCAGTGGGATTATGCTTGTATCCTGCAGAGTATATTTTTAGATGCAACACAATCCAAAAAATGATTTCTGTGCTGTTTGCCCTCAGTGACCTGAAGTGGAGGAGTTCTGAATAAAGGGTAGTGAGTACTACTATAAAAGAGGTAAAGATTTCCCCTGCACAGTCGTGTCCAACTCTAGGGGGCGGTGTTCATCTCCATTTGTTAGCCGCAGAGCCAGCATTGTCCAAAGACGCTTCCGCAGTCATGTGGCCAGCATGACGCGCGTGGAATGCTGTTACCTACCCACCAAAGTGGTTCCTATTCATCTACTTGCATTTTTATGCTTTCGAATTGCTAGGTCCATGAGGTCACGAAGAGTCGGACACGACTAAACGACTGAACAACAACAACCAAACCTGTTAGGAAATCTGGAAACGCTTTGGCAACCTGCTGAGAGAGGATTAAATTAGAAATGGCCACAGTTTTTATTATTTTATCCTTTGCAGAGAGATTATTATGAACTCTACCTCGTTAGAGCTGCCCTGCCCCTCCATCCCCCATTCCTCTAGTTTGCTATTTTCTGCCAGTTAATGGATGAGCTCCGATCAGGCCTTGGCTTACATTATGCAGACATTTCTTTCCCTTAGATGTTTCCTAATAAATGTACACCGCTTTTTAACTGCGGTGAGGAATAATCTTTGCTTTTTATCTCCATCTGGACCTTAACATACTGCTAGCAGGAGCCCTGTGGCCAGAAGAGTTTTATATGTCTGGTTATTCGTTACATAAAATGTTAATAATCCTGCCACCATATCCATAAGTAGTGAAACCGAGAAAGTGGGATTTCTTTAAGGTAAAGGCCGCAATTCAGTCTCAATCCAAATAATTCAGCTGAATCACAGCATGAGGGAAAGCTATGATTCGTTAAGTGTCCCACTCGCTGATCACCACTAGGTTGGACTACTGTAATGATGCCTCTGGGAACCACCCAGAAGCTGATAGTGATGCAACATGCTGCAGTCAGACGATGGAGAGGACAACCCAATCAATGCAGAATACCACCCATTCTACAGTTGCTGCATTAGATATCAATAGGCTTCCAGGCCTGATTCAAAATACTGGGTATTCCCCTTAAAACCCTACTTGGCATAGCCCAGGGATATATCAGGCAACCCCTTACCAGAACTATAACCCCTTATGGTATGATGGTGTTTGATCTTTCTCTCATTTATTGTCCACAGCACTGATCTAAGAGTAAAGACTGCCTGTGAGTCCTTCAGGGACAGGAACCTCTTGCCTGCCTGCCTGCCTTTCTTCTAATACTGCTGTTATTTACCACAGCCATAGAGATGGATGGATGGATGGATGGATGGATGGATGGATGGATGGATGGAGTGCCATCAAGTCATTGTCAACTCTTAGTGACCAGATAATGAAATAGATTTTTCAGCTGCTGCACTGATGCCATTAGTATTAGAGGGATGTGAGTTTAGGATTCCTTTTTCAGCAATATTCTAGAGTCAATTAAAACAGTGAAGCTGACAATGGGATGGATGTAGAGGTATGCTACTTTAGGGCAATACCCTAGGAAGTCAAATCATTCCTGTACTTTCAGGCTTATGGATCTGGGTTTTCTTCTTCGTATTGATCTGCAAAGTTACTGAATATTCATATGCCCAGTAGCAGTGCAGTGCTCGTGCAGTGTTGTGTTTGCGCCTACAAACATTTGTTTGTCATTCATAACGTACCCAGGGGATGTCACAAGGTTTGCAGAGATTCTTCTTTCCACATGACATAACATCATCATGTTAAAGATAAACAGCAATCAATAGTGTAACTGTATTCCAGCAACTTCTTGTCAGATTATTTAAGTGAGAGTTCTGGAATTTATATTTTATGAAGATTCTCTGTTAAACATTTTAGAGTTTTCCTCTAAACTGTACTGTATATGTTTACTCACCTGTGCACACAGATCTGTAGTTAAAGGTCTTTTCATATAGGTGGCTGAGCACAACTGTAGAGCAATATGAATCTAGAGTCTCAGATTGTGGGGCATCCACTTCTGAGTCTTTAGGCCCTGATTCTCTGATACACCAGAATGTTCAGCTTTATACCTAAGATTCTTAATTACAGTACATATGAACTTGTCAGCATTCAAAACTGCATCAATCTTTTACGTGATTGCTACCACCATTCTGGTGTTATTTCTTCTCTATACATCATTCCATTAAAGTTAAATTTTTAACAGTTCCATTTGTCCTAACACTTTTTTGCTGTATATCTGTGTGTTTGTGTGCATGTGTACTGCAGCACGTTTTCTTCTTGGTGCCATTTCAGCTCTCTTACTGATTTTTTGCAAGGACAGTAAGTCTGGACTATTTAAGTGGCAGTTTGATTAATAATTTTGTGCTTTCCTGAATATTTTTTTGGCAACCAAGCTGCTCTGTCTTTTGCAGCATATGATCACCACATGATCCAATTGTTTTGATGTGACTGTTTCTTGCTTTTAACTTTTGTAAACTGCTCAGAGTTGCATGAGCTAGGCAGGATATAAATAGCTGCAAATAAATTAAGAAATACATAAATAAATGTATGTTATGAAACTCTCCCCTTGGAAAGACACACCTGGACCAGCTTTGTTGTTGTTGTACAAAACTTCAGGGGAAAAAAAACTTCACCAAAAAGAATGAAAAAGCAGTATATAAAAAGAGAAATAATCCAGCAGAGCAACAACAAGAAATAGAAAAGTATATACAAGTATGTTTGTGTAGTTACACAGAAACATAAATAAATATCTGCTGGTTGGGGAGGTGGTGGGGGCCTCCGCCTGTTGGCGCGTAGGGGGCACGGAGCGGCTGGTTGGGAGGAACCGGGGGGGTTCACCTCTGCCTATCAGCGCACGGGAGGGGCGGGCCAGGCAGTGCGATGGGCGGGGGCGGAGCAGCTGATGGAGGGAACCCTGTCGCGGTGCTTGGCTTATTGTAGCACGTTCTATATGGGGCTTGAAGACCATCCAGAATGTAGTAGTGTGCACAGTTCTGGACACTCCATAATTTGTCCATATTATGCCACTGCTGCACGAGTTATATTGGCTTCCAGTTTCTTTCTGGGTGCAATTCAAGGTCCTGGTTATCCTCTTTAAAGCCCTGCAGGGCACAGAGTCAGGTTATTCCTGGCTGGTATCTGCCCATTCTGCTAGGTTAGACAGGGTCGGTGCACTCGTGGTCCCTTCCATTAAATGTTGTCATCTGATGGGACCATAGAAGCATGCCTATTCTTCTAGAGCACCCCTGCCCTATGGAGCACCCTTCCCCCTGCAATCTGGTGCCCCCACATTCCAAGCCTTCTGGAAGCCCTTGAAGGGCAGACACTTCCTACAAGCGTTGGAGTCGGGTGAGGTTGGAGCCCAATGAAATTGAATGTGGATGTATGGAGGAGCGTTTGCTTTTGGGGTGGTGGGAGTTTCTGCTATGTTTTTATGTTTTTTTAATGTTTTGTGAGTCAGCCAGGATTATGTCCTATGAGATGGCCAGCCATATATGTTTTTTAATTAAATAAATAATAAAGAGGACCCAAACTAAACCTGCTGCAAAGTGGAAGCTTGTGTCCTTATTGGAAGAGAAAGTTGCATTGTACATAAAGAAAAAAAATACACTTGCTCCAGGAATTGGAGCATGGAAATCCTGTTGAAAAGGTTTGGTTAAGAATAAAAGGATTGAGAAATTGTATTTTTATTTATTTATTTATTTAATCAATCAATCAATCAATCAATTTTTATGGCCAGCCAATTCAAAAAAATTTTGGGTGGCTTCCAACAAATTTAAAAACCTCAGAACAAAATGAATAGCAAGCAAAGAAAAACATTCATCTCCATAAAGCACCTCTTAAAACACTTCAGAGTTGGACTTACTCAAAGACCTGGCCCAACGTCTGCAGGAACAGCCAGGTCTTCAGGGCTTTTTGATAGGCCACAAGGAAGTAGGTTCAGGTTAGATGCCCGGAGCAACTTCCAAACTCTATGAGTTACCAGCCAGTGGAAAAAGCTGCTGCATGAAATGGTGAGTTCTCCTTCATTAAAGACTTTCAAACAGAGGTTGGATGGTCATCGGTCAAAAATATTCTAGTGGGTCCTGTACTGGTTAAGGGGTTGGACTAGATGATTTCTAAGGTAATTTCCAATCCTATGACTCTGTTATTCCATGATCATTTGCTCAATGGATGTTTCAGATTTTTTTATTGTTGCATTAATTTTTCAGCCACAGTAATTTCACACATTTTTAAAATACCACTGAGTCAATCAAAGATGTTAGTTTATCAGTGGGGTTTTTTTTGTTTTTTTATTTGTTTTTTGTTTTTTTTTTGTTTTTACAGTTTTTCTAGTTTGCTCCAATCAGAAGACTCTGGGCAGGCTACAACAGAGTAAAATATAAAATAATACAAAACAATATATGATTTCTTTGCTTTGTGATAGCATATGTAACAGTCAACAAGAAGAATTAAATCAGTTCCCTATGGCTGAAATATCTTTGAAAATATGGACTATAATTTAACAGCAGGATTCACTGTGAATGATTCGTAGGTGATTTTTTCCAATTTCTTCCAAAACTTTCAATCAAAAGAATTGATTAATTGGGCATTTCCAGCACAGTTGGAATCAGGCACCAATTTGCTTATAACACTGCCCACAGAAAGTACGTAAAATAACATTAGCAGAAGTGCAAGGAGCCTTCTCATCCCAAGATTGCCATTCTGATTGAAGCCATAATGTCATTTCTAATTTATATACTGTACGTGATAGAACTTGATGCTTGAACTTTGTGGCATATTGGAAATGTAGTTTTATAAGTGCTGATAAAAATTGCTTGCACTTTTATGGCATTTTAAAATTTTGTTGCAATAATAATATTATAATAACTTTAAATTTAATTTAAAATTATATAATTCAGTTTAATGAAATTTAGAGAGTTTGAATGAAAACAAAAACAAACATGAGCTTTCTTAGAATGTGTCTCCATGATCTTATTCAAAGAAATAGAAAATGGTCTCTTGAACAGAGATTTCAGGCACGTTTCCCTCTTGATTCTATTCCCATGCTTTTTATAGTTACGGCAGTTTTTAATTCATCTTTATGTAGACTCTCACCCTACAACCTTTTTAAGTAGTTCTGGAAACCAGCAATTTCAATGCTATTATTAGAAAAATATTCAGGATTAAGCAAATCTTATGGACTGAAAAGAACTCCCAAAATTTCTCCAGGTATGAGAAATGTTTAGCAGGGATTCATATAAGTCAGTGTAAACTGAGGTGACATTGGGGTAAAACTTCCCAATTTCTAATATAAGTTGGATCTCAACTGGCAGTGATTAACTGAGGAATAGGAATATCTGAGTCCAGGGTGCATATTTTATAATAAGGATTGTTAGGAACGTGAGCTGCAAGAAAAAAAAAATTTGTTAGCCTGATGGAAATAACTGTCAAGTGAGAAATAAACATTACAAGTCTCCAGATGTTTTTCAGTTCATATCAAAATCTGAGTTATGGTAAAGTAACAAAACAACAACAAATAAACCCCATTCAGGTATTTGCCAGAACCCATGGAGAATTCAAAGTGAAGAGAAATAAAGCTATCTATTAGTCATTCCACCTGAGTACATTCCCTGAGTACGAAGCTCCTAGAGAAGAGTGAGGATAGAGACTCAGAATCCACTAATAATAATGTGTATAATGTATATTGTTCAAAGAAAGTCCCAGAACAGTAGACTTTCTGGAATGGAGTAGGAATTCAGTATAGTAATATAAAATAAAGTAGCAAGAGGCACATCATCACACATGCATTACTGCCTAGCAAAATATTTAGAAATAATATCCTATAAATATTTTGAAGAGGGTCAAAACAATTTAATCACTCAAATCCTTTTGTAACTTAACAGAAGTATTGATTTACTTCACTGCCTTTTTAAGCTGAAGGTAATAGAATCTGGGAAATTAAATCAAAGGTTATGGTGCACATGTTTAAACATGTGGTGAAGAATCATATTAAAGAAAATCTATTGCACTGAGTTCACAAGGAAGCAAGTCTAGAATTAGAATTTGTCATCTGGATCCCATTCCATTTTATTTATTTATTTATTTTCTATCCCGCCTTTATTATTTTTATAAATAACTCAAGGCAGGGGAAATACCTAATACTCCTTCCTCCTCCTATTTTCCCCACAACAACAACCCTGTGAGGTGAGTTGGGCTGAGAGAGAGTGACCGGCCCAAGGTCACCCAGCCGGCTTTCATGCCTAAGGTGGGACTAGAACTCTCAGTCTCCTGGTTTCTAGCCCGGAGTCTTAACCTTAAAATATTATTGCTTATATTTTATGTAAAATTGTCACTTTCAGTTGAAAATATGTGTGATTACAATCTATATTTCTAGCTAGCCATTTAGTAGGGGGGGGAACATATTTTTCAAATGAGACGGTGTAATTTATTTTAAAAATATAGTAATTGCTTTCTTGATATTTATAGATTTTAGTGGGAAGGCTGAGCTGGCAAGAGCTGCAAGAAGTGAAAAGAAGCAGAAGAAAACAATTATTTAAAAAACATTAATTGCAAGATGACATCCTACCTTGGACTGGCCACGTGTCTTAGTTTACAGAGGTCAGTTCCTTAAAGAACTGCCCAATCTATGGTTAAAAGGAAGAATCATGAGATGGGAGATCAGGGGCTATGAACAATAGTGAGCTTCTGGGCTGCGCACTGGGCAGGTACAGAGAGTTCCTGCAGCTAAGCTTACTGGTGCCCTTGCTCTGGTGCTGCAGAGAAGAAAGGAGGACACTCTCTGCTGAATCTCCTTTACTCCTCTGCCACAGCACTAAATAGGATGTCAGCAGCTACCCTTTGCCACTCTTCCCGGCTTCCTGCCTATCCAAAAAGAACAGGATGTAGCCAAGCACCTGGTCAACCTTCCCCACCACTCTGTTGCGATGTATTTTGTTTCTCCATAAATTAAAATTATTTCTACATTTGCTGCCAAATAGATAAACTAACACGGACACATTTTATGCTGATCTGTATACAAACATCCCCTCCTTCCTGTTTTCGACAATGCACAAATGGCCATAGGAAATCCTTATATAAACATTCCATGAAAGGAAACTACTCAGCACAATCCATCTGAAACTGTTCTTAAGCTGAAGTGAGGAGGGCCTTGCTATCAAAGTCTTGACCATATTCGCATCAGCAACTTCCTAAACTTACTGCACTGCTTTCCATGTGTCTGCTTTGGAAAACCTACTTGGAAACCTTGGACACTTCCAGATGCAACAGCCCATTTGCTGACTGGTGTAAACCATGGTAATATTTTTCACACATTACAATGTTACATGGATTGAAAGTGCTTCACCATCCAATCATTGGTATGGTTGGGTCTCTACTTGAAGGGCCATTGATCTCTGGGCCCCAAAACATTATTTCTAGAAATAATGCTCTTCCATCTGTTTGCACCTTCATTCTAAGGGTGAAATAACTGAGAATTCCTCCTTAACCACCACCACTTTTTTTTTAGAGTGACAGTGTTACTCTTATATATACTCTTATATATACTCCCCTTGTGGGGGAGATGGGCGGGATATAAATGTAATAAATAAATAAAATAAATAAATATATGAAGTCTTGAGGGAGGAAATGGTCCACTTGCATTACACATTACACACTCTGCATATCCATGTGCTATGGCTATTGGATTTAAACATTCTGATGTTATCAATAATATGGGAAACCCCAAAAGACGACACTCCCCAAATCCACAGAATGTTATATTTAATCAATAACAATCTGTATTTTTGTATCTTGGTTAATTTCCCAAATCAAACAATGCCAAGAAAGGTGGGCTCCAAGATTTTCATGCTATGTCAAGCTCTACATCTTTTATGTACAGCTTGAAGGCAAATCACAAATGTGCTAACACCACCTTGGAAATATGGCTAATTGCAGCTCCCTAGTCCCTGCAGAGAAAAGAGGCATTCTGCACATGGGTAATGCAGAGATCTGGTTTCTTTATTTCTCATTATGGAGGACAGAATCTCAGGACAGTCTAAAACTTCCATATGTTTAACCTTAAATATATCCCTCTCCTCTTTTAATATATTAAGCCCTTGCACCCTGAGGTACTGGGCTTATTTAGTGATCACCACTGGCATCATCAGAATTTAAAACAGCAACAGGGACTCAGGGGAAAAAAGATCAAACAAAAGCAAATTCTTGGCAAAAGCTCAAATTCTGAGAACATCGAATGCTCAGTTCAATGTAAATGTGCTAAATGAGATGAGCAGAATGATTTCTCCTTTCACTAACCCCGTAATGGCTAAAAAAGCACATCGGAAAGTTTAGTCCAGTGAACTTTCCATTGCTGGTTAGTGGACATTTATTCAATAGAAACAATCACCATGGTTACTATCAGATCAAGCAGCTTATCATTGGATTCTTACTAAGAAGATGTGGGAAAAGATTCTGTGTTCTATGGTCAGCCACTCTCCATGGCTTCTGAATTCTTGATGCCCAGGTGGATCAATAATGAACCTCAAAACAGCCTTCCCTAAGTTGGTGGCCTCCAGATGTGTTAGACATCAATCTCCATGATCGCCCACCAAGCATCACTGAGTAGTCATATAATGCAAGATGTACCAGCTGTGAAATGTATAGTCCCAGTGCCTCTTTCTAAGGCACAAACTGTTGAAGCTAACTAGGGTTGGGTTTGCTCTGGACCTGGATGGGAAGACTACCTGAAAGCCACCCTATGTTGAAGAGTGGAAAAGAGAATATAAAAGTAATAAAAGATCACTGTCAGTATTTAATCTGACTTTTGACACCCAAGAGAAATACACATGCAGCCATATATATAATGCAGCAGTTTATTCTTCCTCACAAGTGAGGTCTGTGCCCAAATAAAATAAGATGACTTTCTGTAATAGGAGTGATCAATCTTTTTTTGGGTTGGGGCCACATTTTGCCAGTTTGCCCTGACTGGGCACTGCAGGGTTGTAACCGATGAAAGTTGTCACCAGCACGGGCAGAGTTTCAATCTTTTGCATTTGGTGAATTGGGATCCCTTGTCCTGAACCCGGAATGTATTCTGTCCTGTGAACAACCCCAGATAGAAAAAACTGGCTTGTTGCACGGGGTGGGGGGGCTTCAGAGTTTAAAGCATCAGTGTTCATGGGGTGGGCAAAAGGAGTCAAACTGATGAAACCAGCATGGTGCCTCACAGTGCCTGTCCCTTTTCTACTTGCATTGTGACATTGCACACCTAGCCAAGTCAACAGAGCTTGCAGCGGAATGACACTTTTGTCATTACGGCAGAAGTAGCAAAATCCTACAGATGCTGCTAGTTAAGAGTTTAAACCAGACCTTGTAGGAGAGTTGGGAAGTAACTAAATCTGAGCCAAACTAGCAGAAGTGGCCACAAGAAGTAAGGAAGTTAAGGGGGGGGGCATGGTAGAGTTCTGTTGGCACAGGTGTGTAACAGGAAGCAGCACAGAAAAAGAGCAGCTTTGATGCTAAGGTCAGTAAAGGCAGAGAGTTAGGGAAGCAGTAAAAATCTTCCAGTCAAACAGCTCAGAATCAATAAGGAAAAGAGAATTGGGGTCCTCTAGAAGAGAGGGGGTTTGGTCTCAGACTGGCACTCACATAGACCACCAAATTGATGCTGCTCCTGCCACGGCCTCCTCATGATACCCAGGTCCCTCTGTACTCCAGCACACTGAGCACAGGTAACTTCGGGCTGTTGCCATCAACACTGGTTTAAGAATCTCACAGTTTCCCAGTTGAAAGTATGGGTTGAGTGGTCAGGCACTTTTTGATAAAGTTGCGTGGGTATCAAAAAGTGGGTATCACTTTTTATCAAAAAGTGCCTGACCACTCAACCTACCACAGCAAAACCAACAGAAGCTATGAAAAGGATTACACTGCCATAGATCAGAAACATCTCAGAAACTACTAATAAACTGTTACAACCACACGGCATCACCGTAGCACACAAACCAACCAAAACCCTTCAGAACATCATAAGTAACCCAAAAGACCCAGTAGCCCAATAAGAAAAAACAGGAGTTATCTACAACATACAGTGTAAGGACTGTAACAGCCACAATGTAGGACAGACCGGCAGAAGACTAGCAGAACGCATCCACGAACACCAACTAGCAGTCAGAAGACACAATGAAAACTCCTTAATCTCACAACACATGGACAGACTTAATCATACTTTCAACTGGGAAATTGTGAGCATCTTAAACCAAGCCAAGTCCAAACACGCTAGAGAATTCTTGGAAGCTTGGCACTCAGACAAAGCAGCCATCAACAGACACATAGAGGTAAACCACATTTACATACCATTCATAAGAGACAATAGAAAAGCCAGAAGACCAGAACACCTCTTTGTCAGCAATCAACAACAAGATATGTCTATGAAGGTTCTCAGTCATCCAGGTGGAATTGTCTGTAGCTTGAATCATGTCAACTGGATTTCTATTTTCTCTGTGGAAACGTTTCGCTCCTTATCCGGTGGCAAGCTAGAAATAGGGATCTACAGGAAACCCACACACACAGATCAATATCTGATGTTTGACTCCCACCATCCACTGCAGCACAAACTAGAAGTCATCAGGACATTGTCACACAGAGCAGAAACCATCCCCACCTCCATGGATTCCAAAAAGAATGAATGACATGATTCAAGCTACAGACAACAACAAGATAGGCAAAGATTAACAGCAAGATTAGCAGCAGAGGAGCAATCAAAAAACACAATAGACCCTAATCAAGGAACTATTAACTCAGTCAGTCAACCAAGCAGCAAACAACAACCCAATCAAGGAACTACCAAGGAGAGAACAACACCCCCACCAACACAGGCAGGACAAGCCAGGGTATATAAACAGAGAGCAAGTCCCACTCCCTTTTCGCACTGAAGATGTTGCCTAGCCTGGCAATGAAATGTCTGCAAGAAAACAACAAGGCTCAGAGAGCACCAAGGACTCCACAATTCAACCGTGAACTACAAATATTCTCTTTGATAAATACTAAAGTTGAAGTCACTTCATGCCTAGACAATGGATATTTTTTTCTTTTCGGATGCCCCAGAATGAGGGGAAATCATCCCTTAGAGCAGTGTTTCTCAACCTTGGCAACTTGAAGATGTGTGGACTTAGAATCCCAGGATTCCCCAGCCAACCATGCTGGCTGGGGAATTCTGGGAGTTGAAGTCCACACATCTTCAAGATGCCAAGGTTAAGAAACACTGCTTTAGAGCACCCTCCTCCTACTGGCTGGAGCTGTTACAGCAGACTTGTTTAAAATCAAATTGCCAAAGAGCTAAAAGACAACCTGCTGGGAGTTCTCCTGGGGAATCAGGCCCTCCATCCCAGAACCAGCTTCTGTATTCGAGCAGGAGTTACAGATTCCACTTCCCTTAACCTCTGCACAGCTCCAGTTTCCTCCATTTCAGGTCAATCCAGGTTGGCTCTTTTCCCAGTCATTTAAACTATGCTAATGAAAGTTTGCTTCGTGACAAGTTAATTGCTGTCAGTGAAGAAAAAAAAGCAAAAAAATGTCTGAAATAATCTTTTCAAACATTTTACTCTTTTTGCAATTCATCAAAAATAGTTCTTGCAAGAAGAAGGAGGGGGGATCCATACCCAGCCTTGATGCAATATTATATTTACTTTTGATACCATTAATTTGTCTTGTCTGTTCAGATTTATAATAGGGGCAGCAAATACAGTCTCTAGGCATTCCTGTTGTTTATTCGTTCAGTCGCTTCCGACTCTTCGTGACTTCATGGACCAGCCCACGCCAGAGCTTCCTGTCGGCCGTCACCATCCCTAGCTCCCCCACGGTTGAGTCCATCACCTCCAGAATATCATCCATCCATCTTGCCCTAGGCATTCCTACATTCCATGTAATTCAGTCTTCCTATTATGTACACCATTAACATGTCCAAGGAGGATTTGTCCCTTAGCTTCTAGATATGCAAACTTTCCATTAAATCCTTTTCTCAATCTATTAGTAAACATAAAGCTAGCTAAGTTAGTTTTTGTATTTATGTGGTTCTTTCTAAAAGCAAGGAGAATAAATCTAAGTCTTCTTGCTCACATTTCTATTCATTGGAAAAAACCCTGCTGAACATAAAATTGCCTCAGTTTTATTTAGCTGCTATTTCCCATCTACAGCAAAAAGTTGCCTTTTTTCTTAATGTGCAAATCTATTCTAGCAGTGAGCAAATATATGAGCACAGTCGTGTCTGACTCTACGGGCCAGCGCTCATCTCCGTTTGTTATCCAAAGAGCCAGCATTGTCCAAAGACGCTTCCATGGTCATGTGGCCAGCATGACGCACGCGGAACGCTGTTACCTTCCCACCAAAATGGTACCTACTGTATTTATCTACTTGCATTTGCAAGATTTCGAATTGCTAGGTTGACAAGAGCTGGGGTGAGTGCGGGACCTCACTCCGTCACACGGGGCTAGGATCTCAAACCTCTGAACTTGCAACCTTCCGAACAACAAGCCTGGTGTCTTAACCACTGAGCCATCGCGCCCCCTAAAATATAATGTACTATATATAAAATATTCACTATTATTTCCATGTTAATCACATACATCAATAATCTATCTTTTTAATCAATACAGATTAGCTTTGGATGACTATAACAAATAATTTATTTATTTATCAAATTTCATCACTGCCCATCTCCCCCAAATGCGGGACTCTGGGCGGTTTACTGTACATCATGGCTTCTATTTATTAATGTATATATAAATATATGCAAAAGTATAAATATATATATGCAAAAGTATAAAAGTATAAATATATGCAAAAGAGAGTGCAAAAGCTGGCTTGAAACTCAACATTAAAAAAACTCAGATCATGGCATCTGGTCCCATCATTTCCTGGCAAATAGAAGGGGAAGAAATGGAAGCAGTGACAGATTTTATTTTCTTGGGCTCCAAGATCACCGCAGGCAGTGACTGCAGCCATGAAATTAAAAGACGCTTGCTCCTTGGGAGGAAAGCTATGGTAAACCTAGACAGCATATTAAAAAGCAGAGACATCACCTTGCCGACAAAGGTCTGTATAATTAAAGCTATGGTTTTCCCAGTAGTAATGTATGGCTGTGAGAGTTGGACCATAAGGAAGGCTGAGCGCCGAAGAATTGATCCTTTCAAACTGTGGTGCTGGAAAAGACTCTTAAGAGTCCCTTGGACTGCAAGGAGGTCAAATCAGTCAATCCTAAAGGAAATCAACCCTGACTGCTCATTGGAAGGACAGATACTGAAGCTGAAGCTCAAATACTTTGGCCACCTAATGCGAAGAGAGGACTCACTGGAAAAGACCCTGATGCTGGGAAAGATTGAAGACAAAAGGAGAAGGGGACGGCAGAGGATGAGATGGTTAGATAGCATCACCAATGTGATGAACATGAACTTGAGTAAACTCCGGGAGACAGTGGAGGACAGGAAGGCCTGGCGTGCTATGGTCCATGAGGTCACGAAGAGTCGGACATGACTAAACAACTGAACAACAACAACAAAAATATATGCCATGTGTGTTTTTGTTTCTGTTTTTTAGCTTTATATCTTTTATAATTTTGGCTATCCTTTTTCTTTGTTTTTTGTATTTAGTTAATTAAAAAAACTAAATTAAAAAATAATCTACTTTTTTTACATAAATGTGAAGTAAACATAAAAAGTAGGCATAGTAAATGATAATACATGAACAAAAGTAGTTTGGCCCAGCAGCCTGAGCCACTTTCAAATGTTATCTCATAGTTCTGGACTTACAAAATGATTCATCCCCTTTTGCCTAGGTAATGGTTCTTCCATATATCCATCCAGGTCACCTATCTTACTCTCTACAAGTTGTCATATAGATGGTCTGGAGTAGCCCTCCCCACCTTGTGTTATTCCAGATAAATCTGTCTTTATTACATGAAAACTACAAATTATTGGGTGTTGTGCTGGCTAGCCTCGAGTATCAAGTTACACAGAGTCTCTGCTTGTGAGCTGCAGGCAGGAATTCACTCACCAACAGCCAGAAGTTATGCTGTAGGGAAAAGCTGAGAGAGAAGTCCAGAGTTTGTTTGCCGAAGTCAGAGTTAATCCAGAAGACAACCGATATTCCAAAGCCAGGTCAGGGGTGGTAACAGGTAGGTCAGCGAGAAGTCAAAGCCAAGTCAAGGAGTCCAGAAAACAGAGTAACAGTAGTCCAAACCGAGTCAGGAAATCAGGAATCAAGCCAGGTTGCCAGAGTGGTCGCAAAGCCAATATGCTACGTTGCTCCCACAACCCACTCACCACTCTTCTGGTTATTTATTAGGAGTTTAGGAGCTGTCATCTGGGTCCTGCAAAGACTCCACTTCTCCTCTGCGTAAATCTCTTGCAGCTAACCGGGCACTTCTCCTTCTGTCCTTTAAGGCGAGGCGTACACGCCTTCGTCTCTGCCCTTTGGGTGATTCAGGTGAGCTGGGAGTCTGATGGGATCCAGCTGGCTGCTGGCTAGAGGGTGGGGACAAACCACCATCCCCGGCTTGCTCCCCTGTAGCCTCGGTTATTGGCTGCTGGCTAGAGGGTAGGGACAAACCACCATCCCCAGCTTGCTCCCCTGTAGCCTCGGGTATTGCCAACTCCCCACTGCCCTGTGGTGCTGGGTCTTCGTCTGGGGCCGTGCCTGTGTCTGGGACCTCATCTGGTTCAGTCCCCTGGGGGTTCACCAGGGGCAGCTCGTCTTCTGACTCCTCACTGAAGTCCTGGGGCAGAGGCTGAACCAGGACAGGCGTTGAAAATCAGTACATATGGATGAACTGGACACGATTGTTCTGGAGAAAGTTCAACTACCCAGATATGTGAGAAGTATACATTGATTGATTGACTGAGCTACCTGTGCAAGGGGATTTAGATTCATCTTGGCAAAAAAAAATCACTACAGAGGGGAGGTGATTCTCTTCATCAACCCAAAGAAGCAATGTTTTGCTTCAGTGAACCACTACATGTCATTTTAAAGTTTCTCCCTAACTCCTACCTTTCATTTGCCAAAACTAGAAGAAGTTCAGTGCAGATACTGCACCTGGGCAAAAAGTTTTTCCAGCATTGACAAGGACATGGCAGAGAATGTGGAGAGGTTTGTTCTCTAGCACAGCTCAGCAGAGCTCTTGACAGGTGATGCCAGAGAAGCCTGAGCAGGATTTTCTTCAGAGCTGAAGCTTAGCCAGCATTGTCAGAGAATATGAAGGACTGAAAAGCAGAAGTGAGGAGGCCACATAGTCAAAGCAAAGCACCACTTCAAAAGGTGCACAGTTCTAATGATTTACTGAGTAATCAGAAGCAGAGATGAAAGAGTTTCTCTTTAAAAAAAACCCTCCCCTTTTAAAAATTCATATATGCACAGTATCTATTCATTTACTTATATACTCCCTGACTCCCAATGACTCTGGGTGATTCACAAGTTAAAAAAATTAAAAACAAGGGGAAAAATCAATATGTACAGTACGTGTAGAGAGTAAGGGAGATGACCTTGATGGAGATATGCAAGATCCATTGCCAGGGCAATGGGAGGTGAAATATATCTTAAGTCACAATGGACAGAAAATATTTGGAAGAGGCCCAGACAGATACCTCCCTTATTCACAGGAGCATAAGAAGAGGGAGGAGGTTCAGCACAATCAGACTTGCAAGATTCTGTTATAGCCACTCTCAATAAAAGTAATTTTAGCCCTCCTGTGGAGTTGATTTCTTGATCTGGTCTACCTGGTGGGGCTGACACTACTTCAGTACAGGTAGTCCTCGAATTATGACCATTTGTTCAGCGACCGTTCAAAGTTATGACGGTGCTGAACGAAGAGGCTTACGACCAGTCCTTGAAGTTCCGGCTGTTGCACTACCCCCATGGTCACACGAACAAAATTCAGGTGCCTGGCAACCAGCCCACACATACAACCAGTTGCAGCATCGCACAGTCATGTGATCACCATTTGCGACCTTCCCTGCCAGCTTCCCCCAAGCAAAGTCAATGGAAAGCTGACAAGTCTCTGGGGGGTACGTCTCCCCCCCCGGGCTTTCTTTGCTCCCACA
Source organism: Charina bottae (assembly GCA_023362775.1). Taxonomy (NCBI): domain Eukaryota; kingdom Metazoa; phylum Chordata; class Lepidosauria; order Squamata; family Charinaidae; genus Charina; species Charina bottae. The sequence goes on from JALMGJ010000002.1 coordinate 110,412,174, forward strand.
CACCCTGTGCCCTCTTTCCATGGCCTCCCTGCAATTGCACACACATACCCCATGCCCTTTTTCCACATCCTCCCTTCGATTGCACGTACCCCACACCCTCTTTCCACAGCCTCCCTGCAATCTCTCTCACACACACACTGCACCCTCTTTCCATGGCCTCCCTGTGATCACCTGCACCTGCACCCTCTTTCCCAAGCCTCCCTGCAACCGCATGCACCCACACCCTCATACTGAGCTTCTGAGCTCGCACAGCACCGAGCACCCCTCCCCTGACTCGTGCACAGCCTGCGCCGGGCCTCCCAGAAACTCCCCCATCCCCATGCAGCACCCCCAGGCTCCTTACCAGGGACTCCCTCCACTTCCCGCTTAACCACCCGCATGTCTTGGGTTACTACAACAACCACGTCTGCCTGGATTGCCGTCACTAAGCGATGTAGTCATATGACATCGCGCTTTATGATTGCATCGCTTAGCAACAGGAATCCGGGTCCCAATTGCAGTCGTAACTCGAGAACTACCTGTAATCCTTACTATATGAACAGAACAATAGTTAATTGATTAATAAAGAACTCAGTTCATTTCAATTCAGGTTGAGAGTCAGTTCAGTATTAAGGTTAAGGAGCTGGACGTAAACCAGGGAGACCCAAGCTGATGTCCCCATTTAACCTTGGAGTTCACTGGGTAATTTTAGTTCAGTCATTTTCTTTCAGCCCAACTTACCTCATAGGACCATTGCTGTGTAGATAAAATTATAGGAGACCTCTATGTACACAGCTGTGCAGTATCAGAGCAAAGAATTAAGTGCAATAAATAATAAATCGTTTCTTGAATTCTAAGTCAGATGCTGCCCAGGAGGATAGAAATGTGTGCGTATTTAGAGAAAGGAAGCCATTACATTATGTCTTTCTGATTTCATTTCCTTCCTTACCTTATGAAGGTTTTCAAAATGAAGGAGAGGCACTAAAACAAGGACATCAAATGTATATGTTCAGAGTGTAGCATATGGCGATCTGCTCTATGGGATTTGATGTAAGAGTTTTCAAGATATGTTTGGGGGACTTAATTCAAGGTGTCTTCTGTGGAATGAAAAGGGTCTGAAATTAGAAAGAGAGAAAGTAAGTAGCATTCCTTATGCCTACTTTTTTCTATCTCCTTGTCGAGGTTGAAGCTGTTTGTGCGCATCTTTACTTTATCTCTATTGTCAAATATCTCTTGCAGCTTTTATGAAGTATAGTCATAAACTTGTACTTTTTGGTCAGAAACCAGGAACAATGTCATAAAGCAAATGTTATGACGATGAAGGCTATATTAGGATTTTATCCTCTTCTTTTGTATTTTATGATGGAATCAACATCAAAAACAGATGGATTAAGACAGATTGTGGAACACATGATACAGTAAAAGCATTTTGTCTTGCCAGGCTTAAAACTAGGGCTATGCTAGCTGCAAATGTTAATGGTATAGCTGTGCTGCTTTAAGTGGCATCATCCCAAGATATATAGGTTCACCTTCAAGCCACATGAGATTCGTGCTTGTGTATATTTGTGTTAAACAAGTGTGTGTTCATGAATTTATTGATAAATCCATTGATATAATAAATTGATATATTGTATAACAATTCACTTACTGCTTCTTTTTTCCATTAAATAATTCTCATTATATTATATATTAGTGCAAAGCGGTCACCTGATGTCCTTTTTTATTACTATTTATCATATTTACATAGCCACCCATCTCACATAAAAGTGACTTTTTCAGATCTTACTTGAAAACCCTTGACAAAAATGTCAGAATCTGATATTGAAAATCTAATATTCAGTGGTCTGATGGAGAGTTGTAGTTCAGCATCTTCTGAAAGGCCATGAAGTTTCTCAACTCTTCCTTAAACTGTCACAATAATTAATATATACCCATCTTCACATTGCATGTACAAAATGGGCTAATGAATTTTATAACAACTAGAATTTGAAGGCCAGACATGAATGAATATTAAGCAGTTGGAAATGTTTAGTTATGTTCTACCTCATGAATTGACAGAAAAAGGGCAATTTGAGCCTGGACATCAAACAAGGTTACTCTGGTATTAAAATATAATAAAGTACAAAAACTGATATTCAAGGGCAATCTGATATTCAGTTTGCTCTTGAAAATGTTACATCAGTGAAATCTGATATTACACCAACTGTATGTTTGGGGAAGTGTTTCAAGGGATCTCCCCTTGATTGGGTTCAGCTTTTCCTCACTCCTATTCACTCACTTTCTCTCCCTCCCTCCCCCTCTCTTTCTCTCTCTCTCTGGATCTAGTCTAGACCATTACTTAGGAGAAGAGTGCGAAGGCAAATGCAAATGCAGGAAAATGCCTAATTTTGTTCCTCTTGTAATTGCTTGCATACTTATACAGCATAGGTGGGGAAGTAAAAGCAAGGAGGAGGAGGAGGAGGAGGAGGGGGAGGAGGAGGAGGAGGAGGGCCAGAAACAAGTTGGCATTGACAGCGGGTCTACCACAAAGGTGGGAATTTGGGCAGGTGCCTCACAGTGCCTACTCCTGATTCTTGTCATGATTCATGACTCTGAAGGAAGACATCCAAAGTGTGGCATTTGGAACATATTGCTGAAAAGAAAAAATCTAGTGACTCACTACAAACAATAATTGAAATGTTGATGGTGAATGCAGATGATAATTCCTAACTAAAACCTAATTTTGTCATAATATTACTATCCTTACTTGCAGCAGTACAATTTATTATTTATTATTTATTATTTATTATTTATTATTTATTATTTATTATTTATTATTTATTATTTATTATTTATTATTTATTATTTATTATTTATTATTTATTTATTATTTATTATTTATTATTTAAATTTATATGACTGCCCATCTCCTCCAACCGGGGCACTCTGGGCGGCTTACAATAAAATCCTCAATTAAAATACAAATATAAAATTAAAATGATCAATATAAATATAATAAATAAGTGTAAAATCCAATCTGGCTAATGAATCTTAAATAATGGGGAGGACATTATGGTACTAGCCACCCCCAGGAGGAGCTATTGCCCTTCCCATCCCAAGCAAGGTGGCAGAACCAGGTTTTCACATTTTTCCTGAAGGCAGGGAGTGAGGAAACCCACCTCAGCTCTGGGGGCAAGATATTCCAAAGGGCGGGCGCCACTGCAGAGAAGGCCTGCCTCCTAGACCCCGCTACATGAAATTCTTTTGTTGATGGGGTCTGTAGCATGCCCTCTCTGCATGACCGGGTGGGGTGGATCGATGTTATGGAGATGAGACGGTCCCTCAGGTATCCTGGCCCAATGCCATCTACGGCTTTAAAGGTGATAACCAACACCTTGAATTGGACCCAGAAGCAAACTGGTACCCAGTGCAGCTCATGGAGTAAAGGTGTTGTGTGCTGATCTTGGTGCACCTAAAATTGCCCGCACGGCTGCGTTCTGTACCAGCTGTAGCTTCTGGATATTCTTCAATGCCCCATGTAGAGCGCATTGCAATAGTCTATATGGGAGATGACAAGGGCATGAGTGACCATTCGGAGGGCCTCCTGATCCAGGAAGGGGCACAACTGGCACACGACCTGAAGCTGTGCAAAGGCCCTCCTGGCCACGACTGCCACCTGCTCTTTGAGCAGGAGTCATGAGTCCAGGAGGACCCCCAAGTTCTGCACTGGTTCCGAATGGGGCAGTGCTACCCCATCCAGAACCAAAGATGACAACTTCCCGGATACCCAGGGGCCATCAATCCACAGCCACTTGGTCTCACCAGGGTTCAGTTGAAGCCTGTTGTTCCCCATCCAGGCCCCCACAGCCCCCAGGCACTGAGATAGAGCGGCAACCACATCACCCGGGATGGAAATATACAATTTAGTATCTTCAGCATATTGATGATACCTCATCCCATGGTGACGGATGATCTCACCCAGCGGTTTCATGTAGATGTTAAATAGGAGAGGAGAGAGAACAGAACCCTGTGGTACCCCACATAAGAGGGGTTACGGGTCGGATCTCTCCTCTCCTATCACCACCGATTGGGAACAGCCCTGGAGGAAGGAGGTGAACCAGCACAAAACTACGCCACCCACCCCCAACTCCCTGAGCCGCCCCAAAAGGATACCATGGTCGATGGTATCAAAAGCCTCTGAGAGGTCCAAGAGAGCCAGGATGGATGCACTGCCTCCATCCCATTCCCACCAGAGATCATCCATAAGTGCGACCAATGCGGTCTCCATCCCATATACTGGCCTGAAACCTGACTGAAGGGGGTCTAGATAATCTGCTTCATCCAGAATCCTCTGGAGGTGAAACACCACCACTTTCTCAACCACCTTTCCCAAAATGCACTCCAAAGCTGGTGAGACATAAAATGTTTTGAAGGGGAACTGAGTAATGATAGTACAGACATTGGGACCGAAGTCCAAAAATTGGCTAGAACTCCCTGACATGTTTTTGCCCAGGTCACAGAGCTGGTGGGGTCCTGTCATAGTAAAGCAGTAGGAGTTATATATTCAACCAACAGATGGAAATTGCTCATGCACGCTGAAAGATGAAATTTAAAAGACTGCGTTATGCGACTAAGGAGCCAAGCATATAGGCAAGCAAATGTACCTAATTCTACAAGAAGGAGGAGAAAAATGATCACACAAAGGTTTCTATTATATATGTACGGTATAATGTTCTTAACTTATTTATATTTTTATCCATGCATATTTTGCAATGAAGCAGAACTACTTTTTTTGGTTCGATCAATGTGTATATGAGTGCAAAAGAGAGAAAAAGAGAGTATTTTGTTACAATCTGGAAATACTGAAAATACTTTGAAATTGGAAATTAAGCATACTATTCCAACATATGAAATTCAAATACTATTTCAGTGGAGTAGCCTTTTCAATCTGTTGTTCAAAAGTAAGAGAAAGTTGTGTACTTGTAAAGAAGGTCAAGTTTGCCAGTTGCATAACAATTCCCTTGAGTCTATCACTTTGCAGAATCTCCTCAGGTTAAAGCCAACTTTAATGTGATAACACTGCTAATTTCAATGGGTCAGACACAACTAACATTTCATTTAGTTGTGCCCATGTAGTTTTGAACCTCTGGAATTGGAATCATTTCAGGTGAAGACCATTCTATTTTCCCAGGTTTTTAACTGACTTTTAATTTAATTTTAATTCATATTGTTTTAGATTTTGAATGACTGCTTACCTGCTGCCTAGTTTGTATGGTACTTTCATTTTGCATTTTATTTAATTTTATTGTATATGTTTTTATTTAAATTGTATCTTTTAGTGTTTTTATTGTAAACTGCCCAGAGAGGTTTGGCTATTGGGCAGTTTAGCAATTCTAATAAATAAAGAATAGTATATCACCTACAAATCAAAGTTAGTTACCAGAAAGAAAAGAAAAGAATTTGGAGAATTTTATCCCCATGGAAATACACAAGTTGGTTTCCAATAACTTCCTGACATGATTTAATGCTTTCTGAAAATATAGTATTAATATTATCTTTTGTTTTTAAATCCGTTCAATCGTGTCTGATTCTTGGAGACTGCCTCGACAAGTCCCTGCAGTTTTCTTGGCAAGGTTTTTCAGAAGTGGTTTGCCATTGCCTCCTTCCTAGGACTGAGAGGGAGGGACTGGCCCAAGGTCACCCAGCTGGCTTTGTGCCTAAGGTGGGACTAGAACTCACGGTCTCCCAATTTCTAGCCTGGTCTCCCAATTTCTACACCACACCACACCGGCTCTCTAATGTTATCTAAATGCAGGCAAATAGACTAATTTGCTATGCATTCTAGGTTTAATAATTGTGTGTTTACTTATCATTCTAAACAGCTCAGTAACTGCAATCATGTAGGAATCCCATTCTGATTTCCTGCACATTTCTAAGAATTGGGCTGATTTAGAAGGATAACTATGAAATGTTGAATGGATACTATATAAAGAATCAGTTAACCCACTTGTTCTGTTCTCCCTTACCTTAGATAAGATTGAATGGATTTCATTGAGACTTACATTCAGAGAAGATCACATTCTCAATGTGTTTGTTGTTTATTCGTTCAGTTTCTTCCGACTCTTCGTGACTTCATGGACCAGCCCACGCCAGAGCCTCCTGTCGGCCATCGCCACCCCCAGCTCCCCCAAGGTCGAGTACATCACCTCCAGAATATCACCCATCCATCTTGCCCTTGGTCGGCCCCTCTTCCTTTTGCCCTCCACTTTCCCTAGCATCAGCATCTTCTCCAGGGTATCCTGTCTTCTCATTATGTGGCCAAAGTACCTCAGTTTTGCCTTTAATATCATTCCCTCAAGTGAGCAGTCTGGACTGGTTTGATCTTCTTGCAGTCCAAGGCACTCTCAGAATTTTCCTCCAACACCACAGTTCAAAAGCATCTATCTTCCTTCACTCAGCCTTCCTTATGGTCCAGCTCTCGCAGCCATAGGTTACGACGGGGAATACCATTGCTTTAACTATGCGGACCTTTGTTGTCAGTGTGATGTCTCTGCTCTTAACATTCTCAATGTACTTTAGGGTTATTAGAGCATTATTAGTGCAAACAAATTTAAAACTTCTTATAAATCACTTGATATCAACAATTACACTGTAATTGCATTATTCTGGGAGCGGTAAATTTCCATATACCATTATCCTCCACATACTTCTTTGTTGATTGGCTGATTTTATAGGATTTGGGAAAATGACTGAACTTTCTTATTCTGGGTGACTTGTAAAAGTAAAATGTTGGAAAATAATTTTATAGTTCAGCTTCTGTTTTTCTATCCCATTTTCACAGTGCTTTTTTAAAAAAAGATTTTTAGAAGGTTTTGGTGTGCTGTGTTTGAGCTTCCTTTAGGGCTATGAGGTGATAGAGATGACTGCTGCTATTTTCTTTTCCTGTTATACATCTTTCCCTCACCCTACAGACACATTGATTGCTGCTTTTTTCTCCTCTGAAAAAAGCCCATGGGAGAAGTTGCTTCATTATGTCTTTCCTTGGGATTTAATTATGGTTTGGGAACCCAAGGCATCTACATTTTGCTGGAGAGATGATTGCATAACGAAGGACATGGCAATTATACATATCCATAAGCCACTCAGTAACTAAGATAAGTTCAGAATCCTGCACCCAACCTATGATAATTTTTGCTGATGTCTCCTCACATGAGAAATATGTCAGAAGCTATTTCCCTCCCATTAAAATGTAATGTTAAAACGGGCAGATTTCAGCACAAGACTGCTTTGTGTCTGTCTATTTTATTCTTCAGGCAGGTCAAACATGAAATTTGGATGGCAAAAGTGGAAAAATTGGGGAAAGGTCAATATTTGCAGATGTTTAATTTCAGCTCCATGAATACAGCTGGATCCTTCTTGTTTCTTAATACTAATTAGCATATCAGAAGGGAATGTAGTAACATTTATAAAATATGGATTGCTGGGGCAGGGAGTGGGAATGACATGAGCAAAACTGAGCTGCTTATATCCTGCTGCAGTGTGTTGTTCAGTTCAGCATGTCTGCATGCCAGACAACCTGAACTGGGTGCACCAACTTTCAAATTCTTGGTTCCACTCTCTCCCATCATATGAATGAATGCAGACCTACATTGGCACATGTCCCAAGACAATATCTGGCTCCTAATTCCTTTGCTGACAGTTAGGATGGGGGGGGAGGATAAGTGTTTAGGTGTACTACCAGTAATGACATTATGGTATGCTACTGGGTGCTCTCACAGAATGAGGAAAAGAGATGGAGGGGATCCAGGGCATATTAGACAAAGGGCTATAGACATTTCTCTGTGTCCAGAGGTACCTCTGTGATTAAGACCAAGCCCACAAACACTCCAACCTACCAAGCTAATTCTCTAGGGGGGAATTTATTTATTTATTTGTCTTATTTATACCCCGCCTATCCCCTCCCTACTGGAGGACTCTAGGCGGCTTACAACATTACATATCCAATTATTCAATTATACATCATCATTTTAACATTTTTACAATTTTTACCGCGCAACAGGGAGAGAGGAAGGGAACCGGCTCTTCAGCTGCAGGCATTGGACTGCAAGTCCCAGAATGCCTTGCTCCGCGCCGGCTGCTGACGTCCAGGAAGCTGGTATCTCCGGATCCGTCGTCCTCCGCCGTCATCACCGCTCTTCCAGGTCTTTCTTGGATCAAGGACGACCCTCCGCTGGACGCCCGCAAATTGCCCCACGTAAGTAAGTGGTACCCATTTATCTACTTGCTATATTAGCTTTCGAATCGCTGGGTTGGCAGAGAGCTAGGGCTAGTGACGAGAGCTCACCTCGTCACGCGGTTTCGAACTGCCAACCTTATGGTCGGCAGTCTAACGGCTCAGCGGTTTAACAATGCATCATCATCCCAAAGAGTAGATTCTAGATTAGCTTTCTTACTGATCAAAAGTGTTTTGGGTTTATCTCAATGAAGTTTCCGCTTGTTAGTCTCCATCCAACCTGACATTGCTCCACACTGCTTCAGGACACTGAATGTCACACAGGGCCATGGAAGAAGTGGGACTGCCTAGGGCCAATATCTTTGACATGCCCCCTATACAGCCCAGAGCCGGTACAAAAAAATTATTCCCATCCCAGCCAAGAAGCTCAGGACCATGTCTTAGTCTGTGGTACACAAAGCCACCAAAATAGGGAGATGGGGTGGACTGAAAGAGTGAACTTCAATTGGCCAGTCCATCCAAAAGTGTTGAATCAACACTTTCAAGTGCTTCATTGCATGACATTCAGTCCCTGAAACAATTGTCTCCTCAGAGACAATTATTTATTTATTTATTTATTTATTTATTTATTTATATTTCTAACTTATATCACCGCCCATCTCCCCCCATTCCGGAGGGGACTTTTTTACTGAAGCAGCAGCAGCTGACCTTTCCCCCACCATCACTTTCTTCCCCAAAATGCCCCTGGGAAGGACATGAATACCACTGTTGCTGCTGTATTGCCTACAGCTATTCGTGTCACCACTAAAACTGCTGAGATGTTGCATTTTCTACATTGCCACTGCTCTTGAAGTGTGCAGTTCAGTTCCTTCACTAATCCTACTTCCAGATTTTTTAAAAAATATTGACATTTGATTATGCCCATCAATTCTGCCTGGACAAGTAAGTCACTTTCCTCATTAGAAACAGACTAATTTTGGGGTGAAAATATTAGTTATTAAAATGTTAAAATAAGAATGCTCAGGATCATTTATTCAACCAATAGCAAACTGTTCATAATTGTGAGATATTTGCATAGGGTGATTACTTTGTGTAGAAAGACTGTGAGGAATGTTTGGTCAGTCTTGCATTTGAAGAGAAAGATAGAAGGTACCCTAACCCAGTGCAACCCTTAGCAATAGGAATGAGTAACAGCTTTTAACTTTATGGAGAGAAAGTGGAAGAATGCAAAGGGGCATTTGGAACAGAAAGGCATAAATCTCCCCAAATCTGTTTGTTTATTTGTGGTCACTTGATTGAGTATGTCCCTCTGGGAACTGAATTCTAACCCCCTTCACTTTGCAGACATAGCCTATAGTGAGGAATTATGTGAGCTGTAATCTAGAGGACCTCAAAGTAGCATTTTTGCTCTATAAAATGAGTAGCCAACCAGACATTATCGGACAATGACTCTCGTAATTCCTGATGATTGACCATGCTGATGGAGCTTAGTATTGAAGTCTAATACATCTGTAGGCACTAGGTTGCTGTACCTACCTACCTACCTACCACTACTACTACTGCTCTGGAATGCAATAAGATCTTGTGTGTCAGTTTTCCCAGTTTCCTTTCATGTCTAAGAAGTCATTCAGCCTTTCTGTACAGTAAGTTTTAGGAAGAGATATCCTTAGGGCAGGAAGGAAGCCTCAAAAGGTGCAGAGAATCAATCCTGCAAAAATTGAAATGTTCTCTAGAGCAGAGCTTTCCAAACTTTTCATGTTGGTGACACACTTTTTAGACATGCATCATTTCATGACACACTCTTACAGCAGGGCATCATTTCGCGACACACTCTTACAGCAGGGCACAAGGCAGGCACTAGGACCTGCGCGGAATCCTGGCAGGGCTCGGAGGCAGCAGCAGCCGCAACACACCCAGACACTGCAGCCGACACACTAACGTGTCGCAACACACAGTTTGGAAAGCTCTGCTCTAGAGTATAGGAGACATGTTCAGATTGATATAATAGCTTCATTTCTCAATTTATTTCATCTTATTGCTGAAATCTGCCCTCAAGATAACTAATCTATGTACAGTATCTACTATCCATCCATCTATCTACCCATCTATCCGTATTCTAAAGAATTACACTAAAAGAATACAGATAAAAATATGAAACATTTTACTTACTTTTTATTTAATTTTCCTCTGACCAAAGGAGGCAATGAAGATCAGGAACTTATAGGGGGTAGTAGATAAGAATGAGCTAGGAACCAGGAGTTGCATCAGGAGATCAGAGACAATACCACTAAATGACAAACCAGGAAACAGGGTTGACGAAACAACAGAAATCAGGAAGATTGTGTTGCTTGAGTAAGGCTTAATTGCAACATATATTCCTTCCTCTCTCAATGGACAGCTTAATTAGGCAAACTTGGTCCAAGGATGGGCAGCATGTGTCTCTCTAATGTTGCTGAGTTTTAAGTACCATCAGCGTGAAGCAGCATGGCCAATAGGATGGAAACTTCAGGGTCAGGTTCTTTGACAGCAGCCTAAGGTGAAAGTGATTCTATTCCCAACACAGTTCTCACAGAATTCTCTTCAGCAAGATTTAGGTTAGTGAGGTTCCCCCTGAAATTCGAATGGCTCCCACCCTGCTAGTATTTCAGGGCCTTAAAAGCTGACTCTTCGCCCAGGCCTTTGGAGAGGATGACTGATGCCCCTTTATTTTCTTTGCCATCTTTGTTCTTTTGTCTTGTGTTGTTTTTATGTTTTTTCTATTGTTCTTTTTTTTTATTGTTTTAACAATTGTAATCCACCCAGAGCTGCTGGGAATCGGGTGACATATAAATTATTATTACTGTTGCTGTTGCTGTTACTGTTATTATTATGAATGAGACAGAGATTCCAGTAACTGAACTATTTTCAGTTTAGAACCAAGATATCCCTGTGTACGTACTGTATATTAGGGAGGAGATTTTCTGAATCTCTTTCTAACAGCTTTGCAATGTACTAGCAAGAGTCTCTTCACTGACAATGGCAAAATTTGTACATAACTATGTTTTGAATATCTACTCACAGTCTAACAACAGGTGGAGGGCCATGCACTGATGAATTCTGATGTAGGCAGATGCTAATAATCTGCACTCACCACACAGGTCAACACACAGATTCAAATATTATCAATTCAGCTTTCAATAGCGAATGGCAGTAAACAATCCCACAGCTACCACTTCCATTTCTCAACTGGTATTCATGAGCTAGGGCTAAGGATAATTTCCGGTGTCCATTTCTCTTTGGGGAAAGCACAAATGGAGTCAAGCATTGGCAGCAATCTTCTGCTACAACAGTCTGTACTGAGTAATGGAAGGAGAGAACATTCTATAAGAAATAATAGTTTTTATACATTCTATCAGTCATGAAGTATCAATTTCATATTGCAGAATTCATGTTCTGTCATGATGTTGCCCAGAAGCCCCAGTGCACTGTCAGGCCATTAGTTTCAGCACTATGGAAAGCTCCAACAGAGTAAATAGCACCATAAAGTTTGGGACTTGACTTCAGCCTTTCATCTCTCCAGATTCAGATTGCTACCCATTCATCTATCTACCCTATCCATTCCCTCTTCCCAAAGACGGAAAGCTTTGTGATTAGCACTGTTCTATCCTCTGATAATTTGCCCCAAGCTTTTTTTCCTGCTACCCTATGGGGAAGAGCAGTCCTTTGCGGCAAGGATTGCAAATTTGAGAGAGCCTAGCTCATCTAATAAACATGGGTAATGGGAAGGTCAAGAAATCCATTCGCGTAGATACAGTGTGTGCCTTTCCTGCAAGTCCAGGTTCCATCTCTACTTTTATATTTCATTTGAGCAGGTTAGACACATGCACAAGCTATTGTGCGCAGAGCTTTCAGGCCAGAACCAAGCACAGAAATCTTTCAAAGTGAGAGGTAATCAACATGCAGTGATGACATTACATGTAAAGCACCTGCCACTTTAGAAGCTATTTCGGGAGTTCCTTATCATGTAGCACCAGTTAGATGTAAACTGAATTAGAAGAGAGAAACTATCAACTTGTCTCTTATAGCAATATTTATTGCTGTGAAAGTTGCTAGAGCATGATAACTTGGAGATTGACCTAGGGATCAGGAAGTCTACAGAGGTAAATTTCTACCAGATTCCTCCCTTCCATATAACCATATAAAAATAAGATGCTAAATTTATTGTATCATTCCCCATACTTGCACAGAACAATGTGCTAGCCTTTCATCTACAGCTTCTCTCCATTACTTCTACCATTTCATCCTGGTTCTTGAATGCCCCACCCCACCCCTTGTACACACCTGCCCCCCATCTTGGGGGAAGGTAGGAAAAATATGAGGTGGAGGCTATTTTTTAGTTCCTGCATAGGAAAGGCAATCTATAATGTTTGACTTGTTGGAATTGCTTCACTGATAAAGATTCCAGGAAGCAGCAGAGGATCTGCACATGTAAACCTTCTGTAACAGTTCTGTTGAAATGCCTCCATGAAATAAGCCTGCTGACTGTCCACATAATCTAACTTCAGTGTTTATAAGCAGTACTGATTCTGAGGGAAGAGGGGACTAGTTTGCAAGCGGAAGAGTGATATTGCAATTATTGGGAACAGAAGGAAAGCACGTTGGAATAGAAGGGGTGCTTGAGAAAGACTGTAACTCCTGCCAAAGAAGAAATGGAAATTCTCTCCCCACTCCACCCTGAAGATAAGATCCCAGACAAGAGAAGTTGATTGTGTTGAAAAGAGACAAACATAGGAATCCTTTCTAACTCCAGCTGAAGAATGGAAATTCCTCCTGAGATCCCTGGCCAAGATGAAGAAGGATTGGAAAAGTTAAAGATGGGGAAAGAGACTTTCCCAGCTTCAGTTGATGAAACAATGGAAATGGAAAGAGGGACACAACACTTTCCAGTCTGGACTGGAGAGAAGGGGAAGTATATGCTTCTGGCATCTCCAGATCTATAGGGCATGGAGAAGAGAATGAGATGATGTAAGGATTGAACGTGATGAGGTAAGAATCTTTGATTCTCATATTAGAGAAAACCAATTTGTAAACAAGAGGCAGCTGGCAGAAATTTTCAAGGTTGGGAAACAAGTAGCCACATGTCTGTAGCTTGAATCATGTCAACTGGATTTCTATTTTCTTAGTGGAAACGTTTCGCTCCTTATCCAAGGAGCTTCTTCAGTCTGAGCAAAGTTGGTAAGGGAATCCTAAATATGTTCCTAGGTAGCTGTGTGACCTTACACCTGGGGCTAGGTCATGGTTATATTGAGATGTAATTTTTAAGTCCTTTTATCATCTAAAGGAGGGTCGTTAAAATCACCATGCTGCTGTTGAGCTTCTGAAATGGTCTTAATCTTCCTAGGCACAGAAGACAAAACGGGGAGGAAGATGGGGGAGAGTTTGTGCCTGAGGCCCCCACCTCTATTCAAGGAAGGATTTTCCAAGTTGGCATAAATGGATTCCTTGACCCCTCTCTCAAACCACCTATCTTCTCTGTCTAAAATGTGAACATTAATGTCCTCAAATGAGTGTCCTTTTTCTTTTAGATGAAGATAAACTGCTGACTCTGGTCCTGTGGTGTTATTTCTCCTGTGTTGGGCCATCCTCCTGTACATAGGTTGTTTGGTTTCTCCAATGTAGAGTTCAGAGCACTCCTCACTGCACTGGATTGCATAAAATACATTGCTTTTCTTGTAAACGAAAGAACCTGGTCATTCCCTACATGGCTGGCGTGTCTGAAAAGATAAAACGGATATTTGGCAAACACCACATACCTGTATATTTCAAACCCACCAACACACTGAGACAGAGGCTTGTACACCCCAAAGATCAAACTCCAAAACACAAGAAAAGCAATGTATTTTATTGTGTTTTGGAGTTTGATCTTTGGGGTGTACAAGCCTCTGTCTCAGTGTGTTGGTGGGTTTGAAATATACAGGTATGTGGTGTTTGCCAAATATCCGTTTTATCTTTTCAGACACGCCAGCCATGTAGGGAATGACCAGGTTCTTTCGTTTACAAGAAAAGCAATGTATTTTATGCAATCCAGTGCAGTGAGGAGTGCTCTGAACTCTACATTGGAGAAACCAAACAACCTATGTACAGGAGGATGGCCCAACACAGGAGAAATAACACCACAGGACCAGAGTCAGCAGTTTATCTTCATCTAAAAGAAAAAGGACACTCATTTGAGGACATTAATGTTCACATTTTAGACAGAGAAGATAGGTGGTTTGAGAGAGGGGTCAAGGAATCCATTTATGCCAACTTGGAAAATCCTTCCTTGAATAGAGGTGGGGGCCTCAGGCACAAACTCTCCCCCATCTTCCTCCCCGTTTTGTCTTCTGTGCCTAGGAAGATTAAGACCATTTCAGAAGCTCAACAGCAGCATGGTGATTTTAACGACCCTCCTTTAGATGATAAAAGGACTTAAAAATTACATCTCAATATAACCATGACCTAGCCCCAGGTGTAAGGTCACACAGCTACCTAGGAACATATTTAGGATTCCCTTACCAACTTTGCTCAGACTGAAGAAGCTCCTTGGATAAGGAGCGAAACGTTTCCACTAAGAAAATAGAAATCCAGTTGACATGATTCAAGCTACAGACAATTCCACCTGGATGACTGAGAACCTTCATAGACAAGTAGCCACATGGACATTGACTCAAAAAAAGCAAAAGGAAAGGACTCAAGATTAAAATCTTGGGTGTTGTTAAATGGAGAAGCTTTTTTGTATATATGGCTTCCTAATTTTCTGCAATAAAACTACTTATTCAATCTTCTTGAGTCTGCTTGGAAATGTGGAGTAGGGAGAGAGTCTAGTCACCATGAAGCCTTGAGCAACAGTGCTGAAGAAGGTTGTTATTGTGGTCTTCTGTGATTTTTTCAACTTCCGAAACTAGCTTTCAGGTTTAGAATTTCCTAATAAACTCCCTTCCAAGACCAACCAGGTGTAACCCTGCTTAGCTTCTGAGCCCAGACAAAGACAGCCAATATTGCCATCTGCTGACTTGGGAAAAAAAAGTAATATCATCATAAACAAAGATTACATTATTCTATAGGGTTGATTATGTTATTCACATAGCTTGGTGTGGAGTGATGAAAACTAGGCATAAAAGCTGATGTCATGCTTCAGCTTCAGGTACTTTTATGGGCTTTAAGGAACACTCTGCAATATCAATTATTTTATCAACTATGAACTAGTCAATAGCAATAGTGCTGTTATTTAACTGTAGTTCTAATAACCCTATTTCAATAATTTACTGGTATTTTAAGATGTTTATACTGTTTATGATATTTAAAAAAATTATTTTGTATATTATTGTATTGATGCATTATCACCTCGAGAAAGTAGATCAGCACCATGAAAAGTGATAATAAAACCCTAATAAATATATTTAAATTATTTTTATTTTATTTTATACATAGGCTCATTGTGATACGACTAAAATTTTAGTTGAGTTACTATTTCCAAAGATCCCTGAGAATATTACTTTCTATGATGAATGCTGTCAATCTATCAGTCAGTAGTTTTCTCTCTTGTTTAAATTAATTCCTGTTCTGGGCATCAACCCAATACTAAGATTTTTGGATCAGACACAGCAATTTCCTCAATGACCTTCACTCTTGATTCTAGAAAGATTTTAGCCTGCAGTATTCTCACAATGGACTAACTAATGAATATGCTGAATCCTCCTCTAAACTGTTAGCATGCAAGTGAATTAAAAAAAGAAACAAATTATTTAGCTTATTATTCTAAGTATCCATCCATTGTATATAAGTTATTGAAGTGAACCTAACAACTGCTTTGTGCTATCAGCCTAATTACAATTTCAGATCCCAGTGCTCCAACAATGGCTAGTTCTGGAAAATTCATAAGCATGGCATAATGCTTAGAAGTAAAAGCCATGTTTTTCCTACAAGGTGCAGTTGAAGAATTCATTCCACCTGAATTTTTAAATGTATTTACCCAATTTGCACTTCCTAAACCTATGGGTATCCCCAATGCATGCATGTCAACCCCACATTTATAAGAATTTAGCGGAGGCCGCTGCCACCACCATGCACGCCGCTGCTGCCATACACCCCCCGCGCCACCACTGTGCACGACCCCACCCCTGCTTGCGCCCCCGCGCCCCTGCTGCCACCGTTGGTGTGTCGCCAACGGCAGCACTTTGGAAAGCACTGAGTTAGAACGTCATCTTTTAGAGACGGGGTGGGTTAGTTAAGCACAGGATGCCCTAGAGCAGGCGTGTCCAACCTGTGGCCCATGGGCCACATGCAGCCCCAAACAGCTAGTAATACAGCCCCAAAATATAAACTGTTAACATTATTTTGCTATTTTTTGGTTGCCGTTCTCTCTTTCTTCTGTTTTGCAGCCAGGCCCACGCCAAAAATAGACAATCCCGGTACATTTGAGACAGTAACAAACCTCAGGGTAGTTACATTGCCTGCATAGAGCATCCGCTTCTCCTCTCGGCTTCCTATGCAGGCAGGCAGTGGCCTTCCGCTGGTTTGCGAGCAGCTGCCGAAGTCAGTTTTGCAACTTGACTCACAAGCCAAGCGGATTCTGCCACTCTACCATTAATGCATCTGTAGTTAGTAGGCAAAGATTGGCGGATGCTGCCGCTCGAAGCAGAGCCAAGATGCGGAGTGGGAAGGGGAGGCTGCCAGCGGCTCCGGCAGAAAAATGCGCCATTAGCAGCAGTTGCCAATGGGTGATGGTTGTCCCAGGTAAAAGCTGACGAGAACCTTGAGAACTCACTGAGAATTGCAACCACTTTCATCGAATCAGACATTGATGCATTATTTTCACAAAAACAAGGTCAAAAATCTCACTAGCTTTATGTTGCCCTCTTTTTAAAAACTTTATAATAAAAAACATAAAAAATAAATGAAGTTTTATTACTTATATACATTAACTATATTATATATTTTATGTGTGGCCCAAGACAATTCCTCTTCACTCAATGTGGCCCAGGGAAGCCAAAAGGTTGGACACCCATGCCCTAGAGCAGATCTTTCCAATCTGTGTGTCGGGACACGTTATTGTGTCAGCTGCAGTGTCTGGGTGTGTCATGGCTGCTGGTGCTTCCAAACCTGCTGTGATTCCATGCAGGTCCTAGTGCCTGCCTTGTGCCCTGCTGTAAAAGTGTGTCGCGAAATGATGCATGTCTAAAAAGTGTGTCACCAACATGAAAAGTTTGGAAAGCTCTGCCGTAGAGGATATCGTCTTTTCCTTAGAGGGAGAGAGTTGTGTGAGTGGAGAAGAAAGAACATATAGAGATATACCCTAAGCCTCATGTTGGCACAAAAACATGTGAAGCCTTATGTGTTTCCATAAATAAGAAGACCTTTGCTGGATTAGTCCATTAACCCATCTAGTCTAGCATTCTCTACCACACAATGGCTAACTGGTTCATTTGGGAAATTCACAAGCCTAATCTGAAGGTGAGAGTATACTTCTACTGTTGCTTCCCAGGAAGCAGTATTTAAGACATGCTGTCTATGATTCAGGAATAATAACTATTGATTGTCTGATCTTTTATGAACCTGTCCAGTGCACCTTTGAAACCACCTAAATTGGCTGCAATTATCACGATTGCTGGCAGCAAATTCCACCGTTTAACTATGTGCTGCATAAAAAGGTATGTCCTTCTGCCAGTCCTGAATCTCCTTACATTTAGTTTCAATGGATGACCTCGAGTTCTAACACCATCCATGTTGATTATACAGGATAAATTTTAAAAAGCAACAACTTAATTTTTTTAAGCTTTTTACATAATTTGATGAAATCTGCAACCATAATTTCTAGTCCTAAGGGGAAGAAGCTTGACAAATTTCAGATAGAGAGGCAAGACATCTTGTGTAAAGGCAGAATTTCCATTTGGAAAAGTTAAAAAGAGAATTTCCCTCCACCAGCTATTTAGTTGATAATTCATATGAAAATAGCATTTATTGTAGATGTTCTTTCTACAAAAGATCACCACTCTCACGACTCATAGCAGAGACTGTAATGCAGCATCTAGAAACTATAGCACTCCCACACATACAACCAAAAGTATAGATCCGGTATGTAGATGACACCTTTGTCATAATAAAAAAGGAACAACTAGAGAAGACACATGAAATAATCAACAACATCTTCAAAGGAATAAATTTCACAAGGGAAGAAGAAAACAACAACACACACCCCTTCCTGGATATCCTCATCAGCAGAGGAAATGATGGCAAATTAGAAATACAAGTCTATCAAAAAAACAACCTACATTAACCAAGTGCTCCATTAGCAAAGTAACAACCCAACCTCCCACAAGATGAGCTGTGTAAGAACATTATTCAGATGAGCACAAATGCGCTGCAGCAACCCAGAACATCAGAAAAAGGAAATAGACCACTGATACAACATCTTCAACAAAATGGATACCCACGCAACTTTATCAAAAAGTGCCTGACCACTCAACCCACCACAGCAAAACCAACAGAAGCTATGAAAAGGATTACACTGCCATACATCAAAAACTTCTCAGAAACAACCAACAGATTATTACAATCACATGGCATCACCATAGCACACAAACCAACTAAAGCCCTCCAAAACAACTTAAGTAAACCATAAGACCCAGTAGCCCAAGAAGAAAAAACAGGAGTTATCTACAACATACAGTGTAAGGACTGTAACAGCCACTATGTAGGACAGACTGGCAGAAGACTAGCAGAACGCATCCATGAACACCAACTAGCAGTCAGAAGACATGATGAAAACTCCTTAATCTCACACAACATGGACAGACTCAACCACAGTTTCAACTGGGAAACTGTGAGCATCCTAGACCAAGCTAAATCCAAAAACACAGGGAATTCCTGGAAGCTTGGCATTCAGACACATCAGCCATCAATAAACACATAGAGCTAAACCACATTTACACACCATTCAAAAGAGACAATAAAAAAGCTAAGAAAGAAACAAAAATACCAGAACACATCCTCTCCAGTAGCCAACACCCAGATAAGCAGGGATTAACACCAGATAAACAATCAAGCAGAAAACAATGCCCTAATCAAGGAACGACCCAGGAGAAAACCACACCCCCACCAACACTGGCAGGGCAAGCTACTGTATATAAACAGGGAGCAAACCCCACACTCACTAACACTGATGATGTTACCTAGTTGGGTAATAAAATGTTTGCAAGCAAAAAAACAAGCATAGAGAGCACCAAGGACTCCAGAGACAATGTAGCAAGGGGTAGTACAGAGGACAGTCTTTTCTGTCAACTAGTAAGAGTTGACTTTTAAAGCAGAAAAATATTCTTGTGAAAAGGGAAATGAATACAACAAACTGCGCAAATAAATAGCCTAAGCAGCAATAGAAGCTCCTGTTAAAAGCAAGTCATGAAGCACGGTATGAGAAAACCTTGTAAAATAACATTTTTCACCTTGCTAAGCAGAACATAACCAGAGATGGCTCTTGTTCCTTTCTTGCTCACCATGAGTGATAAAATGTAACATCCAAAAAGGTTTTGCCTGCATTTTTGAGAGAGACTGCCAAAATAAGTGGATATAATTGAGTGGCACAATATCCTTGTTGTGATTACAGCATCAGTTCATAAATTTGCAGAGGTACCTGTCAGCCATTGATCAATAACTAACCCATTTGCTGGGGGGAAATGCGAGAAAGCCAAAATAAGCAGACTTAATTTATTGGTACATGAACTTTTTGGTGAGCAAAAAAGGAACAAGATCCCCAGAGACTTCCCTCAGAGCAGCTCCCCGCACTGAGTGTCAGTGGGCCAGTCATTATATCTCTTCTTCCGTTTCAGGTCTGTTTTGTACAGGGGAATCAAAGGTGGGATATAAGGTTGGAAAACAAAACAAACTAAACTTCCTAAAGGAGAAATCCATCCATCCAGCCAGCCATCCATCCATCCAGCCATCCAGCCCCTATCTGGAAAAAGAGAGTAGCTTCTGAGATAAATGAACGTATGTATGTATGTATCTGTGTGTGTGTGTGTGTGTATACATACACATACACACGCATACATACATACATACAAATTATTCTGGAGAAGTCAATATTGTATGTGCGTGATTTATTTTGTGCAATTCAGTTTCAAATGCATTGAGTCTATCAGAAGGCTTAGCACATTGTAGTTCTTTATTTCCCCATTGGAATTAAGTGGGAAATAATACTGCCAATGTTTGACAATTTGACATTAGATCTTGGCAGTGCAAATTTTTGGCAGCTGTAAAATATTCTCAAGAGCCTTTCCCTCCTTTACTCTTACTGTATGGCTGCAGCACATGACCCAGCTGACCCAGTCTACTATTACTACTAACCCCCAATGAAACTGGGGTAGATGATCAATGCAGTGCTAAGCTGCACCAGTAACACCTGGAGCCTGGTCTTTACTGGTATCTCAATCTCTTTTGCAGAGCCTTTCTCCCCCTCTCTGTCTCTCTCTCTCACACACACACACAGACACAATTGAGGGGAAAAAATCAAATAAAAATTAACAGTGCCTGATTGGGGATGGAGTTACTATACATGGACTGGACAGAGAGACAAATCCTCCAAATCCCTCACATCCATGACGGCTTTTCATGGCTGAATGGAGGAAGGTAGTTTGACCCCAAACAATCTTTGGAGTGTTTTCATGCTTGTGTGACTTCCAATGCCTACTCTTGACTCAGCTAATCATGCTGAGTGGCCCCCAACGTATAGCTTAGGAATGAACTGCAGTGACTAAAACATATTTACATGAGATAACTGCAACAATGATGCACAGGAATGTGCATCAGATGGCACAAACCATAGAACCTAAGCAGAAATAGGAAATTTGGAAAGAACTTTTGATGCTTCAGAGTGAAGCAGAACAGTCCAAATTAGCTTCAGTCTGGATTTTCTGGGTGCTGCTCCATTCCTACAAAGGCTGGTTTCTTGGACCATAGGAGGAGAAGGCAGTAGGAGAAATGAAGAGGACAGCTGGCAGATTTCCCTTCAAATCAGTGTTTTCTGAGAAGGGCCAGCTCACCCCATAATTAAAGGGGAGGGGTAATAATTACTTATTATTATTTCTTCCACATTCTCAGCAGATTCTCCTAGAGAACAGATCCTTCTGCCTGAGGCTGCCTATTAACTCTTCTGGCTTGTTGTATTAAGCCTTTCCCCCCCTAGAATTGATTATTCCTTATCCTATTCAATCCTTCTTTATTTGCTTAAGACTTCCTCTTTTGAAGACCTAGCAGTATTATTTAATTTCCTCCTTTGAACAGCTACTTCTTGCTAAATGCAGATTTTTCCCCCTTTCACTTGCAGCTCAAAATTATTTTTCCCTCCAGCTTCCTTTCTTTAATCCACCTTCATTTCCCCTCCCCTACATTAACTTAATATATCCTGATTTTTAATTTCACTGTTTTATTTGGAAGTTATTTGATTTCAATTTTCATTTTTCCTTCATCTATTGCTATGTCATATTAAAAGATAATAACATATGCATTATTAAAGTATTAATAAGCAAAGGTTCCTGGGACATGTAGTCCAACCTGCGATTGAAGAGCCGGTTCCCTCACCCCCTCCCTAATCGCGCGAGTATTATAAGATGATGTATAACTGATATATGTACTGATTGTAAGCCACCTAGAGCCCTCCATTAGGGAGGGGATAGGCGGGGTATAAATAAGATAAATAAATAAATAAATAAATTAAGACCAAGTCACTCAATAGTCCAAGAGTTTCTCTACTGGGTCTTCTCCTCTTCATTGGGTGTCAAATAATGTCACCTGCTTCCCTTTGGGGAGGCTTTTACTTTACAGTATAGTCAACTCTGAATGCACAAACATGTTGTGTGACTGACTGCATGCTTCACAAAACCATGATCATCCTCCTAGTTTTGATCAACAGCAATTACATTTCTGTGTGCCCTTGTTCACATAGGCACCAGATAGTGAACCCAATGCAGGCAGAGGCAAGGATGGCAAGTCAAACAGGGCCTCCCTTCCCTTAAAAGATTAAACCACCTTTATTTGGAGGTCACGGATGCTCTAAACCAGAGCTTTCCAAACTGTGTGTCGTGACACGTTAGTGTGTCGGCTGCAGTGTTTGGGTGTGTCGCGGCTGCTGCTGCCTCCGAGCCCTGCCAGGATTACGTGCAGGTCCTAGTGCCTGCCTTGTGCCTGGCTGCCTCCAAACCTGCTGGAATTCTGCGCAGATCCTAGTGCCTGCCTTGTGCCCTGCTGTAAGAGTGTGTTGCGAAATGATGCCCTGCTGTAAGAGTGTGTCGCGAAATGATGCATGTTTAAAAAGTGTGTCACGAACATGAAAAGTTTGGAAAGCTCTGCTCTAAACTTACTGCAAAGCCCTCTCTCAGTAGGTGAGAGAGAGAGGCAGGCAGGCAGAAGCAAGGTTAGGAACTGCCACTTTGGCAGTCGGAGTTCGATTAATGCAAGAGGAAAGAAAGGCAGCCTCCTGACTGTAGCATCTGAGTGTCTTACTTGCAATCAGAGAAGGTGGACCTCTTCAAAAGCTGCAGCATATAATCTGGGGGATGAAATCTTATCATGAACATTGAGAAGGAGCCAAGGCACCAGTGTCACCAGAGGTTCTTATATAGTCACCCCCCATATGCACAAGAATCAATGGAGGAAGAGACTCCAAGTCAAGGCAACATTCCTAGGCGGGTTGCAATACAGTATGGATTTACTTTGCAGAGATATTCATTCCCAGTAAGCAGATCAACCTTTATTAAGGAAACCATTTGAAACAAAGAAAAAGATCAATGGTGCTTCCCTACAAGCTCCCTGATGAGGCATTTGAAGAAGTAATAACTAATAACTCTAACATCAGTGACAGAGAAGTTGCTAAAGGAATATTCATGGTACAAGAGACTCTCTCCCCACATACACACCAATAAGGAAAAATTGAGCAGGCTGTCATGATTATCTAATAGCTGGACAACTGCAGTAGGGTGGGGACAAAATGGAAAAAACAGCTCTCCAGAGTGATGGAGTCAGTTGGATTCATGCTCCTGATTCAGTGAGTAGCAAGGCTACCTACCATTTCTGATCCGCAAAATTAAGATGACCCCTAGGTGGCAGCAAAGAGGCCCAAAATATTCTAAGGATTTGCTGCCATCTCCTGCCCTTCGGATTTTTGCAGCCCAGGTCTGGCAGCCTTAATTTAGATCAGCCAGGAGAAGTGCAGGTATTGCCTATCCTGCAGATATTATCTACTGTACCTGTGGTAGAGAGGGGCAAAAGGCAGCTGACTGAATCTCAGAAGGCTTCGTACAGGTGGTTTTGCTTCAGATAGATGCATTGGATTAGTCACACACAGCAGCTATGACTCCAGGGAACATAGCAACACATTAATCAGATGATAGGTGAGTGGCTGACTGGGCAACAGCTTATCTCGATCCATATTATCCCACTAAGTAAAAGAGGGGGGGGGGAAGTCTGATCAGTTCATAGATCAAATTTGCACCACGTGGGACACACTTTTGTATGTTTGAATCTTTGTACTGCACCCAGTACATTGTGCTTGTCTGCATATGCCACTCTAGTCCTTTTAATCCACCTCCCATCTCTATTGCTGTATTCAAAGAAGTGACGGTAACCATGCACATTACAGCTGCTTAAATCCTAAATTCCTCAAGTGCTTAGCCAAGCCTGTGTGCAACCCGATCCAAAATTTCAAACAGGGACCCGATGACAAGGGAATCCTCCATCAGAAGATGCGACCGCTCAGCATCAACAGCCAGTGAGAGCAGCTTGAAATCACTTCTTTTTGCTTTGCAAAACCTTTCGCATTTCCCTGCCATTTCTCACCACCTCACCCTTCCTCCTCATTTCTACTAACCAACACCTATTTGGAACCAAAAGGATCTTCATTTGCATTTCTACTGTAAAGTGAGTTAATCTCTTTAGCTTGTCCTTGCAATGAAACAATAAACTTATTTTGAATTGTAAGAAACCCTAGAATGGTTTGAGTTAAGCTGCCTGGCTTTAAGATACATTTCTCCAGAGGTCAGAGAAGCCTTTCTTTGCACTGGTTGCAGCCTCAATCTACGCACAATAGCCTCTGCCTGTCTAACAATTCATGTCTGAATGAATTAAGGGGCTAGTTCATTTTTTGCTGCAACTCAGTTCAACATCTGGCTCTGGCTCAAGTGCTGACTTGAACATTAAAAGAAGCAACACTTGATATTCCAGTATAGCCATTGCCTTCAGAAGCAGCAGAGGATTCTGCCCTATCATCTGTGTAGAAAAGAAAAAAAATCAATTGCCAGTCATGGTCTGGTGGAATACTTATTTTAAAAATGTACACACCATTCTTCAAAACCAGGTTGCTCATAAACAGATGAAAACACCACACAGTTCTGAATCAATGAAAATATGAAGTGTGACAATTGAAATACAGAACATGAAAACAACAACAGTAGCAGCCTGAATAAAAAGTTCCCTAAGAGCAACATGTTAAGAATCAACACATTAATTGATTAAAATACTTGGGAGAATAGAGACATCTTGGCCTGCCATCAGAAAGGCAATAAAGGTTTGTTGTTGTTTATTTGTTCATTCGCTTCCGACTCTTCGTAACTTCATGGACCAGCCCACGCCAGAGCTTCCTGTCGGCCGTCACCATCCCCAGCTCCCCCATGGTTGAGTCTGTCACCTCCAGAATATCATCCATCCATCTTGCCCTTGGTCGGCCCCTCTTCCTTTTGCCTTCCACTTTCCCTAGCATCAGCATCTTCTCCAGGGTATCCTGACTTCTCATTATGTGGACAAATGACTTCAGTTTTGCCCTTAATATCATTCCCTCAAGTGAGCAGTCTGGCTTGATTTCCTGGAGTATGGACTGGTTTGATCTTCTTGCAGTCCAAGGCACTCTCAGAATTTTCCTCCAGCACCACAGTTCAAAAGCATCTATCTTCCTTTGCTCAGCCTTCCTTATGGTCCAGCTCTTGCAGCCATAGGTTACTACAGGGAATACCATTGCTTTGACTATGCGGATCTTTGTTGTCAGTGTGTAGGACAAGCATAATTCACTAGCAAGGGCATTCTGGAGAAAGCAGGGTACTACCAAAAAGGCTAGTCTTTTGAATTGGGGGAAGAGAGACTTGCTAACTTAAAAAAGCTTTGACCCTAATTATTTTCATGGATGCTTTTTCCCCTCTGGGTTTGCTTTGGTAGAAGAACAGAAAAGGAGAGAGCAAGCAATGACAGAGAATTGCAGATGGATGGCCTGCCACCTTCAACGACAAGACAGTGCGCCCTCAACAGCTGCTGACAACTGAGTGTGAGAATGCTGTCAGAGCCAAATCCACTGCAGGTTTTAAATCCCAAGCACCCGGTGTTGAATTCTGCCTATTGCTCTACAGGCATCCAGGACAAAGAAAACATCGTCGTTTAACTGCAGCAGTTGTTCTAGTAAAGCCAAGGGTGAAGTAATTTCTTCTGAGATCAGCAGCCTACTTTAGGGATACTCTCTACTGCACCCATGTTGCTGGGGTTGTGTTAAGTGGAATAGTGGGGACTGGGGGAAAGAAGAGAGTGTGACCAAGGTTCAGTAGTTGACAACACTGTGACCAGCCTTTTCCAATCCAATGCCCACTAAAGTTGTTGGATTACAACTCCCACCATCCCATCAGAAGTGGCAGATATGCTAAATCAGAGCACTTGGCACCCTGTAACAAGGACAATGAGTTGGTGGTTTTTATTCCAAATGGATTAACAAAGGCAGCACAATGTAGCTGTAGAGGCAAGTGATCACCTTGAATCACTGAGGTATCTTTTTCAGACTTCCTTGCTTGTCCATTTCCACTTCAGCGCTACACAGCTGCTCAGGAAAGTTGCTACTTGGATGTAGGCAGGATCCCCAACAGTGATTTAGAGCACCTTTTGAAGTCATCTGACTACCTTGTGCTGCCAATATAACATGGACCTCAGCAATAGTTGGGTAGGCTATTAGACCATACTGAAAGTTTTCTCTGGGCAATGGTCTTGACTTTCTTTATATTGAGGTGCCCAGGAAGAGCTGGTCCAATACACTAGAGGTTATCTACCTTCACCATCAAAGGAATGGTCAGTTAAGAGCATTAGATTTTAATTGCAATAAAACTTGTATGGCTTGTTGCCTGTTTAAGTGGGTAAACACTACTTTGAACTGGAACAACTAAGGACCGTCACATTTAGCATCTGATGAGAGCAACTGATCACATAATAGGTTTCTTTGACTGCTGTAAATGTGTCTATGGAAGGACTCTTACTCCAGACTTGTAACAAGTCTTCCCCTAATTTAAAGGGAAGATCCTGGCAGGGGAATGAGGATAAAAATTTTAAGAGAGCAGTAGGGCATTCTTTTTCCTGAATTCAATATGTGGAGAATTAAAAATCCAGATGAAAAACATATGCTAGCTTTTTGTTGTCCTCTAAAAGAGATACCACCTTTAAGAGCATGGGCTCAGACAAGTGCAAATTCTGATTTTCGAAAATGTAGTTCAGAGGAAATATAGATATTGAGTGTGACTTTTAGTTAGTCAGTATCCTGTTACAGGTGACTGTGGGTATTACAGTTTGCTGACGCAACACATATTGGTAGCAGTGGAAAGATAAACCATCTGAACACAATTTTAGAAATAAGCCATCCAGATACTAATCAATGACGCCAGTCCTAAATATATACATGATTGTCCTGACTGTCCATCATATCGTGTTCCTTGACATGTACATCTACTGCAATAGTGTTAACTGGATTCATACATTGCTTAAAGACATAACATGGTTTGCTTTGGGCTCTGCAGGTTCTGCAAACTCAACAATTGTGATAATCATGGCTGATAATTTAGTATGCTGCATGACTCAGCCGATTGGGGCTTATCCAGTAAATTAGTTAAAAAAACATAGCTTAGTGTGATAGGTGACCTAAGCTGTTGTGTCAGTAGCACATAAAATAATGGCATTGTGACTGTTTTGTATGAATATTTTCTTACTTTATGTTGCAATCCTATACCTGGTACTAAGTCTCACTGAATTCAGAAGGACAGACTCCTAAGTAAATACAGAGAGGGTAGAAGTTAATATTCCCTGTAAATAGAATACCTGAACAACTGGCAAATAACTGGAGGTATAATCTTTTCTCTGATGTCCTTGTTTTCTCCTTGCAGGCAGTTTTGTTTGTGTTTCCTCCCCCCTCCCCCCAAAAAATCTGGAAGTTTATCGAAAACAAGAGTATTCAACATACCCCCTTCATCAGAAATGGTACAATCTGTTCTACCACTCATTCTTCCACAGGCTTCAATCAGCAGCAATAATGAGAAACCCAGAAAGATTAATTCCTGTTTTACATATTCCTAAAATTAGGAATTGTAATTCTTTGTTAATACAAATGTGCAATTGACTGTTATATCCTGTGAAACCATTTTTTTTTCATTAAAAAAATCTTTGGACAAATTTATTATACATAATTAATACAACCATAGGAAACACTGTATAAACAAAGAGCAACCTGGTCCTTTCATGATACCAATAATAGATTACAGAACACAATAGGCAAACATTTCTTGATGTGAAATACGTGGAGACTAATGTAGTAAAATTGCTCACTAGAAAGAATGCAAAGATTTATCATAGTCATTAACAGAAATAAAACACTCTGATGCAACATGTGATTGAGAAATGCATTCCTGCTAGATAGGCAAACATCTGCTGGATCAATATGCTAAATCCATATTGTATGGCTGTTGCACAGTGCAGCATGCAGATATGTCCTTGTCAGGATAAATGCTCATTATCTTGAGTTACACAATATAGGCTGAATAAGGATGCACTCGAATCAATGGAAGTGCATAGTTTAACTTGTTTGTAGATGATGTCCTCGGGGAACAAACAAGGCTTGATTGGTGAAGCCAATTCTCCAGAGCATGTTTCTGTATTTTTGCTGATGCTGTAAACCCTCACCTGGGTCACTTCTCCATTTGCACTGAAGAAGGAGAGATATACCTCCAGTGTTCTCTGTGTTAACATATTACACCCAGAAGGATCTGTATGGGGCATCTCACCATCCATCTGAGGGACTCCAATGTGTGTGCGTGTTCTTTCAAGTCACTGTTGATGCCTGGTGACTGTCTGGGTTACTGCAGTTTTCTTAGCAAGATTTTGGAAGTGGTTTACCAGTGACTTCTTCCTAGGGCTGAGAGAATTGTGACTGGCCCAAGGTCACCCAGCTGGCTTTATGCCTAAGGCAGGACTAGAACTCACGGTCTCCGAGTTTATAGCCTGATGCCTTAACTGTCAGGGTTTTACCCTGAAATAGGAATTTCATCAGTGTGAATATGGAGAGGACAGAGCACAGCTGAGCTGTATTTGTGATTAACTCAGCTTGCTCAGGGCACACACCTGGAGGGTGTGGTTACATGACTCAGCACATACCACTGGATATAAAGAAGTGCACCATGGGTTGTGGGTGTGGCTTTTAGTAGGAGTTTGGGTGGTGGTTGGAGTTGTAGCTGATGATCAATGTCTTGTATTGTAAGTTCTGTAAATATTGTACAGTAAAAGGTCTGTGTACAGTTTGACTATAACAGACTGCATGCTGTCAATTATTTGCATACTCATGGAACACCACAATGCTATATATGTGCAACCCTGACAGGTTATGGGCCCAGTGGTTGGCGTAACTCCATGAGTACCTGCTGGCCTTTTTGCTGGTGAAGGCAACTGTTGTAAGTGTCAGCAGAAGACATGGAGGCTGAACCTGTGTGTGCCGTGAGTGGTGGACTTCCTCTAGCTCATCTCAATGAGCGGAACTACATGACCTAGTGTGTTAAAATGGAAATGTATCTCCGACGAGAGGGTCTCTGGGAGGCGGTGAGCAATCCCCCAGCACAACCTGATGACAGGCAGCTAAGGTCTGAAGAAAAAGCCTGGGCATACATTATCTTGGGTTTGGAAGACAGCCAGGTGCTGCATGTTCATGGACTACAAACTGCAGCTGAATGTTGGACTGTGTTAAGGCAGCTGTGTATTCGTGAAACAGCTAGTAGTAAAATTGCTTTGACATGTCGTTTGTACAAGAAATGTCTGCAGGAGGGGGAAAGCTTATCAGAGCATTTACACACCATGCAATGCTTGTTTCTAGACCAACAGGAGAGAGAAATGTATTTGTCTGAGGCAAACAAGGTCTATATAATGTTGAGCTCATTAAATGACTCTTGGTCGGTGTTAATTACAAGCTTGGAGTCAATGCCTGAACAGGAGCTTACTTTATATTACCTTGTTGGGCGTTTACTCGAGGAGGAGAGGAAACACACAGAGAGAACACAGGAGAGCAACTCTAAACAGCCACATATGAAGGAGTTAAAGGCATCAGCATACAGCAAAGAAACGGAGCGTGTGTTTGCAGTCTGTGTACAATTTGCCTATAACAGACTGCGTGCTGTCAATTATTTGCATACTCACGGAATGCCGCAACGTGATATATGTGCAACCCTGACATTAACCACTATGCCAAACTGGCTCTCCAATACTGGAACTCCAATACTCAAACAAAGTAGCATCACTTCTGAAACTTGCCTTGAGCTTCAACTTCTCTTAATGCCCCCAGCATAACATTACTCAGAGCATTGTGGGACATGTAAAACTGTAGCATCATCATATCAGTGCTCCTGCTACCTCTAGAGAAATCTACCTGGGAATCTACTGAAGCAGGTGGGCAGTCTCCACCACATACAGTACATACCTACCTACTTACCTACATACATTTATTTAACTGGGTTTATATGCCACTTCAATCATTGCAGACTCTGAATGGATTAGATGTTCGTCTTTAAAAAAAAATGCCTAAAGCTTCCACAATCTCATTAACAGTTCCTGAATTCCCATATCACAAATATTTGAGGACTGCACGATACAGAGTACAGGTCTGTCTCTGAATAAGGCAGACTTTAAGGCAGCATGTAACAGAGTCGCATTCAGTGAAATGGGTGCCCGTATAAATTTGCTAAATAAATAAATGCATAAATAAATAAATAAATTGTGACAATAGCTGTTTCAGCAAAGCTTTAGACATATTTAGAAGAATAGTAGTACTGGCTAGGGTATACAAGAAACCTACCACTGGTCTTTATGTGTGGGAGAGAGACAGCGATGGAATTGATTGATTCTTTATTATGATCAATGACCAGTCCATAAAACACACATTGCATACACAAAACAAATATTGATTAATTAGCAAACTAGGTGACCATATCAATCAAACTGCTGTGCATCTTACATATTACAGGAGAAAAATTGGCCACACTTAAAGAGATAGAATCTCTTGGATTCAAAAGGAGAGTTGTTAATAAAACTGATCAGAATGAGGAGGGAATTTGGTTAAACGTGGGACTGACAGCTCGCAACAGGTGTCAGCATAAAACAAACAGAGTAATAGGACATGTCTGGTGGTTTCAATAGCTCTTTCTTCACATGGACATACAGTAGTCTGGATTCGAATGGAATGCCCTTGCATCTTTCCTCTACAACTGCTGATGGAAGCACATTGAACCACGCCAAGGGTGGGGTCCTCCTTACTTTGGGGACAATAATTTGATTTAAATACTTGGCAGCTCTGAAAGGAATGTGAGGGCTGGAGTCACTTCCAGTGAGGAATGACGAACTGACATTCTGCGGATCGCGGGAGTCATTACGGCTGAAAAATCAGCTGGATGCTGGATCCAGACTGCTGAAAATTCTCTCCAGATCAAAGAGGGATCTTGAGATTACACATATCTACTCCAGACAGCTGTGTTTTTTGTATTTGTTTTTTGTGAGTAGATGGCAGAAACTGATGTTTTTGCAGTCTCTTGCAATTAGTTGGGATTTGCGGGATTCCATCATGCTCAGATGTACAAATAATAAATCAAAAGAGCGATCTGGATTATTTACTTATATTGAAGTATAAGGGATCTACTCGAGCTACTACACTGGAATTACAAAAGGACTTTGATAAAGATGACAAGAATTTCAAGAGAAGAGACAAAAGGAGTATGAGAAAGCAGATGTTAGAACTTTATTTGTGGGACTTAAAGATTGCTGGGAGAAAGAGAAAATACAAAATTGGTTTATTTGATCATGATTAAAATAATGGGTTGCTATCTCTGGTGATGTCTAATAGGTTTTTTTGACTGGGATTGGAGGATGATAGTTATTTTTAGCAATGTTTAATTTGGTGTAATGGATTAATTTATAATACTTATGTTGTTATTTTTGATATATAAATAATGGGTTACTATTTCTGGTGATGTCTAATGGCTTTTCTGATTAGGACTGGATGAGGATGGTTATTTTTGGTAATGTTTAATTTTTTAAAAAAGAATTGGGATCGGACTTTGATTATTTGAATAGAGGGATTAGGGGGAATTTGTTGAAATGGAAATGGAGATATAACTATTTAAGTTATCAGTGTCCTTAAGGTGATGCTTGATTGCGTCTAGGACATGGTCATGTCCTAGCATGCACACTTGAATTAAAAGAAAACACAAAAGTTCCAGCCTTGCAATGTAGGAACATGTTCGAAATGCAGCAAATGAAGATGGTCCTAAGGAATTCCACGTGAATCGTTTCCAAAGGGGCAAAAGAAGTACATGGACCCAACTGGGGGCCACATAGTAATTGTGACCAAACTTGGGCTGAATGCCATTTAAGTGCAGTGGGAATAGAGAGTGCCCCTTTAGCATAAAAAGGGTTTGTAAGGTTGTGGTGGGTCTTTGGGCTTTTTGGACTACATCTTCCACATAGACCCTCCATGTGGTTGTGGCATGAAATACAATACCAAGATAAGGTATTAAGGTTAAGATGACTTAACCTGCTCAATTGGGTAATTGTTTAATTTCCAGATAAATATCTTGGGGTGTTTAGCAAATACTTCACTTTGGTGAAATTAGTATTAAGAATGGCAAATAAGATATTTTCTTCAAAAAAATATTTGATCTAGTATGTCCAGTATATTAGAAATTGGGAACAAAAACTCTGTGTGCTAGAGAAATTATAAACAACCAGTCCAGTTGAATGCTGAGACTTGGTGTGGCATAGTGTAGTAGTTTAGGTGTTTGGCGTTGACTTGGAAGACCGTGATTCAAGTCCCTCCTTGGACAAAGAGCTCGTCAGGTGACTTTGGGTCAATCCTCCTTTCTCAGACCAACTTCACAGGGTTGCTTTGGTGAGGATAAAATTGGAGGAGAGACCCTTTATTGTGCATGGCTTTGAGCTCTCAAAAAAGGAAGATAACCACCCAGAGTCCCTTATTCCGGGAGATGGGCGGGGATAAATTTAAATAATAAATAAATAAATAAATAAGATAAGCTATAAATGCAATAATGATTTTTTTAAATAAATACAAGCAGGTGTATAAAAATTTTATATAATATTTTGTTTAAAAAACAAGAAAATGGAATAGATTTAGAATAATCCCAAACTGCCTAGTACTAGCATAAATATTTTATTCCCATTCTTGGTGTGTAATAGTACAGAAAGTTTAGGAAATGTTTAAATAATGTAAAACATTACAGACTTATGAGGACAATGGGTATTGGGCAGGTTAGAAGTAGTAACAGTAACAATTCTGCATAGTTAGGGTTGGGTGATGCAACATGTTTGAATTATTAAGGTAGATCTCAAAGATGTCAAGACATATTCCTTAACTGAATTGTAGAGAAATCAAGTACCTACAAAAGAAACCAAGAGCTTTAATTCAAAAGAAAAGGGGCTTAACCCCCCTCTTATTTAATATTGATACTGCTCAAGCTGAGACTGTCCTTAATGAATATATATTGGCTCTTTATTATAGCTTCTGCCATGGTTTGCTTGATATTTATAACTTAGTAGCCGTTTTACTCTGAAGCTATTTTCATAAATTTAGTTCCACAAGGAATTGATTCTTTATATACTTGCCCAAGAAAAGGAACATACTCAATATTGCCTCCATATTCCTGATTATTTATGTAGAGAAGCTGGCAAGAAAGTGAGTGTAGAGTTGGTGGTTTTACAGGAAGATTGGGGAGGAGGAATTACATAGTGGTATGTAATTACATAGTGGTATGTATAGGGCAGCGCGGTGGTGTAACGGGTTAAGACTACCGACTGTCGAATGAAAGGACAGCAGGTTGGCAGTTCGAGATCCAGAAGCACTGTGTAACGGGGTGAGCTCCCGTTCTCACCCAGCTCCTGCCAACCTAGCAGTTCAAAAGCACGTAAAAATGCAAGTAGATAAATAGGTACCACTCCGGTGGGAATGTAACAGCGTTCTGTGCGCCTTGGCATTTAGTCATGCTGGCCACATGACCACGGAAGTGTCTATGGACAATGCTGGCTCCCTCGGCTGAGAATCGGAGATGAGCGCTGCCCCCTAGAGCCGGATACGACTGGAAGGGGAAACCTTACCTTACTTACCTTATGTACCTCTTTCCCTGATGTGCATGGTACATAGAACTTTATATTCCCATCTAATGGTTGAGTATGTGATACAGAATTAAGCAAGCATTTCTTTTGGTGACTAAAGGATTATACTTGGGTCATACTTTCTTTTTCCCTGTCCTTGGTGGGACACCTGTGTAGAGTAAGATGATCTTTCTCATCTCTAATAAAAAAAACTTGCGATGATCTCATTGCCACCTGGTATAAAAAAATAGTCCTTAATCTGGATAGTTTCTTTCTTGGAAGAAATAGGCAAAGTATTCCAAGCATAAGCTAAGATAGATTTGTCCTTGGCAAACTCCAGAAAGATGAGAGCATCAAAAACAGGTGAGAGTAATGGTGGTTCAGAATCTATATAAGCTAGTTAGAAACCCCCGTGGGATGGAACTTCAATGCAAACGTAAACAGGGGGGTGTACTCCATATTTGCTGGGTTTAAATGAGTCTACCCACCACCACCTCTTTGGGGTTCCATGACTGGCAGAAAGGGCATGCGTTCTTTCTTCGTCTTATTGTATTCTTGAGTATTCTTTGTTGTGTCATGTTATTATGTTATTTTCTTATACTGCCTTGGAATAAACTCTTAAATATTCATAGTGATGTGGTCATTGCTTCTGAATCCAAAAGAGCCTGTGACCCAACCCTACTGAGCTGGGGATAGAGCAATATAGTGAGAGAATAATTTTGGCTTGCAGGTACTGTATGTTGCTATTAAAAAGAAGAGTGATATGGCACCTCTGTGGCTCTTGCACATTCGTGGCTTCATCCTGGGAGGGGCATGTTTCAGACAAGATCCTGGCAAGTCATGGAGAAACAAGGTTGTTCTCTTCCTCTGCCCTGAGGACAGGAAAAGCAAGTTTCTAGGTGTTTATCCCATCCATTGCATTTCAGTCGGAGAGAGTTCTGCTCCATCATATTCTGTACCCACTGCCAAGCCAAGAGTTTTGCTCCCCATGTGCTTGGGATCTGATCACCATGAAAGCAAATGGAGGAAAGGTACCTTGGATGTGATTTGAAGGTGGAACAGATGCTCATGTAATAGTTCTCAGTGAAGGTGTTTTAGGAGATGAGAAGTAACTATCGCAGCAGTCTCCTAGCTTCTGTTTTCACCTGAGCTAATGAGCAGGGGCACTGTTGGCATATAAGGCACCGTTGTGCAGAATTCCACTTAGCACCCTTCCAAACAATTATTATTCAAAAATTGTTAAATATAATTCTGCAAGGGCCTGCTGGGCTGTTGTTACAGTTCCATCCCTGGCCTCATATGCGGCCAAATATGCATGCACGAAGTTGGCAAGCCTGTATTGTTGGTATTGTATCTCCTCTTTTTTACTTGCAACTGGCACCGCTCCCCGTGCAATACCTTTGCATGGCACGCAATTTGCACACCAGGTTGCAGCAACCCTGCTAGTGAGAAATATTTGTGAAGCCCTAAATGTTGATCACCTCCTGCTGAAATATGTGCAAGATCATTTTAAACATAGTTGCACCTTTGAACAAAAGGTCCCATCCAACACATTTTTGAAACCCTGGTTTGATAAAGAATATATCTCAGCTAACCCTAACTTAGTGGATACATTCAGAATAGGCAAACATAAAAATGAACATACAGTAGCTTCTATAAGATCTCTTGTACCCTTAAAGCAGAATACAAAGCTCTCTCTTGAAGAAGAAATTGATATGACAGAGGACAAACTGGGAAATATTGCTGTGAGCAGCCTGGGAGAACAATGATGCTGCTTTTTGGCAGCTAGTTAACAGTTCTGCCCCCAGACAAGTGTTTGGTCCACCCCTGTGGCCTGGATTTATTGCTTATTATTGTTATTACCAAAATATCCAGTTCACTATCAGCTATCAAATCATCCTCTCCCTGATTGCCCCCCGTTTCTGAAATTTTGTCAAGCCCTGCAGGAAATGAAGTCCATCTGGATTTCTGGAAAGATCTTTATTGCTAGTAGGGTAATGTAATATAACAGAATCTCAAAAGCCTGCAAAAATAATTCTCCCACACAACTCACACCTTGTATAATTAAGGGAGAGTTATTGTGAGTCTCTTTCTCATGCTTCCCCGCTACCTTGGAGTCAAGAATCACTTTTGTAATGGCCCTGTTTTTTTCCTCCTCTGTTAGGCATTCCATCATAGTCCATCCCCCAATTAAACAATGACAAAGCTACTGATAATGATCTGATTCCAGCAGAAGGTTTTAAACTATATTCAGAATGGTGGTGCCTGTACTGGCCTCAGTATTCACTCATATAGATCAATCTATCCAGATGCCTAAGGAGTGAAAACTCTCTATAACTATCCCAATTTTTTTTAAAAGGTGACATGTCTAATGCAGCTAACTATTGATTAATCAGTCTATTAGATATAGTAAGCAAATCATACGGCAGGTGTTTTTATGTGAAGTTAATGGATTGGACAACTCAGGGAAAGATCTGTGGAACAAGCTGGCTTGTCATTTTTAATGAAGGCATCACCCTTCAATATTGGCAGGAAAGTATTGTAGCTGTCCCCAAGGGATCCTTTATGCCACCTTCATTGCTTTGAAGGTGGCTTTCAATTCAATTTCTTGTGAGCAGTTACGGTAGAAACCAGCCTCCTCCTATACTGACCACTGTTTACTGTGCTAATAATGATCTCCATTAAGATATATTTATGCAAGTCAAATGTGATTCCACTGGTACTGTCACACACCACAATCCCCATGCAAAAAGTGGTTAAGCAAGGTTGTATCCTTGCTGCCTTCCTATTTCACCTGTGTGTTAATGGAATTGTACTGGTTCTTTCAAAATGTGCATTTCATGCTTCTTTGTTAAACTGCAGATTAATTTCCATGCTTCTTTACACTGACAATACATTGATTCTTTCTTTGACACAAGTTGGCCTTTGTTGTTCCCTCTGGGCATTACTACCAGGCCAAGGGGTTGGAAATAAATCACTGCAAATGAATGTATTCTTCTTCATTGATGCTGCCGGCATAAGTGGGAAATTAATGGTTTCCATATTGAGCAGGTAAAAATGTTCAAATGCTCAGGTATTCTCTTCCAATTCTCTACCTTCTGGAAGCATCAAATTTGTGAGGTCATAGCCCAGGCTCGAAAACCTGCAAATGTAATTTGCCAGCTGCAATGGGAATATTTTGGTTTCTGATGCAAACTACTTAATGCAAAAGTTCTGAGTCTTTTGCTGTTCAGTGCTCAACTTTGCACTTAGTCTGACCTGTCACACTTCGAAATGATTCAGTCAAAATGTATTAGAATTCTATTGCAAGTCCATGGATAGAATCAGGACGATCTTCTTTAGCAACCTAAATCTGACTCTGCCACCTAAATATTAACGGAGACAAGCCTTTAGGTATAAGTATTTGGCTTAGCTGACTTGATTGTAAGTTTATTTCTGCTGCTGGTGGTGATGGGAATCTATTGCCAAAGACATTTCCTTTTGTGGTCTTTCTGTTCCATTCTTAATATCGCTCAGTCTCAACAGAACTGCACATGAAGTTAAATGGAGAGACTTTGATCTGGATATACACATTGATAGATCTAAAATTCTCCTCTGTTGCCTCAAGGGCCTCTTCTATAGCCCTTTCAAGACCCCCAGGTATATTTACAAGACTACAGCTCGCAAAATAATGCTCACACTCACAAGATTTAATGCTTTGCTTTCAAGGGTGACGGAGGGAAGATTTAATAACGTTCCCCATGTGAAGGGCTTCTGTGTTTGTTCTGATGCTGCTACTGAGTCAGCAGTACATGTCATACTACACTGTCCCCTTTGCTATACTTGATGGGGAGAGATGATGCTTCCATTTCTCTCCAAGTGCAAGGGTTGGTCAGGTGCAGACATTACCTGCTTCTTCCTTGCAGACCTCTTCCCAGAAATCTCCAGTGAGGCTCCCTTCAATCACCACTGGCCCCAGGAGGTATTAGGCATGATCCTCATTTGGCAGAATCTGGCCATTCATTTCTTTTGATATACTGTGCATCTCACTGGTGTTCTATTTTTCATTGAGTCTTCAATAGAATAAAAGTAAATATGAAAATAAAGGTGTTCAGAGCCACAGCATCTTTTCATCTTTAATGCATGATTTCTCTGATATTGTTGTTTTTCCACTGAGAGAACAGTACATATAAAGCAAAAAAGACAAAAATTGTGCAGTTTGGGCAGTATAACCTTCTGGTAGATGCTTCATGCAAAATGGACCTATCCTAAGTTTTAGAAGGCTCTGCTGGGGTTTCATGAGCCAGGAGAAAGCCTCCTTGTGTCTAAAAGCCCAGAGTGTTTCCTTCTCCTGCCTATATGAGACTCGGTGTGTGGAACAAGCTTTGGTCTAGGAAAAAAATGGGAGCATTCTTCATATTGGTATATATGTTGAGCAAATTGACTCAGAGCTATTTTTGTGGGGCCGCTGATCTATGGAATGATTAACCCTGATTGCAACGCATTCAAACTAGAGCAGATAGCACAATCTGGCAGATGCTGTCTTGTGAACAGAAAGGAGACCAATTATGCAAGAAGATGCCATGGGAGCCAGAACAACATCCCTAGGCTAGCTCTTCCTGAGAAGCTTTTCTCTTCAGCGCGGTGCTTGCTTACCAAGTGCAAACCGCAAACTAACAAGCTTCCTGCTCTGAGCTTAATAAGTTAACTGGTTACCACTTTTACCTCCAGCATGGCTCGCACCTTGCTGATGCTGGTTAGCAAGGCTATGCTATTGTATTCCTTTCAATGGGATTTTCTCTATTGTCTGCTTTTGTGTTCCTTCCCTCTTCATTTATTAGAACTAGGTAAAGGTAAATAGTAATTTCCTTTCTTGATAATCTCCTGGGTTGGGGTGAACATTCCCAAGGGTGAGGAAAGGCGTAGGGGACTATAAGATCTACCCCGTAAAGGCAACTGCCTTGCAAGTCATATCATGGACTACCTATCTTGCCACAATCTGGATTTATCGCGGTGTTCTGAGGAAGTGATTAACAGACACTGTAAGTATAGGGATCATTTTAATAAACCTTTATTAATTGTAAGCATCCCAGCGTCTTCCTTGGTGTTCAAATCTTGGAATCCGACTCACAACCATCCTAGCCAGCAACAACATATCATCCAACAAGCATGAACTGCTCATGTTTCCTCTGTCACTGCCTATAGAAATGTGGAAAAATATGAACAACCTTGTATAAAAATACAGGTAGTCCTTGCTTACCAACAGTAATTCGGACCAGGAACTCTATCACTAGCAATGTGGTCATAAGGCATGACATCACTTGATTGCACCAACTTACAACGGCAGTTCTGGCAGTCCCAGTTGCCATTGTTAGGCAAATCGTGTGTGGTTGCAGCATCCTGAGCTCATGTGATCACCATTTGAGACCTCCTACCAGCTTTCCTATTGACTTTGCTTGTCAGAAGCTGGCAGTGAAGGTTGCAAATGACAATCACATGACCACAGGATGCTGCGATGGCCACAACTGCGAGGACCTGTTGTAAGTCCCCCTTGTTCAGCACCATCGTAACTTTGAACAGTTGCTGAATGAGTGGACATTAAGTGAGGACTACCTGTAACTCTCTCTCCTCTATAGAAAGTTCTCAGCATCTATATTTAAGACCTCTCCAACTATAACAAGTATTAAAGAATTGACAGTACTAGTTATCACCTTAATTAGCCCTGAAGATTAATTATGTTGAAGAATGATCCCAAAATAGTCAACTTCTTTGGCCTGCTCTATGCAGGTAGAATTTTTTTTAAAAAAATATGTCAAATATTGCCTAGTAATCAGATATGCGATTTTATAAGAATGGTGTTCAATGTCATGGCTAAAAGCACAGTGTTTGCAAGTGATTTGTTTATTTCCTTAGGTAAGTAAAATGTTTATCTTGAATTAATCTAGGCATATATTCCAGAATATATATGCAGGATGTGACATCTTCACAAAGCTCACGTTGATTGCATGCATGCAATGTGGTTCATTCTGGCTAATATGGTCTATTTTAGTAACTTACATTTGGGTCAAACTGTTCCCATACAAATTATTTATAAATATGCCTCTTCCCTATCACTATTCCCCTGCACACCTCTACAGTCTGAACACCTGAGCTAAATATTACTAGGGACAGACAACAATAGATCAGCTATCCTTTCAAGCAGTTTTCTTGTCTAAAATTTTGTTTTATCATCATCATAGTTTTAAAAAAAATGAAATGAAATGAAATCTGATTTTAAAAAGCAAACTATTTGTAAGAGAGCTTTAAAACACTAATCAACAAGTCAAAATCAAATACTTCAGATTCAACCAAATTACTTTAAGTCCATATATATTTCTCATCCCCATTTGGGCCTTGTTGATTGTTTGGTCTCCATGAAAAGCTAAAATCTTCATTTCTAGATGCAACCACTGGTTGTTCATCTAAAGAGGTTGCTGGCATTCAAAAATTAAATTTAGTGGTTCCCTCAGTGACTTAGGCCCCTTTTTTACTAAGATAACTACTTGTTACATAACATAGAAAATCCCAGGTATAAAACACAGGTATGCACTTTGTCAACAGGATTTCTGAACAATACTCTGGGTTCCCCTTTGCCTATTCCTACTTGTTCTCAGTTCTGTTCTGGCTGAGAAGATTTTCTTGCTTTAGGCCTGCAACCCTTTTATAAATTGCAGGAGACCCACAATAGAATATGGGACTTAGCCCCATTTGATCTGCTATTCAAATGTATGTAGCGGAACGCTGAATGCTATGCAACAAGGCATATGGATGTGACCTCTAGCCAAAGTGGCTTGTAGTCAACAGTAAAAACAAAACAAAAAACAAAAAACATCCTTCCTAGATGAAAAAGAGATTCACTGGCCAGTGGCCTTGCAATTCTCTCCTTGGCCAGGGATATGCAGGCTGATTGACAGAATAGAGGAAACTTTAAGGTACCCTGATTGGAGTCTTCCAGATCCTTCAGTGGGGTCCTATTTAGCAGAGCATATGTCTCGGAGAACAGAGGCAGCTTTATAAGGTGCAAAGGCTAAGTAAGGTTTAGTAAAGATGCTGAATATCCTGAGAGAAACCTGCATTTTGGAGGAGGGAAAGGAGAAGGAGGGAATTTTATTCTTCTTGTAGGATGCACACAGAAAGGGAGAGCCAAAGAAAATCCGAATTCCACTCAGGTGAAAACGGAGTAGAGACAAAGAGAGAATCTCCTGCTTGCTATCTTTACTTCAAATGCCTCTAGCAGTCAATAGAGCAAAAGATGGAAAGAGGCCATGCTTCCAGAGCAGCAACTGTAGCAGGTTAGAACATGGAGAGAAGATCTGGTGCCCGTCTAAACACGACACCTTTGGACAGCTCCCCTCTGGTCTACGAAATATTTTCCTTGAATTAATCACACGGATTCAATTCTTTTCATGTGAGGGTCCATATATATCTCTGCCCACCAAGTTCCCTCTCTGGCTGTGTTACGGTTCACAGGGACAGTTGTACTTCTGTTGTTAGGCTTTTAGCTGTTCTTTATCATCTATCACAAATTTCCCAGGATTGTGCATGGTCCCACAGCAAAATCTTGCTGTGGAATAACAACAACAACAACAACAACAGGTGTCAAACATCTGAAATAGATACACTTAGTTTGAATAGCTTCATGCTGATCCTCCCAGATTTGTTTATATTTTTCTTCCCTCATCTCGGATGGAGGGAAAGAGATTCCCCCCCCCCCCCCAAGCATGCTCTTTCAATGCCCATTTTATTAACATGGAATTTTTCTTCCTCCTGTTTCTAGGAACCATAATCATTTTTGCAGGAGATGAAGGACAAAGACAACCTGATAATGGTAAATTAACAGCCATAGTCAATTGCCACTTGTCTGCAGTTTAGCGCTCTCTATTTCCTTTGCATCCAAGATCTCAGGAGATTATTATTTGCTTGAGCAATAGGTAGGAGAAGAAGAGAGTTGTAGGTGAACCTAAGTCTTGGTAAGGTCCAGTGCAGGCAATATGAGGCCCAAATTATAATTGTATTCTTCTTCATGTTATTTCATTCATATATTATAAGCCAGTGGTTGATGCCTTGGGGTTTTTTTTCCATGAACTTCTGCAAAGCTATAAATGCAATGAGTGCTGTCTGATTCTGCTTGTGTTATTTCATTTTATTTAAGAAGGCTTCAATCATACTACCTTTTGACTAGGAAAAAGCCACTGGGCTCTCAATGGGATTCACTTCTGAATAGATGCATATTAGATTGCCCTGGGCAAACAGCAATTTATTGAAATATTCTATAGGGGGAAAAACACAGTCTCCTTGTGTTTTATTCAAATTAGTAACATCAGAACTGATTTTCATTGGCATGTGCAGCAACCTTGCTTGACAAAAATGTAGCATAAGAGTAGAAAAAAGCCAATGGATGGTGCCTCAGTGGGGTGTATTGCACCATGCAGGCAACAAGATTCACCTCATTGAGACCATTCACATTGTTTCTGAGGCCTCCTCTGCTATGTCCAGTAGCCAAAGGAGGCTTCTGCAGAGGCTTCTTCTGGCTACTGGACATGCCAGAGGGGGAGGCAGCTGCAGAAGGAATGCCACACCTTTTGTTGCACTGGTGGGGCAGTGTGCACTGTTCATGAACAGCTTCAGAGGAGGGCTTTCCTGAAGATGCTGTCAAAGGGAAGCATCCCTCTGAGGTTTTGCACAGCCTGAGAAGAAGAAAAAAACAGAATTAAATTGTTTCTCCCTTTTCTCCTCATGAGTGTCTTGAGGGACCTTCCTTCACCCTCCCAGTGACATTTAAGACTTGAATGCTCATTTGTGGCTTTCGACTGTCTTCAGCATAGATACAAGCATAAAAATACATCAACCTCTTACCCTATTATATCTATAAAACACATTATTTCTATATTCTTTTAGAATTCTAATCATCAAATCCAAAGATTAAAACTTCATCTTTTTCAGTTTCAAGCAAAAAGTCCCAAAGTAGTTTCCAAGTAGAAACAAAGTTAGATAATTTTTTTTCTTTAATCAATGCAGTCAGTTTCGCCAGCTCCGCCAGCTCCATTAATTTCACCATCCATTCTTCCACTATAGGAATTTGTAAGTCCTTCCACCTTTGTGCATATAAAAGTCTTGCTGCTATTGTCACTCTTTTTTCTATCTCTTTCTTTTTGTTTCTACACTAAGTTCTTTCTTTCTTTCTTTCTTTCTTTCTTTCTTTCTTTCTTTCTTTCTTTCTTTCTATTCTTGTATTGTTTACTTATATTCTGAAATTTAATAAAGTTTCTTATTAAAAAAAGACTTGAGTGCTAATTTATCTACGGTGCAAATCTCTCAGATTGCACTGTAATGATACACTCCAGTATGAGAACAAATGCTAATTTTACAGAGTGGTTTCATGAACAGAAAACAGGCAACAATTTCTTTCACCGACATAAGTTATGGAGGAAAAACGCCTTTTCTTTTTCTGAAATCACAGTGGCTCATAAGTGAAGACAGGGCTAGAAAGTAGTAACTTGGGGGGGTAGGGGGGGAATGCATATTGATACAGCAACATATATAGCCATTTACAGATACAATAAGGAAAAGACCAATCTCTTCCACAAGAAGTTTGCAGTCTGCAGGACGGAAGAGTAATGAAAGGTTGCTTTAAGCCATAATGTGAGTTTTTAGGAAGAATTTAATGGATTACCATAACGCTGGCTCTTCGGCTAACAAACGGAGATGAGCACTGGCCCCTAGAGTCGGGCACGACTGCATAACTGTGCGGGGGGAACCTTTACCTTTTTATATGTTTGTTTCATGGCCCTCTTTTTGTTGATTACTTGTCTCACCTCTATTTGTCAATACTATCTTAACGTTTTTTAATATTCCACCAAAGCAAGATGGGAAGGGGAAAAATCAAGTATTGCAGGATTGTGGATGGATGGATGGATGGATGGATGGACGGACGGACAGACAGACACAGGTATATTCTTTTCTTTCCTCTGTTCCCAATCTATGTCAGTGTCCCCACTAGTTACCTAGGAAACTATCAGTGGATAGAATTTGATTGGTTGTATTCTCAGATTGACGATTAAAGATGTCAGCAGTTATGGATTGCCGGCATTTCATAAGCAAGTTGCTCCAAACGATTAATATTTTGAAATTGTATTATTTTGAAATAAATTATGTGGCACAAGAGATCTATCAATCCTTTACAAAGTTTTTGAAATAAAAAAATAATAGAATGAGGATTATTTGTCTATCTTGTTTTCTAGATATTCTCCATGCATTTTTAATTTCTCAGTCTGGACAACTGAATCTTGTATCCTGTACAGTTCATAGCAAGAATATTTTGTTTAAAAAAGAAGTGTATAAGTCCTAATAGGAGGAAATTGTGAAACTACAAACAAGAGTTGGAAGTAGAGATATTTTCCACAGTTTCAATGTATTTGCTATATTTCTGACCTGGAACTGATACTTTAACAGTCTTCCATAGGATTCAATTTTTCAATTCATTTTTTTATTTCTAAATTGTCTACAAAGTGAGTAACTGTAATTCACTGAGTGTTAAGCTTCTACAATTTTCATGTCTTTGACTTTCCCATCTTACCAACATGCAGGCACATACACATATTTATTTTCTGCAATTTCGATATGGTAGTATATGATTATATCAAGATTATTTCCCTAAATGGATTTACTGATATGCCTATGCTGCCAAAGCACCATAAAATGTGTTTTTATAGCAAATCTCATCAATAATGTTTTTGGGGACACAAGTACACTAGCAGATCAGTAAAACCTTCCACCAAAAGAATCATTGTGATTAGCATTATTTAAAGAAATCATTTGCATTTCAGTAAAGGGTTGTGTGCAGAAATAAAAGAATTGGATGCTATAGCAAACTGCATTTAGTTATATTTCAGGGTTTTGAAGAACTTTTCCTAGCTAAGCCAGAACAGGTAAATTTGTCTATGGAACAATAAGGGAATGAAATTCAAGAGATTTGCTCATCAGTAGATAAAAGAGGGACACTTCTACCTACATTGCTTCTTCTTCTTCTATAGTCCCTTGCCTATTTTCCCTTCAGTTATGTCATACACTGAATAAACTAAACATTTCAAAGTAGAGT
Source organism: Charina bottae (assembly GCA_023362775.1). Taxonomy (NCBI): domain Eukaryota; kingdom Metazoa; phylum Chordata; class Lepidosauria; order Squamata; family Charinaidae; genus Charina; species Charina bottae. The sequence goes on from JALMGJ010000002.1 coordinate 110,456,918, forward strand.
GGAAAGCTGTATCCCTCTTTCACGTGCCCCCACATGTTCATAACAGTTAATACAACTTTCCCACATGCTTCCCCATGGGGAAGCATTATGTTTCCCCATTCCCATGTGGCTATTGCTCTAAGTTACATAGAAGGAGGGGGAGAGACTTGCATATGTTTTTGTAAGACTTAGTCCCTTGTTAATTTCAGTAGTTAATCTGGAAGGTGGGTCTATCTTCTCCTGATTGGCTACTGGTCACATGTGAGCCGTTTCTCTCTTTTTATTCATTCCCACTAGTCCTAAAAGTAATTCAGGGGCATTAGTTAAAAGAATAGTTTAATTACTCTTAGTAGTTAAGAGTATTGGCATCACTACAACATCCAAATGATAGCTTGGGAATAGCTTGGGAAGCCCCTAAATATTCAATTGTGAGCCTTTTCTCTCTGCTGTAATACCACTTTACCCTGTGAAATGGAACAGTATTTTAACCCCAAAGGAAGAGGAAGGCTGAGTGAAACTAAGAGGGAGAAAAAAGATCCTTGTGTGGATTTGTGATAGATAATGTCACCACTCAGGAATACAAGTGGAGATCTCAAAATGAGTAATAGAGCAACCTAGTTAAAGTGTTTTTCACACTTTACCTAAACCTTGCTGGTTACTTTAGATGTAGGAGGGCATGTTTGGACTTACAAAATAGTCTGCCAGAAACTGTATATGATCAACTCAACATCTCTAAAAAAGAACCAAAGAAAGAAATGCATAACTTGTGTTCTTTTCACTTGAACATTGTACTGCTTGTGATATCATTTATGATTTTCAAATATTTGAAATATTGCAATTTGTGGAAAAAGGAAAAAAGACAGAAAGAAAATAAATGATGGGCTTTCCAAGCTCTAGGGAGTTAAAGAAATGCAGTAGAGGGGCCAAGTCGATAAACTGTAAAATGAAATGCTGAGCTCACTTCAGTTTTAATTCACAGGGTGACCCTATGTCTTATCAATATCAATATTTATTCACTTACTTGATTTAAATCCATCCTATCCTCCAGGAGCTCAAGGCAGTAAACAAAGCACCCCTACCCCCAATTTTTCCCCAGGACAACCACCATTGCTTTAGGTAACCTGGGCTGAGAAAGAATGTTTGGCTCAAACTCACCCATTGAACTTCCATGACTGAGTGTGGGCTTGAATTGTGCAGCAACCTCCCTGCCTGAGCGCCTTGATTCCATGGCTGGGTTGGCAGTGGAGTTCCTCAGGCTTATGGTCCTGGGAGACTTCCATCTCTGGGGGCAGCTTGGGAATTCGTGGTCACCATGACAGCCATGGGCCTGACCCAGGTCATCAAGGGCCTGACTCATGACAGTGGTCATATGCATTATTTGGTTTTTTTGTTATAGCAGCGGCAATGTGATCTGGAGTTGGGGAAGACATCTATTACTCCCCTGTCATGGTCAGATCACTCTGTGGTAGCCCCGGAGTTGTCTGGTGGTACCTCCCACTGAAGGGAGGCAGAACCTATTCTATTGGCCCACCTAGGTAACTAATGGACCTTATGCTGATGATACCCAGCTTTATATTTCTACCACTGGCTGACCAAACAATGTCATGGAGGTTCTATCTTGGTGTGTGGAGATTGTGGGGGGGTCTGGATGGAGATGAACAGGCTTCAGCTCAACCCTAGCAAGAATGATTGACCCTGGGTTTTAAGGCCTCCAGGTTCTGGGGATTTTCCATCCTTGGTTCTGAATGAGATTGCACTACCTCAAACATGACCAGTATGCAATTTTGGGGTCCTTCTAGACTCAAGCTTCTGTTTGAGGAACAGTGGCAGCTGTGGCCAGGAAGGCTTTTGCACAGCTTTATATGATGTACCAATTGTGTCTGTTCCTAGACTGATAGGCTCTGCTCACAGTCATGCCTTAGTCCAGGGCTTTCCAAACTGTGTGTCGCAACACAGTACTGTGTCACCTGGGGGCCCCAAGTGTGTCACACGACAACCTGGAAGCGCTGATGGTGCAGCAGCGGCAGCAGGCCATCAGTGCTTCCGGGTTGTTGCACGACATACCAGGACGATGACGACGATGACGCCATGGCACACAAAAACCTGAACGCGCAGTGGCGGCAGCAACCCAGAAGTGCCAGCGCCGGCACTTCTGGGGTTTTGCGTGCCGCACCAGCGGTGCTTCCGGGTTTTTGCATACCAGCTGTTGGTGTGTCGCCAACGGCAAAAGTTTGGAAAGCCCTGCCTTAGTCAACTCCTGAATGGACTACTGCAATGTGCTTTACATGGGGCTTCCCTTGAAGAGCATCTGGGAGCTGCACTTGGGCAATTATATGCACTCCTCAATCAGCTCATATTACACCTCTGCTCTGCATTGGCTGCCAGTGTGCTTCTGGGTTCAATTCAAGGAGCTGGTAGTTACCTAAAAAGCCCTTCAGACTGTACCATGGGGCAGGTTATTTGAGGGACTGCCTCTTTCTGATTGTGTCTACCCATCCCATTGGATCTGGCAGGAAAGGCATGTTAGGAGTCCCATCTATTAAAGTGTGCCATCTGGTGGGAGCCAGGAAGAGAGCCTTTTCTGACATGGTGCCTACTCTTTGGAACATCATCCGGAGATTAGATTAGCCTTAACCCTGCTGGCCTTTCATAAAGCCTTGAAAACCTGGCAATGTCACCAGGCATGGGGGTCAGAACACATGGCAGAGCCTGTGAGATGGCTATATTGATAATTGTTTGTGATTTTATCTCAGCTGCCAATTATCTATTTGTTGTTATGTCACGTTGTGTTGTATTTTTAAGTATTGTTAGCCATAGCTTTATATGATGTACCAATTGTGTCTGTTGTTAAATATTGTTAGACCATAGCTTTCCAAACTGTGTGTCGCAACACACCGTTTGGTGTGTTGCAACACAACCCGGAAGCGGCGGCGGGGGCATGCATGGCAGCGGCAGTGTGTATGGCGGCGGTGGCAGCAACGATGGCAGCAGCACGCCATCAGCGCTTCCGCGTTTTAGCGGAGGCCGCTGCTGCCACCACCACCGCACACACACCCGCGCCGCCACCATGCACGCTCCCGCCACTGTGCACACTGCCGCACGCGCCCCCGTGCTGCCGCCACTGCCGCCGTTGGTGTGTCGCCAACGGCAGCAGTTTGGAAAGCACTGGTTTAGACAAAAGATTCCCTTCAGACTTAATCAGAGACCTTGTAAGACAAAAGGTTTCTCATTCATAGAATTTAGCAGAGCCCATTCAGGTGAACAGCCAAACAGATCTCCATAATCATAACAAAAGATCCCTTCCAAGGTGAACAGTCCAGGCCAGTAGACAAAGCCACAGCCCTGCAGGGACCTGGACTGTCAGAACAGGAAACACAAAAAGCAGGGGGCCTGACCACAGAGCGCCTCCTCTCTGAAATCCAGTAAACTGCACTTTTCTCAAGTTCCTAGAGGGTGGGAAGACTTTTACATAACAACAGCCAAGCTCTCCTATATAAAGGGCTTGTGGGGGAAATACAAGTGTGGCCACCTCCAACCAGCAGACTCTGTACATGCTCTTGGAAAATAAAATCACCTCTGTTCAAGCAACTGCCTGTGTATCTTCATTCCTGGCTCGGAACGGACCCTGGTAAGATTTCCTTCCAACAGTACAAAGCGTAGACCAATAACAGTATAGTAAAACTATATATAAGTCAGCAGCATACAAGTGAATTGAAAACTACCCAGCGTAGAGGATTATTGAATTCCATCTTTCATCCCTCCCTCCCTCCCTCCCTCCCTCCCTCCCTCCCTCCCTCCCTCTCTCTCTCAGTATTTCCTCCCAACCTACCCATCCCACTACGACTTCTCATTGCAGACAGCAATTTCTGACCAGAAAAAAGTGTTTTAAGTCTACATTCTTATGGGGGGAAAAGGATTTTCCAAATTGTCACTATAACCATGAGAAAAGCAAAATCCACTAAAACTATTTGATACTGTACCTTATGCCACTACATTAGAATGTTTGGCTACCTCATGCCATGTAACAAGCAATATACTATTGGAGTTGTATTTTGATGGAATGCATAGAATATTTATTGTGCCTGGTACAGTGTATATTAAAAATGCAAATGCTGTCTTGTAAAAGTACCCATTTGTATATGAAATTGCTGCCATAAAAAATAGCCTTTTTTTTCTGGAGTCTCTTTAGTGAATTATGCAATGCCTTAACTTCTAATTTTCTTTGCAAGAAGACTCACATTGAGCTCATTACCAAAAGCTTCTTAAGTCACCCAATTCCTAACTTTCCTATATAGCTTGTGGTGATATTGATGGATGCAAATAGAAATCGCTGACATCTTTCTGATGAAATGATACCAGCATCCTACAGCCCATAAACTGGAGGTGGTATGATGGAATTTATTTGTTTGGTTCTCCTGTTTCATAATTCAGATGTTCTGTAGTTGCACGCAGAAAGTACTCTAGAAATCAGTCTTTGCAGAAAAGCATCTTCAGGCCATGATTGGCTTCTACTCAGCCTGGCTATTGGATTCTTCTAGACCAGGGCTTTCCAAAGTTTTCCCGCGGTGACACACCAACCGCCATTGGTGTGTTGCCGTGGGAAAACCCAGAAGTGCCGCCTTTGCGGCAGCGCGCAAAAACCAGGAAGCGCTGCTGCCGATTTCGTTTTTTGCGCGCCGCCGTTGGTGTGTCACCGTGGGAAAACCCGGAAGCGCCGCTGTTGCGGCAGTATGCAAATACCCAGAAGCACTGCTGCCGCTTTCGGTTTTTGCATGCCGCCGTGGCTGCGGCGCTTTCGGATTTTCGCATGCCGCCGTTGGTGTGTCACCACGGGAAAACCCAGAAGCGCTGATAGCGCGCCATCAGCGCTTCCGGGTTTTGACGCGACACATCTGGGCCCCGCAGGTGACACACCTTTGTGTCGCGACACACAGTTTGGAAAGCTCTGTTCTAGACAGAATGGAGCATAATGGCTATCCTATTGCTGCTCAGCTTTTCTTATAACCTTCGCTCTGGTAGCTTCTATCTTTGGTGATTCATTGATCTGACCTCATACTCTGTTTTCCCATTTTCACTTGCCCTTCAGCCTTGCCTCTTCATTTATTTTGGAATCCTCCCTTGACCCCCATCTCCACATCAGTCAACCCTAGAAATTCTCCCATGTGCAAAAAACATTAAAAGAGCACAATTTAATACAATAAAACAACATAACAGTTAAAGCAAAGTCAGTAGTATTTATCTCAGAAGACAGAAACAGCCAGAGCGAAGCCTAACAACAGGGTTTTGATTTCCAGGCCATTTGGCTCAAAAAGCAAGTGTGTCCTTCTGGCAAGTGTGTCAAACTGTACATCATTTTCAGGAAAGGAGCAGAGCTTCGAACTCTTCTTAGATAAGAACGAAATAGTGACCTTCTACCAGGACTTGAGAAACACATTACCACTGACTGATCCCAGATGTCACCTTGTTGGCTCTGTTTTGCAGTGACAGAAGCTTCAGCGCAGGTTTCCAAAAGTAGCTGCACTGAAGACATGTCTCAATGTGAATGAACTTAACTATTACTAGAGCAGGGAGAACTTAGCCAGGCTATTGAAACTTTAATAAAAGTTGTGAAATGCCAACATTTTCCAGGGACAAAGAAATAGATGTTTTTCTGATTGTTCAGATACTAATGTCCTTCTGAAGTATCACAATCAGCTGGAACCCTTTGTCCCTAAAGTGTATGCTCAAACTTGTTGGGTGTGTCACATTTCTTATTTAGCTTTCTGTTATAGTATATCTCTGCTCACCATTTTGGAGTTTGTTGCCACTCATCTTTTTATGTACCTTTTGTGCTCTAGTTGAGTTGGGCCAATTTCACTCAGGTGATCATTTTGGGTATAACAATGTGGCATATGAGTTTGAGTGGCCTGGTATGGCTGCTGTTTTGCTGGCATGAGCCAGCCACTGGAGAGAAGAAAAAGAGAAAAAGCAACTCACTTTTGGCCTTGAAGGGCAGCTGCTCTATCACAAGACCTGATGGTGTGGGGAGATTTTGAGTCAGCAGTCCCACTGGTGCAGTGATGTATACAGGTGATGGGGACTAAAGCCCTGTGGGGGGTGACACCCATGTCCTCAGTTGCTGCGGGTCATGCTGCTGGTCTTACCAAAAATTGGAGAGTGAGAGAGAAGGAGTAGAAAGGAGAGGAGAGGAGAGAAAATAAAAAGTCTGTGGTCAGAGAGAACAGAGTAGCTGGAGGGAGAAGCTGGAGAGAGAAGTTAAGTGTGCAGAGCAATAGTTGGTTCCTGTTTGGGAGAGGAGAAGAACAGTCCAGGGGTGGCTTCCCTGGAAGAATGGAAGTGAAGACCCAGAGGGACAAGAGCTCCACCCAAGGCCCAAGAACAAAAAGAAGGGACTCGGCTGGTTGCAGGCAGCGACTTCACCCAAGGCACTGGAAGGGACAGAGGGAATCGGCTGCCAGTAGAGAAGCTCTGGTTTTGGGGGGGATAACTGGGCAGAAGACCCTGAGAAGGAAGACTGTTCATCCCCTAATGGAGAAATGCAGTAGGTGTTTCAGCTGAGCAGGAGAAACTTCAAGCCACTCTGAGCATGCTACGTAAAGTCCAGACCATTCCTTTCTTCTCATACACTCTCTCTCTTGTCAAGCCCAGAAACAAGGGAGGGAGATGGAGAGAAAGGGGAAGAAGCAGGAGAGATAGAGGGGGAAAGTCGCTTGGAGAGAGACCTGGGAGGAAGCCCGACACCAGAACTGTGTTGTATAGCCCTGTTGTAAATATGGCTGTAAATAACTGTATATAGTAAAAAGCATAAAAGCCTCCACTGTTGTGTGTTTCTGTGTCCATCGCCTCCTTTGCAAATAAATACACCTCCAGTTCAAAAAAGAAGCCTGTCACACTGTGACAATCAAATATAAAAATACATGCATGATCAAAATAATATTTGTAGAAAAAAATGCCAAAGCATTAAACACCTAACAGCATTTTATTACAACATCTCTCTTTCTTTCCTAAGTTATGTAATGGCTTTGCTTTTCAAATGTTTACTGTCAGAGCACACCCATAACTCATCATTTTCTTAAAAGTTATGAGCCTAAAGAGGCTATGTACCAACAAGATAGAAAGTACTCTCCTCTTCTATGACTGAAGCCAAGATTGCCTACTTATTGCATAAGGAGGACTTTGTCCTAAAAGACTGGAATCAGCTGCAATTCTTCTGTGGATTCTTCCACTTTCTGGCAGTCTCTCGGTATATTCTGTTTGTTGTGCATTTCCTTTTGCAAGATGCACTTGACAAAATAAGTCCATTGTAATCAGAATTTTATTCCTCCTCCAAGCCTTTCCTTTGATCAGCTGGCTGTTTTTGTTTGAGTTTTCTTTTTTTTTCCTTTACATGTATATCACCTAACTAGTTCACTTGCAAAATCTGCAGATTAGAAAGTCTGAACTTTGCTTAACTGAAAGTGTGAAATTCATTGGCAATATATGAGTAATTGTCTTAGAGAATCATAAAATAATGCTTTGGGGAGATTTTATTATACACCTCCTGTATAATTAAAAGTTTAGAGAATAGCTCACAGAGTAAAGTAGCACAAATATACAACTGATTGCAGCACCCCAATATAAAATATTATTTTAATTTGTAGATGTATATGCATACTTTACACATACACACATATATCCATTAACCTTTTCCCATCTAAATATGGTATGGTATGGAAAGTAGGGGTCATTACAAAGTGGATAACATATTTTTTCTTGCAGCACATCCCCACAAGGAAAAACTTCTAGCAGGCTAATTTTTGAAAAAAGGGCAAAGGGTTAATGGAAAAGTTATAATTCCCCCCAGCCCCTTTGGCTATTGCCTAAAACCACCTACCTGGGAATAAGACTCATTTAACTCAGGTGAATGTACTTCTGAAGAGGCACATGTAAGATTGTAATATTAAAAAGCCAGAGCTTGAGATATTCTGAATTACAAGCTATGTATTTAACAGAAAAAAAACATATAAATGTATGTACAGTATGTATGTCATTTATATGGCCACCCATCTCACACATGTGACTCTGGGCAGCTTACAAGATTAAAAAAACCAAAAATCCCCCCCACAAACATAACCTATTATCACTTAAAGTAATATGTGAATCCAACCAGTGCATGACATTACCTTCAACTTTACTTCTTACCTAATGCTAAAAATGGGAAGAACCAGGGTAAGTGTCTATCATCTGTCTTATTTTGATATAACAAGTACACCCCAAGATGTTTGTTTGCTTATTTATATGGAATTTAGCCCATTTTTATTAAAAGCAGTCAGAAAGCAAGGCCCAATAAAACTAATCAAAATTACAAATTTTGAACTATAAAGCAGTGCGTAACAACTACAGCAGCACCCAAGAATAAACTATTAACATCAGTAGTAGCACAGCTCATTTCCCCACTGACTCAAATGCCTGGGGAACAGCCAGGTCTTCAATGCCTTGTGAAAGGCTAACAGGGTTGGGGCCATCTGAATCTCCAGGGGGATGCAGTTCCACAGGGAGAATATTAAATTAAAACCTCATCTTCCAGTTTTCTTGCATAATTTTTTTTCATATGTGCCACAACACTTAAAAAAAACATTATCTTCTTCTTACAAATAGGAATATTTGTCACAGTTTTTAAATTGCACTGTAGGTAATGAACCTGAATTCTGATACAAAAATGATTTTTTTTTCTTGATTAATATTTCCAGTCCATGCTTTTTGCTTGTCTAGTTTGAGAAGCATGTTCAGCCTTCTCCCAATTCTGTGGTATGTTGAGCAATTTCATATGCAGAGCTATTCTAAATATAAGTTCCAAGCCACTGTCTGTTCATCATTTAACCTACTTGGGCTGGTTTTCCATCTGTGCAAGGAACATTTTGGATAATACGCCTAATGGTGTAGTCATGGTTCATTTCCTTGCTGCTTTTATTTGCTTTTACTGTTCAACATTTTATGTATTTTCTCTAATTGGGTATTAGGATTGAGCAATATGGTTAGAAGAATAGTTTGTTGGCAAGGTACAAGCTGTGCATGTCTCAAACAAAAGACCTGCAAAATACTCAGGCATTTTGGAGAGTGGCAGAGTAAACTGTACTCTGTATGGAATGTTGGTCTGAAGTACGCTTCTTCTAGATGGACCTTATGCTAGGAAAGAGACTGTTTCTGACATCTCCAAGATATGCAGTATTCTCCTTCCCTTCACCTTCTTCCTCATTCCTAAATAAGAACTCTACTTATATTGCTGTTGATTCAGAAACAGTGGAATCCAATTTAAGGATAGGTGGGAATCAAGTAGGGACTGTAAGCAATAGAACTCAGTGACAGTAGTAGCTGAAGTTGAATGGGATATCAGTTCCAGAGTTGTTTAGGAGAAGACCATACAAACTTGGATCTGACATTTAGATAGGACCAATAAATGTGGTTTTATGTGAATCTGATATAAATATGGGTACCAATCGAAGAGAATATTTGAATGTATTGTCGAAGACTTTCACGGCCGGAGTTCGATGGTTGTTGAGGGTCTTCCGGGCTGTGTGGCCGTGTTCTGGAAGTTGTGGTTCCTAACGTTTCGCCAGCATCTGTGGCCAGCATCTTCAGAGGGCAGGAGCACAGACAGAAGTGCTCTTTCTGTGCTCAGGTAGAATGGTAATGTTTGGCAATGTTTGTTTTCTATTTATAGAGCTAAATTATAGGAGATTAAAGGTAAAGGTTCCCCCCGCACATTTGTGCAGTCGTGTCGACTACCCACCGAAGTGGTACCTATTCATCTACTTGCATTTGCATGCTTTCGAATTGCTAGGTTGGCAAGAGCTGGGGCTAGTGCGGGAGCTCACTCCGCACGCAGGGCTAGGGATTTGAACCTCCGAACTTGCGATCTTCCGATCAACAAGCCTGGCGTCTTACCCGCTGAGCCACCATGCCCCTCTATAGGAGATTAGGTGGGGTTTTTTGTTGTGTTGAAATGTTAGGTGGGGTTTTTTGTTGTGTTGAAATGTTGAGCGTGATTAGCATGTTCATTGTTAGAAGTATTCCCATGTCCTGGTAGTTGAGCTGAGTTCGTTGACCTTTTGCAGGCTGTATTTTTCAGGACTGGTAGCCTGCAAAAGGTCAACGAACTCAGCTCAACGCAACTACTTTTATGCAGGCATAAAAGCTTCAATGATAGCTTAAAGCTGTTTCATTCATGAGCTAGGGATCTGATAGGTCAACATCATGGAGACAAGGAAGAACTTGTTGTCAATGCATGAAGTGCAAGCAGGAACAGGGACAATGAGTTTAAAAGGCAACAAAGCATGTCCTAATCTTGTGAAGCTATTACTAGTTTTGCATACTTTAAGTTTATCCATTCAAACTGCAGACTTCTCAAATGGTTATTGTACGTTGAGCATCATTTGTTAATAAACTATCATACTGTAAATACAGTATTTTAAAGAAAGAACTTTATCTATTGAAGACATTATTTTACACAGCAATTAGCAGAAATAATAAAAACAAGAAGTAAATAGAGCCCAATGTTGAAGCCTGTTTAATTGCATTGTTTTGTTCAAACAAATGATAATAAAAGCTGTAATAGTTTAAGATGCATGGCAAAAGTATTGATGAACATCAACTATTGTCTTGCATCTCATTTTCTCTCAAAAACAAATTACTACCTGTTGTAACTAAAGTGCAGGAGTTGCCAAGTTCAGATAGGAAATCAAGGTTTTTCACTGAAGTTTCAGCCCAATTACCTATGCAGCCATCAAAGGACAACTAGATTCTTCTTGTTTTGAGATGATGACTTTAATGCCATATCTCTATCATGTTCATCCTGAAATGTTTGGAACTAATTATGGATTTATTGTACTATCATCATTATTGGTCATAAAACACATACAACCTAACATTGCTTGTCACAATGATAATGTGAGGGAGATGATATGTTGACATACAGAAGGATCAAATGTCATGGTGTTTTCCAATTCATTGAGTGGAGATGCTTTCCACTGTTCAGTAGTGGATCTGAGTCTCCTGTTAAGTCTGCTTGTAAATGAAAATGACATTTCACCTTACAGGTCATATCTGGGTTTACTCCATGTATGGTTATATCAAGCGTCTCTACAAAAGAAAAGAAAAATAGATGGCATCCATTTCTTATCCACTCCCTTCTGCTATTTCAGAACCAAAAGGATTGCTGTTTTAGTAATTTTTGGTCATATCATGGAAGGTTTAGAGGACAAACCAGTCTAAACTAACTAAGTTAAACAAGAAATGTGTTTTCTCTTTTAACTAAAAACATAGTAACAGGAAATGCTTCATTCCATCCAAATACAATTAAGTCCAGTGCCACCTAGTGACTGAACTAAATCATTACACATAGCTTGGTCCTTGTCTCCATCCCACCTTGCTTCACTCAGTGATGTTCAGTTATCCCTGGTGTCTCTCAAAAAGGAGTCTTCAGTCAATTCCTGTATATTAGGAAAAATGTGATGTTTTGGATTCAACAGAGCACTGATCCTGGATCAATGTGACCTAGGTTCATTCTCATGCTTAGCCATTAAGTTCATTGGGCTATTGGTTGTGTCACTGCCTAACATTCCTCCACTTGCTGGATTGTGTTTTAAATGGGCTAATTCTCAGGTTTTGCAGTACCATGATAAATGAATCTGTGCAGCCCCCTTCACCCATGAATAAAGCTGAAGACTTCATTGGGGTTAGGGATGGGCTTATTTTCATAACCAGAAGATTGGTCATCTTAAGCTTTTCTCTTACTACCCAACAAAAACTTCTTGATTTTGAATGGCTAGAAATTTAAAACAATAGAGCAAAACACTCAACTTCATAAACATGTCATTTCATTGGCGATCACTCGTAGCCGAGGAAGATTGTCTTCCAAAGGTAAAATTTTAACAGTGGATCTGTAAGGGGCTATAAAGGCCAATTCTGGATCCGCACAACCTCCCACAATGAGGGCATAGGTTTCCGGGTGGGAGACGGTCATGATGAGGGTTTGCCTGACGTGCCTTCCTTTTAGCTCTTTTCTCCCTTTCGCCCTGTACTTGTGCTTCTTCAAAGTCCATATTACATTTTTTTAAATTAGCTTTGAGAGTATCTTTGAATCTCTTTTGCTGTCCACCAATATTCCGTTAAGTTGGGAGTAAAGTAGCTGCTTTGGAAGACGATGGTCAGGCATTCGAACAACATGACCGGTCCAGCGAAGTTGATGTTGGATGATCATAAACATGTACAGACACATCAAACACTGGGGATATACAGTATTGCTATATCCCATGCTGGAAGTCACCAGAAGGCAGGATCTATCATTCACCGTGTTGCTGTGATCAGTGAATGGTTTTACAGGCGGCTAGACCCACTGGTTTAGCCATGTCTTAAAACCTGCTCTGAACGTTGGTCCCTGCTGCAGGCTAGCTAAGACAACGCAGGAGTGAGTTTTGCTGATGCTCCTGCTTAGCCTGCACGAGTTCTGTCAGCTTTAAGGAAAAATGACACCCCACCCCCCAAGTTGATTATGATCCCCAAGGAGCCATGAGTCATGGCTTCAGAACTCCTGAGCTAATTCAGGTTTGCAACTCCAGGTTTCTTGAAGAGAGGGGGTAGAAAAAAACATTTCACAAGGAAATGTATTTTAGCATTCCTTCCAATCTTTTACCTTTGCCCGTTCCTCCCTGGTGCAGTACCTTGGCCATATTTCTGATCACATATTGTAAATCAATCTCAAGGTCTTCCTTTTTTCTATATAATTTTTATGTTTTACTTGCCTTGGCCCAGTCTTGCCTTTTCCTAGGCTTCACTCTCGGTGTAGTTCAACTGCTTGTTTTGAATTCTTAGTCAGGTATATATTTTGTAAGAGCCCTGGGACTCTTTATGCTGCATCCTGACTGTGTCACTACATTGCATGCACCTCCTAGTCGGTGGGATGTGGCTTGCAAGTTAGTTTCTAGATTAGAGATCTCACTTTGCCATAAATCCTCTTGGACCCGAGGAAGTGGATAGGATCCTCCGGACTGTAAATGCCACCACGTGCAAATTAGATCCATGTCCCTCCTGGCTGGTTCAATCAGCTTGGGAGGTGACGCGTGGCTGGGTCCAGTCGATGGTAAATGCATCCTTGCAGGAGGGGGTGTTTCCGGCGGCCTTCAAGGAGGCGTTGGTGCGCCCCCTCCTCAAGAAACCATTGCTGGACCCTGTTGTACTGGACAATTTTCGTCCAGTCCCCCACCTTCCCTTTATGGGGAAGGTGGTTGAGAAAGTGGTGGCAGCTCCAGAGGATTCTTGATGAAACGGATTATCTAGACCCCTTTCAGTCAGGTTTCAGGCCGGGATATGGAACGGAAACAGCATTGGTCGCACTTATGGATGATCTGTGGCGGGAGCAGGATGGAGGCAGTGCATCCATCCTGGCTCTCCTTGACCTCTCAGCGGCTTTCGATACTATCGACCATGGTATCCTTTTGGGATGACTCAGAGAGTTGGGGGTGGGCAGCGTGGTTTTGCGCTGGTTCACCTCCTTCCTCCAGGGCTGGTCCCAATTGCTGTTGATAGGGGAGGAGAGATCGTGTCCACGGCCCCTCCTTTGTGGGGTGCCGCAGGGCTCAGTGCTCTCTCCTCTCCTATTTAACATCTACATGAAGCCACTGGGCGAGATCATCCGTCTCTACAGAATGAGGTATCATCAATATGCTGATGATACACAGTTATACATCTCCATCGCGGGGGAAGTAAGTGATGCTGTGACTACCCTGTCCAAGTGCCTGGGGGCTGTGGGGGTCTGGATGGGGAACAACAGGCTTCAGCTGAACCCTGGTAAGATGGAGTGGCTGTGGATTAATGGCCCCTCGGTGTCTAGGAATTTATCATCTTTAGTTCTGGATGGGGTTGCACTGCCCCAGACAGACCCAGTGCATAACTTGGGGGTCCTCTTGGACTCACGACTCTTGCTCGAAGAGGAGGTGGCAGTCGTGGCCAGAAGGGCCTTTGCACAACTTTGTGTTGTGCGCCAGTTACGCCCTTTCCTGGAGCGAGAGGCCCTTCGAACAGTCACTCATGCCCTGGTCATCTCCCAGATAGACTATTGTAATGCGCTCTACATGGGGCTACCCTTGAAGAGCTTTCTGAAGCTTCAGCTGGTTCAGAATGCAGCCGCGCAGGCGATTTTAGGTGCCTCAAGATTGGCACATATAACACCTTTGCTCCGTGAGCTGCATTGGGTCCCAGTTTGCTTCCGGATTCAATTCAAGGTGTTGGTTATCACCTTTAAAGCCCTACATGGCATGGGACCAGGTTACCTGAAGGACTGCCTCATCCCCGTTCAATCAACCCGTCCCACCCGGTCCTGTAGAGAGGGCACGCTACGAACCCCGTCTGTAAGAGAGTTCCATCTGACAGGGTTTAGGAGATGTGCCTTCTCTGCGGTAGCCCCCGCCCTTTGGAACATTCTATCTCCTGAAATAAGATCGGGCCCCTCTCTCCTGGACTTTAGAAAAAAATCTAAAAACCTGGTTATGTCACCATGCTTGGGGTGGGGAGGGGAACAGCCAGTCTTGGGGTTGGCTGGTCCCTTAGATCTGCTGTATCCAGCCTTATCGACCAATGTGATGAAACCTACTATTTCTGGATCAAACTCTAATATATATATGTACATTCTGTTTTTATTGATATTTATAGTTTTATTGATTTTAAATTTTTGCTGTGAACCGCCCAGGGTCCCTCCTTGTGGGGGAGATGGGCGGGATACAAATGTGATAAATAAATAAATAAATAAATAAAATAGTGTGAGCATGCTTGGAGTAATCCTGGGCTTTGTTTCTTCCTGTGGCATACTAGCCAAATGTGCCCCAGCTGGTTGTACTATCCTTACTGTTAACAGGGAATGCAACATTGATGCACTAAGGCTAGTAATTTATTCTACACCTTCTCTTTCTTATTTAAAAAGCTTAATTGAAAGACTTGCATGACCATAGATGGCAAAGGTACCAATCCCTCCCCTCTTCTTTTTAACATCTATGTGAAACTGCTGGGGCATGCCAAGGATACCCAATTATGTATCTCATCCCCAGAGAGATGATGCAGCAGAAATTCTGACCCATTTCATGGAAACTATCAGGAGCAGGATAGGAAGGAACAGATTCAGCCTGAATCCCTGCAACATGGAATGGCTTTGGGTCTGTGGGCCTGACACTTCCAGAGAAATGCCATCTTTGACTCTGAAGAGAATTGTTCTTTCTCATTCAGAGTTGGTTGGCAATTTGAAAGTCCTCCTGGACTCACAGCTCCTTCTCAATGAACAGGTGGCAGCTTTGGCTAGGTCAGTTTTTGCATAGTTACATCTTATGTACAAACTGCAGCCATACCTGGACTGGGAGGCCCTTCGTAGTCACTTATGCTCTAACTACAGCTGATACAGAATATGGCGACCCAGGCAGTGAAGGAAGTGTCCTGAAATATTGGGTGATGCCAGTGCTTTGGGAGCTGCATTGGTTGCCAGTCAGCTTCTAGGTATGATTCAAGTGCTAGTGGTCACCTTTTTTAAGGCACTATATGGGCCCAGACCTGTTATCTGTCAAGCCACTTTCTGTAGTTATCCACCTGTCCAACCAGAACAAATAGAGTTAATTTCCACCAGGTCCTGTCCCAATTGCATTGCCACCTGATGGGACCTTGGGTGCAAACATTTTCACTAGCTGTTCCCAGACTTTGGAACTCACTCCTGTGGAAAATCGGTCAGCTCTGTCCCTTTTGGGCTTTAGTAACGCTGTTAAGACCCACCTGTTCCATTTAGCATGGAGACAGAGATGCTTTTATAAGAAGCACAGTTGTGGTAATTTTCTGGTTTTTATGTTTTATTTTATTTTATTTTGGGTTGGTGTTGGTTTTTGTTTTTGTTTGTATTCCTGTGGTGGCGGTTGTTATCATTGTGGTTGTTATTATTATTGATGTTTTATTTTATGATGAGATTGTTAACTGCTTAGAACCTTTTGGGTTTGGGCAGCATGCCAACCAAGCAAGCAAGCAAGCAAATAAATAAATAAGGTTGGATGCATTTATTCATTTTGTTATACAGTATTAAGTAGGTATATTAAGAGAATCATAAAAGTAAACTGAATGCAATAGAAATGGGGATTTTTATGAAGTGTGTGTAGTAAAACAGGAAATTATGGTGGCAAGAATGAGTGGATATGGATTGTATGCAAAAGTTAGTGACATGTATGAAAGAAGTACACTGAGGTGGTCTGGTCATATAGAGAGAATGAACGAGGACCAAATAGCAAAACAAATATATAAACAAAGAGTGAATGAAAGGAAGAGAGGAAGGGGAAGACTGAGAAAATCATAGGTAGTTGGAATTGAGAGCCAGTTTGGTGTAATGGTTAAAGAAACCAGGCTAGAAACTGAGAGACTGAGTTCTAGTCCTGCCTTAAGCACAAATCCAACTGGGGGACCTTGGGCCAGTCACTTTCTCTCAGCCCTAGGAAGGAGGCAATGGCAAGCCACTTCTGAAAAACCTTGCCAAGACAACCATAGGGACTAGTCCAAACAGTCACCAGGAGTCAACACTGACTTGAAGGCACAAAAACAAAAGTTGGAATTAATGAGATATTTTTTAAAAAAGTAGGTAAGAATCATTGATGCCAAAATGATGAAATATGTGTTGTGACATCACTATGGAAGATACACCTTTTCACACTTACATTGAGATACTGCATGGAAATACACAGGAACAGAGGTTTTGTTGCAGTACTATGGCACATATTTTGTCCCCCATTGTGAATGCCTGTAGTGAGTAGGTTAAAAAAACCAAAGGGTAATATATGGTTGGTCTACAGATATGGTGGAAATGAGGATAATTTGCAAGGGTTGAAAGATCTGGAGAAGTATAGTGAATTATGTTGATGTAAACTATATTTTGCTGTGTTTTTTTCTTACCCCATTACTTGATTTATTTGGCTTACTGTTTCTTACGGCTTTAGTGCACTTTACACACAGAAAGGGAATAGCATGATGTGTATGTATCTCTATATCCTGGATTGTTATGGCTCTGGAAAGGACTTCCTCTGCATTCTCTCGATCATAGAACAGTGACTTGAGTCCTGTGTATTATTGGAATAAAATGACATTATACTTGATATGACCTGCTCTTTTATTAAATACATGTACGCACACAAACATACGTACAGAGTATCTTTCAAAGTTACTGTGCTATTTTTTTTCAGAGCTCTTCATCTCCACAGTAATATTCCCTTCTTCTTTTCACAGTGCTGAAATTCTGTCAGAAAGAATTGTTTTAATGAAAGTCTAATTAAATGTCTGCATTTTAAATCAGTGGTTACTGAATTATGGGGCTAATCAAATGCATCAATTGATTAAGGCTTATGTTTATTGAATAAAGTACCTGTGTCCAAGCACTTTATTAAGGCACACTGTTCCACTTGAAGAAGATTCATCCTTCCTCTTGATAAGATCATGGGTTAGTTCAGAAGATGGTAGATAGGATATCTATATGCAACAAAACAGTACTGATCTGTGAATTTTTAAATACTCTTAGACTATATATTATCTAGTGTAAATATCTAACTCTGTAGCATGCACAGTGTACAGCATTGCTATCTTAGGACAGTTTGACCCTCTTCACATATTTATAACTCTGAAGAAGTAAAATGAAAACTCATTGAGAAGCTGTTTCACTATAAACTGCCATGGTAAGAACTCAAGGATAACATTGCTAACAACTGCCAGGTATAATAAGCTTTTTCTCCTTCTCTTTCTCCTTCTTCTCTTTCTCCCCCTCCCCCTCCCTCTCTTTTTCCTTCTTTCTATTGAGCTTGAAGAATGTAAAGAAGTAGTTAGGGTCCTGTGTAGTATGAGCTTTGCAACTTGTGAACTAGATCTATACCCTCCTATCTCTTTGGATTGCCACATGAGGCATGAGTGGCTAGACCCAGGAGATAATCAATGGTTCTTTGATGGGGGGTATGATCCTCTGAAGGAGACAGTAACAGCCATTTTTTACTAATTTCACCCAATCTCCAATTTTTCCTTTCACAGAAAGGCTATTGAGAAAGTAGTGATGGAGAATCAGCTACAGAGGATCCTAAAAGAAACAGGTTACCCAAATCTGTCATTTGGGATTCAGGCCCAGAAATGGGACAGAAATGGAATTCTCTGGTCAATGACTTCACTGGGATCTAGTGTGTTCTTCTTGGTCTTATTAGACCTCTCAGTGACATATGATACCATCAACCATAGCGTCTTTCTGTACCCCTATAAGCATTGGGAGTTGGAGGCATCATATTAAGATGTTTCCACTACTACTTGAATGGGTGGTTTCAGTTGGTAGTGATACTTAAGTATCACTTGGTATATTGGTAGTCTGCTTAAGATCACTTATCACTTGGTATATTGGTAGTCTGCTTAAGTCTACAGTTACTCCAATGTAGGGTTCCACAGGGATCTGTGCTCTTCCCTAGACCTTCAAGGTAGATCAGACTAATAATTTAATGTCATGTAGGTTGGTACTACTTTTATTGTAAAGCTATAGTAACAGAATCTTGCAAGTCTGAATGTGCTTCCCCCTTCCCTCCCTTTATCTTTGTGTCAACTAGGGAAGGTCTTGTCTGAGACATTTACTCAGGTTACATTCCTGCCCCAGACTCAGTCCTCCTTTATCTGACCATTGTCTTGGTAGTGGCTCTTCCTCTCATCCCTCATGGCCATTCCCTCTGCCCACCGTAGTTATTTAATATATATGTGGAATCTCTGGAAGAGGTCATGTAACGCACTGGGTTGAGATGTGATCAATAAGCTGATGACATCTGGTTATGTATCAGTATCCCAGCCCCAGCTGGAGATGCCATGGAAAGCCTGAACTGGCATCTGGAGGCTGTCAGAGGCACAGCAAGCTCAGATTAAAAATGGAGTTACCGCTCATCAATAAACATCTAGGCAAATGATAACATCAGTCCAAGTAGTTACTCTCTGAACTCACCCCCAAGGAGTTGGATTGGAACTTGGGGGTTCTCCGGAGCTCACAGCTCCTGCTCAAATAGCAGGTGGAAGCTGTGGCTGGGGGGTGGAGCGGGAATGTTGTGCAGCTTCAGCTGGTGTGCCAGTTGCTTTGTCTCTACTCTCACCAAATGTCACAAGTCGGTGAGAAAACATCTATCTGTCACTGTAGTTATCATGAGGTGGGGCTGTGGCTGGGGGAAGAAGATGAATCTTGACAGATTGCTGGACTGGCAGGTGTAGCCATCAGTTAAAACCTGTTCTAGTTTTGTGCAAGTATTTTGTGGCGGTACAGAGACCTAATTGCTCTTAGGAAACAAATGAAAAATGGCCACTGGTACCTAAGAAATTAGATATGGTGACTGAAGGAAGGATGATGCTCACACTAAGCTAAAGCCAAAGAAACATAGGATGTTGAATAATATCTATACTACATTGTTGTAGGTACAAATTTCTTCTAATTCTCAGGGAGCAGAGAAAGAACTTTCAGGGATTGTTAAGATATTGATGGATAATTCCAGAAGATCCCTGGAAAACAGAAATATACATAAGAGTTTCATTCTAAAAATAAGGTAGTCATTTTAGAAATAATCACAACAACTTCTTAGATCTTTGACTACGGCTAATTAATGGACTGCAGGACACCAGCAGAGGATGAGATGGTTAGATAGCATCACCGATGTAACGAACATGAATTTGAGTAAACTCCGGGAGACAGTGGAGGACAGGAAGGCCTGGCGTGCTGTGGTCCATGAGGTCACGAAGAGTCAGACACGACTGAATGACTGAACAACAACAACAACAGGACACCAGCAGAAATGCCTCCCATTAAGTCACCATTATCACAGGGATCATGTTTCTTTGTTGTCAAATGACTAGGTTAGCAATACCTACTCATAGCTGTTGTAGCCTTTAAACTTATTGAATTTACAAGACATGCTTTGAATAGATTTTTGTGTATATACTGTCACATATATTGAAGTATATGCTACTTAGTTTTGACAGATCACTGGAGAAGCTGACACTGTGTCTGTGCAGTAAGACATATGTTACATAGGTAAGCAGCAAGTTCATTAACTTACTGTCAGCCAAATAACACATTTTAGACTCATGCATGAATTGCCACATAAACCCTTTAAAAAAAATTATTGAATGGTTAGTAGTGCTGCACAATGTTTCCAAGACAGTGTGTGCTATATGAAACCAGAGTTCAACCAATCTTCTTTGGAAACAATGTGTGGTAGATCCACTTGGGATTGTAGACTATCTGAATAGTATTTCTGCATGATAAAATTGATATCATAACCTGAACCTTGCGTGAGAACGCAAACTATCAGGATGTGCAAATCCAGGGAAATAATTTATCAAATTATCCATTTCCCCAATTCAGTAATGTTATCTCCATGAGATTTTGCAAGCACTCAAGATTCCACGTACTCACCTTTCTCATACAATTAGGTACCTTGTATTTCTCTTAGTGATTAGAGGCCTTGGCTCAAGGTTTCATTTTTTTCTAGAAAAGGCACCTAGGATGTTTGTGAAACTGCTGTTACTCATATACTTCCATTATTGATTGAATTAAGGGGCTTGTGCCTTCTTCTAATTAGATTGAATACAATTTCCCAGAATGATTTCACAGTAAAGCTGTGCTTATCTATTTAAAACTACCATCCTGCCAGTAAATCTATGAGGGACACCTTTGAACTTCTCAGTCCAGAAGCAGGTGGAAAAAACAATCTAGTCCAGATGTATTACTACTTCCTTACAGTTTCATACAGCTGGATCCCATATTCTTGTCACTAGCACTGAGACTTTTATTTTAAAATATCAGTAACTCCTAACCTCCTTGAGCTTTCTTTTTAGTACTCAGGATACACCATTTTTTCTTTGTTTTTCTGGACTAGAGGTAGTCCTTGTTTAGTGACCACACTTGGGATTGGCAACTCAGTTGTTAAACAAAGCGGTCACTAGGTGAAACCGTGACTGTGCTTATGATCTTACTTCAGCTTTCCTTTGCTTTACAGACTCTTTTGAACAGTTTTGATCTCAATGGAATTTGACTCCAAATAACTCTGTCCTACATACCAGAAGCTGAACATGTTTGAGTGGTCTGCAAACACTGGAAAATACATCTTTTTCCTACACTGTATCCATTAGGAAGACTAGGTATTTGAGTGCATGTTTCCTGCTCTTCTGGAGCAGAGGTTAATTCTTGACCGCACCCTGCCTCCCAGGGATTTCTGTTTCTAAGAAGTAATGCATTTCTGAAAATGGATTGCAAGATGCTGCTGGAGGAAAAGTAGGTTAGATTTACTCTCCATTGGAAACAACTTGTAAATCCAATGAGTGGTAATGCAACAGTACTCTATGTTTGGGAATGCATCATAAGAGTAGAAAACAGTGTAAATCTTACTATAGTGCTCAATGTAATGATGAAACAATTATTTGCTAGGGTACAATTATCCAACCAAATCATTGAATTTAAAAGTTGTTATGAAGTGCTTTGAAGACTTCTTTAAGTCATAACTCGCATTCCTATCACACTCCAGAACTTCAAAGACAGCATCATTGCAGGTATTCCTTATTTCACATTGTCTCAAACTGAGTAAATGCACTTTTCCAAAGTGTAAGTCTTGTTCTGGTTTCCACAGACATAATGCTGACCCAAACTGAGCAGCAGACTTTATATTTGGGAATGCTGCATATCTAACAGTAATTATCCTATCTAGCTAAGCATAGTGATTCTCCCATAGGAATCTTTATATTTTATTCTGGTACAGAATAGAAATTAATTTCAGAACTGACTGCCATTGCCATTACTCCTCTATATATTTTCAATGACCCTAAAGCAAAGAATTTGGTCGCAAAAGAATAATGACTACATTACACCGTCTTTTTCTAATAATGGAATTAATAAATTGCCTTATTACCTCCAGACAACTGTAACATGTTAGAGCAAAAGCAACCAAAAGCCATAACGTCTAAAATGTATTACGGCAAGGTTTTTCTATAATAAATTTGTAAGGCTTTAATACAAGATTCTTGTTTTACCTTCACAAAAAAATTGGGCCAACTATAAAGCAGAAGATATAGTCAAAATGTTACTCAAATTCCACAATATAATCCAGCCACAACTACAACATTTGAGTCTTCTTGATTTCAGTAATATAATTGTATGTCATGGAAAGTCATGGAAATCCATGGAAATCAAATGTGCTATAGAAGCTAGACAGAACTAACCTAGTATTTCAAGGAAGTACGATTTTTTTTTTTTACTTATTTATTCGATTTATCACCGCCCAACTCCCTCAAGGGGACTCTGGCCGGTTTACAACTCAATGTGAAATTGAATAAACATTAAACATTAAAAATACAATAAATATGATGAAATCAAGATGGAGATATCTTCTTAAAACATTGGAAGGGCAATTCTAGGGCCATCCTAAGATGTTAGCCATCCCCAAGAGTTTATACTATTCTTCCCGCCCCAGGCCTGTTGGCAAAGCCAAGTCTTGAGTTTTTTCCGGAAGTCCAGGAGCGAGGTGGACTGTCTTAACTCTGGGGGAAGGATATTCCACAGAGCAGGCGCTACTGCAGAGAAGGCACGCTTCCGTGACCCCGTTAGATGGAATTCTTTAGCCGATGGGGTCCATAGCATGCCCTCCCTGCATGACCGGATGGGACGGGACGATGTAATGGGGATAAGATGGTCCCTTAGGTAACCTGGTTCCCATGCCATGAAGGGCTTTAAAGGTCATAACCAACACCTTGAATTGCACCCAGAAGCAAACTGGAACCCAGTGCAGCTCGCGTAACAATGGTGTTACATGTGTCCGATATGGGACCTCCAAGATGGTTCGTGCGGCCGCATTCTGGATCAGCTGAAGCTTCCGGATACTCTTCAAGGGTAGCCCCATGTAGAGCACATTACAGTAGTCTATATTTGAGATAACCAGGGCATGAGTGACCGTTCAAAGGGCCTCTCGTTCCAGGAAAGGTCGTGACTAGTGCACAACACGAAGTTGTGCAAAGGCCCTCCTGGCCATGACTGCCACCTGCTCTTTGAGCAGGAGTCACGAGTCCAAGAGGACCCCCAAGTTACGCACCGGGTCTGTCTGGGGCAGTGCTACCCCATCCAGAACTAAAGATGACAATTTCCTAGATATCGAGGAGCCATTAATCCACAACCACTCCGTCTTACTAGGGTTCAGTCGAAGCCTGATTTTCCCCATCCAGGCCGCTACAGCCCCCAGGTACTTGGGCAGGGTAGAAACTGCATCACTTACTTCCCCTGGGATGGAGATGTATAATTGAGTATCATCAGCATACTGATGATATCGCACCCCATAGAGACGGATGATCTCACCCAGCGGTTTCATGTAGATGTTAAAAAGGAGAGGAGAAAGTACCGAACCCTGCGGGACCCCACAAGAAAAAGCCCGTGGGTTGGACCTCTCGCTCCTAATCAACACCGACTGGAACCGGCCCTGGAGGAAGGAGGCAAACCAGCGCAACACAACACCGCCCGCCCCCAACTCCCTGAGCCGCTCCAGAAGGATACCATGGTCGACGGTATCGAAAGCCGCTGAGAGGTCAAGAAGAGCAAGAATGGATGCACTACCTCCATCTCGCTCCTGCCAAAGATCATCCATAAGCGCGACCAATGCAGTTTCAGTCCCATGACCAGGCCTGAAACCTGACTGAAAGGGGTCCAGATAATCCATTTCATCCAGAATCCTCTGGAGCTGCAACACCACCACCTTCTCAACCACATCCCTCAAAAAGGGAAGGTGGGAGACTGGATGAAAATTATCCAGTACAGTAGGGTCCAGCGATGGTTTCTTGAGGAGAGGGCATACCAACGCTTCCTTAAAAGCTGCCGGAAACACCCCCTCCCCCAACGATGTATTAACCATCGTCTGGACCCAACTGTAAGTCACCTCCCAAGCTGCTTTTACCAGCCAGGAGGGACATGGATCTAATTGACAGGTGGTGGCATTTACAGTCCGGAGAACTCTGTCCACTTCCTCAGGTCCGACAGGCTTGAACCGTTCCCAGTTAACAACGTAAGTACGTTCCTTGGGTATCTCTTCAGACTCTGTCTCACACTCGGAGTCCAACCCAGAGCGAATCCGAGCGATTTTATCCAGTAAATGCCCAGAAAATTATTCCACATGGCCCAGGAGATGAATTTCCACCTCCCTCTTCCCCAAAAGGGATCGGGTAAGTTTAAACAGGGCCGCCGGGCGGCATTCTGCAGATGCAATAAGAGCAGAGAAATATTGACGTTTCCCCGCTCTTATCGCCACAAGGTAGGCCTTAATAGCGGCTCTAGCCTGTGTTCGGTCGGATTCAGTCTTTGTCTTTGTCAGCGGTGCTCTAGGAGTCTCTTAATCCTCTTCAGAACCCTCAGCTCCTCCGTAAACCAGGGGGAGCTTCGGGTCTGACTGGACAAGAGAGGCCGCATAGGCGCGATCCTGTCCAAGGCCCCAGCCACCTCTCTATTCCAGGCGGCCACCAGGGTCTCCGCTGGACTGTGCAGCAGATCTTTGGGTATAACCCCCAGCTCCCTCTGGAACCCTAACGGGTCCATCAGTCGCTGAGGGCGGACCAATCGAACAGGTCCAGCCTCCCTGCAGAGGGGAGCGGCATAGGAAAATCTCAAGGACACCAGGGCGTGGTCTGACCATGATAATGAAATTTTGATTTCATAGCCAGCCCTGCTAAGTCTATGTGCTTGTTATTCCACTGAAGCATCTTTTATTTAATAGGGATACTTCTCAATAGATATATGGCAATCAGGTCCTTTCTTTCAGTTAGCTGTTCACCTGAATTAATGTTTGTGTGAAATAGTGTAACCATGAGATCTAACACAACATCAGTACTTCAAATATCCACAGAATCCATTGCTTCCTTCTCAAACTGCAGATAAATGATCCTAGTTTAATATGGGGTTCAGTGATCTGCTTTGTATCACAAGCTGATGAATATGGAGGTAGATCTAGCAACAATGAAACAATTAGATGAGAAAAGTCAACAATTAGATGAGAAAATAAACTATGTAAACATTATTGTTTTTGGATTAATTGTATAGTATCTAGAGCTTCAGGCCTTGAAGAGTTCAAATGGGTAGAAGTGGAGCAGTTAGGGAATACCAGCAAAGTAGTTTGGTTGAAGCTGGATACTGTTCCCTCAACCTGAAGGTTTTCGTGCTTCTACCATTAGAATCTTCACCCATCCCCTACTGGCATTTATTGGGGACTAACTAGCCAAAGGAACTATCCATTTCTGATTAGTCTTCTCTTGTAATCAAGCATTCTTGCATCTGTTAGCCTTCTCTTTGAGGTGGATGTATCCAAAGGGGCTTCCAAAGATTTAAACTCTATATCAGGCACAGATGCTGTAAGCCTTGATAGTGAACAGCACCATCATAGTAGTGCCTCTCCTGAAATACTTTAAAGGAAGACTTCTCCAGAGGCTCATGATTTCAGATAAAATGTTGGATTGTCTTTCTGAAGAAAATAAACCAGAAAAAAAAGTGTAGCAGTTTGTCTTATTTTTCTCTGAATACTGTAAAACACTGTCTCTCCTGAAATATGGACATAACATAGACATAGCATTGGCTACTAACTGTAATGACAAAAACATGACAAAACTTTCATTATGAAGTCACAATGCATACCCTGCCCTTTTGTACTTGCAACTTGACATCAACACAATTATGTCATGGGGTTTTTGTCATGATCTCATGAAACATTTATTTACTTACTCCCCCTGTGATGCCTAAGCTGCTGACCATGGTTATTTTTGTTTTAAAGTGGTTATCAATATTGTACATGATTGTATATTGTATATTGGTTTTTAACTTGTTTTTACTGGATTGTTGTTTTAACTGTTGTGAGCCCCCCAGAGTCACTTAGGTGAGATGGGTGGCCATACACATTGAATAAATAATAAATAGGTATACTGAGATAGTAGTAATATACATAATTACATCAGGTTTTTTTATTTTCACTAGAAACAACAAGATTATTATTAATTCAGTTCTGAAGTCTTCAGGAAGGAACAAATTTGTTTGCATTATGTTAGACAATTGATAATTCATGGACATTCCTAGAGGGAGTAAGTCTATCTTTTGGAAAACCTTGTTTTTATGGTCTGGGGAATGAATCTTCTACTGTCAAACTTTTCTTATAATAACAACAATGCCAACAACAACATTTGTGAATGCAGATTGCTAGTATATCTGATCACAGCAGCAGATGAGCTAGCTAGAGGCCATTGCTGGGATAATTAACTTGATTAATTTGGACAGTAGGCAAGTTAGTATGCTAACTTCAGTTAGCACTAAGCATAGCTCAGTGTGATGAGCAAATATAGTCACAGAATTTCTTCTGTGTCTACTGAAGTTATTCCAGTTATTGCCAAGGTGGCAATAACATGGCAATCCATGTTTCTCTGAAAACAGTTCATTAAAATGGAGTTTGGCCTATAAAAGTGGTTTAAAAGTCATTAAAAAGTGGCCAAACCTTAACATTTAATAATGAGCAATATTGGCTCAGTTTATCAGAGAAAGTAGACAAGATTAATAGCAATTAATTCAAGAAGGAGCTGAGCTGTATTATAACAGGTCAGCTTTGATTTAGCCAACTCAGTTCTTGAGCAGGTTAATTGGCTATAATATTGTTGAGAAAACTTCAGTGGAAGATAAATTTACAAGAACAGTGCCAAAGGTTGTATTTTAAATGGGAAGGAAGCCATCAGCTTTAAAATTAAGCAGTTCCCACTCAACACCAGAAAGGTGACAGGTTTTGTTTGCCACAGAAAATGAAAGGTTGCATTGAAAAATATAATAAAAAAGCAAACTCAAAAAAGTTATTAATGAATTATTGTTGTACACTTAAAAATGTTTCAAATACAATAGCTAAAGAGGGCATAAAAATGTGAAATAATCTATCAAGCAATTCCTGCCGAATAATTTTCATCCATTTTGATTGTATTTCGTGGAATCTCTACCAAATGAATGGAACTGTCTAATAGGTATTAGATATTTATTTATTTGTTTGTTTGTTTGTTTGTTTGTTTATTGATTTTTGTCACCAAAACAAATTCCAGATTTGGAATATACAGTATGTTGCTGTTTGTATACATCCTAGATATAGCCACAACTCAATATACAAGTTTCTACATTCTTACTGCATTTCTGTTGTATATATTTTATGATCCAGAAAAGAATATGGGAAACTGAGTTTTAAAAAGTCAAGCCTCAAAAAGTTTTTTCCTGTGGTCTCTCCTGAAGAAACCTCCATCCTAAGCAAAGGAGGAAACTTTGCAATTACACCCACCAGAATTCCAGTGGAAGATATCATTGCCAGTGTGGAATCAGCCATTCACCAACGTCCAGAGGAAGAAGCAGAAGAAATAAGGGGTGAAGTGGCAAGAATCCTAAGGAAAGCAAAGCCCCCCACCAGCAACATTACTAAGAAGGAGAGAAACGCCATAGAGACCCTCAATTCGGACCCAGACATCATCATCCTTCCAGCGGACAAAGGCAATGCCACGGTAATTATGAACATAGATGAATACAAAGACAAAATCAGAGAATTACTAGACCCTACCACATACAGAACAATAAGACGGGATCCGACCAGCAAAATCATGAAGCAAACCAACACACTGATAAAGAGCTCCTCCCTGCATCCCAACGTACTACAACGTATTTGCAAGACAGAAGCTCTCTCACCTAGACTATACGGACTCCCCAAAATCCACAAAGACTCGATCCCACTCAGACCCATTGTAAGTGCCATTGGCTCCCCGACATATGAATTATCCAAACATTTGGCAACCCTTTTACAGACCCACATCGGACAGACTCCATCCCACATCAAAGACTCAGGACACTTCATCAACAAAATCAGCACCCTAAAACTCAACCACACGGACAAACTGGTCAGCTTTGACGGGGTCTCCCTGTTTACCAAGGTGCCAGTAAGGGACACCCTGGCACTCATCAAGCAAATCTTCCCAGAAGACATTACAGCTTTATTTCAACACTGCCTAACAACTAGTTACTTTCAATGGGAGAATGAGTTCTACGAACAGATGGATGGCGTTGCCATGGGAAGCCCCCTGAGCCCAGTCATAGCAAACTTTTACATGGAACACTTTGAAAAACAGGCTTTGGAATCGGCACCCATTACACCAACAGTCTGGTTCTGGTTCGTGGATGACACCTTCGCAATTTGGAGTCATACTGAAGAAGAACTGGAGAAATTTCTGGACCACCTAAACGGCATCCACCCCAATATACAATTCACCATGGAAAAAGAAACTGATGGCAAACTTCCATTTTTAGATACGCTGGTCATACGCAATCCGGACCTCAAACTAGGACACAAAGTATACAGAAAACCCACCCATATGGACCGATATCTACACAAAAATTCCAATCACCACCCACGACAAAAGAGAGGCATGATCAAAACCTTGGTGGATCATGCTAATCGAAACTGTGAAACCCAATTTCTCAACAATGAACTTAACCATCTGAATTGGGTCCTACAGGCAAATGGCTATTCCAAGAATGAAATAAAAAGAGCCATCAAACCAAGAAAACAACATCCAACTGAAGAAAAACAGCCCCCCACAAACAAAGTATTCCTGCCCTACATCAAAGGAGTCACTGACCGCATGGGAAAACTGATGGAAAAACACAACTTTCAAACAGTCTTCAGACCCACCAGAAAAATACAACAAATGCTAAAATCAGCAAAAGACAAAAGGGACCCCCGCACCGCTGCAGGAGTATACCGCATACCATGCAGCTGTGGACAAGTATACGTCGGAACCACAAAACGAAGCATTCACACCAGGATAAAAGAACATGAAAGACACTGCAGACTACAGCAACCGGAAAAATCTTCAGTAGCTGAACATGCTCTCAAGCAAACGGGACACAAAATCCTATTTGAAAACACAGAAATACTGGACAACACCAAAAGCCACTACACCAGATTATACAGAGAAGCCATTGAAATTCACAAACACCAGCACAGTTACAATAAAAAAGAAGAAAGTTTAAAAATTAGCAAAACCTGGCTACCAGTCCTGAAAAACACAGCCTGCAAAAGGTCAACGAACTCAGTCCAACCACCAGGACATGGGAATACTTCTCACAATGAACATGCTAATCACGCTCATCAGCCACTCGTTAACATTTCAACACAACAAAAAACCCCACCTAATCTCCTATATTTAGCTCTATAAATAGAACATTGCCACTCTACCTGGGCACAGAGATTTTGCTTCTATCTGTGCTCTTGCCCTCTGAAGATGCTGGCCACCGATGCTGGCGAAACGTTAGGAACCACAACTTCCAGAACATGGCCGCACAGCCCGGAAGACCCACAACAGCCAAAGTTTAGGCTCTGTTTGTACAACATATATACACATGTTTAAATTAATCTCTATTATCCCAATTTTCTGGATTACTATGACATATTGAATGATAAATTACCTAAACTGACTGGATTGATACAACATGCTAGGCCAGGGGTCGGCAAACTTTTTTATGCCGGGAGCCATTTTGACATGCTCGAGGACATTTTGACATGCTCGAGAGCCAGGGGGCAGGGTTTGTGGGCAGGGGCCAATCGCGTGGAAGGGGGTGGGGTTTTCAGATGGGAGCAAATCACGTGGAAGGGGGCGGGGTTTACGGGCGGGAGCCAATCACTTGGAAGGGAGCAGGGTTTGGGGGCGGGATCCAATCGCGTGGAAGGGTAAGATACAGGGCTGCGCTGCGCTTGGCCGGCCACCCCGGCCCTCACTCACCTTCCATGGCCGGTCCTTGCGGGCCGCCGGTGACGCTCCCATCCCGCTGCACCCCAGCTCTCCAAGGCCGGGGCCACCCACACAACCCAAGGCATCTGCGAAGTGGCAGAGGGAGAGATCCAAATCACAGCCCCGCAGACACGATTCCTCCCCCTTCCCAGCCCACCTCGGGATCGTAGCCGCTTCCCAAACGAGCGGCGCCGCGATCCCCGACCCGGCCACGCGTGCCTGCCCGGAAACGCCGTGGTGCCCAGCGGAGCCCGCTGCACATGCTCCGCAACGCTCCCTCCTTCCCGCCGCCTCTCCTGAGCTGAGCTCCGCAGCCGAGCCTGGGCGTGCGTGTGGGAGGGAAGCCGCCATTGCGGGCTTCCTCGCCAAGTTTGTCCGCCGCCTGCAGGGAGGGAGGCGGGGGGGACAGGGCTGGGCGCTGGGGCGGGGGTAGGGGCCGTGGACGGCAGGCCAAAGGGAGATGCCAGGGCAACTGTAGCGACCGGAGGCGGCCAAGGGGAGAGCAGGCGGCTCTTCGCCCTCGGCGCGCCGCGGGGCCAGACGAGCCTCCGGCTGCTGCTTCCTGCGCCCGTGGCCTCTTCGCTGCCGCCGCCGCCCGCCTCGCCTCTGCCGCTTTCCACTTCCCCCTCGTTTGCTGGAACATATTGAAGGGGAGGAAAAGGAAACATTAAGATCAACCACGAGCTTTGCGGAGAAGCGGAGAGCGGCAGAGGCGAGGCAGGCGGCGGTGGCAGCGAAGAGGCCACGGGCGCAGGAAGCAGCAGTCGGAGGCTCGTCTGGCCCTGCGGTGCGCCGAGGGCGAAGAGCCGCCTGCTCTCCCCTTGGCCGCCTCCGGTCGCTACAGTCGCCCGAGATGCCAAGAGAGCACAGCCGGGCTGGGTGCCCCATCCCGAGAGGCGGCCCGGGCACCGCTTCTATGTGGGGGAGAATGCAACTCAGCAGAACCCCATGTGCGAGGTGTGGGTGGCTGCAGGTGGCCCCGGCCTTGGAGAGCGAGAGCGCGTAAGAGCGTAAGAGTTTGGGGGCGGGATCCAATTGCGTGGAAGGGGCGGGGGTGAGTTCAGCTGCAGAAGAGCCACACTCAAGGGGCCAAAGAGCCGCATCTGGCTCGCGAGCCACCATTTCTGACCCTTGTGCTAGGCTAAAATGTGGTTGGCTGGTTTTGATTCAACATGTCATGAGAACACAGCCTTAGGCCATGTCTCCAGTAGTGACTTATAGCACCTTCTAGGGTCACCTAGCTAGGAAGGGGCGTGATGGCTCAGCGGGTAAGACACCAGGCTTGTTGATCGGAAGATCGCAGGTTCGCAGGTTCGAATCCCTAGCCCCGCGTGATGGAGTGAGCTCCCGCACTCGCCCCAGCTCTTGCCAACCTAGCAATTCAAAAGCATGCAAATGCAAGTAGATGAATAGGTACCACTTCGGTGGGTAGGTAACAGCATTCCACACGCGTCATGCCGGCCACATGACCGTGGAAGCGTCTTCGGACAATGCTGGCTCTTCGGCTAACAAACGGAGATGAGCACCGGCCCCTAGAGTCGGACACGACTGCACAAATGTGCGGGGGGAACCTTAAAGGGTCACCTAGACATCGTTGAGACAACACAAAACTTGTCCTCATTGCTGTTATCTCAACCCAATAGTGAGTGGAAGATGCTAGAAAACACTGTAAATCACTAATGAGGATCTTAATTTTGGAAGGGATAGGAAAGAGAAAGAACAGAAGTGACTATAACAGGATAGTATAAAAGATTGCATTTTGTAATTAGTCATCGATAGTTAGGCAAATACAATAAACACAGATTGCCCTCCCATCTTGGACTTAATTGTTTCTCTCTTCCTGTTTTAGGTTATTTTTTCCCCCCAGCATAAATGAACATTTAATATAAGGTATCTAGATAACATCAAAAGAAAAGTATAAAGTGTGCTTGTACATGAACAAAAAACTGAACTCAACAGCATACTTCCTAGTACAGCCACAAGCAAATTTGGGGAACAGGAAGCAACCTGAATAACTAATCTCTGTCTGCCAAGCATTATGCTGAGATGGGCATATACCCAACTTGTTCTACCCTTGCTGTCCTTAAGGTGGCAATTAGGTGGGAAATGTATAAAATTCCAGCTTGGGGCAGGTTCAAAAAGGGCCAAGGGACTCCCCTTTCAGAGTGGTGCCCAGCAATAAAGTTTGCACTCCTCCCAATTGTCCTATCAATCTTCTAAAAAGCTGGGGCAGAGGCAGATTCGCTCCTGACAAGTTATTTCACCCCAGAGTCACCTGGGGGACATGGCAGCTGGAAACCAGGAAAAAAAAACAGTAACTTTGCTCCCCAAACTGCCTCTTAACTCTTGGCACTTCTTACATTGACTTTGGACAGATGACAGAAAGCCAAGTAAGTTCTCACATTACTCCCAAAGTACTAACTCAGCTCAGTTTCAGGTTTAAAGAGATTTTGTGGAAGAGACCTTTTGTGGCCAAGGTTCTGTCACTGATGTAGCTCACATTTTACAACATGAAGAAGTTATTGAGGATATATTTAAATGGGATAGGCTTTGCACATTTTCCTTCCTAGTATCATCTCAAAAGAGAAAAAAAGATTGGTTATCAAATGCATTGGTCACAATTACAAGAAGAAAAGATAGTTCTAGGTACCATGAGTCTCAAATTACACTATGAACTCCTCTGGTAAAAGTAGTAATGCCACAAAATTGGAAAGCCTCAATCAGTCCCTCACCCTCACCCCCAACCCCCAAAATTCTGACACTTCTAGACAGCAGCAGATTTAACTCTTTATCCTCCCAGGTTCACTAACTCACAGCTCTGCCAGATGTGATTGACTTTGCAGTTTTGAAAGCTAATCCATGGGATAGCTCTCTTTCTTTGCCTTCTTCAGGGTTCAGCTATTTAAAAAGTTGATTAACAGTAGACAGGTATGGGGGTGTTGTATGGTAGAAGGGAGATCTAGCTCTCTGCCAGTGCATTGTTCCTCCTATGCCTCTCAGCTTTTGTTGTGTCTCTAAACATGGCCTTACCCGTCTTCTAGAAGAACGCTAAACCACTCTTCAAAAGGAACCCAAATAACAGCTGACTGGCCATAGGAGTGGCTTATGGTAAATCAGCAGAGAATCTTGTGCACCCTCTGCTCCACCCTTGTCAGCTCAGAGACCTGTACGGTAGAGGGGGAGAGCCTAAACTGAAAGAACTGGACTCTCCCACTGCCCAAACCAGAATGGCCCTGGAGGACATTGCCCATGGATGGGAGAGGAGACAGAATGCCTACACCAGTCGGAGTAAATCCCGCACCCTAGGGCTGATCCAACTCCTAGGGATTAAACATGTTGGATTCTACCCACAGCAAAAGCTGTTTTGCAATAAAGATAAAAACACTGTTTTGACACTGGAATAGCTAGTAGTGGGCTGAAGATGAGATGAAGGCAAC
The DNA here is from genome assembly GCA_023362775.1 of Charina bottae. Taxonomy (NCBI): domain Eukaryota; kingdom Metazoa; phylum Chordata; class Lepidosauria; order Squamata; family Charinaidae; genus Charina; species Charina bottae. The sequence continues at coordinate 110,490,196 of JALMGJ010000002.1, forward strand.
AAAACGAGGACATGGCACTTAAAAGGTTTACTGAGGTATTTTTGTGACATAGAGGTCCAAGGGAAGAAAGACCTTGAATGGAAGCTCATTCCACTGGGAAGCAATAAATTTATTTATTTATTTATTTATTTATTCAATTTCTATAGCCGCCCATCTCAACAAGTGACTCTGGGCGGTTTACAACAATAAAAACCATAAAACAGTTAAAACAATTAAAAACAATTAAAAGTACAAAATAAATATATATGGTTGCCAAGTAAACAATGTATGGATGTTAATATAGCCAAGAAACGGGGCCCTTAACACACTCGGGGCCCCAGGCCCGGGCACATAACCAGGTCTTCACGGCCTTGTGAAAGGTCAACAGGGTTGGGGACATCCTGATCTCTGAAAGGAGAATATTCCAGAGGGCAGGGGCTACGGCAGAGAAGGCGCGCCTTCTAGTCCCTGCCAACCGACATTCCTTGGCTGATGGGACCCGTAGCATACCCAGCCTACCAAATCGAATTGGACAGGTAGAAACAACTGGGAGAAGACTGTCCCTTAGGTAACTGGACTAAAGGTAGATTTCCACTTGCACTTTATTGCAGAACAATCACACCCTGACAACACTCGCATTTTCCTTTGGTCCCATGATTTTGGCCTCCTTTTGTCCTGCCCATGTGTGAGATTAAGTCATTATTGTCCCTCTTATTCCACCTTTCAATGACAGACCCATAGTATTTATTATCTTGTTTTCCTTTTCCACCCATTACATTGGGGGTGAGGTCAGATAACCAGTAGTGGGTCTGTTCAAAGTTGTGTTTAGAGAGTGTTTGGATGTGGGGATAAGCCCTCTGCTCTCTAACCAGCTTTCAGCTCAACCATTTCCTCCTAGCATTTGCCCTCTGCATTAATACCCATCACTTCCTCAGTTCTCTGTTTTTGATACTAATTTATTTCCAGGCTTCCAACAAGATAGAGGAAGGAGGAGTAGACCACTGCTTCATTTAGGGAAGAAGTGAGGGGATGTTTATGTTTCTTTGCCATGGTATGCTTGTCATTTTCCATTCATTCATTCATTCATTCACCCCATACACTCACTAATGAGAACAATACCATTTGGCAGTAATTCGGGCCTTTTTCCTACTTGTACCTAATTAGAGCGGAAACATACCCTGGAAACCTCTTCTTTTCTTTATTGGAAATTAAACAGGGTCCTACCAGGTTAGTACTTGGATGAGAGATTACCAATCTAGGAAGTTTAAAACAACAGTTTTCTACAGTTGCCAAGAAAACTGATGGATGCATCCATGAAGTAACCAGGAATCAAGTTCAGTTCAATGGAGACTTTTTACTGCTTTATTGCTCATTACAGATGCCATGGACTCCAGAGCTCAGCTGCCAGATGAGCTGTCATTACTTGTATAACTGGGTCAATTCCCCAGGTAAACTGAAATGCCTGACTCCAAGAGCCAGATGCTTGCACCATCAGAGGAGGGGCTGAGGATCAAATTAGGAACAGCGATTTCAAATGCTCTTCACCCCTCTTGGCATAGTACTTCCTCAGCCACTTGCTGGCTCCTGGTATAGGACTCCTTCTATGCTGACATTGCCTTGTAGACGCTGTATTTCTTGCTCTGTGGCCTTTTCCTTGCACCCACTATATATTATTGCTTTTCTGGTGTGAGCTGCCATTGCCAACCCAATTTAAAGCTATGTCAGTTGGCGCTTCCTCAAAGCTGAGAGAATGAGCTATCCATCTGAAAACCATACCAGCATAAAATGTGCTGCTTCCTTAGGTGATTCCCATCCTAGTGTAGTCCTGATTTATTATGAACAAGACATCTTAAGGATAGGGACTGCTTTGCCTACCTCTCCTCCCATGAAACCACACTAGATGGGGGTGAAATACCCACCAATTGCTCTCCTTATGGGGACACGGTGAGTTTTGACAGATGGCTAGAGCAGTGGGTTCAGCCATCTGTCAAAATTCACTTTCATTTGTGCAAGTGTTTTGTGCAGATGCATTCAAGGGGAGCCCAACTAATAGCTGATATCAGCTACAGTTGGTCTCCTTTTAGACATGGTTTTAGTGCTCTTACAGAACACTACTAAGCTTGTGTTCAAAAGTAGCCTGAAGAACAGGTGTAAGGAGGGTTGAGCTACCAAACCATAAGCTTGCCCTCCCCTGTTTCCTTATATAGCCTTATAAGGCAATTGCTGATAAGCTAATGTTTTGGGTAATCGAGGTCTCCAAACTAGGGATTGGCTCAGATCTGACAGGTAGGAGGGAAAGCCTAGTGTGAAAGAACCAGCATCTCCTACTGCCCAAGCCATGAGGTCCCTGCAGGACAATTGCAGGCACTGGAGAGCAGGGTATGCCTTCATCCTCTTAAAGTGTCCTATAGGTGCTGAGCTGAGCTCAAGCCTAGGAGTCACCTAACCACATCCACAATAGAATAGTTGGCAAGGCATGTCAGTTTGTATCCATGGTAACATTTCTTTCAGAATAAGAAGGAAAACACTACTTTAAAACTGGGACAGATAAGGATGACACAGAACAACAACAAAAGGTTGCTGAGACATAATTGTGCCTTGTTATGTCCATGTGTGGAAAGCCTTGCCTCTAGCGGAGCACCCGCGCGACCATTCTGACCAGCATGTGGTTGTCCCCGACATTTTATACCCCCTTTCCCTCACACCCGCTTTGCTTTTCGGAGGCCTGAGGCTTGCTCTTCGCCGGAGACCCGCTGAGGGTGAGAAGGAAGGAGTGGCACGCCATGAGGACGCCTCCTTGCTTGCGGCTCCCGACTTCGGTTTGAGGCTCCGTCAGCGCCTCGCGTGCAGCACCGAGCTGCGCGGGCCGCCATCCCCGCCCGCTTTCCCCCAGGCTGGTTCTCGGAGCTTCTGTTCCGGTGGCCTCTGCGGAACATACACTGCCCAAAGAGCCCGGCTACCGTTGCCGCTAGCTCTCCACCCGCCCTTCGTGCTGAGCTGAGGAAACGCCACCTGAATCTGGGCGACCCGTTCTCAGTTTTGCGCGGGCTGCCAAGCGGCGCCCGCGGTCTCTGCGAACAGCCTTTCTTTCGCGCTGGCTTTGATGGCGCGCGTGTGGGTTGCGGTGAGGGTGAGAGCGACGCGAGTGGGGGAACGGTGGGTTGGCCGATTGCGGGAGCTGCTTCCAGCCCTCCGAAAGCGAGCAGAGGCGACCAGCAGCGGGCGGTGGGGGCTGGGTAGCTGTCACGGTCTATGTGCGAGGAATGACTAAACGTTGGTTGAGGAGCTGTGGAGGCTTTCGGCGTCTCCTCTACAAGCACAGTTCACATCTTTCTTGCGCGCGCCGATGCCCCTCCGCCTCCCGCGGCGTGTAACGCTCCCCCGCCCGCTTCTTACTCTCTCCTGCAGCAAATTAAGTGTTTCGAGACGTAATTGAAGAATCCAAGTGTTTCTGCTTAATTCCCCCTTTCCCGTGCCCATCCCAGGCAAGGCGAGCACTTCAGCCCCATAGTCGTTCAATGAAGCAGCACAGATTCCCGGCCGTTCCAAGTGGGATTTTGCAGGACGAGAAGAAGGAGGAGGTGGAGGAGGAGGAGGAGGAGGAAGTGGCGGTGGAGGGAAGGAGCTGGCGGCAGCAGCAGCCACAGCAGCAGCAGGCATATTTGCAAGGAAGCATTTCGGGTCTCGCTCTGCTACTGGGGATTTAAATGTCACTCAAAGCATCCCCAGATCAGCTTGCGGCTCCTCTCCGTTTTCTTCCGAAGCGCTGATCTGAGCCCCGAACGTTGCATTTCTGCGGCTTACTATCCGAGAAGGTAAGGAGACTGTAAGCGCAAAATGCGCGGCGGCGGCGGCGGCGTGGTCACCGGGAGGATAACTTCCCCTCCTTGCCCGGCCCCACACCACCCCATCTTCTCTTTCCATCCCCCTTATCCAGGTACGGTGGTGCATTTAGGCACGACCGCCCCCCCCCCCCCTTCTTGCCCACCCTTTCTGGCTGCTTGGTCTCCTGAGGAAGAACAATTGAAACGAGCGCTAGAGGAGGAGGTGGCCTTTTAAATCAGCCCCTTTGCTTGATGTAAAAGCTGGGCAAGATCTGACTTTTCTACTTTTTTACTCTGATGTAAAGAATCCCTAGCATCGTAGAATACCTAACGTCATTCACGATCCCCAGTCTTTCATTTCTTTGCCCCCCAAACCGCCTTTCTTTTTTTTTCCCCGGAAGAGCAGACAGCCATCTCACCCCCTCCAAGAAACTCGTCACCGTCTGGCATTGCCCCCTCCCCCAAATGCTATAGGCTGAGTCCTTTCTAGCCACCGACTGCAAACTCGGACCCCCTCCCTCCGTGGTTTCACACACCATTTGCTATTCTCAAGGAACATAAAGTCTAGCTGCCCGCCCCCCCCCACACACACACACGTGTACGCCTTGCAATCCCGTTTAACCCCCCCCCCCTTAATTCCTAATCTGATGTTGCACGTTTCTCCCTTTTAAACTAGGTTGCAAAACTACTGTAGCCTGCAACTCTTGAAACTTCTCCGGTTGCTATAGTGCAGTCCATACATTGTAGTACTCAGAAGAACAAAATACTGCTCAGTCTCTTGTGCCTTACTCTTCTTAAATGATGCATTTCTTTCTTCCCCTTTAATTTTTTTCCTTCCTTCCTTCCTTCCTTCCTTCCTTCCTTCCTTCCTTCCTTCCTTCCTTCCTTCCTTCCTTCCTTCCTTCCTTCCTTCTCTTTTGGCAAGGAAATTTGCTCCATCTCCAGCATCAACCACTGCTCCTTTTGATGTTGTGGTACGCCGTGCGCATGCGTTCCACATTAGAATTACTGCACTGGCTAGAATAAGTTGGATCTCTTCTTCTCTTCTACTGAAACCCTAAAATCATATCAAAACCTAAAGGGATGTTGAGAGTCCGGAAAAAAGGTGGCTTTGGGATTTGGTCGTTGCCCTTTATAATAACAGTGGTTTGTGCACAGAGGTAAGTGATTAAAGGTTCTCATCTCTGTTTCCCTCCCCCCCCCATCCTTCACTTTGAAATGTATTGTATGCTTCAGTTAAACTGGAGGTGCAAAATGCATTTTGAGGGGAAGAGAGAGAGGAGAAAAAAAAGAAAATGTCTCTGTACTGATATATTTTTCTCTGTCTCCCTTTAGTGCTAATGATCCTAGCAATATGTCACTAGTAAAAGAGACTGTGGATAGACTGCTGAAAGGCTACGACATTCGACTGAGGCCAGATTTTGGAGGTAATTTGATGGCTTTTGTGGGAGAACCTTGCTGCACGCCCAGGCTGCCATACTCTGGGTTGTGAGTGCCTGTTTCGAACTGGGTGAGGGAGCTGTCTCTCCTTAATGCAGGAGAGTTGTCATTTCTGAAGCTTTCCCCAAGTTAAGTCACATTCTCCAATTTTCTGTAACATACAATGGCTAGTGTGTGTGTGTGTGTGTGCTCCCGTGTAATCGGCCAAATATTGTAGGAATATGTGTTGGCTGGCGATGTAGATTACTCTCGTTTATTGAGATGCAAATCTCCTAAGTTTATCCCATGCTCATTTCACCAGGCTATCTATGCCTGTGGTCACAATGAGTATTTTAAAGTACAAAAACCCTGCAAGGGAGATGTAAATGTCATTCAACCACCCAGGAGCTTTGCTTTTAGAAAAACCTTTCCATGTGCATGTGTCTGTGATGCTTTAAACCTGATGGATCATTAGATGCCTTTGGAGGCAGTCTTTTCCTCTGGACAGACGGCCCTTGTATTTCTTTTTTTTACGGGAGAGAACATTCAGTTACGAGAATAGTTTGGAATTCAGGATGGTTGACTTTGCGCTTTGCAAGACTCGGCTCACCAGGATGAGTCCACGCGGCAAGTGGGAATCATCGAAGCCCTACTTGCTTTAAAGTCCCCCTGGCTGCCTCTCGTTGGTTGGGGTCTCACTCTGGCTGGCCAGCTAAAAAGACCCTGTGCCCTGTTATTAATGCAGACACACCTACATGGAGGAAGGTGTAAGCATGTACTATGTTCGTTACATGAAGCCCTCCTGCTGCTGACAGAGACCCTGGAAGGGGGTAACTGAGATAAGACCCTCGTGAGACGTCCTTGCGCCCCACCCCTTCTTGAGTCTGAGCAAGTCTTGCCTGAAATGAGTTAAATTGTTAAAGATCACAGTGCAGACCGTCTTATGTTGCAGGTCCTCCTGTGGCTGTGGGCATGAACATAGATATTGCCAGCATAGACATGGTGTCAGAAGTCAATATGGTGAGTACTTCAGCTCACTCCCACCCACCCACTTCCACCTCCACCTCCTACATTTTATTAAGGTCTGGAATGTATTACATCCTGTTATGGGGAAGGGGAACCAATGCAAGTTCTGTTTTTTGTTCACCTTTTTTCTACATTGGCAGCAGTGTTTTAGGCCATCCCCTTTTCACCCCCCTCCCAATATCTGGTGCTTGTTTCTCTCTCTCTCTCTCTCTTTCTCACTCTCTAAATGAGGGAAATTATGTGAAACAATGCCTCAGTGCATTGATTTAGGACTACCTGTGATTCCTGAATATGAAACTGTGACCAATAGAGTTTAAGGAACAACATTTTTGGTTGCGTTTTGTATTTGAAATAATATAGAAATAATATATAAAATAACTAAATGAGTTTGAGGGGGTTCATAATGGCATCTGAAATAAATTATTGTTTTTCAAATGAATATTTGCCATTTTAATACATCAGTGTTTTTTAAACATTATGACTTGCAGAGTGTAAAAAGCTGGTCAGATTTATTGACAGTTGTACTATTTAGCAGATACCATTTCAGACCTACAGTTAAGAGAGTCTTGGGGGAACAATTCTGGCCTTCTTTTGCTCATGCTGGATCGCCCCCTGCTGACACCACTTTGCACTGCAATTTGGATTTCTGTTACATTTTTGTTCACTGTTTGGGATCATTTACATGATTATTTTCATTATGTTGATGAGTGAAAAATGAGATTAGTGTAGACTGTTTTGATATTTTATATGTGTGTTGCTAGTTTTTAAGTGTACAGGAATACCACTAGATATAGAGGTAGAAGAGTGGGTTTATATGCATTTTGGAATAAAATTCAGTTCGCTCAAACAGTCATATTTTGACGTCTACTGAGAGTTCTATTTTTTGTGGCGGGAGAAGCAATTTGTAAAGACTGGGGAAAAAAATAAGAAGACTGATTTTTGTGCGATGTTATAGCAGAGACAGAGCGTTTCGTTTTCACACAAGCCGTTTCAACATAATTTTGGTTACCTGCATGTTAGTTGCCTGAAAAACAAAATTATTGAGAAGTTAATATTCTTGCTGATATAGTGAACACAACATAAATCATAAAAAGCTTTTCAATAGCTATATTTTTCTAAAATAAGGTCTCAAATTTGGTAGTGCCTAAGACATTGTGAAATATGCAAGCCTATGTACTGGCCAGAAGGCAGGGTCTAATCTAAAGCAAATTAGAGTAACATCAGCTTTTGTGAAAGCTAAATAAGAGTTAATACAAAATGCTCAATTTGTATTTGTATTTGTAATATTTGTTTAGAATCTTGGCTTGACATGAACACTTTAAGTAACTGCTGTGCTATACTGTCAAGAATGGAAGAATAATTTTTTACAAAAAATGTACAGCCAGTTATTAATAAATCTTCATAATACAGGTTGTGTAAAAGATAAACTGTTAAATGCATCTCTAAATATTTGTGTTAAAGTTAAATTTTGTTTGTACACGGTCTTAGGTGTTCCAAATTATTTCAGCTCTTCTACATTCATTACTTTCCTAAAGTCATTCTGAGTTCAAATATGTCTGTGTGCCAAAAAAAAAAAAAAGATTCCTTACACTGATTTCAGATTTGGGAAAATCTATGGATCATTAAATCTTCTCTTCACAAGCAACTACTTTGTCATGCTGAAGTTTTCCCCACTTGCTTAATCCATTGTTAAAAATCATGTTTACACCCACATGGATCATAGTTAATTTGATTTTGCTATTAATTCAGTTTCAAAGTTACTTTCAGCTTTTAGGTAAGCTTAAAACATGCTTAATATAAAGCACTAATGCTAATGCAATTCTAAACTGTGATATAAATTTGATCTAAAGAACTTGTATATATGTGAGGAAGGACTGAGGAGAAAAACATGTTTTTACATTAATTACCCTTAATCTCTCACCATGATTAGCGGCAGAATTCAATGGGAACCTACTGGGGAATAGCCTACAGTTAATTTATGTGAATCTGAGTAGTCATACAAAAGCTTGTTTTGTATAAGAGTGGTTGCTAGTCTTCCATCAAACTTTTTTTTTTTCCAGAAGCAAGAATAATGGTTGGTGAGTTGCTTGATTTTGAATTTTACTTATATTTCATGGCAGTAACGAATTTTACTAGTCCATAGTAGAATGTTCATAAACCTCATAAGGAAGTATAGATTGCCTACTTGTTAGCTTGTTAGTGATCCCTAGCCTTACACTTACATCTTACACTTGTTAGTGATCCTTAGCCTTAGTATATGACAAAATAGAAGTTACTTCTAGGCATATTTACCCAGAAGTCAGCATCACTGTGTTCAATTTACTTACTCACCAGTAAGTGAGTACATTCTTATCTTTATCCAGTTTTGAATAAAAAGCTTAGGAGTAAATATAAATCTAAAATTGTTTCTGATAATACCAATACAAAGTAACCGACATTTTTACCTGACCCCTCTTTCTTAGGAAAAAAGCATTGTTTTGAACTTCATAATCAAGATTAACTTCTCCCAAACCTGCCACATATCACAGTAGCCTTCAACCTTTGGGGGCCTATGGTCACATTTCAGATTCAGTTTTTAAAAAATGGTTGCCATGGATATGAGCAATCACATATTTTCTACTGCACCTTGTTTTTCTTAAAACGTTGCAATAAAATTTCTTAAAAAGACAAACTATAAGGTAGGGCTCATTTGATCCCACAGTATTATGCTCCAGCAAAAGAACCATTATGGGTAAACAAAAGTTAATTTCATCAGTTCTTCAAGTTCTAAAATCAATTTCTCCAACCTTATTTTCCTCCCATAGGAAGGTCACTTCCAAATAATTTCCCCTTAAATGTACAAAAAAGCACCATGTGCCTACACTGTTAAAAAAAATTAATCTGTTTAATTGTGTCCGATTCTCGTAGACTGCCTGGACAAGTCCCTGCAGTTTTTTTGGCAAGGTTTTTCAGAAGTGGTTTGCCATTGCCTCCTTCCTAGGGCTGGGAAAGAGGGACTGGCCCAAGGTCACCCAGCCGGCTTTCGTGCCTAAGGCGGGACTAGAACTCACAGACTCCTGGTTTCCTATTGGCTCCTTCCTAGGGCTGGGAAAGAGGGACTGGCCCAAGGTCACCCAGCCGGCTTTTGTGCCTAAGGCAGGACTAGAACTCATGGTCTACGGTCTCCTGGTTTTTAACCTGGTGCCTTAACCACTACACCAAACTGGCTCTTACATTGTTAATATAAAATCTTAAATACTTTATAATCCAAGCTCATTGATCCAAACTCACACATTCTTAAGGCCTGATTCCTTCTGGATCACTCCTAAATCCCTTTTATCTTCTATTTACACAAACCTATCTTTTCAGACACATTTCCATCAAGACTTATGGTCGTTTGCTTTTGTCTGATGCCTTCTCTCTCTTTCATCTCCATCCAGGCTGCTGACTGTTCCACCAGAACTTTCTACTGTCATTTCCATCTACTTGAGACAGCTTTTCCTTTCTACTCTTCCTTTTTTTTTTTTTTTGAGATTGGAAAACAGCAGATCTCTGGCCTTCATCTCTCCACTCTTTTTCCCATTTCTGAAGAAAGTTCAAAAACATATGGAGCCTAGAGGAAAAGAAGGGAAGGAAGGGAAAAGAGCAGAGTAGTTGGGGTTCTGCTTCTTGACACCCATACAGAGTGAAAACGTCTAGGTGGTGGTGGTGGTGGTGATGTAAAAGACAAAGGACCTTGGCAGGCATCAAGGTAGTGTCCTGGAGGCACTTTTGTGTCCACAGAAACTTGCCAACCACAGCTGTAGCAGATTGTTTATTGTGGTTTAACATTAGTCTTAATTTTCTGTTTACACGGTCTTAGTCTGAAAGTTAGGAAGATGCTTCTTATATATATTTGGGCATGTGCGTTCATGCACATACACAAATACACTTTCTTTCTCAAGTTATATTCCCAATCGGTGGTAATAGGAGATGAGAGATCCGACCCTCGACCCCTCTTGTGTGTGGTGCCGCAGGGTTTGGTTCTCTCTCCTCTCCTATTTAATATCTACATGAAATCACTGGGTGAGATCATCCGCCACCACGGGATGAGGTATCATAAATATGCTGATGATAATTATATATCTCCATCCCGGGTGGGGTAAGTGATGCGGTGGCTGCCCTTTCTCAGTGCCTGGGGGATGTGGGGGTCTGGATGTGGAACAACAGGCTTCGGATGAACCCTGGTAAGATGGAGTGGCTGTGGATTGATGGCTCTTCTGGATCCAGGATGTTGTCATCTCTAGTTTTGATTGGGGTGGCACTACCCCATTCAGACTCAGTGTGGAACCTGGGGGTCCTTCTGGACTCACGACTCCTCAAATTGCAGGTGGCAGTCGTGGCCAGAAGGGCCTTTGCTCAACTTCATGTTGTGCACCAGCCACGCCCTTTCCTGGATCAGGTTGCCCTCCGAACAGTCACTCATGCCCTGGTTATCTCCCATATAGACTATTGCAACATGCTCTACATGGGGCTACCCTTGAAGAGTATCCGGAAGCTTCAGCTGGTTCAGAATGTGGCTGTGCACGCAGTTTTCGGTGCCCCAAGATCGGCACATGTGACACCTCTGCTGCGCAAGCTGCATTGGTTACCAGTTTGCTTCCGGGTCCAATTCAAGGTGTTGGTTATTACTTTTAAAGCCCTACATAGCATGGGACCAGGTTACCTGAGGGACCGTCTCATCCCTATAACATCGAACCATCCCACCCGGTCATGCAGAGAGGGCATGCTGCGGACCCTGACAATAAGGGAATTTCACTTGGTGGAGTCCAGGAGGTGGGCCTTCTCTGCAGTGGTGCCCATCCTCTGGAACTTTCTACCCCCAGAGGTGAGGCAGGCCCCCTCGCTCCCGACCTTTCAGAAAAATTTGAGGACCTGGTTCTGCCGCCTCGCTTGGGATGGGATGGGTAACAGCTCCTCCTGGGGGTGGCTTGCACCATAGAGCCCTTTTAAATATGATCCTATCACCTCTTGGATTTCATACTTAATTTATTTTTTACTTGTAGGTGTGTTATATTGTATTTTATACATTTTAATTGTTGACTCTGCTGTAAACCGCCCAGAGTCCCCCTTTTCAGGGGGAGATGGGCAGTGATAGAAGTTGGAGAAATAAATAAATAAAAATAAATAAATATATTGTTAAGGGCATTCAGTGATTAACAGTTCTATATACAGAAGAGAAGTTGTTGAAGATACATTTGAAATAGCATACAAATAATTTAGTATAACTGACACATAGGAACAAATGGTCACTTCTACTAATTACAATTGTTAAAAAGCAATTGTAATATTTATTTATTTATTTATTTTCTATCCTGCCTTTATTATTTTTATAAATTTTATAAATTTTATATTTTTTATATTTTTATATTATTTTTGTATTATATTTATATTATTTATATTATTTTTATAAATAACTCAATATGTTAGCAGTTGTGCTATTTTGACTATGGTAATGTTAAACATGAACAAGAGTGATGTAAATTAATTACCAGAGAGTTTAAGTTTTTTTATTTTTAACAATAAATGTGCATTTTTGCTAACAATCCAAATGTTTCTTTTCAAGGGTGTCTTTTCCCTGGGATAAGCATTTTCTCTGCACAAAAAATGTATGTTCTTTAAAAAAAACCTGGGACACTAATAATATCTGTTATTCCCTTCTCCCTGTAGGATTAATATGTGTATTTTAGATTGAGGTTATACATTTTGCAAATGACAAGCGATATTGGAGGAATTTTTTACAGTTCTCTTTTTTAAAAAAAAATAGTATGACCCCTGAAGCTAGAATGAAGCTGATAATTTACAATGTCTGGTAGCATCTTCCTCAAAATATTTATTCTCTCATAAATTTCTTACAAAGTTCATATGGTCAGAGAAGTTACACTAGAAAAGAAGGCTTTTCTCGACTAATTTAGGAAAAGGAGGTGGGGCGGAGGAGGGGAGAATTATGTAGAACTGTGGCCAAATGGACTAAGGACTGAATACAAGTGAGGCTGAAATGGTCTGGAGCCATTCCTTACCCTTTGCCAGGCTGTCATATTTTCATTTATAGCTATGCTATTTTAAAATAATACTACTGTATCATTGAAATGCTGGGATTTAGGGGAAAAAAGAAGAAAAAACAGGTTACAAATAAATGCCTTTTGCCATTCAAGAATTCCTCATTATCTTTTCTCTCTCTTCAGTCTCCTTTTTCTATATGCAGATTTTTTTAGAGGCGAAATGTTCCTTTTCTCCATTAGGTATGCAAATTCCTCTTCTAAGTTTAAGAAAAGCATTGAGTTAAGTTGTATTATATGCAAAACTATTCCTTCTCTATTACTTATGTGGAGGTGGCATTTCACTGCACAAAAATATTGTTCCTATTGTCTAGAATAGCTCTCATATACTTAACATGAGGAATTGGAGAAGAACCTGGCCCAACAGAATGTTGCAACTATTTTCAGCTTCTACTTCAAATGACAATAAAATATTATAACCAAGACTTGCTTGGTTTTGTGTGAGACTAGATTTTTTTTCTCTAATTATTGTACATTTTATTTTAAGCTTACAGTCCCATTCCATTGGATCTTTCTTTATTTTCTGGTATAGCAACAGAGTTCCGGGCACATCATATAATGACCAAACTATAATTAATTAATTAATTAATATATACAGTATATATATACAGTATATATATTATAGTCTATTAATTATTAAATGCAACTATTTACCTTTGACTTGATTTTAAAAATGTGAAGTTTTAACCTTAAATCCAGTTTCTACTCTGTCTGTTACCAATTTATTCATAAGAAGCCATTTAGATAGGATTTTGCCAGATATATATACAAATACATCCATCTGCTTGCTTAATAAATTTATTTTTATTCCAGTTCAGCTCATAGTAATTCGTCTCTTTTATAACAGATTAAATATGTGGTGCAAATTATCTCAGCTTACCCATCTCCCCTAATTTTTTGTGAGACAGAGATTTAGAACTAATTGTATTAATCAAGAACAAAGACTGAGTTGAATCTTTCTCACCTGGTCTTTTTTATGTGATCAGGTTTATAGGAAGCCTTTATAGTTTATAGGTATGGCTTTCATCAGCTATGAGTTGCAAAACAAAAAAATCAAATACATTAAATGAAATGAATAAAATAATAGCTTCCTGAAAAAAATATCACTATTGTCCTACTGGCTCATAGAATATAGCAGACAGGCAGTAAAACACCTCTTCCGTGTCTCGTCATTCTTTTTTCCCTATATTTTTTTAAAAACCAGCTTTTTTCTATCAAAGGGAAACCTGCCTTTCTTATCTTCAAGCAACTGGTAGAGGAAAAAATCTATAAGTTTCCTCTAATGATTAAATAGGAATGGTAGTTCTCAAGATCGACTTTGCTTAGACCCCACTTAATATAATATGTCTTGATGTTAGCTTTCTCCATCCTTATAGAGCATATTTTGAAGGAAACAAGGTAAAACATATGTATCGTGGGCACAATCCCAGGCTCATCATGGACTTAGAGTTACCATGAGTACTCACAATTATTAACAATTTATTCATTAACAATTTATCTTTATTAACAATAATGAATGCCATCAATCATCATTAGCAGGACTCAATAGCATTTACAACAAAACTCCTTAATAATATCCATGCATGGGGACACTTGTCTTTAAAGAAATCAACAAAGGATCCTAATAGCCCCTTAGAAAAAATACACGTTTTATGATATATACTTTCATATACATTACACACTTCAGTAGATGCATGCAAAGTTATATTATGATAGAACTCTGTGTGTCTGTGTGTGTGTGTGTGTGTGTGTGTGTGTGAGTGAGAGAGAGAGAGAGAGAGAGAGAGAGAGAGAGAGAGAGAGAGAGAGAATACACACATACACACAGCATCTACATGGATAACATAAACTGTGAACTTAGAATTGAAATATACACTCTAATAATGAACTCCCAGAGGCAGTTTGGTGTAGTGGTTAAGGCACCAGGCTAGAAACTGGGAGATCGTGAGTTCTAGTCCTGCCTTCGGCACAAAGCCAGCTGGGTGACCTTGGGCCAGTCTCTCTCTCTCAGCCCTAGGAAGCAGGCAATGGCAAACCACTTCTGAAATCAAGAAAACTGCAGAGACTAGTCCAGGCAGTCACCAGGAGTCAAAAAACTGATTTGAAGGCCTCCTCCTCCTCCTCCTCCTCCTCCTCCTTCTTCTAAATATTGACAAAGCCATTTTTGAGCATCATGCAGGATAACACCTCAAGAATCAGGTTCAGTGAATGTGGTCTACCAAAGCTGATGATGTGATAAACGTGTTTATCTCAAAGGTGTCATATAAGACTCATGGCAGTAGAGTCATCAGGCAACCCCTTTTTAGGAAAAGAGAGAGGAAGAGAGAAAGTGTATGTGTCTAATTGTGGAGAGAGATATGTCACTATCGATAGAATGGACTCACTGTATATTTTGATTCAATGTTGTTTCCAGAAAGTAATTGAATCAGTTTTTTTAAGGCTGGGATTGTGTACTATTTGGTTAGGACTATACCATTTCATACGCTATCATATATTATAAAACAGATGAGTAGTTAATAGGATTACAAATTCTCCTGTGTCAATATAGAGACTAATGGGCTTATTTTGAATGAATACATAGGAAGCAACTTACATCCTATTAACTTAACTTGGTTATCTTTCTGGAAGTATATTATTACTTGAGAAGTGGAAGCTATGTTTTACATTGTTACTTTGATGTATAACCATTATTTGTGGGCAGGTTTGTTACAAATCATAAATTAGAACTGTTCAGTGAAGGAACCCCAACATCAAATCATGCCAGAATAGATTATGAAATTTACTTGCAAGAGGCTTAATCTGGGTTCTGTGAAGTTTATCTCCTGTTCCCTGCAAATTCTTCTGTCCCAGCTGCTCTTCAAATTGCTGTGATGCCAGAGGAGGTTGGAATGCTTATTTTAATTGGTGAGTAGGGAAATGTCAGCCAGAAAAAAATGACAATTAGGCTTCTGTCAATCAGTTTATATACAATAAGGCAAAGAGATGCAGGGCTTTCATACTAGTATTTAGCCTAGGATTTAAGCAGCATAAAAGGACTGTACTTGTTTATCCATTTTACACAGGTTGTGGTAGATCAATTTGGAGAAATAAGGGCCACTGAAAAAAGATTCAGTCTGAAATGCATAGTCTTGGTGGACTATCTCAAAGGGCTGATGCTTACAGAAACAGAGGTGAAAGAAGTTGTCTATGTGGGCAAAATACTAGATCATATTTTAGATTATTAAACTAAAATACAATTACCTGAATCTATATTTTAACACGAACAACTAATGAGGCCAATCAAAGAAAAAAAAAACTTAAAAGAAAACAGACGGGGAACTAGGAGGGAAGGAAGTATTATGTAGAGATTCCACATTCTTAAAGTACTTAAGAAGTAGGTGGTGTAACTTTAAAAAACTTTTGAAGACTTGGAATATGTGTAATTATAGCTTTGTAATTTGGGTAATTTGGATGCTGTCAAGGTGATGCATGCCATATGCCAGCAAATTTGGAAAACACAAGAATGGCCATCAGATTGGAAAAAATCAATTTATATCCCCATACCAAAAAAGGGAAGCACTAAAGAATGTTCAAACTATCAAACAGTGGCACTTATTTCACATGCCAGTAAGGTAATGCTCAAGATCTTGCAAGGTAGACTCCAGCAATTCATGGAGCGAGAATTGCCAGAAGTACAAGCTGGGTTTAGAAAAGGCAGAGGAACTAGAGACCAAATTGCCAATATCCGCTGGATAATGGAGAAAGCCAGGGAGTTTCAGAAAAAACATCTATTTCTGTTTTATTGACTATTCTAAAGCCTTTGACTGTGTGGATCATAACAAATTGTGGCAAGTTCTTGGTGGTATGGGGATACCAAGTCATCTTGTCTGCCTCCTGAGGAATCTGTATAACGACCAAGTAGCAATGGTAAGAAGAGAGCACGGAACAACGGACTGGTTTAAGATTGGGAAAGGAGTACGGCAGGGCTGTATACTCTCACCCTACCTATTCAACCTGTACGCAGAACACATCATGTGACGTGCTGGGCTTGATGAATCCAAGGCTGGAGTTAAAATCACTGGAAGAAACATTAACAATCTTAGATATGCAGATGATACCACTTTGATGGCTGAATGCGAGGAGGAGTTGAGGAGCCTTATGACGAAGGTGAAAGAAGAAAGTGCAAAAGCTGGGTTGCAGTTAAACCTCAAAAAAAAACCAAGATTATGGCAACCAGCTTGATTGATAACTGGCAAATAGAGGGAGAAGACGTGGAGGCAGTGACAGACTTTGTATTTCTAGGCGCAAAGATTACTGCAGACGCTGACTGCAGCCAGGAAATCAGAAGACGTCTACTTCTTGGGAGGAGAGCAGTGGCAAATCTTGATAAAATAGTTAAGAGCAGAGACATCATACTGACAACAAAGGTCCGCATAGTTAAAGCAATGGTATTCCCTGTAGTAACCTATGGCTGTGAGAGCTGGACTATAAGGAAGGCTGAGTGAAGGAAGATAGATGCTTTTGAACTGTGGTGTTGGAGGAAAATTCTGAGAGTGCCTTGGACTGCAAGAAGGTCAAACCAGTCCATACTCCAGGAAATAAAGCCAGACTGCTCACTTGAGGGAATGATATTAAAGGCAAAACTGAAGTACTTTGGCCACATAATGAGAAGACAGGATACCCTGGAGAAGAAGCTGATGCTAGGGAAAGTGGAAGGCCAAAGGAAGAGGGGCCGACCAAGGGCAAGATGGATGGATGATATTCTGGAGGTGACAGACTCAACCATGGGGGAGCTGGGGATGGTGACGGCCGACAGGAAGCTCTGGCGTGGGCTGGTCCATGAAGTCACGAAGAGTCGGAAGCGACGAATAAACGAATAAACAACAAAAAAATTGGGTAAGAAGAAGGCCTGGATAATGTTTGACCATGAGTGAAAATTATGTTTTTGTTTAGCAGGGATTTTAGTAGGCTGGCTTCAAAAAAGGGTTGGACCAATACATGGAGGTCCTGGGGATCGATGGCTATTAGCCTTGATAGCGGTGTGACTGCTTCTGAAGGCCATCTGCTGGGAGACTAGTGGGCTTCCTTGTGCAGTTGGTTGCCCACTGCGAGAACAGACTGCTGGACTAGATGGGCCAGGGATCCGATCCAGCAGGACACTGCTTATGTGCTTATGTTCTAACTTCTAACTACCTGTTTACCAGACCTTTTACACTTCAGGAATCAGAACATGATATGCTTTGGAAAATGTATATACTTAATTTTAGAGAAACAGTCAGACTGTAATCTTCCAGAATCCAATAAAGTTTGAAAACTTTGGCACCGTGAATCTGTTCTAACTTGCTTTGAAAAACTATCTGTGGTTTCATTTTATTTCTGCTATTTTTAAAATTTATTTTCCACCTTATAGGCTTCATCTGGATGCACAATATGACCAGACAGTAACTACAATTATTTAAAAAATGAATTATATCTGTTTAAAAATAATTGAAAACACAAAATCTTCTCAAAACTGTCTTCAAAAACATCCTGAGAAATATCAGGAGACAAACATTGAATATAGACGTTTTATATGTCAAGCACCTCTGAAAAACCAGCTTTAACTTGCTTCCACAAGCTCCTGAAGACCTGACCAAAGCTGCAGGCCCATATGCAGAAATCTCTGAGAGGAAGCCTTGACTTCTCAGTGGCCTTTGTTCTCAGGACATTCCCAGGAATGTTTACAATAAAATTATGGGACCTAAAGATGCTGGTTATGCTCTTCTGTCTCTGATAGTAGCATAATGGAAGGACATAATACCTTGCATCAAACATAAAGCTACCTTTTAATTGTCCCTCCTCACCCCAGAAACTTTTTTTTTGTCCAGGTCAGAACAGAACTGGCTCTGAGAATTGAATTTCAAAAAGTGTGATAAAAACATCTAGAATAAATCTGAGTTGGAGATGATCTCCTCCTGCTTAATTATGGCTTGACATCCCCAACATCCTCTTCATTAGTTCCCTGCACACCTTTTCTCCCTTAGCAGAGGCAGAGGAAGAGAGGAGGAGGAGGATTTTAAAAAAAAAACCATTCCCTTCCTCCTCCTCCTTCAGGCAAACCCATCCAGTGTTATGCCTAAGGCTTCCCTCAATACTTCTCTTAAAGTCTTCCTAGGTTTGTACTGTGGCATACTGTTATCCAGTACTGTCACAATGATGGAAGAAGGGAGACACAAAAGGAAAGCATTCACTTTTATGATAGGAAAAGCCCTGGCAGGTCAAGCTAAATGCAACTGATACACAGAGATAAGATATCTCTGGTTCTGGAGAGAATAAATATCCATCATGGCTAATAGCTATTAGTACTCTGGTTATTCATATATTTATTTAGTTTCCTTTCAAATCCATCTATGTGACTGGGCACCAGCTCCTATTATGTTAGTCAATGCCATCAAGCTGGATAAAATATTTACCTCCCCCTGTTTTGAGTTTTGCAACTTTCAGCTTTATAAATAGCTATAATAGATACAGACATTTGAGAGAGGGCTCTTTTCCTGACTCTATATAGTTTTGCAAGCCTCCATCATGTTCCCTTACCTGGCTACTTTAAAGTTAAAAAGCCCAAATACATTCAGTCTTCCGGCTAGTGACATTGCTCAAATCCTTTATCGCTTGGATTCCCCTTTCCAGTTCTACAGTATCCTTTCAAGATATAGTGGCACCATGGAGTTACAAGAGCTTTGTCATATTGACATGTTTAGGTTCTATACCCTTTATGATAATCTTGATCATAGAATTTTCTTTTTTCAGAGCCGTCCCTTACTAAGTCAGTGATTTCACTGAGCTATACAGTATAATCTCCATTTCTCTTTTCTGAACAGTTATTTCCAGTTTAGACCCTACAGTGCAAAAATGTGAAATCAGGCTTTGGCTCTAATATGCATTGTCTTACAATTTTCTTGTTTTCGCATTGGGACATATTTTAATGTTCATTTCTACTGTTTGGATCATTTTGGAGTTCCTTGTAGTTACTTGTTGTAAGCCCTTGACAACTTGATGTTACCAGTAAATCTGGCTATTGCATCATGCTAGATCACTTAGGAAGAAATTTAAAAATACCATGCACAGATACACAGATCATTGAGGGATTCCAATGACTACATTTCTGCATTGGGATAACTGTTCATTATTTATGTTCTTTAATCTTCAGCGATACTTTCCTCTCATTAAATTTGACAATAAGGTTTAGAAGTTTACCTTTTTTGCCATTGTTTGTCTTTGCTGCTCAGATTTTCTGGAAATGTCAGTTCAGGCACAGGAATTTGTGCTACATCTTTTGCAGTAAAAATAGGCATGGAGAATCCATTTAGCTTTGCTTTAATCATCTCACCTCTCTTTTGCCATCTAGTAGTCCAATGGTTTTTCTATCCTGTTTCCTGCTATTAATGGGTTTTATTTATTAATGGCCAAACTAATATTATTAGCAATATGAACCTTCTTACTGATACAAACCTTCTGTATGGTTTACTGCCTTTTTTTAAATTTTATGTTCTGTTTAATTCTCCTAATCTCTTGTTTCCCCATGATTCTTCTGTCTAGAGCAGTGTTTCTCAATCATGGCAACTTGAAGATGTGTGAACTTCAACTCCCAGAATTCCCCAGCCAGCCACACATCTTCAAGATGTCAGAAGTCCACACATCTTCAAGTTGCCAAGATTGAGAAACACTGCTCTAGAGACTAATAAGGAAACCGTTTAGGGGAGCTGGCAATGGCTGAAGGGCACAGACAGGCATTTTTCTACGCCTTCACTCTCTATGCTAAACACTTTCTGTGTTCTGAGTTCTTTGGCTTTTCAACTCCACCCCACCCCAGAAAACCCGGGATATTTTCTGAGTTAATCCAAGAAGAACTTGGTAGATTACATCCTTTTCTAGCAGGGAATAGTGCAAGACATGGTAGGGCTCCATGCTTTCATGGTTATAGCTGAGACTTCAAATAAATGAAAGAGAACTGGAGAGAGGATTCAGATTCAGAATCTTAAAGGTCAGGCTGGAGATGCCACAATTAACTTCAGTTCAGTTTCAAAACCAGGTATCGCTGATGAATTGTCCTAACTCTTAGAAGACAGATGGAAGCACAGTAAATAAATAAAAGAGTAAGGGTATCATTTGCATTTAATTACAATCAAGGGTGGGGGTACATATTGCTATCCATGTCTAAGGCAAGCCTATAACGTGAACTAAAGAGCTATATTACAGCATACATAGGCAATGTCTATGTAAATAAATAAATAAATAAATAAATATTTATTTTATACTATATCTTAATTTAGGAATTTCTATGCCATCTGCTTTTCTGTTCTCCCATTATCAGACATTACTTGTGATCATCCACCGAGGCAGCAAAATTAAATGAAACTTGTGATGCAGGCATCAGTATTGTATGTGTATACACATGTGCCCTCCTGCTGTATAACATACATCAGTTTCTGCTGTGTCTTTCTGGGAAAGAAAAGAGTCCAGCGTATGCAGTAATTGCTTGAAAGTTATGTTCTCCAAGACATTCTGCAGTCTTTCAATGTATTTCTAAGAATGTGGGGGAGACAAAGTAGAAAACTGTGCAGTAATAAACAATGCCCACGTTTCCCTCAAACAATGCATATCTATGCTTTGAAGGTCACGTCAAGTACTTTGAATTAAATTTTAAGATTTACTTTTTCATGCATCATAATAACCTGAAAAGGAAAGAACGCAAGCTTTGTTTTAAAATGTTTAATTTTTTGAATGCCTGTATCAGAAGCATCTAACTGATCTTGGCTAGCCTTGAAAAAATTAAGTAGGATTAGGCTTGGTGAGTGCTTGCATAGGAGATCAGGAAGTTCCAGCTGGGAAGTTT
The DNA here is from genome assembly GCA_023362775.1 of Charina bottae. Lineage (NCBI taxonomy): Eukaryota > Metazoa > Chordata > Lepidosauria > Squamata > Charinaidae > Charina > Charina bottae. The sequence continues at coordinate 110,511,375 of JALMGJ010000002.1, forward strand.
TAAAAAAAATTCTCAAAAGAAGGCAATGGCACACAGCTTCCATACAGTTGTCAAGAAAACTAACAGCACAGGACCACGTGGTCACCATGAGGATATTTGCCTTCATGTTTAAGAAAAATCTATTTTTGCATTGCATATACTAGTTACATATCTGTGTTAGCCACTCACCTCCAAAGGATTTCATTGCAAACTGTCATAAATGTGTTTTATTTTAGTTGCCTTAGGCTTGATGTTTTTCATAACCTGCTGTAGATTTTAGTTCTGTATATGCACGTTATGTTTATGGAATTTCAGAGACTTGATGATTCTATAACACTAGCATTATTTTCTATAGGATACATATTTATTTTTCTTGTGGTTCTATAATCAAATTTTTTAGCTCCTTTATAGTGCTTCAGACAGCAATCCAAAATAGTTGCCAGTACTCTTTTAACACTAGAATAAACTTCTGTTTGATGTTTGTTTTAAAAAGAGAGATGAAAAAGTAAAAGGCTATTCAGCAATTCAAGCTTTACCAGCAATAATCTCCTTTGCTCTCATCATTTCTAACCAATTATCAGCTTGGTTCAAAGGGTTTTGAATGATTGCCACCATAACATAAAGGGAACAGTCATTCCTATTGCTTCCCAATAAATGTTTGTAGGTAGTCTGTCTATGCTTCATGTAGTGAAGTGCTCAGAGTGTTTCCGTCAACTAAATGAAAGCAAATATACTTTAATGAAATTAGCTGTAATTGGGGTTGAATATAGTAATACTCGGGGGGGGGGGGGCGCAATGGCTCAGTGGTTAAGATGCCAGGCTTGTCGATCGGAAGGTTGGCGGTTCGAGCCCCGAGCCCCGTGTGACGGAGTGAGCTCCCGCACTCACCCCAGCTCTTGCCAACCTAGCAATTCGAAAGCATAAAAATGCAAGTAGATGAATAGGTACCACTTCGGTGGGTAGGTAACAGCATTCCACGTGCGTCATGCTGGCCACATGACCGCGGAAGCGTCTTTGGACAATGCTGGCTCTGCGGCTAACAAATGGAGATGAACACCGCCCCCTAGAGTTGGACACGACTGTGCAGGGGAAATCTTTACCTCTTTTATAGTAGTACTCACTACCCTTTATTCAGAACTCCTCCACTTCAGGTCACTGAGGGCAAACAGCACAGAAATCATTTTTTGGATTGTGTTGCATCTAAAAATATACTCTGCAGGATACAAGCATAATCCCACTGGCATAATCCAGGTCTGCACAATGATGATCCACAGTAGGTGATGTTCACAGCCCTAATATGGCCATCAGATTGCTCCGACTAATCACTCAGGCAAGGCATTTAATTTCAAGTTCTTGTAAAAGAGTCTTCTATATCTTGGTTCTCTTGAGAGATATTGGACTTGAACCTCTGAAATTTTAATGTCTATGCTTACTGCAAATTTTGGGAGTTGAAGTTTAATGTATTTGGAGGGTACAAAGTTGGGAAAGCTCCTCCTTACACTATACAGAGCTTGTAAAATTCAGTTACATGATTGCCAAATATATTTTTGTTGTTGTTGTTGTTCAGTCGTTTAGTTGTGTCCGACTCTTCGTGACCTCATGGACCATAGCACGCCAGGCCTTCCTGTCCTCCACTCTCTCTCGGAGTTTACTCAAATTCATGTTCATTACATCGGTGATGCTATCTAACCATCTCATCCTCTGCCGTCCCCTTCTCCTTTTGCCTTCAGTCTTTCCCAGCATCAGGGTCTTTTCCAGTGAGTCCTCTCTTCGCATTAGGTGGCCAAAGTATTTGAGTTTCAGCTTCAGCATCTGTCCTTCCAATGAGCAGTCAGGGTTGATTTCCTTTAGGATTGACTGATTTGACCTCCTTGCAGTCCAAGGGACTCTTAAGAGTCTTCTCCAGCACCACAGTTCAAAAGCATCAATTCTTTGGCGCTCAGCCTTCCTTATGGTCCAACTCTCACAGCCATACATTACTACTGGAAAAACCATAGCTTTAACTATACGGACCTTTGTTGGCGAGGTGATGTATCTGCTTTTTAATATGCTGTCTAGGTTTGCCATAGCTTTCCTCCCAAGGAGCAAGCGTCTTTTAATTTCATGGCTGCAGTCACCGTCTGCGGTGATCTTGGAGCCCAAGAAAATAAAATCTGTCACTGCTTCCATTTCCTCTCCTTCTATTTGCCAGGAAGTGATGGGACCAGATGCCATGATCTGGGTTTTTTTAATGTTGAGTTTCAAGCCAGCTTTTGCACTCTCCTCTTTCACCCTCATCAAGAGGCTCTTTAGTTCCTCTTCACTTTCTGCCATTAGGGTGGTATCGTCTGCATATCTGAGGTTGTTGATATTTCTCCTGGCAACCTTAACTCCGGCTTGTGATTCATCCAGCCCGGCATTTCTCATGATGTATTCTGCATATAAGTTAAATAGGCAGGGTGATAATATACAGCCTTGTCGTACTCCTTTCCCAATTTTGAACCAGTCGGTTGTTCCATGTCCGGTTCTAACTGTTGCTTCTTGACCCACATACAGGTTTCTCAGGAGACAGGTAAGGTGGTCTGGTACTCCCATCTCTTTAAGAATTTGCCACAGTTTGTTAGCGTAGTCAATGAAGCAGAAGTAGATGTTTTTCTGGAACTCTTGCTTTTTCCATGATCCAGCGAATGTTGGCAATCTGATCTCTAGTTCCTCTGCCTCTTCGAAACCCAGCTTGCACTTCTGGTAGTTCTCGGTTCACATACTGCTGAAGCCTAGCTTGTAGGATTTTGAGCATAACCTTTAAGTAAGGTTAAATAAGATTTACAAAAAAAACTGAAATCCAAGATGGCGTCCGCGAACAGACGCCGACCGCTGCTGCTCTGAAGAGGGAGAAACTGTTGGCGTTTCTGACCCTCATCTCAGCCCCCACCGGTTAGTCGAGTTGGAGGGGATTCTAGGGACCCCGACCATTGTATTAAGCTGGGTCGGAGTCGGATAGAACCCCCGAATGGAGTGGTGGAGTGCGGCGAGATCACGGCGGACTGCAAGGAACCTGGGACTCTGGAGGACGAGCGACGAACGGCGCGACAGACCCCGGCAGACCCCGGACGTTCCCGTCGACGACGCGGGGGCCCTGGTGACACGGCCCTCAGTGCTGGACGGTGGTCGTCCGAACGCCCCTTACCCTGCTATCCTTTTAACTGGCGGTGGATGTAGCTCGAATCGGGGCGGTGCGTGCAGACGAGGTGTGGCGGAGTGGTCTGAAGAAACAGCTGAGCAGCGCGTTGGCTCAGTAATAGACCAGCCTGACGCCCAGCAGCCTTGGGGAGTGGAGTTGGAGCTGGCTTTACCAATCTCCCTGCTGGCTTTGACTGCAAGGACTGATCTGGTGGTGTGGTGGATTCCAGCAGTGTGGCGGACTCTGTTGCGACGGGCCGGTTCTGGCAGTCCAGTGAACTTTGGGGACATTTAGACTCTGGTCACGTGGCTGGTGTGAGCGATCGGATGAACCCAGGACTGCAGCTTCGAGTCAGAGCGAGTGGCTTTGTTTTGGACCACTCAAAGAATAACATCAATGGTCCCTCGTTTTCTGACTATGCTGCAGACTTTGATTATCATCTAGATTTCCCCCCGTCTATTAGAGGTGGCAGAGGTTTGGGTCCCCTTGTTGTGAGAGTGGTATTCCCCTGGGTGTGGGAGAGCCAGGGGGAGGCCAGAACTGAATGATAGTATACAAGAGTGCCCACCCCTGAGTGAGAGACAGGTGGTGGGCAGGAGTGGATGTGGCCCCTCTGACCTGTGAGAGAGGTTGAGGAGGGGGCATAAAGAGTGTGGAGTGAGTGGTTCGGGGGTGGTTGGGTTCTCACAGCGCCGAAAGCTAACCGCTGGTGCGCTGGTGGGCCTCCTGCCTCCTGAGAGTGACTGGGTACGGGAGGATGTGTGCATGGGAGAGGGGACCCTTGTTTCAATCTGGGGTTTTCGGAGGTCCGGTGGTGGAGGCAACCGGGCCTGAAAACTCTGGGGGCTATGGGGCGGGCGGTTCTATTGAGGTGGTGACGGGTCGGGGATGTTATGGCGGGAGCCGGAGGGCAGGCCATCGTTGGGGAAGACGCCCCCGGTGTTTATTACCGGTGGCGTGTTCCGGCCCTCCAGGCTCAAACCTAGGCCCTGGTCAACAGATCCTCGAGGGCCCTGGATTCCGGCTGTTGTTGCTTAACGCCAGGTCGGTTAATAACAAGGGCCCCCTCATATGTGATTTGATCACGGAGGAGGGGGCCGACCTGGCGTGTATTACCGAAACCTGGCTGGGCATAGGAGGAGGGGTTGCCCTCTCGGAGATCTGCCCGGCCGGGTTTCAAGTATGGCACCAGCCGAGACTTCGGGGTAGGGGAGGAGGGGTGGCAGTTGTTATCAGAGAGTCGATGGTAGCCTTCAGGGGCGCTGCTCCACAAGTAACCGGATGTGAGACCCTGTTTTTCAAGTTGGGTTCCCGAGAGCAGTTGGGAGTGTTGCTGCTGTACCAGCCTCCCTGCTGCGTAGCAACCTCCCTGCCTGAGCTGCTGGAGGCCGTCTCGGGGTTGGCGGTGGAGTTCCCCAGGCTTATGGTTCTGGGGGACTTCAATCTGCCGTCTCTGGGACGGGCCTCGGAGGCGGCTCGGGAGTTCATGGCCACCATGGCAGCCATGGGCCTGACTCAGATTATTCGGGACCCGACTCGAGACAGTGGCCTCACTCCGGACTTGGTGTTCTTGTCGGAGCAATGGCAAGGTGATCTGGGGGGTGAGTTACATCTTTCCCCATTGTCATGGTCAGATCATGCCCTGGTGGCCCTGAGATTCTCTTTTTTTTTTTTTTTTATTAAATTTTATTAAGTTTTACAATACATAATAAAATTTAAAGTAGAAAAAAGAAATAGAAACAGAAATACAAAATAAGAAAAAGAAAAAGAAAAAGTGAAGTCAAGAAATAATAAGCAAAGAAAATATAGAAAATAGATGTCCTCCAATCTATCTTTGAACTTAAAGTACAACAATTGATTTTAAATGTTAGTCCTTCATACAGTATACAGGAACTTTTCTTTGTCATATGCCTTTTGATTTCTTTAATCCAATCTTCTAACCTTCATCTTACTGTCTCCCAATAATCCATCTTTGGCTTCCACTCCTTGAAGTAGTAGTTAAATGTTGAATGTTCATTACTACATATTTATATCTTCAATAAAGACCAATTAGTATAACAAATAAAAGCCTTATTTACTTCTAATAAACTACAATATATTCTATTCATATTATGACTCATAACCTAACATGTTATGTAACTTAATACATAATTTAGCAATTCTTATAGTGTTCATACATATATATTTCTATAATTTAATTCTAATATATATATATATATCCATAAAAAAGGAATTCTTGAATCTCAATTATCCATCTGTAATTTCCATTCCTTGTAGTAGTGTCCATTTAAACTAAGTGCATAATCTATCATATCACTTAACCTAATAGCTAATATATCAATTCTTATAATATTCATACAATACATATTGATATATATCATCCTGTAGTAACCATCATTCTAATTCCATCATATCATTATCTTCTCATAAATATATCTCTAAGGAAAACAATATTCTATAATATCAACTTGTGTTTGTATTTAGCATCTTACATTTAGAATATCACTTTTTATATATCCATACAATTTCTCATAACAATTCAAGTCCATATTTTCATTAGCCTTTATATCCATACAGTTTCTCATATCTTCTGTTTAGGTTATGCCAAAATCACAATACACTGTGACAGATTCGCAATATACAGCCTGCTCTTTTCTATATCTCATATAGAATATCAGAGCAACCTTCTCTCCCTTTCCACATATTTCACAACATCCATCCAACTGTGCACCCATATTTTCACTCTGTCTCCACTGCCACAACATATCTATACCAAGATTGTAGTGTAAAGCCTTCAGAATGTTCTTCTGAACTAATATACTCAAAATTTCCTCCTTCTGTTTCTCCTCCACTTGAAAAACATTTTTCCTTTCTGTCTCCGTTTCTGTTCTCTGTTCTTTCTCTCTGTTTTGCAGAGTTACAAACAGTAATTCCAACGACCTTTGAATATTTGAAAAAGCCTCAGTAATCTCTCTTCTGAGCTCCTCAGGTACAAGTTGGAAAGCCATCTTTCCTGTGTCCTTCAAATTAAAACAACAACCCTTCTAGTCAAAACAATAATCATGTAATCTGTCCATGGAATACTACCAGCAAAATCTATTAAGCAGAACTTCGTTGTTGTTGTTTTTTTTTTAAAGTCAAAAGAAAAAAGAAAGTTCCAATAATCCAAAATACAGGAGATAATAATATTTTAAACAGTTTATAGAAGGAGAAATAAAAAATATATTCCAAATGAAGCAAAATCCAACCAGGGAGGATGTAGAAAAAGAAGACAAGGAAAAAAACACGTTACCCTGTGTTTTTATTCTTCAAACTGCGGGCTTTCGTTCTTCAAGCTGCAAGCTGCTTAATCCAAACAAAGAGTTTCTCAAAATATGAATAGTCATTTAGTTTATCAAGCGAAGAATTACAAACAGAGTCTCTTAAATCCCTCTAATACAAAAGAGAAGTAAAAAAAAAAATGCAGACGTTTCATTATGTTGCAAATATAGAGTCCATCAAACTTCCACCAGAATCAGTTATAGCAAAGAAAGCACAAAGTTAGCCAACATTTTCAACAAAGTCCAAAAAATAGATCTTAGATTTCAAAAATATTTTAATCTAAAAAAAACATTCCTAAAGTGATCTAAAAGCGGCTGGGCGCTCTTGTGTCTCTTCAAAGAGACTTGTTTCCCCTGCGAGAGCCTGATATATCTCGGCCATTGCCTTGCACTTACCCTGTTCCTTCCGCGGTGGAAAACTACAGAAAAAACAAGGGTAGGCAATCCCAATGGCCCCACGAGTAATCTTCTGGTCTCCCCCTCTCCAGGGGAAAAAAAACTTCAGTGGACCCCAACTTCTGCAATCCACTGCAAGCAAGGGAAATTCAGTCAGTTCTCAGCTTCTCTGAGAAATCTGACTGGTCGAGCTGGCAGCCAAGCCTGGAGTCCGGCCCTGAGATTCTCATATGCTGCCCCACTCCGCAGGGAGGCTGGACCTATTCGATTGGTCCGCCCCCGGTGACTAATGGACCCGATAGGGTTTCAGAGGGAGCTGGGGGTTATACCCGAGGATCTTTTGCACGGTCCAGCGGAGGTCCTGGCCGCAGCCTGGAATAAGGAGGCGGCCGGGGCTTTGGACAGGATCGCGCCTGTGCGGCCTCTCTTGCCCCATTCGACCCGATATTCCCCGTGGTTCACGGAGGGATTGAGGGTTTTGAAAAGGGTTAAGAGACGTCTAGAGCGCCGCTGGAGGAAGACAAAGACCGAATCTGACCGAACACTAGCTAGAGCCGCGGTTAAGGCCTACCTGGTGGCGGTAAGAGTGGCGAAACGGCTATATTTCTCCACTCTTATTGCATCTGCAGAATGCCGCCCGTCGGCCCTGTTTAGGATTACTCGATCTCTCCTGGGTAAGGTGGGCCCAATGACCCACCTTCAGGGCCGTGCGGAGGAATTTTCGGAGCATCTGGCGGATAAAATCGCTCGGATTCGTTCTAAGCTGGACTCCAAGCGTGGTGCATGGTCTGGGGAGATGCCAAGGGAACGTCTATGCCCGGTTATCTGGGAACAGTTTGATCCTGTTGAGCCCAAGGAAGTGGACAGGATCCTCCGGACTGTAAGGGCCACTACGTGTCATCTTGACCCATGCCCTTCCTGGCTAGTGAAAGCAGCCAGTGAAGTGACATGTGGCTGGGTCCATGCGATGGTTGCTACATCCTTGGGAGAGGGAGTGTTTCTGGCTGCTTTTAAAGAGGCGCTGGTGCACCCCCTCCTCAAGAAGCCATCACTGGACCCTACAGTGTTGGACAATTTTCGTCCCGTCTCCCACCTTCCCTTTTTAGGGAAGGTGGTTGAGAAAGTCGTGGCATTACAGCTCCAGAGGATTCTGGATGATACGGATTATCTGGACCCCTTCCAGTCAGGATTCAGACCGGGATATGGGGTAGAGACTGCATTGGTCGCACTTACAGATGATCTCTGGCGAGAGCGGGATGGAGGCAGTGCATCCATCCTGGCTCTTCTTGACCTCTCAGCGGCTTTCGATACCATTGACCATGGTATCCTTTTGGGGCGGCTCGGAGAGTTGGGGTTGGGCGGCGTAGTCTTGCGCTGGTTCGCCTCCTTCCTCCGAGACCGGTCCCAATCGGTGGTGATAGGAGATGAGAGGTCCGACCCTCGGCCCCTACTTTGTGGGGTGCCGCAGGGCTCGGTTCTCTCCCCTCTCCTATTTAATATCTACATGAAACCGCTGGGTGAGATCATCCGCCAACACGGGATGAGGTATCATCAGTATGCTGATGATACTCAACTATATACATCCCGGGTGAGTTAAGTGATGCAGTTTCTGCCCTTTCTCAGTGCCTGGAGGCTGTGGGGGTCTGGATGGGGAACAACAGGCTTCAGCTGAACCCTGGCAAGACGGAGTGGCTGTGGATTGATGGCGCCTCGGGATCCAAGGAGTTGTCATCTTTAGATCTGGACGGGGTGGCACTACCCCGTTCAGACTCAGTGCGGAATCTGGGGGTCCTTCTGGACTCACGACTCCTGCTTGAAGAGCAGGTGGCAGTCGTGGCCAGAAGGGCTTTTGTGCAACTTCGAGTTGTACGCCAGCTTCGCCCTTTCCTGGACCGAGATGCCCTCCGTACAGTCACTCATGCCCTGGTCATCTCCCATATAGACTATTGCAATGCACTCTACATGGGGCTACCCTTGAAGAATATCCGGAAGCTTCAGCTGGTCCAGAATGCGGCTGCGCGCGCAGTTATGTGTGCCCCAAGATCGGCACACGTGACACCTCTGCTGCGTGAACTGCACTGGTTACCAGTTTGCTTCCGGGTCCAATTCAAGGTGTTGGTTGTTACCTTTAAAGCCCTACATGGCATGGGACCAGGTTACCTTAGAGACCGCCTCATCCCCAGAGTATCGACCCGCCCCACCCGGTCATGCAGAGAGGGCATGCTACGGATCCCATCAGTAAAAGAATTTCATCTAGCGGGATCCAGGAGGCGTGCCTTCTCTGCCGTAGCACCCGCCCTTTGGAACATCTTGCCCCTTGAGGTGAGGCTAGCCCCCACACTCCTGACCTTCAGGAAACAACTGAAAACCTGGCTCTGCCACCTCGCCTGGGACGGGATGAGTAATAGCTCTTCCTGGAGATGGCTCGCACCATAAAGTTCAGTCCGGTTCGTAAACATCAGATACAGCCTCTTGGATTTTATATTTTTATATTTTTATATTTTTAATTGATTGTGTAAAGTATTTTATATGTTTTTAATCGCTGACTTTATTGTAAACCGCCCAGAGTCCCCTTGTGGGGGGAGATGGGCGGTGATATAAGTTAGAAATAATAAATAATAAATAAATAATAAATAACCTTGCTAGCATGTGAAATGAGCGCAATTGTACGGTAGTTTGAACATTCTTTGGCATTGCCCTTCTTTGGAATTGGAACGTAAACTGACCTTTTCCAATCCTGTGGCCACTGTTGAGTTTTCCAAATTTGTTGGCATATTGAGTGCAGCACTTTAACAGCATCATCTTTTAGGATTTTAAATAGCTCAGCTGGGATACTGTCTTCTCTTCTAGCTTTGTTGTTAGTAATGCTTCCTAAGGCCCACTTGACTTCACTCTCTAGGATGTCTGGCTCAAGGTCAGTGACCACACCATCGTATTTATCAGGGACATTAAGATCTTTCTTGTATAGTTCTTCTGTGTATTCTTGCCACCTCTTCTTAATCTCTTCTGCTTCTGTTAGGTCCCTGCCCTTTTTGTCCTTTATCATGCCCATCTTTGCACAAAACGTTCCCTTGATATCTCCGATTTTCTTGAAGAGATCTCTAGTCTTCCCCATTCTATTGTTTTCATCGATTTCTTTGTTATTGAAAGCTCATTGCTAATTTTTTAAGTAGACTATCTAACTTACCATTCAACCCAAGCTAGGCTACATGGTGATGGAGAAAAAAAAAGATTAAAACAAATTCAACAAATCAACTTGACAGCAGAATTATAATTAAATCCCCCCAAAGCAGAAATTAATTACCATGGAAAGCTGAAAGGAAGAAAAAATCTCATTTTCCAATAGAGGGAATTTCACAGTTAAGAAGGCTCTGCTCAGCTATTCCTACCAATCTATACTGCTTTGGTTTGTTTGTTTAATAAAAACGGAACTATTTAAGAAAACCATAAACTACAGGACAATTTGTATGAGTAAAGATGACTTGTAGATACTCTGACCTCCAAATTGTTAGAGCTTTATAGATTAAACACTGTACTTTGGGTTGCAACAGAAAGCAGATTGAAAGCTAGTAGTTTGGTATAACGTTTTCTGTAAAACTCATACTTGAAAGCAATTTGGATGCAGTATTTGTACAAGTATGACTTGAACACCCCTTTCAAGGACAGCATCAGGCAAAGCAGATTTCAGTTGACTAAAGAGAAAATGACTAAAGCATGAATCATTGAGGCTAGGTATGCCATTTCCAACTAGTAGTACACTTAGTCCAGTTGTCAAAGTTAGGAAAAGTACTCCTGTTACAGCAACCACCTTTGAAACATTACCAAGTTTCTGCAAATGCAATCCTTCCAAAATAATGTGATCCTGTACAGAAATAGCTTTCTCCCAGTTGCTAACCATTAGAATCTTTCTGACTTCTATGGACTGTACCTTCTCTTCACTAAATCCATCCCTGCAAACTCATAATGGTTTGGATTTTCCACAACTTCTTTTTTATCAGTTGAAAAAAGAGTGAGAAGTAGATCTTACTATCTTGTAGTGAATCACCAAGTAAGAAAACCCCTCTAAATGATTCCAGCTGGCATGGCCAATATATTATTTTTCCAATGCTTCCTTTTTTTTCTTGCTCTAGGATCTTTTAACTAGTACACATACACAAATACATACAGTTGCTGCAGTATGAAACATTTGAAAAGTTATTTCATCTGGAATAACAAGGTTTTGACAACCTGTCAACCACTTCACATTTTAAAAGGTGTATGAGAGATACCTAGATAACTTTTTGCTTCTCTTTTGACATCTGATCTATGGCAGTAAACAGAATATAGTAATGTATTGTCGAAGGCTTTCACGGCCGGAGTTCAATGGCTGTTGTGGGTCTTCCGGGCTGTGTGGCCGTGTTCTGGAAGTTGTGGTTCCTAACGTTTCGCCAGCATCGGTGGCCAGCATCTTCAGAGGGCAGGAGCACAGATAGAAGCAAAATCTCTGTGCCCAGGTAGAGTGGCAATGTTCTATTTATAGAGCTAAATTATAGGAGATTAGGTGGGGTTTTTTGTTGTGTTGTTGTTGTGTTAACGAGTGGCTGATGAGCGTGATTAGCATGTTCATTGTGAGAAGTATTCCCATGTCCTGGTGGTTGGACTGAGTTCGTTGACCTTTTGCAGGCTGTGTTTTTCGTAGCCAGGTTTTGCTAATTTTTAAACTTTCTTCTTTTTTATTGTAACTGTGCTGGTGTTTGTGAATTTCAATGGCTTCTCTGTATAATCTGGTGTAGTGGCTTTTGGTGTTGTCCAGTATTTCTGTGTTTTCAAATAGGATATTGTGTCCCGTTTGCTTGAGAGCATGTTCAGCTACTGAAGATTTTTCCGGTTGCTGTAGTCTGCAGTGTCTTTCATGTTCTTTTATCCTGGTGTGAATGCTTCGTTTTGTGGTTCCGACGTATACTTGTCCACAGCTGCATGGTATGCGGTATACTCCTGCAGCGGTGCGGGGGTCCCTTTTGTCTTTTGCTGATTTTAGCATTTGTTGTATTTTTCTGGTGGGACTGAAGACTGTTTGAAAGTTGTGTTTTTCCATCAGTTTTCCCATGCGGTCAGTGACTCCTTTGATGTAGGGCAGGGATACTTTGTTTGTGGGGGGCTGTTTTTCTTCAGTTGGATGTTGTTTTCTTGGTTTGATGGCTCTTTTTATTTCATTCTTGGAATAGCCATTTGCCTGTAGGACCCAATTCAGATGGTTAAGTTCATTGTTGAGAAATTGGGTTTCACAGTTTCGATTAGCACGATCCACCAAGGTTTTGATCATGCCTCTCTTTTGTCGTGGGTGGTGATTGGAATTTTTGTGTATATATCGGTCCGTATGGGTGGGTTTTCTGTATACTTTGTGTCCTAGTTTGAGGTCCGCAGACTCCATCCCACATCAAAGACTCAGGACACTTCATCAACAAAATCAGCACCCTAAAACTCAACCACACGGACAAACTGGTCAGCTTTGACGTGGTCTCCCTGTTTACCAAGGTGCCAGTAAGGGACACCCTGGCACTCATCAAGCAAATCTTCCCAGAAGACATTACAGCTTTATTTCAACACTGCCTAACAACTAGTTACTTTCAATGGGAGAATGAGTTCTACGAACAGATGGATGGCGTTGCCATGGGAAGCCCCCTGAGCCCAGTCATAGCAAACTTTTACATGGAACACTTTGAAAAACAGGCTTTGGAATCAGCACCCATTACACCAACAGTCTGGTTCCGGTTCGTGGATGACACCTTCGCAATTTGGAGTCATACTGAAGAAGAACTGGAGAAATTTCTGGACCACCTAAACGGCATCCACCCCAATATACAATTCACTATGGAAAAAGAAACTGATGGCAAACTTCCATTTTTAGATACGCTGGTCATACGCAATCCGGACCTCAAACTAGGACACAAAGTATACAGAAAACCCACCCATACGGACCGATATCTACACAAAAATTCCAATCACCACCCACGACAAAAGAGAGGCATGATCAAAACCTTGGTGGATCGTGCTAATCGAAACTGTGAAACCCAATTTCTCAACAATGAACTTAACCATCTGAATTGGGTCCTACAGGCAAATGGCTATTCCAAGAATGAAATAAAAAGAGCCATCAAACCAAGAAAACAACATCCAACTGAAGAAAAACAGCCCCCCACAAACAAAGTATTCCTGCCCTACATCAAAGGAGTCACTGACCGCATGGGAAAACTGATGGAAAAACACAACTTTCAAACAGTCTTCAGACCCACCAGAAAAATACAACAAATGCTAAAATCAGCAAAAGACAAAAGGGACCCCCGCACCGCTGCAGGAGTATACCGCATACCATGCAGCTGTGGACAAGTATACGTCGGAACCACAAAACGAAGCATTCACACCAGGATAAAAGAACATGAAAGACACTGCAGACTACAGCAACCGGAAAAATCTTCAGTAGCTGAACATGCTCTCAAGCAAATGGGACACAAAATCCTATTTGAAAACACAGAAATACTGGACAACACCAAAAGCCACTACACCAGATTATACAGAGAAGCCATTGAAATTCACAAACACCAGCACAGTTACAATAAAAAAGAAGAAAGTTTAAAAATTAGCAAAACCTGGCTACGAAAAACACAGCCTGCAAAAGGTCAACGAACTCAGTCCAACCACCAGGACATGGGAATACTTCTCACAATGAACATGCTAATCACGCTCATCAGCCACTCGTTAACACAACAACAACACAACAAAAAACCCCACCTAATCTCCTATAATTTAGCTCTATAAATAGAACATTGCCACTCTACCTGGGCACAGAGATTTTGCTTCTATCTGTGCTCCTGCCCTCTGAAGATGCTGGCCACAGATGCTGGCGAAACGTTAGGAACCACAACTCCCAGAACACGGCCACACAGCCCGGAAGACCCACAACAGCCACAGAATATAGTAAGGTAGGCTTCTCATGTAAGTTGTTCAGGTTTCTGTATTTCATTGCTGCTATGCATTAAACCATTCTAGTAAAGATTATGTGAAGTTTAGCATATGACTGGAGGAAGAAAGGTCTACAGAAACTAATTTGCAATGCCATGTTTCTTAATGATGTGGGTAATCAATTAGATGCTTCATTACATTGGGGGTTTTTTGGGTTTTTTGCTGCTCTTATTGTTTTTATTATTCCATCTGTGTACATACTGCTTAACAGAGAAGAGGAATGACAGGTCCCTAATTAATTGAGATATAGTATAAGCAAAAACATGGAAACCAATAAATGAAAGAAAATGTTAGCAAGGAAAGAGTATAGGACTTTTTCAATTGTACTGTATATACTTCACCTTGCTAATAATGAGGAATACAGATTGGTGGATGAACCAAATGAGGAAAATATGAGTTCTGAAAAAAAACCACTAATGCCATTAAGTGCAGATTCAGGATTCCATGAACTGCAGAGCCCCTGGACTCAGTGCCACACATTTTTTTTATTTTTAAAAATTCAACTGAGATTCTGTCCTTCCCCTACTCTATTCATCTGCATGTCAGAGGCCTCTTCCACACATCTAGTGGCAACTATAAGCAGCATTTTCATGTGGTTCTCACCTTGCCCCTCTTTGGGGTCACCAGTGGCAAAAAACTAAAACAGCAATTAGTTGACACCCATCTCCATACTTTATTCTTCCCTTCTTGTAGCTTCTTTTTATTGCAAGGAACAAAACTTTTTTTTAAACAACAACAACTTGCATGATGCCAGCTTGCAGGAAAGCTGATTTTTGATGGAACTGTGGGAGAATGATATGTCACAATTGTGCCTTTCCCCTGGCAGAAGGAATGAAATCTGAGTATTTTGGAGACAGCACCAGGGATGAGTTCTTGCCTGCAGCCCTAGAAGAAATGCTGCAAAACTGTCACACACTGGCCTTAACTAGTTTGGCTTCTCAAGCTGCATGGTAGCCCCGTGGCATTGTGAGAACACAAAAAGGTGATACAGTGCTTAGATTGGTGCAGCCTTCACCTGTGGAGAGGTTGCAGTATCTGGGTCTGTCTGCCTGTTCCTGTTCATCAATCTAGGAAGTGAGAAGGAATTGGGTAGGATTTTAAAAACAAAAGGAAAGAAAAGTGGAGTGTGCAGGATGTGTTTGTATGTGGGGCGGGCAAGGGAATATTCCCCACAAGATTCTGTTAACGTAGCCTTACAATAAAGTAGAATTAGCCCATCTGGTTGTGTTTCCTGTCTGGTCTATCTGGGGAGGCTGACATTAATCTTGCAAGTCTGAAAGTACAAATCTGCCACCATCTCCTTTACAGCCTGAGAAGTTAGGGAGGATCTCTTCTGAGCCTTTTTCTTCACCCATTATGCAGCTACAGGCTATGCCCTCTCTTATCTGACAGTTCCCCAGGCGGCATTTCTTCACCCCGTTTCTCAAGGTCTTTCTCAATACCATTACGACTCCTGAGAATACCATGGATAGACAAGGAAATAAACAAATGGATCATAGAACAAATCAATCCAAAGTTCTCACTTGAGGTGCAAGTGACAAGGCTCAGATTATCATATTTTGGAACTACCTCTCTTGAGAAGTCAATAATGCTGGGAAAGATGGAAGGAATGAGAAAAGAGGATGACCACCAACAAGCTGGATGGACTCAATTACAACTGAATGAATGAAGTGTTGGAAGATCAGAAGGACCAGGTGGGAAACAGACAGTCCTGGAGAAAATGTACTGTATGTATGTGGTCAGTAAGGGTTGCTACCACTTGATGGCACATAATCAATCAATCAGTGTCATTCTGATTGTGGGATGTTTAAGCTTAATAAATGAATAGGTATTTAATGTGTTTGTATTTATTTTCTTGGAACTCTTTTTTGTTCTAAAGATTTGCAGTATATAAATATGCACTCTCATTAGATGATAGCAGAAATGTTACAATATGTTGCCATCCTGTTATAACTATGAGTACATACTCATATTAAGGTTTTTATTAATGGTTTGTATGAAGAGGTGGAGGAAATACTTACTGAATTTTCAGAAAACACAAAATTGGTGGGATAGCTAATATCTAGAAAACAGAAATGAAATTCAAAATGGGCTGATAATTTAGAGAAATGGACTAAATGTAGCAGAATCAGAGAAGTGCAAAGTTCTTCATTTAGGAAACAGTAATCCCACACACAGGAATAGGGTGAGAAATATCTGGATTAGTAATGATAGTTGTGAAAAAGATTTTCAAATAGTAGTTGACTGCAAACAGAACATGAACCACAAGTGTGAAATGCCTATAGAGAAAGCAAATCAAGTTTTGGACTGCATCAATATAATTATAATTTCCAAATCACAGGAAATAATTGGTCTGAACCTACCTCCAGTACTGTGTCTAGTTCTGTACACCACCATTTAAGAAGGATTCAGAGAAATTGGAACAGGTTCAGCTAAGAGCAATGCAGATGATCAGGAAACTAGAAGCTGAAGCCATGAAGATTAAGGAGCTGGGTTTATTTAACTTTGAAAAAACAAGGAGCTGTTTAACATTGGAAAAAATAGATAACTGAGCAAGGATATAATAGCACTCATAAGCTACTTGAAAAGATGTCTCATTTCAAGACCTGTTATTTGTAATTCCAGAGTGCAGAATAATTGATTTAAGTTACAGGAAGGCAAATTCCAATTAAATGTATGAAAAAAGGTTCCTAAGAGCAGTTTGACCATGGAGCCCACAACCCAGAAAGGTGATGGGCTTCCCTTGAGTGGATGTTTTCAAGCAGAACCTAGACAGGGTTCTGCCTGGAATGCTTAATTTGGATTCCTGCACTGAGCAGGGGGCAGGATTTGATGACATAAATGGTCCCTTCCAACTTCAGAATCCTCTGATTCTACTTTCCTCTGGTTGTATAGTTTCTCTTGGATTTCTCATTCCAAAGGTGGAGGGAGGGCTCAGACTTAAGTTGGGAAATCCAACCTTGAGAACTTTCTGTCAGTTCCCATGGAAGCTTCTACATTTATGGGCAAGACAAGCAAGTTCACAGAATACAAATAGTGAAGTAAATAAATTGTTTCAGTGTAGCATCATTATTAAAACTACCACTCTGAAGATGCTGAAGGGAGCATAACTAAATATGCAGGAA
Organism: Charina bottae; assembly: GCA_023362775.1. Taxonomy (NCBI): domain Eukaryota; kingdom Metazoa; phylum Chordata; class Lepidosauria; order Squamata; family Charinaidae; genus Charina; species Charina bottae. The sequence goes on from JALMGJ010000002.1 coordinate 110,528,354, forward strand.
CTTCTGGTTAGTAAATATTTTTATACTGACACTTTTTGATTCTCTTTTGGACTCTTCTATCTCCTCTGGTCTTAGCTTTTGGATGGGTTTTTCAAGTTGCTCTTGGAAATCTCATGGTTGAACAACAAAATAACAATTGTTTCTTTCTGGTAGTTTATTGCAGCTTAAAAGGCAGATATTCCTTTTATTTTTCCAGTTTTATCTGTACACACATTCATGACACTAAACAAACAGTAGGTACACTAACCCCATTGACTTCCTTCATTAGGTGGAGCCATCTTCAAAATACAAGATTCTGAAGCTGAACCACCTGCACCACCTGCAATGTCTACCATTTCAGAGTCATCTGATCCCAGCACATCATGTATATCAGAGAGATCTAGTATATAAAAAAGAAAAGTAGCTAAACCATGAAGAAATAAGCATATATAACCTTGTCATAAAAAATAGATTATAGCAATTATGAGGAGAAAAAATAACAACATACCTTACCATGCATTGAGAATGCACATTTCATTGACATAGTTCAGTCGCTGCAACCAGGATGTTGTCCAGCCAAAGAAGTTGCTGGGTAAAAGAAGAACAAAACTAAGACATTTGCAAAAACGGTTAACATGAACTTTTATGGTGAGCCACCATGATTTTGTCACATGTACTTTTGGATTAATGGAAGAAGAGATTGCCTCCTTACTGAAACAATACATTGGGAAATTCACACACCATTAAATATTTAGAAGTAGCTGTTAAAGCTCTAACAAAATCAGAAGAATTTCAAATACCTAGAAAGCAGCATATAATGCTGCCAATGTATCCAAGATGAAAAGAAAGTTGGAAAAGTCCCCAAACTTGATAGCAGCATCCCCAAGAAGAAGGATAATGTAACATTGCAAAGTATCTTTGCAATAATCACTCCGTAGTAGCTGCTCCAAATGAAACAGGAAGAACTAATAACTCCCACAAGATACCTAATGGAACACAAGTTGACCATTTGAAGTGCTGTATCAAGAACTCCACTGTTGGTGGCAATTGGTAAACAAGATGATGAAGAAACAAATGGAATTGTCAGGGAAAAAGTTATCAGTATGGGTCTGAAAAGAAAATTTGAATATTTGGTAACTGTCCTAAAGCGTACTCTGCAGGGGCAAACAAAAAAAAAATATTTCTAATGCTGTTGAAGTTTGGAAGGAATTGGATGTAATCTGAAAAAAAGGAATAGACAATGAGAAAGTTAAATTATGGCCATGAAAATAACAAACAGAACAAGCAATATCTCCAACATTTTCTTTCCAGAATTCTCAGTAGTTGGTAACAAGGTTGGTTCATAACTGCTGAGTAGGATGTGAACATCCAACAATCATCCTTCTACAATACCAATTATGATAAATTTCAGGATCAAGGTTTCTCCATTTAATAAATGTTTGTTGGTGATGTTTTCAAGAAAATCACAGTGGTGAGCTGATGGAAGTCTCTTAAACATCACTGAAGTACTAACAGCAGTACTTTCTGATTATTTTAGAAAGAGAGTTTTCATCCTTTGGAGTAATTATTTTAAAACTGAGAAATACATTGGGAACTGAAAAAAACAGCTTGTCTTTTCCAGATTTTGAATAAAGAAGAAAATAAAGCTGAACTATTCAGCCAATATTTGAAGTATTTGAAGGAAACATTAATTAATTTGAGGACATTAATGTTCACATTTTAGACAGAGAAGATAGGTGGTTTGAGAGAGGGGTCAAGGAATCCATTTATGCCAACTTGGAAAATCCTTCCTTGAATAGAGGTGGGGGCCTCAGGCACAATCTTTCCCCTATTTTCCTTCCTGCTTTGTCTTCTGTGCCTAGGAAGATTAAGACCATTTCGCAAGCTCAACAGCAGCATGGTAATCTTAACAATCCTCCTTTGGATGATAAAGGGACTTAGAAATAAACATCTCAAATAACTATGACCTAGCCCCAGGTGCAAGGTCACACAGCCACCCTAGAAACATATTTAAGGATTCCCTTACAAACTTTGCTCAGACTGAAGAAGCTTCTTGGATAAGGAGCGAAACGTTTCCACTGAGACAATAGAAATCTAGTTGACATGATTCAAGCTACAGAAAGATCTGACTAACTAATTGCTTTATATGATATGTGCTTTCTAATTCTGGATTCTGTATTTAGGCACTGAAGAAAAGGTATTATATCAAACAGCAAAAATTAAAAGAAACACTGATTATGAGATCTTCCACACTAGTGAATAAATTGTGATTTAATTATTACACTGAATCTCTTTGGCTAGTGATTTAAATCAAATCCACCCTGTCATGAGATGGTTTGGTCTTTGTTTTGTTTGGTCTTTGTTCTTTCCCTAAATTTCAGGGACATTTGTTATAATATGGCCATTACAATCCCATGAAAAAGCAAATGCTCCGAAGCATGAATCTAAAGCATTATCCAGCCCAAGTGTTTTTCTCATCCTTGTAGTGGCATAGCAGAATGACACCTTTAAATTAGAGATGAACACCCTCAACTCAGTTCAAGTGCGGCTTAAGGTTTTCAGCAAGTTTGAAAAAGTGTGACCACTCTGAATGCTTTCCTGTCAGTACTATGTAATTCTGTCTCCCCCAAGCATACTCTGCAAAAAGAGAAGAAGAGAAAAACTGACTGCAGGAAGAGTCTTGTTATTTTCAGTCTCTCCCACTTGATGGTACCTAACCCCCACCCCCACCCCCCAGGCCCCTTGAAAGTCTGTCCTCCTCCCATGTTTTTCTCCCACACATGCTGATGGAAACTAAATTTTAGGAAAACAGCTGAAAAAGCTTATCTACAAGCAGAGACTTAATTTGGAGGGCTTTTATGATTGCTAAGAGTAGATGGATTTAATTCTAGGATACACATACTCCTAATCAGCACCACTGCAAGCTAATATAGTACATTAAAAGGAAGACTTAATTCCTGCCTACAGGCTTGAAGGGAAGTATATAATTAAATGTTGCATTAGATGTAGTACAGTGTTAATATTTAAAGTAAAATGCACGCTTTGAGCCTTGGATTTATGTGACATGTAGGTTACAATGCAATAAATCTGAGTATTCTCAAATCAACATGAATGTCTCTTCTCTACCAATTGTAGATAGAAACACTCTGAGCTAGTAAAGCACTTAAATTTTCTGCTTTTTGACCAGTTTTATCAAACCTAGTCTTAATGCAGAGAAAATCATTGCTTCTAGTTTGTTGTGACCTTAAAAAAAAGCAATATTCTTCTGCAGCAGTTTTACGTGTACTGAAATGCTTTGAGTTGTAATAATAAAAATAAATATAAAGCTGCAAATTCAGGGGAGGAACTCATATAAATGATTGAAAGTAATTTTAGTTCCTGTTTAACTCATGCATACATTCTTACTCTTCACACTGGTGTAGTCAAGACATCACTGTCTGACCAAGAAACACAAATAGTGTAAACATGGACATGCTTTTTCTCTTTAAAAAGTGTAAAAAATCCCTGTCTCTGTAGTGCTACTACTGTTCAAGAATTCTGGTATAATTCAGGCATAGTCTGGGTTGGGTTGTTATTTAAATTAGGAAACGTTCTGGTTCCTTCTTTATAGAGAAAGTGCGGCTTGCCCCCCTTTTTTTATTTTGAGGTGGAGATTAGTTTGAGATTTGATGTGCACCACGGTGTCCAGAAGGAGTTGATAGGAAGTGTTTTGGCCCTAACTTGCCACTGACTCCATCAGTAATCAAATTACTTTTAACTTTGGTTAGTTTATATGTTGCTCAGTGTGTTACAGGAAACCAGCCATTGTGGATTTGATTATTAGTGTATTGTGTGTACTGAGAAATCTGGTCAATCCAGCTAAAGCTATCTAAGTTTAATGTGTTGAACAAGTGCAGCCAATAACTTGATTCCCATGGTATGCTAAGTTTGTCCTCCTGGCTGGTGGCAGAGTGCGGGGGAAAAAAATCCCTGAAAGGAATTTCAAAACTTTGGTTAACATGAATTTACCTTCTTTTTCCTCATTAAAACAGTCCTATAATTTGCCCAGCAATAGAATCCATGTCATAATCCAATTTTTCTATAACTGAATACTTCCCTTCCCTCAACTGGACTAGGTTCTTCCATGCAGTAAATGGCTTCCCAAGACCAGAATTGGGGGGTGGGGGTGGAAATGGGGCCACTGTGATTATGTTGCTCCTTGTTAGGGATGAAGGCTTAGGGTGTGGGATGGCTGAGGTGGCAGTAAGTTATGCAGTCTTGGCATCACTGTCAGGAGGCTGCTGGTCCTGATCTAGCACTATCAAGGAAAAAATGAACAGTTGATTCATCTCAACCAGACTGAACCAACTAGATAATATCCCTTTGCCAGGCTATCATATTGCAGAGAAGACTGATAATTTGGAATATTAATTTATTAATTAATTTATTTTTATTTATCAAATTTTGCCACCGCCCATTTCCCCCCAAAAGAGGGACTCTGGGTGGTTTATTAACCTATTTTGGTGAGAAAAGACTGATATCCATGAATTTTAGCCAAGGTGAATTGATTAAGGAAAGTCATTCTGGCAGAGAATCATAAAGTTGGAAGGGTTAATTAGGCAACAGAACCCAGTCCCCTGCTTATGACAGTAATCTGAATTAAAGCATTTTGTTACAGATGGCCATTCAACATTTTCCTGAACAGCTTCATGGATGGGGAATGTATCTTCTACCTGGGTAATTGGTTCTATATTTGAACTGCTCTTACTCTTAAGAAGCTTTTTTCTAGCATCCAACCAGAAAGTCTTCCTCTAACCTAAAACCTGTATTCCATGTCTTGCATTGTGGAACATAGTAAAGGGTATGGCCTTCTTTTGTGGAATAACTGTTGGGATGCCTGAAAACTGCAGTGTATGCACATTCAAGTCTTATTCAGAATGTTCACCATGTGAGGCTATGATTAAGTTGTGTCTTTTATGAGATCATTCAGATGACATTGGCTTCTTGCAGTCATCATGGGATGGGAATGGGAACAGTTCCTCTTGGGGATGGCTGGTGCCGTAGAGCCCTTTTAAAGAGAACATCTATCGCCTATTGGATTTTATATTTAATTTATTAGTTTTGTAATGTATTTTAAATTGAAGGTATTTTTAAAGATTTTAAATTGCTGTATTGTAAACCGCCCAGAGTCCCCCTTGGGGGAGATGGTGCGGTAATAAAAGTTGACATATAAATAAATAAATAAATAAATAAATAAATAAATAAATCATGCATTCAGTTCTACTCTCTGCAGGCAGGAAGCCTAATTTATATAGCTTGGACCTTCTTAACCCTGAATATATCCAGTTCCCTCAGTTTTTCCATGTAGACTTCAGTTTCCTAATTATATTTGCTGCCTATCTTTCTCTGAAATGGGTACTCCAATTTGTTTGAAGTAATCTTAGTATCATGCCCCAAATTAGATAAGGTATTTAAGGTAAGGTATTGCCACCACAGAATGTAGTGAATATATTTGTTTTTCTTTTTACATTTTTTGAAGTTATGTTGTAATGCGGACTCATGTTCAGTTTATGATCAACCTCAATATTAAGATAATTTCACCTCTACCAATGTCAAGCCAAGGATTCTCCATTCAATTTGATTTGTTTTTCCTAAAAGAAAAAAAATCACATTTGTCCCTATTTAATTTCATTATTCACTAATATAATAATGCACCTTTACAATGTAGCTTTAAAAAAAAATCAGTTCCAAGATATAACCTTCTTTATTTAAGAGCTACCAAGAGCTACCACTTTTTTAAAAAATGTATTCATGTGTATCTGTTTTCTCCATGTAATAAGCTGTCGTCTTCAGTTGTGCACTATATTATCACAAAGTTCATAGATTTCCTTAGCATGCAATATAATTACTCCCTTTTTTATTGTTTATATTGCTTTTGAATAAGTAGTATCATTCAGTTGCTATAAATCATCAGATACCAAGTCTCTGTTGTACCTATTTGCCTTTGTTTGGAGTTTAAGCTCATATTGTTTATTTCCATACTCTCACCATTTTTTGGCCAGATAGATTTTTACCAGTTTTTGTGAGATGCAATCCATCCTGTTCTAGCAGTCAATCATCCTAATAATTCAGACAATGGTCCCAGAAATTAAATCTCTCATGTTGACACCATTTGCATAGCCAGTCATTCAGAATTCTTTCATTTTTCAGTTTATGAAAGGATGGATGAGAACATCAACTGAAACTTCAAATTCTTGCCCTTTTTTCTTAGTCTATTGATGTAGTTGTGTCTGTTGTTCTTAATTTAGTTTGTCTTTGTATATATTTGCAAGAATAATTGTCAGTGGATTAATAAGTCTTGGAAGGTGTTCTGTCACACTTATAATTGACTGACACACTCTCCGGAACAAGAATTTAAAAATAATAATCCCTATCCGGAAATGCTTAATACCTTTTTTAAAACAATAGTTCTATAATCTAGATTGTTCATACAGTAGTTTTACTGTCTACTCACTAAGAAAAGTTACAAACCATGTGATGGGAATTTTTAGTATTTTCAACTTAGATGTTCTTTTGAAATATTGGTAACTTTTAAAAGTTATATTTCCAGTACATGCAGATAGTTTAACATTGTGTGTATTATCCCAGAGTACAGGATGTCCAAGGAGAGAAGAGAGCTATATAAAAACCTTGCAAAATAATCTAGTGTGTTATAATGTAGAATGATGATTTCTTAAGGGAAATGTTAGGGAGATTGAAGATGATTTAGCCATGCAATTTATTAGGAGTTAATCAAGGCTATACATTTTCCTTTCTCTTTTCTCCCTGATGTGATCTTTCTCTCTCTTAGAAAATGATGTTTGGATTTGCAATATGGCAAGTAGACACATTTACTCAGAAATTAGTGTTTTCTTTGGTGTTGTAAAGATTTACAATTTACACATATAAAATTTGGTGTTGTAAAATCTTGCAAAAATACCTGAGTCATTTGTGTTTATCTAGGGAACAGATGCAGGAGTGGGCTACAAGCTACTATGTATTAAGTAGCAACTCCCAGTTGAAGAAAAACAGAAATTATGTATATCTCTCTATATCTATCTAATCTATCTTTCCCACCAAGACTGCACTCAAAATGGCTACCAATCCCTTAATCTGTATTTTCACTGACCAAAATTATTAAATGTACAGCTAAGCCAAAACCAACAGATCAGGAACAAACATGCTGTTACTTCCACAAATATTCCTGCAATAGAACAAAATCTAGTAATACAGATATTTGATGTGGGTGGATGGAAAAATTACTGTTCAACAGTGTAAAGTAATATGAGCTTTAAATCTTGGTCAACAAGGTCCATCTTCTCCATCCCCATGTAAAAGGCATCCTCTACAATAGACATCCACTGCTTTTCTCCATCGATGAAATTTTCACCAGTGAACAGATGGTCTGCAGTTATAGACAGAGCCTTATAGGCAGAAAATCCCAGGTCTATTCTCTGGCCTTTTCAGGTGGGGCTAGAAAATCCTGAAGAGCAGCCTAGAGTAAATAATGCTCAACTAAGTGGACCAGTGAGTTGACTCAATACAAAATGACTATGCCTTTTCCTGACAAATCACGTCAAGCTGTCAAATGTATCAAAATTGGTGTTACCAAAAGTTATATAACATGCTCTTAAGACTGTTGATAATAGTATACTAAGAACAACTTTGTACACAGAAAGTGATATGGGATACCAACATCCTCAGCCGTTCTTTTACTCATGGTTGGAAAAAACATTTTTCCTCAAATGTTGGCTGGGATTAGAGTCAGAAGAAAGAGATTACTGAATTTTGAATAAGGCAACACTATTCTATTCCAACTTCATTCATTGCTTATTATTAGAAGAGCCAGTTTGGTGCAGTGGTTAAGGTGCTGGCCTAGAAACCAGGAGACTTAGGCATGAAAGCCAGTTGGGTGACTTTGGGCCAGCCACTCTGCCTCAGCCCAAACAACCTCACAGGGTTGTTGTTTGGGGGAAAATAGGAGGCAGGAGTATTAGGTATGTTCACTCCCTTGAGTTATATATAAAAAAGTGGGATAAAAAATCTAATAGTAATAATAATTATACCATACCTTGAATGCAATCAAGGTTGTAAACTTAGTTGTAAACCAAGCATCATGCAATATCCACAGTATTAACTTTAAAAGCCATACACCCTGTTTAATCCTGTTCTATTCTGTTTATTATTAAGAATCTTGTCTAGGAAATCTGCATGTTAGTTTAGAATAGTAGAAGTATGAATTCACTGCAGCGTGAGTGCAGTTTTCCTCTACAAAAGTGAGATCTGTGCATGAAGTCACGCTATACATGTATGAAACAGCCTAAAAGTATGTGCTCAAAGAATAAATACTTACAAGATTGTGGTTTGTATAGATCCATTTAGAAGAAAACCTACTTAGGACATAATTCAGAGGCACAGGTTCAAGTTAAAGTTTAAGTTAACATTTCAGACAGTAAAAAAAATCAAAAACAGATAAGACATCATTGCCAGTCCTGGGGCCCTCCAGCTAAATTGGTCTCAATTTCCATAAACCTTTTCCCAGGACAATCATCCAACATGCCTAAATTATCCAACATACCTGAAAAAGTACTTGGATGGGGAAGGCTAATGTAAAATCCTGCTTTGGAATTTCTTTTAATGGAAAAAGCAGAATTAAAATGGGCCCAAATCAGTAAAAACAGTATGTGTAATTAAATGCTCTTCTAAAAATAAAAGGCATACAGTGACTTGGACCAATCATTCTTTCTCACCCCAACCCATCTTACTGGGTTGTTGTTGTGGAGAAAATATGAACAAAAAAAGGGGGAGGATATAAATCTAATAAATAAATAAGAAATTTCCAAAAATGTTCTGCTTGTAATACCAATAGTCACACAATTTAATAGTTATTAAAAATAGAAACCTTCTTGTGGCACAATAAAAAAAAGTGCAACAGGTAGCAAAGAAAATTGCAAGTTTATTAAAATATGCAGTCATAGATCAAAGACACAGAAGTTGAGAGAGAGAAAAACATAGTACAGATGTTCAATAAAAGCCTATTAGTACCCAAACTAAACACACCTCAAGAAGCTATCAGGTCCAAGAACTTCTAATTGTCATTGCTATGATACCAAATTGGCAAGAGATTTCCTGTTTAGTAGGTAGTGACCGATTGTCATATGACAGGACCTCTGAATAGTTTATAATAAAAGGGGAGATTAACTCTACCTCCAAGGATGGTAGATCAGGCATGTACACGCACTAGTATCTCATTTTCAAAGTCTGAGCAAATACGTAAACACTCGTGTGCTTACCATTGAGGGGAAAATACCACTGAGCAGAGTATCCAGATGTGCCAATGTGATGGCTGTCTTATGAGGTGGGACCAGTAAATGATACAGATATTTGGGAATAGTAAAAGGAGGATGAAGGAGCTTATTGTAGCAGAGATTTGAAACTTTGGTTCTATCTCTTTGTTAATCAAGATCTAAAATTCTCTGCTTGATCTCTCTCTGGGCTTCATCCAAGCCTAACATGGATACAGACTGGGGAATAAGTCATTAATGAGCCAGTCATCCATTATTTGTTTCTTGCAAGGAGACCGGTATCTGTCTGTCAAAACTAATAGGGCTAAAGATTTGCATTCCCGCACCCACTGCCTTCTCAAGTTTGTTTAAGTCAATACTTCAACTGGCAGATTTATAATTGAGCCTTCACTGAAATGCAGCAACAAAGTGCATTTCAGAAAAAGAGCATTAACAAAGCAGGATATTCAAAATAGGAATCTTAGAAATTTAGATGGAAGAGACTCCAATGCATGGATGTCCCTGTTAGTGTAGCACTGCACACCATACAGCAAAAGACATAGCACATTAGCTTTAAAAATTGCTGCAGGCACGTGGTTGTTAAGCTTAAAGGTTGAATACCTGATAACTGTGTTGTATGCTGTTCGTGCTTTCAAATAAAGTTTTGAAGATGGAAGCTTCTCAGAAGAAGATAACTGGAAATAAATGCAAAGAAATACTTTCTAAATAATCTGTTAGGAAAGGAGGATTTCTGAAGAACAAAAACAGTGCAGTAAAACATTGCATCAGATATTTTATCCTGCTCAGTTTAATGGTTGGCTTGTCTGGATTTAAGAAAGAGGGACAGGGAATGGCTTCATTATTCTTTGTGTCAGCAGCAACTAGTGGAGCACTAAAAAAAATTAAATTTATATGTTTTAGAATTACATGATTAATTTTCACCAAAAGGAATTGTCTGAAAGGCAATGTATAATGTGTTTCAGATTAATTTATTTGCATTGTTCCTTCTGCCCTCAAACTTTACCCAGCATGCAGGGCTGCAACTGGGGGGGGGAAGCGGGGCATGTGCCCCGGGTGCCGTGCTGGGTGGTGTGCCAAAATGACACCTGGGGGTGCCAAAATGACAAAATAACCCATAGGGGGGTGCGTAATCCATGCTTGCCCCGGTGACACAGACCCTAGTTCCATCTCTGCCAGCATGTGTTATGTTTTCAGAAAATGAATTCAGTTTTCAGAAAATTAATTTTGTTTAATTGAGTTCTGGAAGTCATCTTGATATTTTATTAAAGAATACTTTTATTCTTAGATTTTCCCCTCTTTCATGGCTCTGCTTTCATTAGATACAGTTCTTTTTGCACCTAGTGCTAAGCTAAGCAATTGGTCTGTTTCTTTGGATCATTCAGCAACTGCTACAAAAGGAGATTGTTAATATGCACAAAATGGAAAATGTGTTTGGTTTTGAGCTATGAACAAAGAGTCCCACTTGAAATGTTATGCTAGAATAGTCCCAGTTGGTTGTTTTCTGTTTTCCATCAGAACAAAACTCAAAATGGCACAAGTATTTAGTTCCAGCCTCAAAACAAACTCTTGAACATAAAGTTCCATTTCAAGTATGTAACAGTTAAATGACGAATTTCAAATTTATTTTTTATGTCTAGAACTCTGAAGACACTACTGCTTGAAACAGCCATTATCTTCTAATGTTGGAACTAAAAAGGGAATTTGGTTATGATCTCAAAACAACATTCTCTGGATGTAAATGTGTTCTGTTCTGACCTTGAAACTAAATTCTTTGTACCCATGAGCTTTATTTCAAGGACAGAATACTAATAGCTATTAAAAGCTCAGAACATTTTGCACAATGCTATCAATTGTCATTGAGAAAAAGTATTTTATCCAGCAGAAATCTCACCAGGTACAGAAAATACTGTTTACAAACTATTTTAGTTTCTTATAATATTTTACCCACTTACTGTATTAGCTAACATTCTCTGGACAATGAGCAAAGTGCAATCAAAAGTAAATGGAGATACTTAATAATTTTTTTATCCCTAAATTCTAGAATTATATCAGGATGGAATTTTTTCCTCGTTGAGAGGTGAAAGATTAGAACTGAAATTACACTTTTCTCATAGAGTTATAGCTAAGATTCTAGAATAATCCTCTTTATAATCAGCAATATGTGAAACCTAACCTGACAGACATTGCTTTTTAGGTAAATAACGCTTCTAGGAGTACACTGCATGCATGAATTCACTTTTGTCAGTTGGTCTAATGCATGCTATGCCTCTATGTAATTTTGATGATAGTTGTAAGGAAATAATTATTGCATTACTACATTTTTTAAAAAAATTAAGGCAGGACATACGTTTTCAAAAGTTAGGCAAATTAATTCGATGATCCTTAAAAAACATAAGAGAATACAATTTTTTAAAAGGTGGAGTTTAATACTGCCCATAATTATATTGCATTTAGTTATTCAAGGGAATATTAATATCTTTATCTACAATTAGACAGTGTGTTTTGAAAGTTCTTTTTTACAGTGTAAATGTAGATGATCTTCAAAATATTTTTCCAATGTACAGAAACTACTAAATATTTGTTTGCGTGCAGAGAAGAATCCACTATTTCCCTTTTCATCAAAAATGTTCTAATTTCTTATTCCACCTTCTTTAAATCTAATAATATTTTATAGGATATGACAAAGATAATTACATTATAACAAAGTTGCAATAAAGACTTCTTGGTTTTTTCTTGGTTAATGTTGATGAGTTAAGATCTGGTTTGAGGGAGAGGCATCCTTAGTCATTGTGGTTTGTGAACTGCAACAGGGCAAGATGGATGTCTGGATCTATTCATTTTGGGAAAGATCATGCATGAACTGTGGTAGAGTCATATTATGCTGATGATGCACTGCTCTTTTGATCACACACCAAGGAAGTTGTGGAGATCCTTTGGAAGTCTTGAACTGCATTACTTTAGAAAAACATAAATTCTCAAGATCAGTAATGTTGGGCCATAGCCTTCAATGAAGAATCAGGTACACAACTGGATCACTATTGTAGTCCAGCTTTGGCTGAAGTATAATTACATCCTTTCCTGGAGAGAGCAGATCTTGCCATATTAATACATCAATCTCTTCCCATTTAGATTATTACAATATGCTTTGCAGGAAGCTGCATTTGAAGAGTGTTCAGAAACTGATGCTGGTGCAAATCCCTGCATGCAAATTACTTTCTTGTGTGTATTTCAGAGATTTCCATTAGTTTCTACCACAGATTGGTGCTGATTTTCTTACTTATAAAGTTCTAAATGATTTGGGGTCAAAATTTGTGATACGTTCCTCACCTATGAGCTAAGTTTAACTTAAAATGATCTTTGTTATTTCTCATTCTTTTCTTCTCTGCTTCAAAGTACACAATGGGCTTCATTTTGACCATTGCAGAAATCTTCGAAACAGATTGGACTTCCATATTGTAAACTTAAAAGACAAAATTATACCACATTTCTTCAACTGCATCCCAAGTTCTAGACAAATATGACTGCACAGAAATCCCTTAGCTGTAGGGTGCTTCTTTTCACTGATCCTCTGCTGCTAGATTTGTATAATTAAAGTAAGCTTTTACAAGCCCTCCAGTAGCTAAAAGTGTCTGGTAGTTTGAAGAAAGAAGTTTATTTCTCCAACATTTTGCTTATTAGAGAATTTGGGTTTGTGGATTCCAGGAATGACTTACTGGAAAAATATGAGCACTGTGTTATGCAAATAAAATAAATTTGGCATTGAATATCTGAAGGTCTTTTCCATGTTTGATTTCAGTTCTCTAATGGGCCTACAAATGCCTCTCTTAGTGCTCACCAAGTTCTCTGCCTTACCTCCCCAACTCACTTTTTACATTGAAAATGATTTTTTTTAATTTTAAAAAAAATCTAACATGACATTTGGAGTGTCTGCCTCTGGTCATTTACCTTTGATGTAAATATTAAAAAGTTGTGCAGAAAGAATACAATCCTGTTGGATTCACAATGCAGATGTCATGGACTAAATGGAAATCTCCCACTGCCACTCTTGAATAACAGTCCTGAAAAGAGGAGTATAACCACTATAGAACACTTGTAGCCAATTCACAACCAGCTCAGCTGTTTCAGCAATCTCCGGTGATCAGTGGTGCCAAGATTTGCTAAGAATGCTTCCCCCATCTTTGTCACCTGTTAAAGGACTTCAGTCAGGGTTTTTGTTTTGTTTTGTGCCTTCAAGTCACTCTTGACTCCTAGTGACTGCCTGGACAAGTCCCTGCAGTTTTTGTGGCAGCATTTTCAGCAGTGGTTTGCCTTACCTTTTTCCTAGAGCTGAGACACAGTGACTGGCCCAAAGTGGCTTCATGCCCAAGGCAGGACTAGAACTCACAGTCTCCCAGTTTGTACCCTGGTGCCTTAAGCCACCATGTCAAATTGGCTCTCAGTCAGAGTAACCAGGATCATTTTAGTACTATATCCAGGCCAGAAGCAGGCCCAAATTGGTCTAGATAATCCACTTTTCCCACATACATTTGAATTGGATAAGTAGTATCCTCTCTATCACTATTCCTAAGAAAGAAAAATTTGCAAATGGTGGTAGATATCTAAAACCACACTGTCCATTAAGGACCTCTTCAAGAGAGGCCAGTAGGTATAAATCTCTCATGCCTCTTTATATGAAACAACCTTGGTTACCCTCACTGAAGATCCTTACCAGACGACATATTTTGAAAATGTTGCCAATTTCCTCAGCCTCCCAAACCAAAATTGATCCCGTAATCTGTGACTAAGATACACCCCATAAACTCAGCACAACTACGATGTCTAACCTGAAGTGGATGCAAGCAACACATTTTAAGTGTTCTTTGCAAATTTGTTATCGCAGGTTCCTGAGTGGTCAGCTGAGTTCACCTCTGGGATAGCTTTGAGCAGACTGCCCAACATCTGAGAAGGCTCTGCTAGGTGATTCACTGAAATGCAATAATGGTGGAGAAAGAAACCCTCTTTGACCCCATCCTTACCACAAGATAGGCATAGTTATATAGTCTATCTATGCTTGGATATATTTTCTGCAAGATTATTTTATGTACACTCTAGCCAGTTGCCTATTCTCTTTATTGTCTGGTGCTGCTCATAAAGCCAAGCAATTTTCCAGGTTTCCCATAGCTATGGAGGGCAATCTGGAGCAATAGTGCCAGTGGCCCTTTTCAATGCCACAGTGAAACTAGGGCCTTAACAAAATTGCCATCTGTTTTCCTGAAATATCCACAGATCATTTGGGAATCCCAGTCCTGTGGATTGCAAAGTATCTAGGCAAATTATTTAAATCAGTTGCTTCATTAAACCTTTAATCTGTATTAAGATATAACATTTTTCAGTGGTTCAGGCTGTTATATTCAACTGGGAATCATGAAATACTGAGTGATTAAGCAATCTATATCAGTGTTGTACAACTGTGGTAGAGGCCTCATCTAGAGGTACTGATGCCTAAAGGAATAACTCATCATAGGATACTGTGTCTTACTCTTCCCAGCATCCTTTGTGGGCTGAATGGATGTTCCCAGAAGAACAGATTTAATTTACAAAGATAACTGCATTTCCAGAATTAAAAGGAATGTCAGAAAGAGCTGCTCTTTTTGTCTAATGAAGCCTTCCCCAATTTGGTGCTTTTTAGATGTGTTGAACTTTAATTCACAGAATCTCCAGTTATGCAATGTATCTTTTTGAATACTTTGAAAAGAAATCTTTGTTTCTGTCAGAAGCCTGAAAATATTCTTTATATAGACACCCTTCTCAATTATAATGTGTTTCCTTGATTGTGCTAAGTGCAATTTTGTATTAGGTTCATGTGAATAGTTAGATAAAATACTGCTACTAATATCTAGAAAATTACATTTCCTAACTTTAATCAAATAGTGTTGATTCTTAAAGAGTAAGCAATACTCATGGGTAGTTGTTTATATGGTACTATATATCCATTATTCCATGCTTTCTCTTTTACTTAAAGGGAGGGCTTTAAAAACTATATAAGATTATCTTACTGTTGATAGAATCTGGTGACAAATATTTTTCTACTTTCTATTTTAGAGGATAAAACAGTATTTAGAATCACTCAGATATCTACACATTTTATAGATAATGGTGGTCATTTGGAAGAGTACCCTTTGGTTTGGTTTGCTTATTTCAAGTAGCATAATAAGGAATAGTGAAATCAATTTTCAACCTATTTTTCCCTCTCTCTTCTATCATTTCAGGACTATACCTTGACAATGTACTTTCAACAAGCATGGAGGGATAAGAGGCTTTCGTATAATGTAATACCTTTAAATCTTACACTGGACAATAGAGTAGCAGATCAGCTTTGGGTTCCTGATACCTACTTCCTGAATGATAAGAAGTCATTTGTACACGGTGTCACTGTGAAGAACAGAATGATCCGTTTACATCCAGATGGGACAGTTCTCTATGGTCTCAGGTCAGCATCAAACATTTTGAACAGCAGCATTCTACATGGCTGATTCCCCTCCCCTTTTCTTTCTCTACTTTTACTTTTTCCATGTGGGTTGTGGATAGTGTTTGCCAGCTTTCTTCAACTTTGTGCTCTTCAAAACTGTTGGCATTAAACTTCCATAATCTTAAGGTCATTATGGTATCTGCAGTCCAACTTGCCAAGAAGGCAGTAGGTTGAGGAAGGCTAGTATAGGTCTTGTAGCAAAACTGAATGCCTTTACCACAAACAAGGCAAGTGGCTTTATTCAAGAAACATTCTTACAGACATGCATAACTCCATATAAAGATCTTTGCTTAACCATTGAGGTTGAGAGAATACTATTTCTCATCTTTACTTTTTACCTACATTATTGCAACTTGCTTCCAAAATA
Source organism: Charina bottae (assembly GCA_023362775.1). Taxonomy (NCBI): domain Eukaryota; kingdom Metazoa; phylum Chordata; class Lepidosauria; order Squamata; family Charinaidae; genus Charina; species Charina bottae. The sequence goes on from JALMGJ010000002.1 coordinate 110,544,531, forward strand.
TTAGTTTTTCTGTGCTAGTATATACAGTAAGTAATGTTTAAAAGGGAGTAAAAACGGATTAGAAGGTGATACCTCTTTTGTCTTTTAAATGGTTCTTATCACACAATGAGGGGCATGGTGGCTCAGTGGGTAAGACACCAGGCTTGTCGATCGCAAGTTCGGAGGTTCGAATCTCTAGCCCTGCGTGCGGAGTGAGCTCCTGCACTAGCTCCAGCTCTTGCCAACCTAGCAATTCGAAAGCATGCAAATGCAAGTAGATGAATAGGTACCACTTCGGTGGGTAGGTAACAGCGTTCCGCGCGCATCATGTGGCCACATGACCACGGAAGCGTCTTTGGACAATGCTGGCTCTTCAGCTAACAAACAGAGATGAGCACCAGTCCCTAGAGTCGGACACGACTGCACAAATATGCGGGGGGAACCTTTACCTTTACCTATCACACAATAAGTGGATTTGCAAAATAGCAGTAGCACACCAAAATATATATGTAACAGCTGAAAATAGGCACCAGAATTACACTGTGGCAGAATGTTGGAGAATGGTTTGGTGTCGGCGAATTTCAAGATAATATTAAGAGCTCTGCAGCAAATATGCTTTCTTGTTACAAAACAGTAATATATACAGTATATTCATCCTTGGGATGGGGAGATTTTTTGTGTGTGAAGTGTCAAGAAAATATTTTATTAATTCTTCCTCTGCCTTTTCATTTGTCCCTGAATGTCCACTCCATCTGTATTTCCCAACATGATACTGAAAACACACTCCTGGGAATAATTTGAAATTGAAGCATTATAGAATTGCCAAGAAAGAATTTAGCATCTCCTGATCCATCTTGTCCCTAAATCCTAACACACAAACACACACACAAAACTATTTTACAGCAAAGAACTGTGGGGATTATCAGACTTGTGTTTGTCACAGAACACTAAGGTGAGTGACAAAACCGTGTAAAATCCTCACATGCATCCACCTATATACTGTATGTTGACTTGTAAAAACAGAAAAATATACTTTTATATATAGGAAGAACCATCAAAAAAGAGAAATCTTATTATTAGTTTTTTGTGAAGTAATTTTATTTTTTATTTATATTTCAAATTTAGTTAATGCCCATCTGACTCAAAGAGTGACTCTGGGCGGTTTATAATAAAACCAGAATAAAACCAGAATAAATCATCATTAAAATACAATACAATACAACCATATTCTTAAACAAAAGTATAATCCAAGATATAGTTGTTAAAAAGTTCTTAGTTTACGGGAGGGTCTTCAGGGTGCTAACCACCCCCAGGGTTGGTTACTCCTCCTCCCACCCCATGCGAGATGGCAGAGCCAGGTCTTCACTCCTTTCTGGAAGGCCGGGAGAGTGGGGGCCTACCTCACCTCTGGGGGAAGAATGTTCCATAGGGTGAGGGCAATGGCAGAGAAGGCTCTCTTCCTTATTCATGCAATGACTTAGCATTTGGCATATCCATGAACTTTAGTGGGTTTATAAAAGCCGGACATAATAAAAAAAAAGAAAAAAACTATTTAGTAATCCATCTTTTTTAAAAACACAAGAAACAAATTTGTATTAACAAGACAGATAAAAACTTAGCCTTCTCTAATCTGGTACCTATCAGACTGCAATCCAGATGTATTGGGTTTTAACAGCCACACATGCATTTTGTCTGGGAATTATGGAAGTCTAACACATCTGAAGGACACCAGGTTGGGGGAGGTTGGTTTAATTCTCCAGAAGCAGTGCCATCAGAGTAGGGACTGCTGATTTTTTATGTGACCAGTATTGTCTCCTTAAGCTAAGTTTGAGAGCCAGTTTGGTGTAGTGGAAATTATGGAAATTAAGGAAACTTATCGGGCCTGCCGAGAACCAGTTTTGTGTAGTGGTTAAGGCATCAGGCTAGAAACCAGGAGACCATGAGTTCTAGTCCTGCCTTAGGCATGAAGCCAATTGGGTGACCTTGGGCCAGTCCCTCTCTCTCAGCCCTAGGAAGCAGGCAAGGGCAAACCACTTCTGAAAAACCTTGCCAAGAAAACTGCAGGGACTAGTCCAGGCAGTCACCAGGTGTCAAAAACTGACTTGAAGGCACACACACACAAGCTATGTTTAATGCCAAAGCACTTCCTTGTAATATCAGTTTTATATTTAAAAACAATAACATTCAAGATTCCAATATGATTACAAGAGTAAGTGCAGTTGAAAATAGCATGATTTATATAGAAACAAGTTTGGAATCATGTTTTCGGCATTTAGTATTTAGATATCTTTTTTTCTACCTAAACATTTTTTTAAAAAATCCTTTTCAGAATTCAGAGCTTTGATGTAGAACTTGAATGCTATCTATGGCAAGGGGCGTTTCCACTCTACTTTGAGATTAATCGATTAAAATCTTTGCAATAAAATGTTTCAGCAACCATGTGTTTTGGTGTTGGTCATAGTATACAACTAGGAGGAAAAGAGTGGGAATACAACTATATAGCAACACAATTAAATTTCTGCATATGTGTTTCTTCTTTAGTTTTCATCCAAATGTTTGAGTGACTTCCAGTTGCCCAATGTACTGCCACAGATCTGTGCAAATCTCACATAATGTATTAGAATGTCAGGACACTACTTCCTTTTAATCTGCCAGCTGTATGTATATAACAGGACCAAAGGGAGATGTCAAAATTCAAACCACAGGGAAAGGAACAACATGCAAACTTTTTCCATCTTTTTCTTTAGCATTATATAAAAATACATCTTAGATATTGAAATATAATGCTGGCTACTAGACAAATGGTTGTTTTTTAAGCAAAGTATCTTGGGACTTGTAATAATATGGCCTCTTCCTTTTTTTGCTTTGTGAGAATAAACGTTTGAATAAAACTTTTTCCAGAAAAAAAATCTGTTTTTTTTTTAAATCGAATCTGATTCATATTTGAGAGGAATAAATAACTCTTTATATTTCTGTAGGGGTTTCTTAATTGCTTCAAAACAATTTAAGATACCTCATTGCAACAACTGTTTACTTCTCTTGGTAACTTAAACTGAGATTAAGAGGCTTGTCTGAAGCTACTCAAATAGTTTGTGAGTTAAGATTTGAGTCAACAACCTCCATACATGAATTGTAAGGATGCAGACATTATATTTTCTTAACTTTGTAAACAGCAGCATGACCTCATTTATGAATAAAATAAACAATATTTTAGTTAAGAAAAAAATAAACTGATACATTTATTAACCTCTTTCTCTCAGAATATTTAATTTTTTATTTAAAAATATAATTATACACACACACACAGAGATATTATTTCCATTTAATTCTTTGGAAGTTACTCTAAAGTTAGTATTCAGAATAGCACATCTTTATTATGATCACCAGACATAGCTATACAATGTTGTAGTAGGATTTACAGAGCTCAGATGGAAATACATAATTACTAATTAAGTTAGGAAAAAATTAAATGTAGCACTAAAATACAAGGACTGAAAGATTAAATACTCAAAACACTAAATTATTAAACTACTTTGGAAATGTATAAAATAAAAAATGCTCAGTTTTAGAATAGAGTAATATATAATAAACCTATTATAAAATAACTTAAAATTCAAATAGATTTGCCAAATTACATCATTTGTTTCTTGTCAGGTGGAACAAGAATTGTCATGTTTCAGTATCTGTTTCCTAGTAATACAAGCTCTTGAAACATAATTTGGCAACTTTAATAGTGACACCATCATTATAGTCTATGAAAAGCAGGGTTCAATATAATTTCATCATAAAATTTCATCATAAAATCATTACAGCAGCATGTGGTCCAGGGTTTTATCTGCTCCTGAGTGTCAGGGACAAAACTGTCTGAAAAATGAAAATATTGGTAATTTCGTTCTAGTACAGCTGAAGACAGATGTTAACATCTTCTAGGGTAAAAGGCCTATGATATTTTTCAGTAGCAAGATTCTAGAGATATTTAGCCAGGACCAAAGGTTTACTTAGGCTCCCCTGCTGAAAAAGAGAAAGATCCTAGCATGATCTCTCTGTTAATCAAAATCTATTATTTACTATCTGGCATCTTCTTTAGCTTTGGGAAACCCCAAAGAATGCAGGGATGTTATAGGTAGGCCAATAATTGTAATTTCTCCATCATGTTCTTCCAAGTTGAATAAAAGTTGCCTAATGGCAACAGTGGGGCAAGGTCTTTGGGGAAGAATGTCATTTTAAGCCAGCAGGTGATCATACTTATCCAAATTTATGCTTCTACTGAACTGAGAGCTACCTCCAACATAAAGAGTCCTGCATTGCAAACACACTGAGGTACCCCGGAAAAAAGCCTCAGGAACTTAAATTGAACTGCTTCCAAAAAGGAAAAGTATTTTTACGAGTGCAGCTTTGGTATATTAAAAACTATTTGAACAGTTAATGTCAAATGGATGTTTTCTTGTTACATTTACTCTAAAATTTTCTTCTCATTTTAAAATATATTTTAGAGCAACTGGTATGACTAGGGAGATCTAAGGAAAGGCATCTTTCTTTTGAAAGCTACTGCTTTCCACAGGTCATCAGCAGTCAGCTCTATAGCTCCAATACCAACATATGCCAACAATAACAGAAAATACTGTATACTGCAATGTGACTTACAACGATACTGAAAAGGACCTCAATACATAGAGATGTACCTATATATGAATTTTCTGGGGCTTTTTTCTGGATTTTATTGAGCTAGATCTCTCTATATATGTTTACATACAGGTGTCTTATACCTACATAATTCTATGTCAATAGCTTCACTTAGTAAATTTCATAGATTTTTTTTTGCAGAAAACAGAATTTAGGGTGTAGTCATGAACCTCAGGAGTGGCTTATCAGTAGGTAGTATATTATATGGACCTGCTTCAGTTAAACATGGAACTAATTCAAGAATATTTTACATTGTAAAGGAACTTGGCTACTTTTAGTCATCACAAGTGATCCAGTATTTTATAATGGGAATTGTTTTGCTAGAAAATAACATAATGTGCTATTGACAAATTGCATTGGAATAAAGCCAAATGGTAAAAGTTATGTTGGATCCAAAAAAGAGCAGTTAATTATTAAAGGTTAGTATTAAGATGGGTATTTGGGCTGAAAGTAACCAGGAAAAGCAACCTGGCTAGATTGTTCTCGCTTTTTTTAGTATGTAAGAAAGGTGGACGAAAATCTGGTTTTGTGGGTGTTGCCAGTTTTTAATATGTATGTTAAAAACTACATTTTTAATATATACATTATGCATTTTCACAAAACACTTTATTTTTGGATTTTGAATACTTTCTTTTCTTTTTCCTGACCCCTATAGAAGATTAAAGCAATAAATACAAAGTGCTGTTCCCCCCCCCCAAAAAAAAAGAAAAAGAAAATTTCAGCAGCAGTTGTATGTGTCAACTCTGGCAGTTTTAACTGGATGAAGCTTCTTACTCCCCTGAAGTAGGTTTCTTTCAGGATCATTGAAAAGAAGGCAAAAAGAAAGCAATGGGCAAGTCATACTGATGAAAAGGAAGCAAAGAGTTGTCCTTAGTTGATTATTTTGGTGAGGGATTAGTCTCTTTTGGATAAGAGATAATGAGAGGTTTCAGAAATGGACTTTGGAGTTTTTACTTGTCTTTATTATTAATATTTTAATAATAATGTTATTGTGTAGTTGCTTTGGCTTATTGACAGTTTTATGGCCAATTCAGGTGACAACATTTTCTACTTGTTTTTTTTATATATATAATTTTATTTAAGATTTTTGAAAAGGAAGATAAAAACTAATACAAACTAATAGGAAAGGAAAGGAAAGGAAAGGAAAGGAAAGGAAAGGAAAGGAAAGGAAAGGAAAGGAAAGGAAATCAAAGAGAAAGCTAAAAGTGCAAGAAAGGGAAAAAAAGTAAAAGAAAAATAGGAAAGAAAGAAGAAAGATACAGAGAAGTAGCTTCCAATCTTCTTCACAGCAGTTATAAGTACAATTATAACTTTCTCTCTTACTCTATGGTTATAACATAATTCTCTTATTTCTATAATCTATCCTGTCTAATAATCAAAACTATAATAAGTTCATTTTTTTCTGTTTCACGCAAAAAGTCCACAAGGGGTTTCCAGTCAGCAATAAACGTAGATATTGTCTTTTCTCTGATCAAAGAAGTCAATTTTGCCATCTCAGCAAGTTCCATCATCTTCACCAACCATTCCTCCATTGTGGGTAGTGCCGAATCTTTCCATCTTTGTGCATACAATAATCTCGCTGCAGTTATCATATACAAAAACAAAGTTCCATGACTTTTTCCCTAACTATTTGTCTATCAGTCCCAAAAGAAAAAACTCTCAATTGTATATTAATCTTTAAAATCTTCTGAATCAGTGTGTGTATTTGAATCCAGAATTTTCTAGCTTTTTTACATCCACCAAACATGATAAAATGTCTCTTCTTGTTGTTCACATTTCCAACATAAATTTGAAGTGCCTTTATACATTCTAGACAATATCTCTGGTGATATATACCAATGGTACATCATTTTGTAAAAATTCTCTTTAAGATTATAACATAGTTTAAATTTCAATCCTTTCAACCACATATTCTCCCATTGTTCCATCCGTATATTATAACCAAAAATTTTAGCCCTCTTTATCATATATTCTTTCACTTATTCTTCTGTTTCAAATTTCAATAAAAGTTTATACATTTTAGCAATTACATGTTCATCATTTGTACACAATTATATTTCAAACTCAGTCTTACAATGTTCAACTCTTTGTCTACTTTAAATCTTTCTAAAAACTGTAAATAAGAAAACCATTGACAACTATATCCCTCTGCTGCCAGTTCTTCTCTTGATTTTATTTTACATTCCCCTTGACAAAATTCTAGTATCTCACAACGAGTTAGCCATTTGTGTTTGCCTATTATTTCTTGTCTTAAAATACTTCTTGTAGTGAGAGCCACAAGGGTGTTTTCAGGCACAACCTGGGTTGGTATCTATTCCATATTCTCAATATGGCACATCTAACAATGACTTTTTAAATCCACATTAACCTTGATGTAATCATAACATAAATATCCATGCCACCCAAATTTCAGGTTGTGTCCTTCTAACTCCTGCAGCCTTCTATTTCTCAGCAGCACCCACCTTTTCACCCAAACCAAACAGCAAGCTGCAAAATATAGTTTCAAATCAGGTAGACCCAATCCTCCTCTTTCCTTTGCATCTTGTAACATCTTATATTTAACTTGTATTTTTCCCCTGCCACACAAATTTAGATATATCTTCCTGCCACTGTTTAAATGGTGCATCAGTTGTCAAAACAGGTATTGTCTGAAACAAAAACATCATTCTAGGCAAAACATTCATCACAGAAATTCTTTCCAGCAATGACAGTTGTAAGTTTCTCCCACTTAACATGTCTCTCTTAACTTCATTCATGTCTTAACATAGTCATTTTGAAGTAACGTACAGTTCATATTTGTCATAGTGATACCCAGATATTTTACCTTCTTCTCAATCTTAAAACCCGTTTTATTCATCAATTCTCTTTGATGTTCTATTTTCATATTTTTTGTTAACATCTTTGTCATCTGTTTATTAATCTTGAAACTGCTAATGCACCAAATTCTTTTATTTTGCCCATTAAGAGCCAGTTTGGTCTAGTGGTTAAGGTGCTGGGCTAGAAACCAGGAGACTGAGAGTTCTAGTCCCGCCTCAGGCATGAAAGCCGGCTGGGTGACCTTGGGCCAGTCCCACTCTCTCAGCCCAACTCACTTCACAGGGTTGTTGTTGTGGAGAAAATAGGAGGAGGAAGGAGTATTAGGTATGTTCGCCACCTTGAGTTATTTATAAAAATAATAAAGGCGGGATAGAAAATAAATAAATTTAATTTAATTAAATCTTCACCAGAATCCTCTGGGATTGCTCTAAATTATAAACAAAATTCCTTCTCTCTCATCTCAATTCCAATAGAGCCAGATTATCTAGTTCTCTTTCCAACTCTCTGTCTATAGCTTCTGTCTTACTATCCAAAATTTCCACTTTGTCATTAATTTGTTTTACTTCTCCAGACATTTGTTTTACAGAACTTTCCATCTTCTTAACTTCTTCTTTCATCTCTTTTTTCATCTTTACAAGTCTTTCATCCATTCTTTTTTCAAAAGCTGTCAATTTAGTATCTGGTGATTCAGCTAACTTACTGCCCAATTGCTCAAACATTTTCTGAAGCAAATCTGGTGTAATTCCTCTCTCTGCAGGTTGTTCTAGTGATCCTCCCCTCCCCTCTACTATTTTTGCCACTTTTCTAGTGGTTGCTATTATGATATTATAACCCAAAAATGAAAGTGTCTCAAACAAAGGAAAAAGGCAAACTTCCCCCCCCTTTTTTTCTATTTTGTCTTTCTCTGCCCTTAATACGTTTGTCTCAAATGCCACTCCGTAGTTACAATCAGCATCACAGTCAGTATCTCCATAGTTACAGTCAGTATCACAGTCAGTATCTCCATAGTTACAGTCAGCATCACAGTCTGGTTCATATTATTTTTACCTTTTGTTTTGTAAAATCCACCAATTGTCTGCACTCTGTAATAGTAAACAAAAAACATTCCCATGAAGGTCAGGTTCATGTGTCTATTTTAATTCCAATTTGTTCAAAAGCACTTTCACCAAAAAGTAATATTTCAAAATAACTATCCCCTTTATCCATTTTAAACTTTCTTACAACTAAGCTTTTTGCCAAAGGTTTTTAAATCTTTAAAACTGTTTTTTCCTTTGTAATCCAGAAAGAATGTTGACTCACCAAGTAGAATTTTCTTATCCTGCCACTCAGAAAATCACTCTTTAGCTGTAAATTAGTTACATCTGAAAGTGTTTAAGAAATGAGGCTCATACAAACCTTACAGTATATCCATATAGGCTGTATTATGGCTGTGAGCTTGATTGAAATCCCTCAACTCGCAGCCACTCAACTCATGAGCCAACCACAAAAACATCAGTTCCTGCAGTCTACTCATGAGGAGCAGCTATCTGGAATGCAAGTGGGTGATCTCATGATCTCTCCTTTTTCTAGAGAGACTGCGCTGGCCAGAATTCATCGTCTGGCCACAGATCTGGCCACAATGTCATCCCCATTCCTTCAGGGACATCTAGTTCTCCATGAATCCTCACTGGAAGCCAACATTTTCTACTTTTAATTGATACATAATTTCCTACTACTTTTTCCATTTTTTTTTTGTTATCCAGGAAATCTGCAAAAATGGAAAGACAAGCGAGCTGCAAATATATTTTGATTGGTAGCTCTATAAACCATCTATTTGGAAGCACCCTCAAATGCTCCTGTTCATCGTGGTAGTGAATATTGCTCTACAACTTCTAAATATGAAAAGATAAAAGCCTAACATAAAATACAGAATAAATCAAAAAAGCAAGTGGTACCTGGAAATTAACAAATTTATTTTCATATAAAATTTTATGGATTATGTCTACTTTCACAAAAATTTAAAAGCTTATGTGAAAATAAACTTATAGTCTTTAAGATGCTACAAGATTTGTATTACAAGGAAATCTAATATTGGCCCTTGCTTTTTATGGTGAACTATTTTTCTCTTTGTAAATAACAAAGGAATCAGACTGAGTACATGCACTGAGTTATCAGGTTTTGTTTGCTAAAACTTAAGAAGCCATGTAAGCAATGCCTCTCTCGCAAAGCCAGTTCAGGAAAAAAAAAAGATTTAGCACTATAGTCCATAGGATTACAGATCTCTTTTTGATAAGCTTTTCATCACGTTCACTATCTCATTATCTCTCTAGGGAATCAAATATTCCATGTATATACTTATGTATATGGATTTCAAAGTGGTTTGATAGATGCAAATGTAAGAAAATCAAAGATCGAAGATAGGAGTTGTAATTTCAGGCCCTGTATCCAGTGACATTTGCTGTCTTAGATTTTCATGTTTAAAGTACAGTTCTAAAATGCAAAGTAGGATAATCATTCAAAGATTGCTCAGTCTTACTTCTTTTAATGGCCTTATTTTGGGATATCTAAATAACCTTGTACTAGAGTTGCTAAAAGGAAGGCAAAAGAAATTGCAGTGGGTAAAACTGAAGTTGCTTTGAAGTAGTCTAACTCCAACTCAGAAATGAGTCCTTTTCCAAAACTATGTACTGTAAAACCTTTGTCTCTTCTTCTTTCCATGGAACTGACAGTTGCCCAGTTCTCCAAGGATGAGTCTTGGCACCTATTTATGAAAGCATTTGTTTATAAGTTGGTGGTTGTTTGGGTCATTAATTTTTATTTATGAATGCAGTAGCAATAGGCTCTTCATTATATAGTGCTGAGAAAATATTCTCTAGATACTTTTTTAAGCATGTAAATACCTGAAAATTTCCTAATATCCCTTTCTCCAGAGATTGCAGCTATATATTGATGATGATGAAATTTCCAATTACTTCCTGAGGATATGAGTCTCCCTGCCTGCATAACTCTATTAAATTAAATGTAATAGACCTTGGAAAATATTTGAAAATTCAGTATGTCAAATGGAATTCTGTATATAATATCCTTTTATGTTAAGCTCCCCTTGCTTTTTTTCCCCCAGCAAACTAATCAGGCCAAAACTAAGCAAATGTGAAGAAACGAAAATCTATAGGAAAATAATTAAGGGGAGAAAAAGAGCCGTAAGGGATGCTTCCATAATTATTTATGCCTCTTATATATTCCGTTATCTACCTACCTACCATGTCTGCATATCAAGTTACATGCAAATGTTGAAGCACTCCTGGTTAAATTATACAGTATGTTTCAATGAATCCCTAAGTGAATTGTACAATATGCTTCAGTGAACTCCTAGACTGATAAAAAATATCTACATGGCACAAAGTTAAGCACAACATCTTTCTTCAAATTTGAACGCATATTTACTATTTATGTGTAGTTGTTTAGAGACTCAAATAACAAAATAGTGAATATGGCAGTTGCAGAAGCTTGGACATCCTGTCAGTACTTAGTAATTTGTAAAACCTCATTTGGCAGAAATAACAGCTTCCAAATGTTTATTGTAGCCAGCTAAAAGTCTATTTTTGCTTTTGGATTTTTTTCCTGCCTTCTTTGTAGAATTTTTTTTATCTGAAAATATTCTTCACTCTTCCACATGCTACAAATCTGAGATCTCCTCACAGATTTTTTAGTACTATTCACATCTAGAAATAGTGAATGACATCCCAAACCTCTATCTTTCTTATCTGTAAGTAATTCATGGTTGATTTGTAGATGTTTCAGACTAATACCTTGCTGAATTATACAAGCTTTTTTCAGCTTCAGCTTTTTCAGTGGGACATTAGTTTTTAAGATATGTTGATGTTTAGTTGAATCCATATTTCTTTCCACCCACTGGCTGCTAAATACCCCATACTAAAAGCATCCCATACTAAATGCTCCATGACTGGCAAAGTGTTATTTCCTTCAAATGCTTCGCCCTTTTTTCTCCACATGTCATTGGTGATCACTCGTAGCCGAGTAAGATTGTCTTCCAAAGGTAAAATTTTAACAGTGGATCTGTAAGTGGCTATAAAGGCCAATTCTGGATCCGCACAACCTCCCACAGTGAGGGCATAGGTTTCCGGGTGGGAGACGGTCATGATGAGGGTTTGCCTGACGTGCCTTCCTTTTAGCTCTTTTCTCCCTTTCGCCCTGTACTCGCGCTTCTTCAAAGTCCATAGCGCCATTAATAAAGGCTGACCTCCAATTGAAACGCTCATGAGTTAGGGCTTCCCAGTTCTCAATGCTGATATTACATTTTTTTAAATTAGCTTTGAGAGTGTCTTTGAATCTCTTTTGCTGTCCACCAATATTCCGTTTTCCATTCTTAAGTTGGGAGTAAAGTAGCTGCTTTGGAAGACGATGGTCAGGCATTTGAACAACATGACCGGTCCAGCGAAGTTGATGTTGGATGATCATTGTTTCAATGCTGGTGGTTTTCGCTTCTTCTAATACGCTAACATTAGTCCGCCTATCTTCCCAAGTAATTTGCAGAATTTTTCAGAGGCAGCGTTGATGGAATCTTTCAAGAAGTTGGAGATGGCGTTTGTAGAGGGTCCATGTTTCACAGGCATACAGAAGGGTTGGTAGTACAATGGCTTTGTAAACAAGCATTTTGGTCTCCCTGCGAATGTCCCGATCCTCAAACACTCTACGCTTCATTCGGGAGAAAGCTACACTCGCAGAGCTCAGGCGATGCTGAATTTCAGCGTCGATGTCGGCTTTTGTAGATAGATGGCTGCCGAGATAAGAAAAGTGGCTGACATTTTCTAGTGACACACCTTTAAGCTGGATTGATGGCGCTGCAGAGGGATTGGTTCGAACTTGCTGGTAAAGCACTTTGGTTTTTTTAATGTTAATCGAGAGGCCAAACTTTTCATATACTTCTGCAAAGATGTTTAGGATAGTTTGAAGATCTTCCTTGGAGTGTGCACAGACTACGTTATCATCAGCATATTGAAGTTCTATAACAGAAGTTGTAATTACCTTATTTTTTGCTTTCAGCCTACTAAGATTAAAAAGCTTTCCATCTGTTCAATATATAATTTCTACACCAGTAGGAAGTTTCTCTTCAACAAGGTGTATAATCATAGTGATGAAGATAGCGAATAAGGTTGGAGCAATAACACATCCCTGTTTAATGCCGGATTCCACTTTAAATGGATCGCTTTGAGAGCCATTGTTATTCAGGATTGTTGCCATCATTTTGTCATGGAGTAGCCGCAAGATGTTCACAAATTTATCAGGGCATCCGATTTTCAGAAGGATGGTCCAGAGAGCAGTACGATTTACAGTATCAAAAGCTTTAGTCAGATCAATAAACGCCATGTACAGAGGGCGGTTTTGCTCCTTGCATTTTTCTTGAAGCTGTCGTGCAGTGAAGATCATATCCACTGTTCCCCTAGAAGGGCGGAAGCCATTTTGCGTTTCAGGGAGGATGTCTTCTGATACAGATAGGAGACGGTTTGCGATGATCTTTGCCAGGATTTTGCCTGCTGTGGCTAGAAGGGAGATGCCTCAATAGTTTCCACAGTCTGTTCTATCACCCTTTTTAAAGAGAGTGATAATTATGGCATCCCTAGAGTCTGCTGGAATCTCCTCCCTCATCCAGGTTTTTTCGATGAGCTTATGAAGTTGTTGTGTAAGTTCAGGCCTGCCTTCTTTAAAGACTTCAGCAGGAATCCCATCAGGTCCACTAGCTTTGTTATTTTTCATTTGTTTAGTGGCTTTACTGACTTCCTCCAAACTAGGGGGTACTGCAAGCTCATTTCTTATTTGTTTTTGCGGGATTTGCAAGACGACTTCATCAGCCACCGTAGAGTGACAATTAAGGAGATTGTGGTAATGCTCTTTCCAGCGCAGTGCAATAGACTCTTTGTCCTTTAGAAGTTTAGCACCATCTACTGAGCGTAAGGGATTTGTACCATGGTTTGTTGGTCCATAGATGGCCTTTATGGCATTAAAAAAGCCCCGTGCATCATGAGCATCTGCAAAATGTTGGGTTTCTTGGGCTTTTTTTATCCACCATATGTTCTTAAGTTCTCTAGTTCTTCTTTGGACTTCTGCCTTTGCACTGGCGTAGATTTTTTTCTTAACGGCACAGTTAATATCTTTTTGCCATATCTGGAAGGCTTTCCTTTTCTTGTCAATATGTTCAATCTCACTATCAATAATATCACAATCTCACTCTCCACATGTATCTTATGTGGTTGTGGCCAAACAGTTCAATTTTTGTTTCCTCAGTCCAACACTCTCTTGTTTTCTTTTCCATCCTTTAGAGGATGACTTTCATGCTGAGGTCAGAGAAGTTTTCCTTCTGAGAATTCTCCCATGCAGAGCATTGTTGTATAAGCAACACTGGATTGCAGATATGTAGACATCTACTCAATGTCAGTTAAACTTTTTGAGAAGTTGTTTGCACTGAATTTTGGGTTCAGTTTTGCAGATCTGATCAAGTTGGGGGCAAAGGTGGCAGAGATTTTTCTTCAACCTCCAAATATTACCTTGATTTCAATAGTTCTATTAACTTCAATTTCTTATGAGTATTTCTCACCATTGAAATTACTAGCTGGAAGCATTCAGAGACTTTTTTAAAAGACTTGTTCTGTAAGAATGAATTATCTTCATTTTAAAATGCTCAGTCAACTGCTTAGAGGAGCCCATGTTTGTTGAAACTAGACAGAACAATCACCACAAACTGCAAGAATGAGAATCTGTTTGCCTATAACTGTCTTCATCAGGCTAACTGTAGGTATAATCAGTCCATCAAATTTTGGGGTCTTGCCAACAACTTTACAGTAATAAAGAAAGGAAGGGAGAAAGGAAATATTACTAAATCAATTGGGTTTCCAAAATCCATACCTGCCATATTCATTGTACTACATAGCACTTACTACATAATACTGCATAAATAGTAAGCAGTCATTCAAGTTTGCAGGAAGATGTCATGTTTAAATTTGTAGAATTTGTCTCCGCTTTTGTTCATGTAGAGATTCATTAAAAGATAAAATGTGTGTGTTATATATCTATCAATATCAATATATAAAATAAATATGTGGATTAGTGCTAGCCACTGGCCATTGAATTGGAGTAGTTTCCTATAAGCTATAGATTGGCCCTGGATGCTTCCAACTTACCCTTTGATATTCTTTATTCACCTGTGTTTGAATTCTGATTAATTAATGTTGAATTTTGAACTGACTGATGTGAGGGAGTGTGAACCAGACTTAATATTCAGAATAATGAATACTTGTAAAATGTCATGGATAAATTCTTCATTTGCTTTTCAGTCTATAACCATATAATATTCCAACATCATGTCAGGGTATACCAAAGAATAGAAGAATTTTACTGTGTGAATAATGAAACGACAAGGCAAAATTACACAGCTAGGTATGATGAGTAATTAGCTCAGAAGGTCTATGAGAGCCAATTGCTAACACCTGAATTGTTACTAAAAAAAACACTCTAAGTTACTCAGCACACAATAATGTATATAAGCAGTGCAAGATAAATGTATCTTTTGGCTGGGTGTTGTAGGAGTTGCTTGATAGTACTGTTGTGTAAATCTTTAACAAGATGAAAATGAACATCAATGTGTTTTGTTCTATTTCTGGATCCTTCTGATAGAGCTAAGTGAATGCACACCTGGTTGTCTTCATAAATTGTTACAGGCTGGTTTAAAATGACTCCAGTGTCTTGCAATAATTGTGTAAACCAGACAATCTCATTACACAGTTGTGCCAATGCATAAAATTCAGCTTCAGCCATGCTGATAGCTACTATTGTTTGTTTTCTGGAATACCATGCAATAGTTGACTCAGCAAATTTAATTACAGTCCCAGAAGTAGACTTTCTATCACTGAGATCCCCAGCCCAATCTGAATCACACCAGCATTCTAATTTTTCCTCTGTTTCTGTAGCAGACAATCTTAAACAATAATCGTTGGTACCCTGTAAATACCAAAAAAGTATTTTTAATCCAGATTTTGCAACAGATGTGGGATTGTGGAGTCCTTGGTGCTCTCTGAGCCTTGTTGTTTTCTTGCAGACGTTACATTGCCAGGCTAGGCAACATCTTCAGTGCGAAAAGGGAGTGGAACTTGCTCTCTGTTTATATACCCTGGCATGTCCTGCCTGTGTTGGTGGGGGTGTTGTACTCTCCTTGGTAGTACTTTGACTGGGTTGTTGTTTACTGCTTGGTTGATTGACAGAGTTAATAGTTCCTTGATTAGGGTCTATTGTGTTGTTTGATTGCTCCTCTGCTGCTAATCTTGCTGTTAATCTTTGCATATCTTTTAGTTGATTGCTGGCCAAGGGGTGTTATGGTCTTCTGGCTTTTCTATTGTCTCTTATGAATGGTATGTAAATGTTGTTTATCTCTATGTGTCTATTGATGGCTGCTTTGTCTGAGTGCCAAGCTTCCAGGAATTCTCTAGCATTTTTGGATCTGGCTTGGTTTAATATGCTCTCAGTTTCCCAGTTGAAAGTATGGTTAAGTCTGTCTATGTGTTGTGAGATTAAGGAGTTTTCATCATTTATTTATTTTATTATTTCAATTTATTCCCCACCCATCTCCCTTGCAAGGGACTCTGGGCGGGTCATGTCTTCTGACTGCTAGTTGGTGTTCATGGATGCGTTCTGCTAGTCTTCTGCCGGTCTGTCCTACATAGTGGCTGTTACAGTCCTTACACTGTATGTTGTAGATAACTCCTGTTTTTTCTTATTGGGCTACTGGGTCTTTTGGTTTACTTATGATGTTCTGAAGGGTTTTGGTTGGTTTGTGTGCTATGGTGATGCCATGTGGTTGTATGTAAACAACAACCAGTCAAGTTGTAAGCCCTTATCTTAATGCTGTAAGATAAGCATTATCTTATTTGAGATGTAGAATTGATAATAGGTATATGAAGGACACTACAGTGTAGAGGAAAATACAGTATAAAACCATTAGAATGTTAAAAATAAATAAAACAGATCAGAGTAGAAAAATATCAAAGAATGTAATAGTGTATTTTGGCATTATTATAGAGTTTGTTTTGTGAACTAAGAGAAATAATTGAAAAATATTTTGTAAATTTGTTATATAATAGTGCTTTCAGACAATTTCCAGTTTCTATAAATGTTCATGGCCAAAAGGTTCTCCACAACAATTGGAAGGTTAAATGCTGTTAAGCAAAATTATGTTAACATTTAGAACCTTGAGCATTAACTATGTTATTTACTCCAAAAAGGGTGAAGTTATGTATTTGGATAATCCCTTATATTTTTAATTGATAAAATCAGTTTCCGCAATAGTTTGATTGATTATGTGCCATCAAGTCATTGTCAACTCTTAGCAAGCACATAGATAGATTTTCTCCATAAAAAAAAATCTGTCCCTAACCTGTTCTTTCAGGACTTTCCACTGTAACTGAGTCCATCCACCTTGCTGCTAGTCATCCTCTTCTTCTCTTTCCCTCCACCTTTCCCAGGATTAGAGCCTTCACTAGAGAGCTAGGTCTTTGCATGTGTCTGAAGTAGGATAATTTGAGCCTGGTCATTTGTGCCTCGAGTGAGTTGATTTGTTTGATGATCTATTTTTTTGTTTTCTTGGCTGTCCATGGTATTCTCAGGAGTCTTCTCCAACAACAAAGTTCTAAGGCATCTATATCTGTCAGAGGGAGCGCGCGGAGATGGAGCGGCCTGCCTCTCTCCTAGGCACCAGTGATCCACGTACTATGCAGTAAATAGACTCCAAACAGAAGTTATATCAAATATCCTATTTACTTTATATACATACGTATTTACAGATCACTTCCACAAGTAACAAATGATACACCATCAACGATACAGCTTTCACGAGGTAAAATGGGAATAAAATGGAATACAGAATGTCTGCATATATAGTGAACCTGACCAATCACATTATAGGTCACTCTCGTTATTCACCACACCCAACCTAACTCTGAGCACCTGTTGTTATGAGTCATACATGACACATCATTCCTACAACAATGGCTGCTAATTGGGTGACTGTGCAGAATATTTCACCTTTTACCTAGAAATCAAGCCTCTCTGTATAATTTATATCTAGAAGTAAATTCCTGGGTTTATCAAACCCCAACACCCCTTCAATTTACAATAGATATTACATTCAATTGTACAGAATAGAAGACATACACATTTGAGATATACACATCCTATGTCTATCTATGCTTAGAGGCTTTGTCATCACATCTGCTACATTACACTCAGATGGACAATATTGCAAATCTATACAATACAATACAATACAATACAATACAATACAATACAATACAATACAATACAATAACAATACAATACAATACAATACAATACAATACAATACAATACACTTCCAATTATTGACTGATCACATATTCTTGATCACATGAAGGTTGTTCATCGTCTCCAGTCTCTGTCATGACAAAATCTGTTGTCATCGGGGTAGAAACTTCTTTACACTATTCCATATTGTTCTCTCTTAGCAGTGCGTCAATCTTCTTCCGCTGCTCTAGAACATAACCCCCATCAACCTTCTGAATACCCATGCCTAGGTAATTCTTAATTTCTCCCAGATCTTTGACATCAAAGTGCTGTTTCAGATTTTCAGTAAATTCTATTACCCTGCTTTGATCTTTCGCTATAAGACACAAATCGTCTACAAAAATCAAAAGCAAAATCTGTTCAGCATTTTCACATTGCTTTACATACAGACATGGGTCAGCTATACTACACTTGAATCCCATTCTTTGTAATTCCTTATCTAACCTAAGATTCCAGCAACGTGCCGACTGCTTGAGTCCATACAATGCTTTCTGCAACTTGTATACCCTTCCTGCAATCTTTGATTCATAACCTGGGGCTTCAATCATATAGATCTCTTCATTCAAATCAGCATGCAAATATGCTGTTGTGATATCATAATGCTGTACTGCACAATTCCCAGCTGCTGCCATTGCTAAGGCAAACCTAAATGTCTCCCCTCTTAGCGTTGGTGCAAAAACCTCATCATAAGTCTGATTCTTTATCTGGGAAAATCCTTGTGCTACCAACCTAGCCTTATACTGAATATCACCATTCACTAAGGTTTTCTGCTTATACACCCATCTACAGCCTACTGCTCTATACCCCTCAGGCAGCCTAGTAGATTTGAAAACCTTATGAGAATTAATGGCTTTCATTTCCACATCCATAGCAGCTTTCCATCTACTCTGCTCGGGTTGTGGCGACTCCAATACGTCCCTGTAATTACGAGGTTCATAATCAATAAAACACACTTTTACATCACCTGGTGTATAACGTTGAGGTGGTATGCCCTTGTTAACTCTCTCAGATCTATGCAATACTGTAGTATCCTGCATCATTGGCACACTAGGAGTTAATTCCTCTTCCTTCTTAATCACATCAGTGGACTCTCTCCGCTCTGAAAACTCAAAATGTCCCTGACTAGGAAGATATACCTCACTACTCCCGTGTAATCTCTGCCAATTGCTGTGCTCACTAAAACTTGCTGATCTAGAAATAACAACTTTCCTGCCATCAGTGAACCTATATCCCTTGGTCCCTGGCTCATACCCCACAAACGTCAGCTTCTGTGCTTTTGCCTGTCCTTTCCTACGTACCTCCAATCACATTATAGGTCACTCTTGTTATTCACCACACCCAACCTAACTATGAGCACCTGTTGTTATGAGTCACACATGACACATCATTCCTACAACAATGGCTGCTAATTGGGTGACTGTGCAGAATATTTCACCTTTTACCTAGAAATCAAGCCTCTCTGTATAATTTATATCTAGAAGTAAATTCCTGGGTTTATCAAACCCCAACAATATCTTTCTATCCTGCTTCTTCAAAGTCCACGTTGTGCTTCCATAGTGTGTCACAGGGAATACCATGGCTTGTACGATTCTGATCTTTGTAGGTATAAACACATCATAGCATTTGAATATCTTTTTCAAGGCCTTAATTGTTGCTCTACCAAGTGCTAGTCTATGGCATATTTCTTGACTACTTGTTCCTTTATTGTTGACGGTTGATCCTAAGAAGCAGAAGTTATCTACCACTTTGATATCTTCATTGTCAATTCTAAGGCTGGTTATTATGCCTGTTATCATTAGTTTGGTTGTCTTTATATTTAATTTTAGTCCCATTTTCTCACTATGCTCCTTGTCTTTTATTACTAGAGCTTGCAGATCCTTTGCATTTTTGGCTATGAGTGTCATCAGCATTGTGCAGGTTACTGATGTTTCTTCCAGTTTTAAAACCCACTCATCTTCTTCCAATCCAGCTTCCGTTAATGGATATGGATATGGATATGGATATGGAGAGAGAGAATAAGGGGAGATTATATAACCCTGTCTCACTCCTTTGCCAACTTGGAGCTAATCTGTTTCACCACGTTCTTTGCATACTGTGGCTTCCTGATATGTACATAGTTTCCTCATGAGGACAATGAGATGTTCTGGGATTTCCACTTTTCTAAGCATATTCTACAGCTTGACATGATCAACACAAACAAAGGCCTTTTATTTGTTTACCAGAGTTTTATTCCATGTGGATCTTTAACACATATGGCTGAACATGTGCCCAGGGGTATTATCTAGGTTAGGCAGCAAGTGGTTCACCACCTGGCTTATCACCACCAAAGTGGTAGAGCCGAGCCAAGGAACCTGAGTGGTTCTCCGAGTGGAAATGGTGGCAATGGCAACAACAGCAATAGCCTCTGTGCTATCTATGACATCGTGGTTGGGTTTCCCAAAGGCAGCACAGCTGCAACTGAGGAGCCAGTAGTAGTGGTGGCAGCTGGAGGCCTATAGAAGCTGTTGGGAGAGAGCCATAGGAGGAGGGAAGTGCCAGCTGCCATGACAGAAGTCACAACAGCAGCTAGGACTATGCAGACACCTCAGGCTATGCCAAGACACTCTGTGTCAGGGTAATGCCTGCCCAAAAGTTCCTGGACAGCAAAGTGCAAGTAGTACAGTGGCCCTGGACTCACTTCATTTCCAGCCAAAGGAAGTTCTTCGAAAAAATTAACTAGGTTCTCATAAAGAGGACTGCAAAAGCTAAATAAGCCCCCTGGATGTTATTAGCATGCTTTGGATCACAGTAAAAGAATATGAGTATTACAATACCAGCCTCATTCTCAACATTCACATGCTTTTAGCCAGAAGAACATCAGAGGCTTTAAAAGAAAATATGCAGATGCTCACTTCCAAATCCAAGTGCAATAATTTTAGAAACTTAACAAAAGTAATAGTGGCAAATATATTTTCAATCTTTTAATCCAATATGGCTCCATGTTTTTAAATTGTATTTGGTTTTTGTATTGATATTTATGTACTGATAGTATTCCAGGAGTTCCTCTTACATAGCATTACTTTGCATGGTTGAGTTCTTAGGAAAATATTAAATGAGTATCTTACCTATTATCCATCAATAGATCTGTGTACTTACATATTTTGCCAAGCATAAATATATTCTGCTAAAATCTGGCTTCATTCTCACCACATTTATATTGAAGAAATGTTTGATTTCAGATTCTGTACCGGTCCCTGCATTAGAGGAAAGCTATTGAGTAGTAAGTAAAGAACAGCTGAACTGGAGAGATCAGGGTTCAGATTCCAGCTCTAAGATGAAACTTATTGTGTGGCCTCACATTTGGACCATCGGGTTTAAGTGACAAAATAGCTCTAGATACAACAAGTTTCTAGAGCAATGAATAAGCTACAAAGAACTGGACTGGTTAGCTACTAATGAAGAAACAGGTAAAAGATAATCTTGCTAACACATTATTACTCCATCAAAAAAAAACCAGTGATTTGAAAACACCTATTTTGTTTTGGCAAAAACCTATGCTGGCACTGTTTAGCAAGAAGGGTCCCCTTAAAATGCTTGCAGAATTTCAGAGGCCTGCCTGTCCAATTCCTCAAGTGTTGTGTTTAGATCCCACACTTTCCATTTTCAGGATCATATTTTCCTTACATTTTGACAAATCATTTTAATTGTCTTTATTGCTTTAAATAGTTTGATTTCTTTGTTGACTTCAAATTAGGATATTGTTATATCCTCAAAGAGTTCACAGGGGACTAACAATGTTTAAAAATGCAGAATGCAAAATAAAAAGGTAAAAATCACAAATAAATGCTAAAATTAATTAACAGTAAAAAGCCTAACATAAGAAATGTTTTTTGGCTGCTGTTATAAAGGCAGAGAGTGAGATGAAATGCAATTGCTGTGGGACAGCCCCAAAAGGGTATAATTTGAAATAATAAAATGCTGGAATTTTGCAAATATCTGTTTAGGTGATTGTTGCAAAAGGTGAAGAAAAGTTTTCTTATATTTTTCACAAGGGACTTTGAGACAGAATTATCCTATTTTTTCCCAACATTCAGCAAATTAAAGATAATAGAAAAATGCTATTGCTAAAAGCAAAACAATTTTTCTTCAAAGCTGATCTCTCCATGCACAAGAGAAATTAATCACAAGACAATTTTGTCCTCAGATTTCCATATATTATAATTGGGACTGCTGCCAACCCTTCCAACTGTTACAAAGCAGAACTGCTTCCAAGAAGCAGAAGTGACTGCTGGGCAGAGCTATAAGTGGAGTTTTCTTAACTGTTTCAGATAGAAAAATCACTACTACTTAGTCTTTGTGCATTAATAATTCCTGATAAAGATTCTAATAAAAGTCTTCTGATCAAATGCAGTCAAGTGCAAAAAAGAAAGTTTTATACTGACAGATCAGTAGGAAGATTGCTAATTAGCAGCTTGAGCTCGATGCATATGTCTGAGTTCTTTTGAAATAATGAGTGGGAGTTTTAGAATATGTGATCATATTAAAAAAAGAAAAAGAACATTTGAAACTTTTAATCCAGGAGAATACTTAAGAGATCTAATGGTATGTTCATAGCCCAATAAGAATTCCAGGGACAGTTAAAAAAACATTAAGAGACACCTGCACATTTTTCAGTTATCTGGGAAACAAGCAGCCAGCCAGCCAGCCAGTTCAGAGAAGGGTTGTTAGGAAGAAATTGAAAGCTGAAAAATAAATTAGGATCAAAAATGAAAGTAATCCATTTGTTGAAGTATCTGTAATCCCTTTTCCTGTTAATAAATCTTGTTAAAGAAGACTTAAATCTTGGTTTTGGTAATGCTGGCTGCCTAGAGCAGAGCTTTCCAAACTGTGTGTCGGGACACGTTAGTGTGTCGGCTGCAGTGTCTGGGTGTTTTGCGGCGGCTGCTGCCTCCGAGCCCTGCCAGGATTCCACGCAGGTCCTAGTGCCTGCCTTGTGCCTGGCTGCCTCCAAACCTGCCCTGCCAGGATTCTGCGCAGGTCCTAGTGCCTGCCTTGTGCCTTGCTGCCTCCAAACCTGCTGTGATTCTGCGCAGGTCCTAGTGCCTGCCTTGTGCCCTGCTGTAAGAGTGTGTCATGAAATGATGCATGTCTAAAAAGTGTGTCACCAACATTAAAAGTTTGGAAAGCTCTGGCCTAGAGCCTGACAGGAAGAAGGAATCAGTCCCAATGGACTATTGGAAATCTCCAGGGCATTGTGGGATTCTACCCAACTGAAAGAAGGCAATGGCACATCACTTCCCTATTGTTGCCAAAATAACTATATAGACATGTCTATGAAGGCACAGAGGGCTGAACCTGACTTCAAGGGGACTTTACTTTTACCCTGCTTCCAATGCTTTTGGACCTTCTGAGATTTGGTAAAGCAACTGCAATCTTTTGGAAGAAAATACATTCACAACAATGGTCTTTTGAAATATAAACTACAGGCCAGCTGCACAATTTACAATAAGCAAAGAAACATATGTGCTGCTAATGCCTGTATTATGTTATTCCTAAATTTATTTGATTAAGATGTTTCAATGCTCTATGCTGGTTGGGGAATTCTGGGAGTTGAAGTCCACATATCTTAAAGTTGCCAAGTTTGAAAAACACTGCTCTAAAGGTTCCACAAACGCAGATTGGTTTCACTGCTTTTCCATTTCTCTGAGAGTGAATACTAAATACAGTGATTATAAATAAGTGACAATACTGCATTTTCCAATTATTGGGGATAGAGCTATTATGCTTCTCAGAGATGCTGTACAAAGTAACATAAATTAATCATCATTCATTATTTCAGAGTGTGAGAAGAACAAGGAAGCATACTTGCATGGTATTTTCAGCTGACAGTAGAATTGAAGAATGATTCATACAACTGTACAATTGGATGATTGTGTTCTGAGTAAATGGTATGATGTGCTGCAATATTTGTATTTAGCATCTGCATTTTTGAAATATTATTATTACAATAGAATGACTATTTTATGTTTCTTTTACTCTTAGCAGAGATACATCCTAAGGATAAATTCATAGGTTTTGGAAGTTCTAATGAAGAGCAGTATATAAATCTATAAAATAAACAGATGCAACATTCTATCAGTTTCAAGAATTGAAAACTGCTACATAATTGTAGAATTTAAAGAATTTTCTCTTCTAGTGTTTTAAAGCAAATGTAATTGATAATATTTTGCTACTATACTTGTTTGCCTTGACAAAGGCCAGGGCAATTGCAGGGTATTTGGAGCCACACAATGTGTGCAGTCTATGGATGATAAGTGCCTGCAGAATATTTGTTAATGGGAAATGTATCTTTGGACTATGTCCTAATTTTGCAAAAAATCTTTCAACATTAGAAAATATAAATATGTTTGAATGTGTTTTAAACAGAACAGAATTTATATTCCACATTAGCTTCTTATATGTTCAATTTTCTTAATACAAATACCTTCTGTTGAGAATTAATCTAGGCTTTAACAATACAAGCAGAAACAGATGTATCAGGATACAGAAATCATAATTATAAGATTTCTCAAAAAATCCATTTACTTTGGATGAGGCTTATGATTTCATCTGCCACATACGATTAGTTCTACAAAAAATAGATGTGGTGGCAAACTTTTACTTAAACTGTATCATTTCTGTCTCCAGCTCCATTAGGAGGCCTAGAAAAACAGGAACCTGCTAAATTAAAACATCTCTGTGTGTTTGAGGTCTTGCAGGGTATTCACCATAGGTTCTTGTCAATCTCCAAAACTGAGAGATGGTGAAGGCACTGGATGAGATTGCCCCCAAGCAGCCTGCCTTTCTCTCACAGATCCCAGTAGGCTCCTTAGGTTACTGAGGAGCTGCAGAAGATGAAATGAATGAATGGACACAGTGGTGGAAACGGAGGGAATGCAACTGAAGATAGTTAAATACCCCTGTTCATACTTTGGTAACAATAGTTTATGGCTTGGCACCAAGTTACCTTCAGGAATGTGTTCACTCAATAGAATCGGCCAAACCAATTCAATCTTGCCAGAAAAACAGCTGGGGTTCCTCACTTTCAGGAGGTGTGGGAGACCAAGGTTCAGAGGCACTGCTTCTTTGTAGCAGTGCTGGTCCTCTAAAATGGCCTATCATTGAAGTTTAGATTAGTTCCGACCTTAGCTTCCTTCCAGAAGCAAGTAGAAATGGAGCTCTCCTGGTGGGCATTGGGTCTTGATACCTGGTTTTTTTTGGGGGGGGTTAGATCTTTGGCTTTCGTATATCTTGTTTAATATGGGTGTTTTTAAATGCTTCTGTAAAACTGCTGAGAGTACATGGGATTGCGGCAGGGTAGAAATGTAATAAATATACAAGAATGGGGGATTGGAGGCACTATGTTACAGAAGTTCCATTTCTTCTTGAGTGGGTGATTCTAGTAGTGACCATGGGAAAGGAACAGTTGAGCTCTTCATTGCTCCAGTGTGGAATGTCACAGGGATTAACTTATGTGCTATTAGGCCCATGGTATTTAACATCTGCATGAAACTGCTGGGTGTGGTCATATGTTGGTTTGGGGTGAGGCATCATCAGTATGTTGATGATTCTCAGCTGTACATGAGCACTTCATACTGGGTTGGGGATGCTGTGGGAATCCTGATCCAGTGTGGGGAAGTTGTGAGGATCAAAACAAACTCAAACTGAATTAATCCAAGATGGTGTTGCTATTTGTCAGTGATCAATCTGGCTCTATACCAGCTCCAGTGTTGGCTCTGAATGGGGTTACTCTGCCCCTGAAGAAGCAGTTCCACAATTTGAGTGTCATCCTGGAGCAGCAGGTGGAGGTTGTGGCTTTCGGGGGGGGGGGGCACTGACTATGATGGATCATGTCCTCATCATATCACACTGCAATGCACTGTAAATGGGGCTGCCCTTGAAGACAATTCAGAAGCTATACTTGATTCAAAATGTGATGGCCCAGCTGCTAAGCAGAAGTAATCATTTTAGCAACATCTATACTTCAGCTGCTTCACTGATCACCAGTTTGCTTCTAAGTCCCATTCAAAGTGCTTCTTGTTATTTATAAAACCCTAAATGGCTCAGCTCCCAGGACCATTTCTCTTGGCCAATGTCTTACCTATCCTGTGTATGCATCACTGGAAGGGATCTTGAGAGTCCCCATCCTACATGAAATATAGGGACCCCCCTACATCTTTGTAGGGATCATTGTGGCTTGATAATGGTCCCATGCTTTGAAATTCCTTGCCTCCTGAGATACATGGTGTCCCCAACCTACTAGACTTTAAGAGGATTCTTAAGACTGCTCTACAGTGTATCAGTGCTAATATGACTGCTTATGGATAAGTTGTATTATCTGATTCATATTTGAATATGTAAGGGGAGGTCATATACTCCTGTATCTTTTTCTTTAGTGAAATTATAAACCACCTTGAATCTTCAATGTTGTGGTGTTTTGTTTTTTTTGGTATAAATATATAAATATATACCTTTTCATATGAAAATGAGCACAACCTTGAGACTTAAATGGTAACAGCACAGATTCCCATTTGGCAACTCTGTGAGTACTTGCATTGAAAAACATACACTGCAGTACACAGCAATACTACAGTTACAAAACCAACACCAAATGTCCCTTAAGTTTAGGACTTTAAAAAGACAGACTTACAAGGCTTCCTCATAAAATTATATATACACAAATTCTCAACCCAAAGCCACACAAATTCCTACAATAGCATGAAACTGTAAGAGAATAAGATACAGTATATTAAAAATGTATAAAATTGTATTGTCTAAAAACCTACAAAAACACCAAATTAAAACTCCATCATGATCAGGACCTTTTGGCAGCCACTCTCCTGAGGAAACTTTCCACAGTAATCCATGAGTTAACTACTTTCTGTTTAAATTACTGAAATGTGTCTGTATAGCTTTTTTTTTACCATATTATAACTAGTCTTCTGAGAGCCGGTTTGGTGTAGCGGGTAAGGCATGAGGCTAGAAACCAGGAGACCTAGTCCTGCCTTAGGCATGAAGCCAACTGGGTGACCTTGGGGCAGCCCCCTTCTCTCAGCCCTAGGAAGCAGGCAAGGGCAAACCACTTCTGAAAAACCTTGCCAAGAAAACTGCAAAGACTTGTCCAGGCAGTCTCCAAGAATCAGACACTATTCAATGGATTAAAAAAAAAACTAGTCTTCTACAAGCTGTTCTGACTTTTCTTCTCTTATAAAAATCTAAGTGTTTCTTATTTGCACTTCTCTGTAGTTTAAGGTCTGCTTCAGAAGCCATTCTATATGCTAGAAGCTCAAGAATGGCTGCTGGTAGAACATTCTCCATAAGGAAGTTAGACCAGCCTCTTCTCTCTATAGCTTTAGTTGGATTGTGAAAACAGTTTAATTCTGCTTGGCTTTTGAGTGCTGTTAATTGTGACACCATCTCTCTGCTTTTTGTTCCCCTGTTCTCTATCTAGTTATTCATGTTTTAATGTTTGTAAATTCTTTTAAAGTTTTAAATTCTAAATTATATCTGAAGAGCAACTCGGAAATGATTTTATAAACAAATAAAGCAAAAATTAACAGTTCAAAAGAATAGGAGAGAGGGCTCCTCCAGCTGCATTCTTCCATACGTGCATTTCTGGAAGATGGTGGTATAACCTAAATTTCCCTCTCTTGGCTTATTCTTAAAGCACCAAAGTTGTGAAGCAATCTTTTGCTGATCTCTTATCACTATGTTTTCTTTAGATGCTGATAGACTCATCTTTTTCCCTTGTTATTAGTTTGTCATCCAGAAAATATGAAATTAATGTGAAATATAAAGTACAAAAATAATGCTCCACTTCTTTAAACTCAGCCAAAACTAGCACACGGCTTTCTTGAAAGTATACATATCTTTCTCTAACCTTGAGTGACATGAAACAGATACATCCATTTTCTGATGTTTTATCTAGATTTTAACCAGGCTGAAGTAAAAAAATATTTGCATCTCTGTCTTTTCTAGAATTACAACAACAGCTGCATGTATGATGGACCTACGAAGATATCCCTTAGATGAACAAAACTGCACACTAGAGATAGAAAGCTGTAAGTACTTTTGTAAAAGCTACTTATTGTGTTTGTTTGTTTGTTTAATTGGCTGCCCCACTCTGTATGACTCTGGAGGGCCTACAGGATACAACCAATTAAAAAAAAAATAGAAACAGAATAAATCATCCAAAAGAAAGTCTGGAGAAAAACAACAATCAATTAAACAACCAAAACATCCCACGAGAGGTCTACCACCCATTCTAACCCAGGGCCTGGGACAGAGCCAGGTTTTAAGTGCTTGCTTAAACAGGGCCAGGGGAGGAGCCATATGAATCTCATGTGGAATGTTGCTCCAGAGGGCAGACACCATAACAGGTTCCAACCAGTTGACATTGTTTAATTGATGGGATCTAGAGCATGCCACTCTGTCAGACTGTATGGGACAGGTGGATACTACAGGACAGCGGTCCCCAACCTTTCTGGCACCAGGGACCGGTCATGGAAGACAATTTTTCCACGGACCGGGGGAGGGGTGGGGTTTGCAGGCAGGAGCCAATCGCGCGCACTGGGGGCGAGATTTGCAGGCGGGAGCCAATCGCGCGCACTGGGGGCTGGGTAATCGCGTGCACCGGGGGGGCGGGGTTTGCAGGAGGGAGCCCCGCAGCCCACTTCCTAACAAGCCGCGATTACTCAAATAATCAGGGCCTATTCCATGAAGGACTTTATAGGAGATAAGCAGCACCTTGATTTTCATTGCAATTGTTTGCTCAATTCTGCCATTTATCATTTTTCTCTCACATATGCTATTAACTTAGTTGCTTCTCTGTCTACATTTACAGTATATTTTTTTGGATGGAGTAGTGATTTCTGGCATAAGGATTAAGAACATTTGTTTGGTTTACTTGATGGAGAATTTTCAGTTTTAAAAGTCTCATTCAATTTTTTTTTTTTTTTGGAGTTCGTGAGAGAAGCATGAGGATTAATATCAATTCATTTTTTATGTTACTATTGCTATTTGCTTCATTTTTTAAATGAACATTTTATATTTCCTCTTGAATTCAATGATGTTTGTCATCTTGTAACCAACTTGCATCATAGTACAGAAATGCAATGCAGTATTTTATGTGCTTCTTTTTACAACTATTATCCTGGTTCACTGTACAAATACATTGTGCTTGATCCTTTCTAGTCCATATATAATTAATTCTGGCTTTCTATATTAGCGAATGAAATATTATCAACTATTGCATGCTGTAGCACTTCTAGTTGATGGGCTCAATTTATGCAAGCATTTGTGCAGGAAAAGAGGGTGCCAGTAGGGCCTAAGACTTGACTGCCTTATTCACCCTTTACAAAATCAAAAGCTGATTTCCATCCCCACTGTAATTTCATCTCATCCCTTCTGGAGTAAGATTAGTAAAGATGTCATCATTTCACAGTTCGAAGGACATGACATCGTATAAAATTGATGAAACCTTCTTTTTATATAGGAGAGAATACTGATATAATATCATGATAGACAAATGATGTTGCAAATTTCCATGAAAATGTTCTCAAAATTAAAACAATAATGTGGAAAAAAAATCCAAAGAATAATTTATAGTTGGAAACACATAAGAAACCTTAATTTGTGCTTTCTTGCTATTTATCTTGTTTCTGTTATCTGAGACAGGTCTATATTTTAGTCCTTGGCTATTTTTCATCTTTAAATTATTCTTAAAATAAACATCAAGTTCCTTGTAAAAGAGGTGTCTTCCCCAACTTGGTGCTTTCTGAACCCTCAGAATTCCCAGACAGTGTAGTGTGGTAGTTAGGAATTCTGGCAAATGTAGTTCTAGCATATCTGGAGTGTGTTAGGTTCCAGAAGATGGTGGAAAGAAAGTCCTGTCCTCTTAATTCTGTAGGACTTCTCAGCACTTGTAATACCCTGTCATGTCCCTGGAATTGTGAAGTGATGTTATCTTTACTAATCTTAGTCCAGAAGGAATGGGGTGAAATAAAAGCAAGAGCAGAGATAGAAATCACCTTTTGATTTTCTACAGGCTAAATAAGGCCCTCAGGTCCAAGGCCCTAGTGGTACCCTCTCTTCCAACACAAATGCTTGCTTAAATTGAGCCTATCAGCTAAAGGTGTTGCAGCATGCAATAATTCTCAATAGTGCATAGTGTTCTTTTGGATAGGCTGTCCAGATTTGGAGGCACTGTAATAAATAATACTTTTTAAAAAAATAAGATGAATTCCAAAACAGATTGTGCTGCATCATCAGTAGTGTTATTAGAAGTATACTGTGACCCACTTCCTTTCCCAGTTATTCTGCCCATGTAACAAGTGCATAGGAAATAAGAGGTCATATTTATTTCTAGCAAATTGGGAAACTGCTTATACCAAATCAGAAGTTTACTCCACGTATATCAATATTGTCTTCATTAATTGGCAGGGATTTCACTGAATCTACAGTGCATAGCACTTAATCTGGATTTCATCCAGTGTTTTATGTATAATTAAGTTTGTGTGTGGAATATAACTATTAAGAAAGAGGGAAGAAAATAATCCATAGAATAATATTGGTGTAGATTAACTTGGATTGCTTGAAATCCTATGGGTGCATCTAACAAGCAATGATGACCTAGAATTAATAACAGTAACATGATTTTTAGGAAAAAATAATATTCTATTTACTTACACCTGCCTGAGAAAGCATTAGCATAACCTACAAAGTACATTGCCAGCTTTGTGCTTTTTTATAGAGTATCAGCAGGATGGAATGTCTTATATTTCATTTAGCTCAGTGCTAAGTATCTCTGAGCAAAGGAAATGCAATACTTTCCCAAGTAAACAAATTAGGTCATAAAGCAGCTCTGAAAAGGCCTTCTGTAAAGCACATTTAGGAACATATAAATAATAACACTACTTAAAGTGCAAAACAAAAAAGTATTAAAATTGTTCTTAGTTTTCCAATAAAATAAATATAAGAAAATGAAACAGGGAGTTCAGGGAAAATCATATTTAGAGAATACAACTCTTGTTTATCAATCAAAGAGAATATTTGTAGCTCAGGGTTGAACTGTGGAGTCCTTGGTGATCTCTGAGCCTTGTTGTTTTCTTGCAGACGTTTCATTGCCAGGCTAGGCAACAACTTCAGTGCGAAAAGGGAGTGGGACTTGCTCTCTGTTTATATACCATGGCTTGTCCTGCTTGTGTTGGTGGAGGTGTTGTTCTCTCCTTAGTAGTTCCTTGACTGGGCTCATTATAGTTCATTATATCATCATTATAGTAGAGGAAAGGATGGCATTCTAGAAACCAAGTCTACTGGAAATCTACCCACACAAACCCAAGTGCTCCACTACCAAAGCAATAATGCAACTTCCCACAAGAGGAGCTATGTAAGAACACTATTCAGACGAGCACAAATGCACTGCAGCAACCCAGAACACCAGAAAAAGGAAACAGACCACTTATATAGCATCTTCCAGCAAAATGGATACCCACACAACTTTATCAAAAAGTGCCTGACCACTCAACCCACCACAGAGAAACCAACAGAAGCTATGAAAAGGATTACACTGCCATATATCAGAAACATCTCAGAAACTACCAATAGACTGTTACAACCACACGGCATCACTGTAGCACACAAACCAACCAAAACCCTTCAGAACATCGTAAGTAACCCAAAAGACCCAGTAGCCCAAGAAGAAAAAACAGGAGTTATCTACAACATACAGTGTAAGGACTGTAACAGCCACTATGTAGGACAGAACGGCAGAAGACTAGCAGAACGCATCCACGAACACCAACTAGCAGTCAGAAGACATGATGAAAACTCCTTAATCTCACAACACATGGACAAACTTAACCATACTTTCAACTGGGGAACTGTGAGCATCTTAAACCAGGCCAAATCCAAAAATGCTAGAGAATTCCTGGAAGCTTGGCACTCAGACAAAGCAGCCATCAATAGATACATAGAGGCAAACAACATTTACATACCATTCATAAGAGACAATAGAAAAGCCAAAAGACCAGAACACCACCTTGCCAGCAATCATCACCCAGATATGCAATGATTAACACCAGGATTAGCACCAGAGGAACAATCAAACAGCACAATATACCCTAATCAAGGAACTATTAACTCAGTCAATCAACCAAGTAGCAAACAACAGCCCAGTCAAAGAACTACTAAGGGGAGAACAACACCTCCACCAACACAAGCAGGACAAGCCATGGTATATAAACAGAGAGCAAGTCCCACTCCCTTTTCACACTGAAGATGTTGCCTAGCCTGTCAATGAAACTTCTGCAAGAAAACAACAAGGCTCATAGAGCACCATGGACTCCACTCTTGTTTATGTCTAACATGACATCTGGATATTAATGTTTGTTCAAAATCACAGAAAATGAGGGGTGGGGCAGGTTGGCCAATAGGATAACATTACAGACCTAGTGAAAAAGAAAGCAAAATAGAGATTGGACAATTAAAGAAGAACAGATTTTATACTACTGGAAAGCATTTTAAAAAAGAACAAGGCATGATTATATGCAAGATTGATGTCAGCCTTACCAGATAGACCAGACAGGAAACAAAACCAGATAAGCTAATAGAACTTTATTGTAAAACTACATTAACAGAATGTTGCAAGTCTGAAAGTACAATTCTTCCGCTGAACTTTTACAGCCTGAGAACTTAGGGAGTGTCCCTTCTGAGCTTCTTGCTCTGCCCACTATCTAGCTGTGGGCTATGCTGTCTCTTATCTGACCATTCCCTAGGCAGCATCTCTTCGCCCCATCTCCCAAGGTCTTTCCCACATACCATTACACAATCTTCAAATAGGTGAAAGGATGCATTGGGTTCCAGTTTGCTTCTGGGTCCAATTCAAAGTGTTGGTGATTACCTTTAAAGCCCTACATGGCATGGGTCCAGGTTACCTGAAGGACCATCTCATCCCCATGACATCGACCCGTCCCTCCCGGTCATGCAGAGAGGGCATGTTACAGACCCCATCTGCAAGAGAATTTCATTTGGGAGGGTTCAGGAAGCGGGCCTTCTCTGCAGTAGCCCCCACCCTTTGGAACATTCTGCCTCCAGAGATGAGACAGGCCCCATTGCTCCTGGCCTTCCGGAAGAACCTGAAGACTTGGCTCTGCCGTCTTGCTAGGGGTGGGAAGGGGAGTAGTTATTCCTGGGGGTGGCTGGTGCCTTAGAGCCCTCCTCACTGATTCAGACCGATTTAGATCTCTTTAAGCCAATTGGATTGTATATTTATTCTTACTGGAAATAGTGTATTTATATTTTAGATGTTTTTATCTTTATTGTTTTAAAATGTTTGTTATTATAAACCGCCCAGAGCCCCCCTTTTCTGGGGGAGATGGGCAGTGGCAAAATTTGAAATATAAATAAATAAATAAAATAAAATGTCACAAATTTATTTTATTTAATCAATTTCTAAGGACACCCATTCACCAGTGACTGTTGACAGCTTCTAGAGCAGGGGTACCCAACCTTTTTGGCACCAGGGACTGGTCGTGGAAGACAATTTTCCCATGGACCGGGGGGGCGGGATTTGCAGGCGGGAGCCAATCGCGTGGACTGGAGGGGCAGGGTTTGCAGGAGGGAGCCAATTGCGTGGACGGGGGTGGGGTTTGCAGGCGGGAGCCAATTGTGCAGATGGGGGGCGGGGTTTGCAGGCAGGAGCCAATCGCATGGACCACCACCGCTCACCAGCTGTGCAACCCACTTCCTAACAAGCAACACAGATTTGTGCTGAACAGGGAGATAGTTCTAGCGAAGTGAATGGCCCCTTCCAACTCAATGGTTCTGTGTGTTTACTTATAAATGAAGCCTTTCAAATAAATAAATCAAACATCATGTTTCCTTTGGCCTTCATAGCCCCTATTCAAGAGGATTAGAGAAACATCATTGGGAAAAAAGAGAAGAAATTGACAGGGAGATCAGGAGTCCTTTCAAGGAAGGCTCTAGAGTTCTTGGTGCTCTCTGAGCTTGGTTGTTTGCTTGCAGACATTTCATTACCCAACTAGGTTATAGCATCAGTGCGAGCAAATTAAACATCTGCAAGCAAACAAAGCTCAGAGAGCATCAAGAATTCCAAAGTTCAACCCTGAGCTACAGATATTCTCGTCTAAAGGAAGACTCTGGAAGTGTAGTAAGCTGCCACTGGCCTTCTATAGGAATGGCATTGCATATGTCTTAATACCTATATGGGACTATTTATGCATCTGCTACAATGTTTGAACTGAAATAATTACAAAGTTCCTTGGATGTATAAGAGCACCTCTAGTTTGTAGTTTCAGGTACCTACCAGTATAAGTTGAACAAAGACAATGGTTTGCATTTTCTAACATTCTGTAATAGAAATATTATCCCACCTTATATCTCTTCTTTTAAATCAGATTATAATGACATTTCCATAAAATGAGCACATTGTGTGATAGAAGATATTCTTGTCCTCTTTCTTTCTTTCTTTCTTTCTTTCTTTCTTTCTTTCAAATACAACATCTTCAAAGTCTGTATTAATCACAGAAGTGTAGCAGCATTCTGGCGCTGGAAATATGCCCATTTTCCATGTTTTAAATATATGAAATTTGGAGCAGTGGATTAGTTTATGACTGACAGCCAAAGTATTTCATTTAACAGAAGGACCTTTAAGAGATGGCTTCATCTCATTTTTAACAATCCTAGGGTATGCAGCTGTCATATCCTATCATCTTAAACTATTATAATTTATGTGGGAAAATGCCACTGCAATTGCTTGCAACATCACAGGCTTTCAGAACTTAAAAAAAAGTGTTCAATATCCTGGAAATAAAAATCCAAGACAAAGAAAAATTCCAAATTGTTATAACCAAGGCTGCTAATGTTTTATCCCATATTAAGAGTACTTTTTCTTCCAGCACCTTAGATTGGAAAATGCTACATTACTTCCAATAGGTAGTATTTCTCCTGAATCATGACAAAGCTAAAAAGTAAAAAGTAATTTCAAAAAACCCTTTGCCCAAGTACAGTTACCCACTCTCCTGTTTCAATCTATATGTAATCATAGGACTTATAAACAGGAGGAGAATAAGAGCAATGAGTCAGGGCCTCTTTTCCCCTTTTAGACAATGTGGGTTGGTACTCTCAACTGCCTTATGACTGAGATTTGTTGTGGATCTTCTTTCCACAATGGCACAATAAGACAACTAGAAAGAGTTGTCTCTCTATGCAAATCAAACATGCAAATCAAAGTGTAATATTCTCCCACCCCAGAGGCCACGTTCCCACCAGTTTTTCTCTTAAAGTAAACCCAGGTAAATAAACTGGAAATACATATGTTCATTTAACGAACCATCTTAACAATAGGTTTTGCTGCCAAATCCTGCCTAAGGGCTCTCTGGATACCACAGGGATGAGATGCTAGGGGTCATATCCAGCTCATAGGTTGTGAGTTGTCCCTCTCCCATCTAGCATCTCCCCTGTCATATTTAATTTTAGTCTAGAATATTAGATTAAGTGGTTCTGCTTTCAAAGTATTGGCTTGTCAAGGCCCTGTTGAAAACAAAATTTTCACATACTTGCTTATAACACTCTAAAAATGCAATTTAAAGTTTAAGGTAGCATTAAGGTGAAAGCTGCCAAAATATATAATGTACAAATTTTAAAAATGGCAAAAGGAGTAGATTTTAAAACACTGCTGCAATATAGATTTTTAAATATTATTCTTTTAGGCCCTGGAAAAAAAAATTTCCACCTGGTAGAGAAAAAAAAAGTAGATGGATGGTATATCTCGTGGGGGAAGGCTTTTGAAGTTGAAGTCCACACATCTTAAAGTTGCCAAGGTTGAGAAACACTGCTCTAAAGGTTCTAGTATAAACAGATAGGAAAATCCATCCCTCCAGATAACTGTGTTCAAGA
This sequence comes from Charina bottae, assembly GCA_023362775.1. Classification (NCBI taxonomy): domain Eukaryota; kingdom Metazoa; phylum Chordata; class Lepidosauria; order Squamata; family Charinaidae; genus Charina; species Charina bottae. The sequence continues at coordinate 110,580,309 of JALMGJ010000002.1, forward strand.
ACTTTATCAATTAAAATCAGTGCCTCGGCCCAGAAACAAACTGGATCAGAAACAAAATGGAAATCAGTGGAAATGCTGCAATGTGATCATAATCCCCAATTCAAATCTGTACTCTTGTGGCAATATTTTGCATTAACTATAGGTTCCAGATAATCTTCACATGCAGACTGATATAAAACATATTGCAGTAATATAGAAGGGAGATCATTAGGGTATGGGTTACTAAAGTGAACCTGTCTCTGTAGGACTTTAGCTGTAGCACCACCTTGGCAGATTAAAATAATAAAAATAATAACAATAATAACAATAACAATAATAACAATAATAACAATAATGCTATAGAGTAAGGACTATGCAATGAACTGGATTCAAAACAAGAAATGTGATTTAGATGTGAATGGCACACAGCACCTGTTGGAAACATCTTAAACAAGCACATTTCTTTTGCATGGCAGCTGCAGAGGCCAATCATGTGAGACCAGGAAAAGCTGCTTTAATATGTTTCCAACAGGTGCTACATGTGTTCCCCTGCATACTACAAATCATATTTCTCCCTTCAAATCTGAAGCACAGCACAGCCCTACCAAAACTAATGTTTGTGCTCTCTTTTATGACAAAGATGGATTTAGAAGCACCCCTAAACTACAAATGTGATCCTATGGGGAGTGAAAACCTTTCCAGAACAAATAATAGAAAATTTACCTCACCTGGCTTTCAATTTATTAACCCTCATCTGGTCTACAAACAGAGTTATATATATATTAAGCATTTTACTGCCTCACCTGGATCTAATAAAAAGGAGAGGCAGAGCTGTGTATTATTAGCATACTGATTGTACTTCATCCTTAATCTTCTTTATTAAATTTTTTTACTAAGTTTCAAGACAAGGAAAAAAGCTACAAACTAAAAAAACTAAAAAGGTGTGAAAACACAAGATATTTTTTTTTTCAAAATTACAGAAAGATGTGACTTCTGACTTTTAACAGCAAGGATATACAAAAATTTCCATAATCAATCTCTTACTCTATATTAAACCAAAACCACATTATTTCTATAAATCATTCTACTTTAGCATATTATAAAAATCACTAAGTACAGTTACTCCTCCCCCTTATATTATAATAAAGAAAAAAAATTCATATAGACCTCCTAAACAACTTCCCCCCAAAAAAAGATAACACTTATTTAATTATTCCCTTCCTACTACTATTCTATACATTTGTCTACTATAATAAGAATCAAACTAAAAAGCACATAAATTGTCTGCCATTATACTTAATAGTACAACAGTTTTAATAATCTTAATCTTAATAAATCCAAAAAACAAAAACAATTCAAAACAGTAGCCTTAAATCAAATCCTTAAAACCATTAAATCAAATCCTTAAAACCATCAAAATAAACATTTTTAAAACCCTAATAATCTTAATCCAAATCTTTGAAAGCAAATAACATGAGTCAAACACTTAAAGCAAACCAGATAAAAATTCTTTAACCCTTATCCCACATCAAAATAAACCATTTACATATCCCCACAATATGCACAGAGCTTTTCTCTTGAAAAAATCAAACAGCCCAACTATCCCCCTCAAAAATTCCAGCTTCTCTTCAAAAAACCTCCCCTACATAATGACCCCTTCTTTTTCATGGCATTCCACCAGAAAGTCAATTTCACTTACTGCTTGCAGATCCCTTAAATTTCTCCAACTCCGCTATTCCAATCTTCATCCAGCATCTCAATATAAATCCCAATCTCACTCTTAGAAGAAACATTTCTATCACTATTGAATTCCTCATTTTCATCCACGACATCCCCAACCTGATGGCACATTTTAGACCTCATATTTTCCACGATGTCCTGAATATCTTGCATAAAAGCTTGGTAGAAGTCAGAAGAAATCTATTTAAAATCTTGGTGGAAGTCAGAAAAAATCTGTTTAAAATCTTCCATGTCTCACGCAGTAGATTATAATGCCCCCTAGGAGTTTAACCAACAAAATTCGAAGATATGGAAAAGTTCCGTAATGTATTTACACAAGTGAGAGTGAGATAGGAAGACAGTTCCCAAGGGAAAATAGAAACAGAAAGCTGAAGGTTCAAATCAGCCAATTCAGTGTGTAGGAAAATGCTAATATCTTCAAATTTAGTACAAAAATAATAACAGTAAGACAATTGTTTACTCTTAATCCTCCTTTATGTTTGGAAGGAAAACGAAGTCCAAAACTGAAAAAAGTTTTTTTTTAAAGTAATCCCAAAAATAACGATAAGCACCAAGAGAGCCAGCTTCTCCTCACTGTAGAAAGCCTCTCTTAGGTTATACATACTTTTAAAAACTTAGGGACTTAGGACTTAGGGCCAAGTCCTAAGTCCCTGATTTTCAAGGGCTCTGTATATTGGTTAGGATGTTAAGTAACCAGAAACTAGGGTTGAGTTAGGCAGTAAAGTTGGCCACAATGTTGTATTAAATGAATTTATTGTTTTACTTTAGATTCCAGCATTTACCTTCCTTGAAAACTATTGTTAACACAGCTCTAACTTGAAATTAGTAGCTTCTTAAAGACCTATTTAGTTGAACACAGTCGATTGTACTGTATATGTTTAAATCCTTTTATTTTCTTCCAAGGATATAGTTCATTTGTAGAAAGCCTTGTAGCTAGAAGTTACAATAAAACTCACTAGAGAGATTCTAGCTGGGACTAAAAAATCCAGCACCATTTCTTCCAGATATACATAATTGAACAATTAGACAATAACAAGATTTTGATATGCTGGTTTACTTTGTATCTTTCCTCACTCCTACTCATCACATTCTTCATCTGTAAATGAGAACTGAATACAGGTACATTAAGGAAAAGTATGAATGAATACATTGTTTTAGGCAAAATCACTCTACTAGAGTCCTGCCAAAAAAATTTCTTTGCAGCTGCCATTTGTCTTGGCAAGGAATTCCCCATTGGTACAGTGAACTTCTTGTATGAAATGTATTGCTGTGTGTGTGTATGCGTGTTTATGTCTGTGCTACCCAGTGATTCTCTTTGCCCTTTTTATGTTGCTTACTAAGTTTACACATACTGTACCTGACATTTAAAAATGGTTTAAATGTATTAGCTCTCCTGAAATTTAGGTAGGAAAACTGCCAGATCATGGAGAACATTTTCAGGAGCAAAACATCCATCAGTACTGCTTAGCATGTCTACTGTATTTTCAAAGTTCTACAGAGGATATACATATATACATACAAACAGACATACACAAACCAGAGAGAAATGAGAAGACCATTGGGACCTGGTCTTTTTTCCCTCATAATTTCTACTATGGTACATTGAAAGCTCTACATCATGTATATTACCAGAAGCTGGGGTGTAAAAGCTGTTTAAAAGCTTAGACTCCATCAAGACAAGCTCATCTTCTGATGACTACATGGAAGCATCCATGTAATTTTCTTGAAACCAGTATGGAAGTGGGTTGTCATTGCATTCATCCTGCATGATGGTTAGTAAATAATAATAGCTATGATATGAAGTTTATACAGTGGGTGGTAAGAACATGATGCAAAGGGATCAAAACTATCTAACAGACTTCTGAAAGAAATCAGGAGACTGAATAATGAATTCTTAATATAGGCTATGATTATTCAATTGGTGAACCCATCAGTTACGTCTCACAGTATTTTCACAGCATTTCCATTTGTTTCTAACTAAAAACCTAAATTTGGAAGGCATCTCTTCTTTTGTAACATATGCTGATGTTTGCTAGAAGTAGCTTTGGAAAGGATGTCAACTGTCATTCCTTAGAATGTTAAAGTTTTAACAAACTGTCAGAGAAAAGTGCTTGGAGGGGTTGGGCAAAAGAACGAATCAGCTTAATCCATAGAAATATGCTGTGAAGATGGTAATGTAAGTTTTATTCAAGTTTAGCATGAACTCTGGTGGCATATGGAAGTTTAAAATATAGTCTGATTATATATCTTCATGGAGTTGTTTATATAACATGTTTACCCTGAAACTACTATTCTTGTTAATTATTTATTTATTTATTTATTTATTTATTATTTAGATTTATATTACCGCCCATCTCCCCCAACAGAGGACCCTGGGCAGTTCACAATAAAAACAAGGTTAAAACACAATACAGATCAGAACATCAATAAATAAATATAAAATCCAAGTGCAAGGACGTTAATACTAAAAAGGGTTTCATGGGATCAACCAGCCCCAGGAGAAACTGTTAGCATTCCCCTCCCATGCAAGGCGGCAAAACCAGGTCTTCAAATTTTTCTGAAAGGTCGGGAGCGAGGAGACCTTCCTTAGCTCCAAGGGCAAGATGTTCCAAAGGGCGGGTGCTGTTGCAGAGAAGGCTCACCTCCTGGACCGATGGGGTCCGTAGCATGCCCTCTCTGCATGACCGGGTGGGGCGTGTCAATGTTCTGGGGATGAGACGGTCCCTCAGGTAACCTGGCCCTATGACATGTAGGGCTTTAAAGGTGATAACCAACACCTTGAATTGGACCCGGAAGCAAACTGGTACCCAATGCAGCTCGCGCAGCAGAGGAGCTACATGTGCCGATTTTCTGGCTCCAATAACTGTCCAGCTGAAGCTTCCGGATACTCTTCAAGGGTAGAGAATTATTAGAATAGATGTTACTGTTTTTTAGTACAAATGTGAACAAGTATACATCTGGGTATCCTTCCTGTTCCTTCTTTCACTGCACAGGCATAAAAACAAAAATAGAAATGTCTTTGGTATTCTAGGTCAAGGACTGGCAATATTCTGAATAGAATTCAGCATGGTTCTTAAGCTAGTTTGGGGTTGTTGCTTTGGGCACTGGAGGATGGGGGATCAGAAATTGAAGGGGGCTATATATTCTTGTTGTTGAAAGTCGGAAGTCACTTCTTTATGTAATCTTCAAAATTCTTTTCTTGTGTTTCACACATTTTTAGGGTTTTTTTTTCTTTTTGTAGTTTTTTCTTTTTTGTAGTTTTTATCTTTGTTTCAAACTTAATAAAATTCTTATTAAAAAAAAAAGGAATTGAAGGGGGCTAAGAAGACATTGTCAAAATAGGACACTGAGTAGCTCCAGTAGAATAAGCCTACTGACAGTCAAATGAAGAATAAGCTCAGAGCCATTGCCTAAAGTACAAATTAGCTACACTACTACCACAGGAGTAGGGGTATCAGAAGGAGCATCTCCTGGCAAAAGTGTATCTACCTTTTCCTTGCCAATGCTCTGCATAGAAGCATTGCTGCCGTTTTCTCCAGCAGAGCTGCTACAGCAGATTTGTTTCCTATCAGCCACCTGAGAGTTCCTTGGGAATCTCAGTGCCCTTCCCTGCTTCTTCAAACACTGGAATTACAACCAGTTACAATTCCCATGAGGGATTTGCAGCCTCTTCTACAAAAAGCCATCTTTGAAGTAGCAATGGACGGGTTCTACTGACAGCCACTTCAGAGCTGGGTGGAAATTATGATATCTGCTCCTACGTACAAACAGAAGAGGTTAGACAGAGTGGGAATTACCTGGTCATGGGTAGCAACACCTCTCTGTCCCCCCCTACCCCCAATCCTCAGGGCACTGCAAATGTTGCTGTCCCCATTAATTGCTTTCATATTGACTATAAAAATAATGTGTAAAGTATCCTTTTTTAACAAGACAAATGCTTGGCTATCTCTCTCTCTCTCTCTCTCTCTCTCTCTCCATCCATCCATCCATCCATCCATCCATCCATTCATGATAGCCTAGTTACAATTCAGTTTGGAGATAAACTGACTGTAAATAAAATGAACACCGAACAGATCAAAAGCCCTACACATCAGAAACTGAAGACAGCAAGTCAGAACAGTTAATATATAAAGCATGGCGGCCAGCTTTTTTGCACATGGGCAAAATGATACCCAGCTGTTCACATGTATGCGTACATGGCAACCAACCTGTGCAAAAGTCAAATTGCACAAAGGATCCAAGAATGGAACAGTGGTGTAAGTTGGGGACTGACTGTATATAATTATAATAAATAAATAAATTACCATTGACCCTTAAAAAAGAATTGAAGAATGAATACAGAATTTGAGAAAATAAACTGGGGAAGTATTATTCATCCATAACAAGAGAGTATTAAACAACAGATACAATAAATGAAACTTAACTTCTGTAGTAATTATCACAATGGCACCTATGCTGCCTCTAGTACCCTTTTGCAGCGTCTTGAGTACCCATGGAGTTGACAAGGCCAATGTTGGCCCTTTTTGTAAACCTAGGGGGATTTAAAGGACAAAATAGGTGTCCAAAGACTAGCACAGGCTGAGGGCAGCCATCTGACCTCTTAAAATTATCTAGACCCCTTTCAGTCAGGTTTCAGGCCTGGACATGGAACAGAAACAGCATTGGTCGCACTTCTGGATGATCTCTGGCGGGAGCGGGATGGAGGCAGTGCATCCATCCTAGCTCTCCTTGACCTCTCAGCGGCTTTCGATACCATCGACCATGGTATCCTTTTGGGTTGGCTCAGGGAGTTGGAGGTGGGCAGCATGGTTTTGCGCTGGTTCACCTCCTTCCTTCAGGGCCAGTCCCAATCGGTGGTGATAGGGAGTGAGAGATCCGACCCTCGATCCCTCCTTTGTGGGGTGCCGCAGGGTTCGGTTCTCTCTCCACTCCTGTTTAACATTTACATGAAACTGCTGGGCGAGATCATCCACCACCATGGGATAAGATATCAATATGCTGATGATACTCAGTTATATATCTCTGTCCCAGGTGAGGTAAGTGATGCTGTGACTGCTCTCTCTCGGTGCCTGGGGGCTGTAGGGGCCTGGATGGGGTCCAACAGGCTTCAGCTGAACCCTGGTAAGACGGAGTAGCTGTGGATTAATGGCTCTTCCCTATCTGGGACATTATCATCTTTGGTTCTGGATGGGGTCGCACTGCCCCAGACAGATCCGGTGCAGAATCTGGGGGTCCTCCTGGACTCACGACTCCTGCTCGAAGAGCAGGTGGCAGTCGTGTCCAGAAGGGCTTTTGCACAGCTTCGTGTTGTGCGCCAGTTACGCCCGTTCCTGGATCGGGAGGCCCTTCGAACAGTCACTCATACCCTTGTTATCTCCCATATAGACTACTGTAATGCGCTCTACATGGGGCTACCCTTGAAGAGTATCCGGAAGCTTCAGCTGGTCCAGAATGCAGCTGCACGGGCCATTGCTGGTGCACCTAGATAGGCACATATAACACCATTGTTGCGTGAGCTGCATTGGGTCCCAGTTTGCTTCCGGGTCCAATTCAAGGTGTTGGTTATCACCTTTAAAGCCCTACATGTCATGGGGCCAGGTTACCTGAGGGACCGCCTCATCCCCAATATATCTACCCATCCCACCCGATCATGCAGAGAGGGCATGCTACGGACCCCATCTATAAGAGAGTTCCATCTGGCGGGGTCCAGGAGGCGTGCCTTCTCTGCAGTAGCTCCCGCCCTATGGAACAACTTGCCCCCAGAGGTTAGATTAGCTCCTTCGCTCCTGACCTTCTGGAAGAACCTGAAAACCTGGCTCTGCCGCCTTGCGTGGGACCAAGGAAAGAATAGTCACTCTTGGGGATGGCTAATACCTTAGAGAGCTCCTCTCCTACATTGGATCAAGTAAGATCGTTTTACCATCTATGCCTCTTGATTTTAAGCTTGTTTGAATTTTGTACTTTATATTTTATATATATATTGTTTTCTGTTTTTATTAATCTGCTCTAAACCGCCCAGAGTTTCTCCCCCCCTCCTGTGGGGGGGAGATGGGCGGTGATATAAATTTTATAAATAAATAAATAAATAAATAATAAATAAAACCCCCAGGTTCATACACTGGTTTTGAACCTTCTCTTCCAAAGATAGGTGTACAAGTGCAGCCCATAGGAAGCACAAAAAACTGAGTGTAGCAGGCTGCAAAAAATTGCATGGCCCTGATGTAAATGAATGTATAGAAAAGAAGAAAGGAAAAGACTAGCATTCTTTGGAGATATAAGAAATTAGTGACACATAAGCAGACCTCTGATCTCTCTGATTCCAAAATTCTTCAAATATTCTTCTCAGATGCAATTAACCACCGAAGGCTTTAAAATGCATATGAACGAATCATTGTATAAGACTCAACATCCTTCAAACATCTTAGTGAATCATCCTCTGTAGAAGATAGTTTTTCAGCCACTTACTCCTCCCTCTCCAATCTTCAAAAGTCAAAAGCAAACCTGTTAATTTTTGCAGATACCTCATCTGCCTCTATGCATCCCTCTCAAGAGCTAAATTATTTACAGGGCTTTGGAAGCTTTGGTTTCAACAATATTGCAGGGTTTGACTCAAGGCTGCTTTGACGCCACACCTCTCCAGATATTCATCTGAATCTGTGAATCTGACACAGCCCAGCCTCTGCCACCTCCAGCCCCACACATTCAAACAGGAAGTCTGGAGCAGAGCTGCACCGGTATTGAGCTGAATATGAGTACAGCTCTTTTCGGACCCAGAATCTGAATAAAGCCAGGTGCCGGGGCCTGCCCCATGGATTAGCATCACCCTAGAGATCTGGGCGTACTGGCTCAGCGGGTAAGACGCCAGGCTTGTCGATCGGAAGATTGCAAGTTTGGGGGTTCAAATCCCTAGCCCTGCATGCGGAGTGAGCTCCCACACTAGCTCCAGCTCTTGCCAACCTAGCAATTCAAAAGCATGCAAATGCAAGTAGATGAATAGGTACCACTTCGGTGGGAAGGTAACAGCGTTCCACGTGCGTCATACTGGCCACATGACTGTGGAAGCATCTTTGGACAGTGCTGGCTCTTCGGCTAACAAACGGAGATGAGCACCAGCCCTAGAGTCAGACACGACTGCACAAATGTGCGGGGGGAACCTTTACCTTTTTAGAGATCTGGATGGCATTGACACTGTTAGCCTTTTGGAAGGCTCTGAAGACCTAGCTGTTTCCCCAGGAGTTTGTCCAGGAAGTTAGTCAAGCTGTGCTGCTGATAACGGCTTTTATGCTTGGGATGGATTGTTTCCCTTGGGGGTTATGGGTCATTGCTTGTCGCTGTTGTTTTAGTCGTTGTATGCTGCCCAGAGTCAGTGTTGTGAGATGGGTGGCCAAATAAATAATTTAAATAAATACATGTGGAGAACTGTTGTTGTTGTGGCTGTTCAATCATTAAGTCGTGTCTGACTCTTTGTGACCCCATGGACCATAGCATGCCAGGCCTTCCAGTCCTCCACTACCTCCCGGAGTTTACCAAATTCATGTTTGTTACATCAGTGATGCTATCTAACCATCTCACCCTCTGCCGTCCCCTTCTCCTTTTGCCTTCAGTCTTTCCCAGCATCAGGGTCTTTTCCAGTGAGTCCTCTCTTCGCATTAGGTGGACAAAGTATTTGAGCTTCAGCTTCAGTATCTGTCCTTCCAAATGAGCATTCAGGGTTGATTTCCTTTAGGATTGACTGATTTGACCTCCTTGCAGTCCAAGGGACTCTTAAGAGTTTTCTCCAGCACCACAGTTCGAAAGCATCAATTCTTTGGGGCTCAGCCTTCCTTATGGTCCAACTCTCACAGCCATACATTACTACTGGAAAAACCATAGCTTTAACTATTCGGACCTTTGTCGGCAAGGTGATGTCTCTGCTTTTTAATATGCTGTCTAGGTTTGCCATAGCTTTCCTCCCAAGGAGCAAGCATCTTTTAATTTCATGGCTGCAGTCATCATCTGCGGTGATCTTGGAGCCCCAGAAAATAAAATCTGTCACTGCTTCCATTTCTTCCCCTTCTATTTGCCAGGAGGTGATGGGACCAGATGCCATGATCTGAGTGTTTTTAATGTTGAGTTTCAAGCCAGCTTTTGCACTCTCCTCTTTCACCCTCATCAAGAGGCTCTTTAGCTCCTCTTCACTTTCCGCCATTAGGGTGGTATCGTCTGCATATCTGAGGTTGTTGATATTTCATATGATAAGTACAGTGGAGAACTGTACTTGTATTAAAGTACCTCTTCAGACCTCCATCCTGAATATACAGGTGAGGACTGGGCTGCATGTGTGCCGCTATTCTCTTTCCACATGTTCAAGAGAATGCTGAAAAGAAACAGGAAACCATAGCATTTTCCAAATTAGCCAATTCTACTTTGCATTCAGGATTTGGCCATATTTCTACTGAATACATAGACAATGTTCTTATATATTCCAAATAATAAATTCTGCAAAAGAGTGTTTCAGCTTCTGTGCTGGAAAGTAAAATTAACTAAATCTTCTTAGCGATTCAACAACATGAAAACAACTAGTGTTCTGAACAATGAGATGAATTACAGAAGCAGGTAAGTTATTGATGGCAAGTGACAAGCAAAAGAATTTTATTGTTCCATTATTCAAGAGTTCAGGGATTTGGGGGAGTAGATAATTAGTTTAATTTGCTGAGTGAGAGTTCAGCTAGAGTGTCCAATTGCTCTAGGTGTGCAAACAGCTGGAAGGAAATTGTCTTCAACACATAGACATGTGGCATTTTTACAGCACAAATTATGCCCCAAAGGCTCTCTTACTAGTTGAAAACTGCTGTTTTAACACATCTTTTGAGAATACAGCTTAGAGAAAGAGCATTGATAAGCTCAAAATGATGACTGATGATGAACACCATTTGCAACTCAAAGCAATGACAATATTATTTATTGTCTTGACTTTTCTATCCTCATCTTTTTTTCATGTGCCTTCAGGTCTGTATTCATGCATCTGTCAAGTATGTTTTCTTTGCAATGATTAACTCATGTAAGCTGGGGCATATTAGGCATGAAAGCCGGCTGGGTGACCTTTAGCCACTCACTCTCTCTCTCTCAGCCCAACTCACCTCACAGGGTTGTTGTGGGGAAAATAGGAGGAGGAAGGAGTATTAGGTATGTTCACCACCTTGAGTTATTTATAAAAATAATAAAGGAGGGATAGAAAAGTAAATAAATAAATAAGGCCAGGTCTGCTATTAACAGACCCAGTTCTCCAACAACCTTGGGATTTAAAAACACAAAATATATTGGAAAAGATTTGTTAAGAAAGTATTAGGCAGAACAGGTGTCCTAAAAATCTGAGTTAAATCAAAGTTCAAAAAGGAAGGCAAACAGAGGGAAAGGGGGGGGGAGAGGATAAAGACATGGAGATATTGCATAGTGTAATAAAATATTTTAATAAAGAAAAAAGTGAAGCAAGAAAAAAACTAGATGGCCCAATCAGACTGCAGAACAGGGGGAGGGAACCATGTGTCCTTACATTATTTGGAAAACATTTCCAAGTCATACATTAATGTGTGGAACTGCCTTAATGTGTTTTTGTAACTTTTATAAGAAGCACCAGCACCAATGTTATATCTAACTATAAAATGCTAGGTAGGATTTAAACACCCACTAGAATCTATGAAAAGCTGTACCACTGTACCTTTTACCCATTACAAGTTAATTCAGGTAAAGTGTTTCTCTCTGGTCAAGAAAACAATCCACGTTCGAATCATTAATCTGCTATACAGAACAGTCTGATACATAGGGTGAAAGAAAAATAATTATCTACTGATTATCCACAGAACATAGACACTCATACAGATGTTCTTAGTGTGAACCAAAGCAACACATGCTCAACATGTTTCTGCTCTCAAGAGTTTTTAGATCAGGACGTAATATATATATAATAACCCCTAATTTCGAACTCTTTCACGCTACCTGTTTTTTTCTTTGTTCTGCTTTGAATAAATGTTTAGAAAATAAGGCTACCAGATCTGGGCTGCAAAAATCTGGATACATAAAGCATAGAAGCAGAGTTAATGTTTTATATAATTCTTTGCTACTATCAGTCATCTGGACTTTTGCAGCCTTGATCTGGTAGCTGTATATAAATTTGTGTGGTGTTCTTTGCATTAATACGGAATGAGTTGTTCTTTTGAGACTGCATGTAAGGATATTAAGGTATTATTACTGGTTTCTTTAAATGAATATTTGGATAGAGATCTCTTTTTCCAGCCCAGGAGGTGGTATTATGTAACACTTATCTGCATATTGCCTTAATTAAGATGCTACAACCAAGAGAAACCTAGATAATCTGTTGATCTAAGGGAGTTAAAAAACTGCTTATGAAATACAGCTATCCATCACACAGGATTGAGAGGTACCTTTGTTTCTTTCTTTTTTTGCCACTGAGACTTTGATGAGCAATGAAAGGCAAGTAGAGGTGTCTGGTGAAATATTTGGTCAGCAGAAGAAAGGACATCTCTACTATAGCAACATACTCTCATATAATAACGCAGAGAATGGTTGGCCAGAATGGAACATCAGAAGCAAGGAGATGATTGTATGAGAAAATTATTTCTGTGTGTTTGCTTATGTATCCCTCATATTCACAACTTGGGGGTGGGTAACTGCCACCCCCAGTATTCCAGCCTTATTTCCAAAACAAGCAAAACTGCTCCCATTTCCACCCTTAAACCTCTCCCACCCAGCTGTTCAAACTATGGCCTAAAATTGTACTGTCAATTTAGCTATTTTTAAAATTTCAGTGTCATGATTTAGGCCATTTGGGGGGATTAAATGTGGAAATGGGAGCAGTTTGTCTCCCAGAGACCTGCTCTCAGTCCTACCTTTAAAAACCAAGAATAAAAGCAAAGGGGGAGGAGGGAACTGAAAAACAAATTAGCTTTGCTGCAGTCTGGTGACATTGTCAGATGGCCTTCTGAAGCCCTCTGGAAGATCAGGAGGTTCAATTGCAGACCAAAACCTCTAAATGTTTACCTACCCCACAGTTTCTTTTCATTCAGTAAGAAAGGTTTTTTTCAGTGACTTCCAGCTGTCCATCAAACCCTAGAACCCATTTCCTGATCTGTCATTGCCAGCTATGAAGTTGAGTTCCACCCACCCTCCATCTGAATGTCTTTACATTTGCTTATACTTATCTACCTTCACCATTTTACTGCCCATCCCCCCCTTTTTGTGGTGGGGGAGAGACCATTTGGGAACTCCATATTCATTGTATTACCTTTTGTTTTAGCAGCAAGATTGACCCCATTACTGCTTCCTCCTCACTTCAGATCTTTTATGAACAATATTTATCCTTGGGAACCCCAATACTTGTAACAGTTATGTTGCAACTACTGATTTAGAGTTTTGGCCAGTTTGCATTTCTCCTTGCATCTTGGATTTGTGATAATTAAGCTAAGTAGAGTACTTATGCACTTTCATTGCCGGTGTTATTAGAATTGCCAGAAGTTATTCAGTTGTTTTCATTGTTTTAATTCACTGAGATATAAGCCTGCTTGAGCAGCTGAAAATGGGGAAGGTTTTCATATTACATATCGAAGTACTTGTACACAAATCTTGAGTTAGAAAGGGTTGTGGGGTTTTTTGTGCCTTCAAGTCAGTCTTGACTCCTGGCGACTGCCTGAATGAGGCCCTGCAGTTTTCCTGGCAAGGTTTTTCAGAAGTGGTTTGCCATTGCCTCCTTCCTAGGGCTGGGAGAGAGTGACTGGCCCAAGGTCCCCCAGCTGGCTTTGTGCCTAAGGCGGGATTAGACCTCACAGTCTCCCGGTTTCTAGCCTGGGGCCTTAACCACTACACCAAACTGGCTCTAGAAAATATTACTGGTTACGTTCACTGGTTACATTTCATCAATTTATGCTGCCCTAAATAAAAAAAAATTAGTTTGTAATTTTGTGCATTTCATTGTGTCTTTTCAGTGCAATGCATTGACAGAATGAATTACAGCTATTTTATGTTATTCCAATCCATATTTTTCAGCCAGAGAGTTTTGTTTTGGAATTTATTTTGCACAAGTAGGAATGGGGAGTTAATTTCACTTTTCTTCAGCACAGTTGTCACATTATTCTCCTATTGTTATAGTCCAAACTAGGTCATGAAGATTATTTATATTTTCTTTTGGGCCTGTTGTATCACATGTTTTACCTTGCACAGTGATCAGTATTTTGCAGAAGGATGAATTATAACACCCAGCTGTGTAGATCGAGGAAAAAGACAGTGCATCCATCCTGGCTCTTCTTGACCTCTCAGCGGCTTTCAATACCATTGACCATGGTATCCTTTTGGGGTGGCTCAGGGAGTTGGGGGTGGGTGGCACGGTTCTGCGCTGGTTCACCTCCTTCCTCCAGGGCCAGTCCCAATCGTTGTTGATAGGGGGAGAGTGATCCAGCCCCGTGGCCTCTTCTTTGTGGGGTGCTGCAGGGCTTGGTACTCTCTCCCCTCCTATTTAACATTTACATGAAACCACTGGGTGAGATCATCCGTCACCACGGGAGGAGGTATCATCAATATGCTGATGATACTCAATTATATATCTCCATCCTGGGGGAAGTAAGTGATGCCATGATTCACCCTCTCCAGGTGCCTGGGGGCTGTGGGGGCCTGGATGGGGAACAACAGGCTTCGGCTGAACCCTGGTAAGATGGAGTGGCTGTGGATTAATGGCTCCTCGGTATCTGGGAATTTGTCATCCTTAGTTCTGGATGGGGTCGAACTATTCCAGACAGACCTGGTGCATAACTTGGGGGTCCTCTTGGACTCACAACTCCTGCTCGAAGAGCAGGTGGCAGTCATGGCCAGGAGGGCCTTTGCACCAGTTACGCCCTTTCCTGGACCGAGAGGCCCTTCGAACAGTCACTCATGACCTGGTTATCTCCCATATAGACTACTGTAATGCGCTCTACATGGGGCTACCCTTGAAAAATATCCAGAAGCTACAGTTGATCCAGAATGCAGCTGCGCGGGCAATCTTAGGTGCCCCAAGGAGGGCACATATAACACCTTTGTTACGCGAGCTGCACTGGGTCCCATTTTGCTTCCAGGTCCAATTCAAGGTGTTGGTTATGATCTTTAAAGCCCTACATAGCATGGGTCCAGGTTACCTGAGGGACCGTCTCATCCCCATTACATCGACCCGTCCCACCCGGTCATGCAGAGAGGGCATGTTACGGACCCCATCTGTAAAAGAATTCCATCTAGCAGGGTCGCGGAAGCATGCCTTCTCTGCAGTAGCTCCTGCCCTCTGGAACATTCTTCCCTCAGAGATAAGACAGGCCCCTTCACTCCTGGACTTCCATAAAAAGTTAAAAACCTGGTTTTGCCAACATGCCTGGAGCAGGAAGGAAAATAGTCATTCCTGGGGATGGCTAGTCCCCTATAACTTTTTATACCCATGGTCTGATTGAGAACCATCACCCATCTGGATTTTATCATATTTTATATTTTTATTGCGTATCTATATTTATATTTGTTGCATTTGCAGTGTTGCATTTTAACTGTGTTTTTATTGTAAACCGCCCAGAGTCCTTCCTTGGGGGGAGATGGGCGGTGATAAAAATTTGATAAAATTAAATAAATAAATAAATAAGTAAATAAAATTCAACTTTATATGTGCGTAGTGATATTCAAACTTTGGAGGATAAATGTGTCAGCTGAACAAGTAATTCATATATATCAAATTCTTCCAGCTCAAAAATAATGGCTGTTCCTAGGAATGTATGTGCATGTGCCTTTAAGTTGCTGTTGACTTCTGGTGACTGCATGGACGAGTCCCTGCAGTTTTCTTGGCAAGATTTTCAGAAGTGGCTTGCCCTTGCCTGCTTCCTAGGGGCGAGGGAGCAACTGGCCAAGGTCACCCATCTGGCTTCATGCCTGAGGCAGGACAAGAACTGACAGTCTCCTGGTTTCTAGTGTGATGCCTTAACTACTACACCAAACTGGCTCTCTTCCTAGGAAATATAACCATAAAGTTATATTACTGGTAATGGATGGGAAGGGAGGGAGGGAGGGAGGGAGGGAGGGAGGGAGGAAGGATTATGTTAAATGATTTTTTGTTATTGTTATTATTTAAATATGTGATTATGGAGTAAGCATAGAAGTGAGGGGAGCATCAGAGTACATAAGGGGGGCATGTTGTAATGTGAAAGAAAATTGTCAATGGATTTATTTCTAAATGAAATGGCAAAATCCACTAAAATGGAACATGTCACAGTAAAGCAGAGAGTCATCTGTCATCTGTCTTTAAATATGTCTTGACTAAAAACTGCATATAAATATGCATTTTATTTATTAATGTATTGCCTTTATATCCTGCTGCAATCATAAAAAGACTGTCGGCAACTCCAAACATGTAACAAATCAATACATACTAAAACACCAAAAACATAGAAACCTGGAACCTGAAACAGCATCTGGCATCAACTTTTGAATGCCATACGGAAGTTTCAGTTGTTTCTGGAAGGCAACTAACATTGGGATATATATTTCAGAAATCTGTTTCTGAATATATTTCAGTAAGCCTCATTCAAAGCAATATATAAGTTTATGTCACTTTTGTCATGGTGCTGGGGTGGATATGCAGTGACTGGGCTCATTGTTCTTGAGGGACTGAGTATCTTGCGGATGCTGGATGGAAGCCAGATATGGTCCCTGCCAGAGTGGTGGGCTGCCAACAGTATTTTGGAAACAGTTTGGGCCAGTGGGAGAGATAGGAGAAACGGCAGTAGTGCAGGCTGCCAGTGTCAGCCTTCCCAGGTAATTCAGATAGGAAACACTGTATTGTAAGGCTACATCAACAGAATCTTGAAAGTCTGAAAGTACAAATCTCCCGCGATTCCTGTTTACTGCCTGCTAAGTTAGGGCAGGCAGTAAAATCTATGTAAAATAAATCTTTGGAGAGCCCTAGCAGACCTTGGGGTGCCACTTCATTTAGTGAAGTTGATGAAATTACTGTATGTAAATTAGGAAGCCACGGTATGAACTCAGTATGGTGACACTGATTGGTTCAAGATCAAGAAAGGTGTGCGACAAGGTTGCATTCTGTCACCTTTCTTATTCAACTTGTACGCCGAAGTGATCATCGGGAAACTGGAGCTATATGAATCAGAAATTGGGGTAAAAATTGGCGGAAGAAGCATCAATAACCTTAGATACGCAGATGATACAACCCTCATCTCAGAAACCCAGGAGGGCCTAAAGCACCTAATCGTGAGACTCAAAGAAGAAAGTGAGAAATTTGACCTCTTTTTGAATATCAAAAAGACCAAATTCATGACAACTGCAAAGAATGGAAACATCAAAATAGTAATTGATGGAGATGAGGTGGAATGCGTGGAAGAATTCACCTTTTTAGGATCAGTGGTCAATCAAAATGGCGAACATAGCCAAGAAATTAAACGCCGAATCATGCTGGGTCATACAGCAATTATGAGTATGAATCAAATTTGAAAAAGCAAGGATGTCAGCTTGATGAGTAAGTGTAGACTAGTCCGAACTATCGTGTTCCCCATAACTACTTATGGCTGTGAAAGTTGGATGATGAAAGTGTTGGATAGAAGGAAAATTGATTCTTTTGAACTATGGTATTGGAGGAGGCTCTTGCGAATCCCTTGGACTGCAAAGATAATAAATAAAGAAGTGTTGAAACACATAAAACCGGACATGTCACTAGAAGGAAAAATAACAAAACTTAGACTTAGTTACTTCGGTCATGTCATGAGATCAACATCGTTGGAGAAAGATGTTATGCTTGGAACGGTCAGTGGCAAAAAATGATGAGTACACCAAAGAACGCGCTGGTTGGATGTAATCAAAGCAGACACAGGCCAAAATTTAAAACAACTGAAAGAAGCTGTACAAGATCGGAAATCATGGAGAGAGCTGGCTTATGGAATCGCCAAGGGTCGGATATGACTGAATGGATAATTCGATTTGATTCGAAGTTAGGGCAGATCCTTTCTAAGTTTCTTTCTCTGTCCATTACTCTGTTGCGGGCTCCTTTCTCTTTTATCTGATCATTCCCTAGGTGGCATCTCTTCCCCCTGTCTTCCAAGGTTACCCTCACATTCCATCACAGCCGGGGAAGAGCAGAGCCATGTCTGAACTTATCTGGGTGGCAGACAGGTAGAGTGGTGGCAGGTTGCGGATTTTTAGTTCTGGAGGCGGAGATTGATCGGTGGTTGTCAGAGTCCAGAGGCACTAGGCATCAGCTGTTTCTGGCTCAGCTGACAAGCAGCACCTAACCAGCTCCTGGAAATTCAGTGGGTTGCTAGGAGAATGGCCACAGAGCAGTGGTTCTGTTTTTGCCCATTTTATGGCTAGCACTAGGGACAGAGTGAAGTCTGGTTGGGCTGGTTTGGCACAGCGAGGTGGCAGTGGCTACAGCATCCTGAGAGCTCATACAGTATGCCTAGGTTGATAGTGGCAGTAGGAGCAGAAGAAAGGCAATGGTGTTGTGGGACAACCAGCAGGTGTCCTGTGGCTGCCACCTGGCCAACCACATGGTGCAGCAACCATTTTGGCGGTTTCCTCTATCTTCTCCCTGGGACTAGAGCAGGGCTTTCCAAAATTTTCATGTTGGTGACACGACTTTTAGCCATGCATAATTTCATGACACACTAATGAGGAGTCCCCGCCCCCGGCCCACGTGATTGGCTGCCGGTTCCAAACCCCGCCCCACCCCACGTGATTGGTTCCGGCTCCAAACCCTGCCCCCGGCCCACGTGATTGTCTCCCGGCTCCAAACCCTGCCCCCGGCCCATGTGATTGTCTCCCGGCTCCAAACCCTGCCCCAGCACATGTGATTGGCTCCCGGCTCCAAACCCCACCCCACGTGATTGGCTCCTGGCTCCAAATCCCGCCCCATGGCCCCCCAGTCTTGTACTGTATGTATTGTATTGTATTGTATGTAATTGTAGATCAGAGCTTTCCAAACTGTGTGTCGCGACATCGCGGCAAGGGCCCAGGTGTGTCACAGGGGAACCTGGAAGAGGAGGCCATGCACCACGTGGAGCCCCGCCCATCCCTTGCCACGCCGACAGGTCCCTGCTCTCAACCCAGCTCTTCAGCTCTTGCCGCAGAAGCCAGGTAACTTAGCAGCCCAGTAGGGCTGCAACTGGGGGGGGGAGGGTGCAGGATCGTCACTAGGCCGCCGCGCTGGGGGGGTGGGGGGTGCAGGGACCGTGAAGCGCGACGGCCGGAGACATGGCTTTTCCTTCTTGAGAAGTGCCAGCGGCCTGGCAGCCTAGAAAGGGATGGGGAGGCGGCTCTGCTGCCTGCCTCGTAAGGCCCCCACGCCATCCACGTCTCCGGCTCCCCCTTCCCCTTGGTGGCGGCCCCAGCCAGGCAGAGGCGGGACTGGGCGGGCGGACAGGTGGCGCGCTCTACCTCCGTGGCCTGGCCTGGGTCGCCATTTCCTCCCATCGCCTACAAGCGGAAGATGGCGACGGTCTGATGCGTGGCCCGTGAGAGCTGAGCTGAGCTGAGCTGAGCTGGGTCCGAGCCGAGGGAGCCTGGTGGCGGCTCTGGCCCGATGAGAGGGCTCCCAGCGCTCCGGGGAGACCCAGCACAGGCGGCGGGGATGGGGCAGAAGCAGAAGGAGAAGAGCCATCGGCGGGAGCACGGCACGAGGAGCGCCTCACCGGCACCTGCCCGGCTTCAACCGTGCTTCGTCGGAGAAGGTAAGACGCCACGCTGGCAGGCGGGCGGGCGGCTGAGAGGCAGGCGGGTGGGCAGGAGGTCGCCTGCAGCAGGCTCATCCAACCGTCCTTCCTGGAGCTGCTGGGACTGGATGGAGCGGTGGGGGACTCGGCATTGCTCCTTCCAGGAGGTGCTCCAAGCCCAGCTGTTCAGCCATCGATCAAGGATCGATCAGGCCTGGAGGCAGGGCTGGCCGAGGGGCTCGGGGGGAAGAGGGAAGACGGGTGCCTGTTGCCTGAGACATCCTCACGCATCCTCCCCCCCCTCCCCCTGCAATATGGCAGCAATAACAACCACAGTGACCACCTCCTGCCGCGAAGGCTGTGGCAGAAATGGATCCAAGTGCGGGACGCTCTTCTGGAGAGTGGAAAGTGCAGGATCCCTGCTCTTTCTTGGGGCTTTCCTTCTCTTTCAGGCCCTGCCTGTTATTGCTGCCATATTGTGGGGGGAGGGGGGAGGATGCGTGAGGATGTGTCAGGCAACAGGGACCCGTCTTCCCCCCAAGCCCCTTGGCCAGCCCTGCCCCTGGGCCTGATCGATCCTTGATCGATGGCTGAACAGCTGGGCTTGGAGCGCCTGCTGGAAGGAGCGATGCCGAGACCCCCACCGCTCCATCTGGCCACAGCAGCTCCGGGAAGGATGGTCAGACGAGCCCGCTGCAGTCAACCCCCCGCCTGCCTGCCTCTCAGCTGCCCGCCCGCCACCGCGGCGTCTTACCTTCTCCGACAAAGCGCGGTGGAAGCCGGGCAGGTGCCGGTGAGGCACTCCTCATGCAGCGCTCCCGCCGGCGGCTCCTCTCCTTCTGCCCCATCCCCGCCACCCACGCTGGGTCTCCCCGGAGCGCCAGGAGCCCTCTCGTTGGGCCGGAGCCGCCAGCAGGCTCCCTCGGCTCGGACCCAGCTCAGCTCTCGCAGGTTGCGGGCCGCGCATCAGACCGCCGCCATCTTCTGCTTGTAGGTGACGGGAGGAAGCAGCGAGCCAGGCCATGGAGGTGGAGAGCGCCGCCTGTCCACCTGCTCAGTCCTGCCTCTGTCTGGCTGGGGCCACTGCCAAGGGGAAGGGGGAGCCGGAGCCGTGGACGGCACAGGGGCCTTGCAAGGCGGGCAGCGGAGCCCCTCCCCATCCCTTTCTCGGCTGCCAGGCCGCTGGCACTTCTCGGGAGGGAAAAGCCATGTCTCTGGCCGCCGCGCTTCGCGGTCCCTGCACCCCCCAGCGCGGCAGCCTAGTTGCGTCCCTGCACCCTTTCCCCCAGTTGCAGCCCTACTGGGCTGCTAACTTACCTGGCTTCTGCGGTGAGAGCTGAAGAGCTGGGTTCAGAGTAGGGACCTGGTCAGCACGGCAAGGGATGGGCGGGGCTCCACATGGTGCATGGCCTCCTCTTCCGGGTTCCCCTGCGACACACCTGGGCCCTTGCTGCGACACAGAAATGTGTCACGACACACAGTTTGGAAAGCTCTGGACTAGAGACTTGGATGAACTGACATCAGCCCTGTAGTAGAGATCCCAGGGCTGATGTGTGTTGACTCCATCATGGTTGTTGGCAGCCAAAGTGGGATTTGGACCAGCGAAGACCTTTTTTTCCCCAATTTTTTTTGGAGTATGGACTGGATGAAGCTGGCCTTGCCTACCACCCTCAGGTAAGAGACGAAGGTGCCATGAGTTTTTGATGGTGGTTTATTGCTTCTTTATATTTTTATTGCTATTTTTGTGTGCTGCCCTGGGTTATGGTATATAAGATGGACAACCATATAATTGTTTTAAATATATACGTACATGCATTTACATATTATCTTTTAAAAATGGTCTTAAGTTCTATCTGGCTGTTTGGGAAGTGCAAACTAAGGCAGATTTGGGCATGGAAAAGCAAGAGACTAAATCAAGGTCAGTCCAGGTTGCAGAATTCATCAGAAACAAAATCCAAACACTGACAACAAACTGGTCAACAAATGTTTCCCAATCGAATTGCATAGGAAAAAATGTATGCTAGATAAAATAATGTATTGTAGCAATTGCATATTTTTGCATTTTTAAAATAACTTGCAGGAACTTTGAAAGCATAAATTAGTTCTTAAATTTGGGCATCCACAAAATTGTGTTGGGGGGTGGGGAATATAAAACATGTTTGACAGCATCCTCATACAAACTGCAGGTACTTGTACCAGATGTCATGCATATTGTTTGGGCATCATCACGGTGTGCTTCAGATATTGTACTACTTGAATGTATGTCATACTGACATGGGTCAGGCATAGACTGGAGATTATTCTTAAAGTTAAGTCCCTTTCCTTTCATGTAATTTCTGTACTCATTATTTTTGGAGTGCTTGAACTCAAGTTCCTTATATGAAAATATAGTGGGTTCAATCCATTAATTGATTATCTCAGGTGTAGATTTTTCTTACCTCTGCATTGCCATGCCCAAATACACACATATTTACTACAATTAGGCTGTATAATATAAATATAAATAAAATAAAATAAATAAATAAATAATATATGCTACAAAGCAAGTGATTGAAGTAATAATGAGTTTTATGTAACTGTTATATAGGTTTGCAGCACTGATAAACTTTTTTTCCACTATGTCTGTGCCAAAGATGGGGAATCTTTGGACCTTTATACATTACAATATATATAATACCCTCATTCCTTATAATTCCTTATAATTGGCCATTCTGGTTGGATTACATTCCAAATCATTCAATATAATTGATCATTTTTTTATAGTTGGGGATCAATGACAACTTGAGGATCAAAGATTCCCCAGCTGAGTGAATTATGTAAATATTTTCTCATGCAATCAGAATAGTCACTTAATTATGTTTATAGTGTTAAACCCTTTTTTGTGCTCAAGTACATAAACACAAGGGGTCTGGTGGCTCAGCGGGTAAGACTCTAGGCTTGTCGATCGAAAGATCGCAAAGTTCAGAGGTTCGAATCCCTAGCCCCGTGTGACGGAGTGAGCTCCCTCACTCGCCCCAGCTCTTGCCAACCTAGCAATTCGAAAGCATGCAAATGCAAGTAGATGAATAGGTACCACTTCGGTGGGTAGGTAACAGCGTTCCATGTGTGTCATGCTGGCCACATGACCATGGAAGCATCTTCGGACAACGCTGGCTCTTCGGCTAACAAACGGAGAAGAGCACCGGCCCCTAGAGTTGGACACAACTGCACAAATGTGCGGGGGGAGCCTTTACCTTTTTTACATAAACACATCAAAGTACTATGCTCAGTTTTTTTGGTAACGGTTGAGGTGGTAAACATCACTTCTAACTTCCCTCCAAATAATCATATAGTTTATTTATTTATTTATTTATTTATTTTTATTTATCACATTTGTATCCTGCCCATCTCCCCCACAAGGAGGGACCCTGGGCGGTTAACAGCAAAAATTTAAAATCAATAAAAACTACAAATATCAGTAAAAACAAAATGTATGTATGTATGTATGTATGTATGTATATATATATATATATATATATATATATATATTACTATATATATATATATATATATATATATTACTATATATATATATATATATATATATATATTACTATATATATATATATATATATATATATTAATATATATATATTAATATATATATATTAATATATATATTACACAATTTGATCCAGAATGGTAGATTTCATCGTATCGGTCAATAAGGCTGGATATGGCAGATCTAAGGGGCTAGCCAACCCCAAGACTGGCTGTTCCCCTCCCCTCCCCAAGCATGATGACATAACCAGGTTTTTAGATTTTTTTCTAAAGTCCAGGAGAGAGGGGGCCGATCTTATTTCAGGAGGTAGAGTGTTCCAAAGGGCGGGGGCTACCGCAGAGAAGGCATGCCTCCTAGACCCCGTCAGATGGAACTCTCTTACAGATGGGGTTCGTAGCATGCCCTCTCTACAGGACCGGGTGGGACGGGTTGATTGAACGGGGATGAGGCGGTCCTTCAGGTAACCTGGTCCCATGCCATGTAGGGCTTTAAAGGTGATAACCAACACCTTGAATTGAACCCGGAAGCAAACTGGGACCCAATGCAGCTCACGGAGCAAAGGTGTTATATGTGCCGATCTTGAGGCACCTAAAATTGCCCGCGCGGCTGCATTCTGAACCAGCTGAAGCTTCCGGATGCTCTTCAAGGGTAGCCCCATGTAGAGCGCATTACAATAGTCTATCTGGGAGATGACCAGGGCATGAGTGACTGTTCGAAGGGCCCCTCGCTCCAGGAAAGGGCGTAACTGGCGCACAACACAAAGTTGTGCAAAGGCCCTTCTGGCCACAACTGCCACCTGCTCTTCGAGCAGGAGTCGTGAGTCCAAGAGGACCCCCAAGTTATGCACCGGGTCTGTCTGGGGCAGTGCAACCCCATCCAGAACTAAAGATGATAGATTCCTAGACACTGAGGGGCCATTGATCCACAGCCACTCCGTCTTACCAGGGTTCAGCTGAAGCCTGTTGTTCCCCATCCAGACCCTCACAGCCCCCAGGCACCGAGAGAGAGCAGTCACAGCATCACTTACTTCCCCCGGGATGGAGATGTATAACTGTGTATCATCAGCATATTGATGATACCTCATCCCATGGAGACGGATGATCTCGCCCAGTGGTTTCGTGTAGATGTTAAATAGGAGAGGAGAGAGCACTGAGCCCTGCGGCACCCCACAAAGGAGGGGCCGTGGACCCGATCTCTCCTCCCCTATCAACACCGATTGGGACCGGCCCTGGAGGAAGGAGGTGAACCAGCGCAAAACCACGCTGCCCACCCCCAACACTCTGAGTCGTCCCAACAGGATACCATGGTCGATGGTATCGAAAGCCGCTGAGAGGTCAAGGAGAGCCAGGATGGATGCACTGCCTCCATCCCGCTCCCGCCACAGATCATCCATATCATCATAGTTAATTCATTATG
Source organism: Charina bottae (assembly GCA_023362775.1). Classification (NCBI taxonomy): domain Eukaryota; kingdom Metazoa; phylum Chordata; class Lepidosauria; order Squamata; family Charinaidae; genus Charina; species Charina bottae. The sequence goes on from JALMGJ010000002.1 coordinate 110,604,702, forward strand.
AAAGAACATGTTGGTGGGGATTTCTCCAAGCAAAAGCATCAGTAATAAAAAAAAGTAGAAATAAAGTTCATGGATGTCATCCTGTTTCCCCCTGATTCTATGCTCACAAAAGAACCACTTCTCTATTAAATATTTGAATTTTTTTTAAAAATGTCCAGAGGCTAACAGCTGATCAAGATTGAAAACATAAACATAAAATATAAATTACTGAACTATGGAATCTTCAATATAGAGTTCAGTCAATAGTAGTAATAAGAAGAGAATTAAAAGTAGTTAAATAGCTTGGAACGCTGCTAAATAGCTATTCATACAGAACATAATGTTCTGTTTTTAGTCACTTTGTTTACTTATACAATATAGAACTGAAGAACCATGTCTGTTCCTAAGAAATCAGTATGCTTATCATTACTTTTTAAGCTTGTTTTTTTTTGGAATGTATGGGAGAGTAAATAATATGTTTTTGTGTAAATAATGTAAATACTTTAATTTAAACACATTCCTTTGGGGCTGCATGCTGCTGAATTCATGACTCAGATCTCTTTTGTTTGTCTCTTAACTAGAGAATATAGTTGATATTCTTTTGCCCTAATTTATCAGATGCTCACAAAATCTTGATTGTCACTTACCATGTTCTCAGCATATTCAATGTATTTTTGATGGTGTACCAACCAAGCTGTGTTGAGAGAAGCTCCTTTTCAACTGAAGTCCCTTCATTCGCCAGAAGAATTGATTGCAGTAATGCATAGGGATAGCTTAGTTTAAGTGCGTGAAGTGTTCTATTATCCTCGGTAGTGATCACATCTGAAGCAATAGTGAGGTATGTGGCACATAGTGTAATTTCTGGGTGGAAAAAAGACTTCAAGAACTTGTATTGCCAAGTGTCCAAGCAGTGATCAGTTGTTCAGGCAATTGGTTCTTTTAGATCCAGAGATAATAAGCACACCAGTGGATAAAGAAACTTTAGCTTTATTATAAACTTAAGCAAACAAAGTTAAACAGAAACACAGTTTAAACAGATTACACAAAGCACAACAAGCATAGCATACAGAAAGAAATCATACATACCAAGCAAGGTAATACCTTTATCCCCTTTTGCTACCAGGAACCTCCTGACCAAGATAGCAGGGACCCCCAAAAGGATGGCATATTGTTCTACAGCGCCCAGTGCACTGTACCTGTACAGAAGTTCCCAAACTCAAAAGACAATCCCAAGGTTTTTTATCAAAGTCTGGCCACCAAACCCCGTGACCAGGCCCAGCCTGACCTTGACTGGGATTCCTCCTGGGGCCTAGCACCTGTCTATGACATCATTCCCAGAGCCTGGGAAGCTATCAAATAAGCCAGTGCCTAAGCATAAACAATTTCTTATCATTCCCCCTAGAACGCTAGAGGGGCGGCTAGAGGAGTGAACTTATGCTTAAACTTAACAAGCTGTGGGTTTTCTCTCCCCCTACTTCCAACAAAGATATGTTCTGGAGGGCTGTTGGATGAGTGGGCGTATACTTCTTTTCTCCCCGCCCCCCCCCATGCCAAACAGCAATAAAAACAAACCAGTTAAACATCAGTATAACTCAAAAAAAACTCTAATCTCCTACGTGTGGAGGAGAAATTCAAAACATGTCACTTAACTCCTCAAGATACAATGGTCTTCCCCAGGTTGCCACTACAGAAGTAAACACCACCTCTCATTTACAGAGAAGCTATAGGAAATATCCCATTTCCAGTCTCACATAGCTGTCATAAACATTTCTCACCTTCCATAGTTGCTTCCTGAGATTCTTCCTAACGCTTTTGAGGGGACAATTTTGTTCTATAAAATTTAAAGATATGATCTTCGTGCCAATGTGGTGCCTTCCTATCAGCCCCAGACAGCATTACCAATATCCATTCTGGCTAGAAAATGTAAAGTTGCAGCCTAATATATCAGCTTGGGGAAGGATGACAAGCATTCATGGCTAGCAAACCTAAAGCACTATGTCATGTTGCCAAGGCAACATGAGGGGAAACATGGCCTGCTCAGATTTTCCATCTGTGATCATTTGCCAGAGCAAAAAATAAAAGGGAGATAAAGCCACAGAGTGCAGGTACCCTCATAAAACAGCTACCACAGTGGACATGGCCTAGTACAAAATACTCATTTAGCAAAAAGCAGATAGTGGAGGTTACTTTCAACCCCTCCATTTAGCATTCCCAGGCTGTTCCTCATCACATTAGCTTTCTTTTTATCTTGTTTTCTTTTTCCCCAGGCAGATTGGCCCACTTTCTAGATAATCGTTTCAGATGGTAAATTGGTATTTGAGTCTATGTATTTACTTAGTTCAGAATTTTAACCCACTTTTCTATTCATATTCCCAGCCCTTAAGTTCCTAAATGTAATAAAAATGAAACAATAAAGCAACTGCAAACACAATAAAAGCTGCAAATGCTAAATGAAAAACTGCATTCCCAGTGAAAAGAATATGGTCGGGGAGGCAAAATATGAATGTCCTTTAAGGTTGAGTGGGGGGTCAATTTACACATTACCAAAAAAGGAAGTTGGAATTATATCTACTGATTAAACAGTAACTGGGCATAAATAATACTGCCTGTTGATAGGCAACCCTTCAAGGCTTCTGCTAGTGTTTTTCCTCCTTATGGTTCTTTACCTTTAATTTATACTGACTTGAACTAAGAAACCCTTGAGATACAGGATACGTTCACCCTCCTTTGGCAGCCTTTCAAAAGTAGAACTATGCTTTGCAAAAGAGGATGCCTGGCTCTCCTACCTCAAGAAAAACACAACTAGTCATGAGAGTAGACAGCTGTCCCAAGGCAAGGATTTATGGATCTTTGCTGCCACAACTCTTCCATGTTTCCACCAGCTTGCTTCTGATTTATATTTCTAAGTGGCTTCTACCTTACAGTTGCCTGATACTTAAATTCAGCATGACTGAAATGTATTTGGGGTATCTGTAGTAGAGGGGCTTTTGTTTTATTTTAAGTAAATATTTACAAGGTTCCAAGTAAAATGACCAAATTATCCTTATTACAGATATAGTGCTGTGAGAGAACCATGACCTAAATCTTTTCTTTTTCTTTTTTCTTTTTTTTTACAGATGGCTACACAACCGATGATATTGAATTTTACTGGCGCGGGGGTGATAATGCAGTTACCGGAGTGACAAAGATTGAACTGCCTCAATTCTCTATAGTGGATTACAAACTTATCACCAAGAAAGTTGTTTTCTCAACAGGTTTGTGAGGACATGTGAGAAAGAGAATGCTTCAGTCTCCCTACTGAAAAGCTTTTTAAACTGTTTTAATATCACACAGTGGTGAGCTGCATGGTTTACATAAAAAAATTAGGTTTCAAATACCTTCGGACAGGCAAATTAGTGCACTGTGTACATTTTTATAATCTCCCTCAACCAGCTGTCATGGATGGAAACCTCCATCATTTCTATCCAACATGGAGAATAGCAGTTGTTCTATTAATATAGCTATGTAGTAGCAAGTGGACTGAAGTTGCAATTTTCTTCAGGTTTACCTAGGAATTAATTTTACTGAATACAATGGACTTGTTTCTGAACAAATATGCGTAGGGTTGGCTTGTGTAGCTAGTAAATGCTGAAGCTATGCAGTGGTTATATAAAGATGTGCAGGGGCAAGGACCTAGTATTTGTTGGCAATTCTTTAAAGCCACTGTGTCTTTTCCCAGGACCGCGCAGCAACTGTAGACAGCAGTCACACAGTCGAGGCAAAAGATGCAGTTGCTCTAAAATGTTGCAAACAATGCTAGGTTCACATCCCCTAGAGTTCTGAAGAGTTTCTTGGAATCAGATCCAAAGCACTGCACAGCCATGGAAAATAGCTTTATATTTGCCTGATTCAGCACTTTCTAAAAAACAGTTAACAACCCAAGCTAATAAATTATTTTCTGTCCTCTGCAGTAACTCTCCTCTCAAAGCTAAGTAGAAAAACAATCAGCTTTATCCAGCCATTTTCATTATTGAAAGGTATCCCATCCCTTTCCAATCTTTAATGGCTCCCTATAGAGTAGTAATTAGCTGCCCTCCATTCTATTATTCAGACATCTAATTCTAGTTGAGTTGGGTTATTTTTGATTTTGGCAAGCAGTCCTCGGCAGAACAAGAAATTACTTTATATAACATATAGTGGATAAATAGCTTTCCAGATTGCCAATCAAAGCAAATCACAGTGATTATTTTTATATATTGCAAATCTGTACAATACAGCCTTTGGTTTGTTCTTAGAACAGGGAGCAAGGCTTTGGAAGTAG